>CAJVGC010000582.1:2163945-2782766 GCA_910822075.1 Senecio squalidus | reverse complement strand
GACCTTGTAATCAGTTTATTACATCAATCCTTTTGCATTTAATAATGTGCATCCGGATTTTTAAATCTAGAAGTTACAAAGACATGTAACATACAAAATACTCATTTTGTTCCAATTTTAATCGTAAGAAAAATGTAATTATTATACTGTCTAATCAATAAAATTACATCTCTATTATTCAACATGTTCTTAATTATGAAATTTAACGAAAAATAATTTTGAGACAAACTAAAATGTAAAAATAGACAATATACCTGGAACGGAAGTAGTAATAAAACTTACTTAGATAAGGTTCTATAATCAATGGCCAGAACTAGCCACTAGGACATTTAACCCATAAAACCTTTCTTTTTCAGAAATCAACAATGTGATAATGATAAAAATGAATTGAAAAAACAATAAGGAACACAAAAGAATTAATTTGGAAAATCCCTTTCGAGAAAAAACCATGTGCACAAATAAACGATGATATTATTAGGTAAAATATGAGGAGGGTTACAAAGATTGTAGAAAAGAGTACATCCAAACCTATACATAGAACATCTATATAGATAATAATAATTAACTTAGGGAACAAGTCATTGTTGAAAAAGAAAGTAATAGAATTAGAGTTAAATCAAATGGACTTTGGGCATTTATGAATTTGATCATAATTCAACAATCTCCACCATGAAATAAGTTCACTAATTATAGTGAATAATAAAATCAAATTGATTCATGAAGTCCTCATCGTTAAATCATCGCGTGCCAACAATCCAATGAAATTAGATTGTCATACTTAGTTGTTGTAACCGGTTTCGTCATCACATCAATTATTGTAGTACTACGAAGATGGTAAAGATTTGCATATTTGATGTCAGCTTTCATCACAACGAACGAACCGTTTGATACCTTTAAAACTCCACCTTCACCGACATAATTATACCCATTAAGATCAAGAGTACTTAGAGAAATAAGATTTCTTTTTAACGCTTAACTAGTAGCATGTCTAGATATTAAGTTCTCGATTAAAGGAATATGCAGCAGATTATATACGATTATATGCGAGTATGTTGCACATTCAGACTAAATTATGGCCAATGTGATATGAAAGCTATTTTTAAAGCATAGTCGATAGGCTCATTCTGATTAATAATATTTTGGGCCGAATGCAATTGCTAGCGTGCCATTGACCAAATAATATTCTTAAATTAAATATTTGAATAAATTAAATTACCCGAATCAATCCACAAATATAGCAATACCGAAGGTAGCATAGTTGAAAACAACCATTAGTTTTCTCTAGGAGATTAGTTCTTGAGTTCGGGTTTTTGCTACCTCTTATTTGTCTTAATTTTTCTGTCTAAGTTGTGTCTTTGTAGTTGCTTTCCGTTTTTTTATTAGCCGATAACCAACATCAAATTAGCTTCAATAATAAAAACAAAATGGGAAAAAAAATTTCCTAGCAAGCAATTAATACTAAGTCTCATTTAATTGCTTACAAATATAACGCATTACATCATAAATTCATCTTAATACAAACTATTGCAAAACCCATTATAAATATCAAGCATTCTGAGCTTAGTTGTGTCAATATAACTTGGTGTACTAAAATATATTCTCTACTTTGTAATTATAATAATGGAGAAAAGCATTATTATTTGTTTTCTTTTCTTTTTCATGTTATCTTCAAATATGATCATGAAAACTATTGCTGAACCCCCACAATTTTGTCCCGGCGTTGTTGGTAATACTTTTGTTTATTCTTATTTTAAATCAACCTTTTGTTTAAGTTTTCTTATAAATATTTTTCGTTACCAACAGGTGATAAAGTTTTTCATAAAGAGTTCCAGTATTCAGAGCTTTGCGAAGAGGATCGTTGTGAAAAAGATTGCAGAGCTTCCATACCTAGCGGCTTAAGTTTTAAGTTAAGCTGGTGTTATACCTATGTTGGCATTTGTTGTTATGCATAAATAAAATACCAATGTATGTGAGTTAATTTTCTGTAGCTCTTTATGAATAATGGTAATAACATCTACATGAAAGTTGGTGACCTTGTAATCAGTTTATTACATCAATCCTTTTGCATTTAATAATGTGCATCCGGATTTTTAAATCTAGAAGTTACAAAGACATGTAACATACAAAATACTCATTTTGTTCCAATTTTAATCGTAAGAAAAATGTAATTATTATACTGTCTAATCAATAAAATTACATCTCTATTATTCAACATGTTCTTAATTATGAAATTTAACGAAAAATAATTTTGAGACAAACTAAAATGTAAAAATAGACAATATACCTGGAACGGAAGTAGTAATAAAACTTACTTAGATAAGGTTCTATAATCAATGGCCAGAACTTAGCCACTAGGACATTTAACCCATAAAACCTTTCTTTTTCAGAAATCAACAATGTGATAATGATAAAAATGAATTGAAAAAACAATAAGGAACACAAAAGAATTAATTTGGAAAATCCCTTTCGAGAAAAAACCATGTGCACAAATAAACGATGATATTATTAGGTAAAATATGAGGAGGGTTACAAAGATTGTAGAAAAGAGTACATCCAAACCTATACATAGAACATCTATATATAGATAATAATAATTAACTTAGGGAACAAGTCATTGTTGAAAAAGAAAGTAATAGAATTAGAGTTAAATCAAATGGACTTTGGGCATTTATGAATTTGATCATAATTCAACAATCTCCACCATGAAATAAGTTCACTAATTATAGTGAATAATAAAATCAAATTGATTCATGAAGTCCTCATCGTTAAATCATCGCGTGCCAACAATCCAATGAAATTAGATTGTCATACTTAGTTGTTGTAACCGGTTTCGTCATCACATCAATTATTGTAGTACTACGAAGATGGTAAAGATTTGCATATTTGATGTCAGCTTTCATCACAACGAACGAACCGTTTGATACCTTTAAAACTCCACCTTCACCGACATAATTATACTCATTAAGATCAAGAGTACTTAGAGAAATAAGATTTCTTTTTAACGCTTAACTAGTAGCATGTCTAGATATTAAGTTCTCGATTAAAGGAATATGCAGCAGATTATATACGATTATATGCGAGTATGTTGCACATTCAGACTAAATTATGGCCAATGTGATATGAAAGCTATTTTTAAAGCATAGTCGATAGGCTCATTCTGATTAATAATATTTTGGGCCGAATGCAATTGCTAGCGTGCCATTGACCAAATAATATTCTTAAATTAAATATTTGAATAAATTAAATTACCCGAATCAATCCACAAATATAGCAATACCGAAGGTAGCATAGTTGAAAACAACCATTAGTTTTCTCTAGGAGATTAGTTCTTGAGTTCGGGTTTTTGCTACCTCTTATTTGTCTTAATTTTTCTGTCTAAGTTGTGTCTTTGTAGTTGCTTTCCGTTTTTTTATTAGCCGATAACCAACATCAAATTAGCTTCAATAATAAAAACAAAATGGGAAATTTTTTTTCCTAGCAAGCAATTAATACTAAGTCTCATTTAATTGCTTACAAATATAACGCATTACATCATAAATTCATCTTAATACAAACTATTGCAAAACCCATTATAAATATCAAGCATTCTGAGCTTAGTTGTGTCAATATAACTTGGTGTACTAAAATATATTCTCTACTTTGTAATTATAATAATGGAGAAAAGCATTATTATTTGTTTTCTTTTCTTTTTCATGTTATCTTCAAATATGATCATGAAAACTATTGCTGAACCCCCACAATTTTGTCCCGGCGTTGTTGGTAATACTTTTGTTTATTCTTATTTTAAATCAACCTTTTGTTTAAGTTTTCTTATAAATATTTTTCGTTACCAACAGGTGATAAAGTTTTTCATAAAGAGTTCCAGTATTCAGAGCTTTGCGAAGAGGATCGTTGTGAAAAAGATTGCAGAGCTTCCATACCTAGCGGCTTAAGTTTTAAGTTAAGCTGGTGTTATACCTATGTTGGCATTTGTTGTTATGCATAAATAAAATACCAATGTATGTGAGTTAATTTTCTGTAGCTCTTTATGAATAATGGTAATAACATCTACATGAAAGTTGGTGACCTTGTAATCAGTTTATTACATCAATCCTTTTGCATTTAATAATGTGCATCCGGATTTTTAAATCTAGAAGTTACAAAGACATGTAACATACAAAATACTCATTTTGTTCCAATTTTAATCGTAAGAAAAATGTAATTATTATACTGTCTAATCAATAAAATTACATCTCTATTATTCAACATGTTCTCAATTATGAAATTTAACGAAAAATAATTTTGAGACAAACTAAAATGTAAAAATAGACAATATACCTGGAACGGAAGTAGTAATAAAACTTACTCAGATAAGGTTCTATAATCAATGGCCAGAACTTAGCCACTAGGACATTTAACCCATAAAACCTTTCTTTTTCAGAAATCAACAATGTGATAATGATAATAATGAATTGAAAAGAACAATAAGGAACACAAAAGAATTAATTTGGAAAATCCCTTTCGAGAAAAAACCATGTGCACAAATAAACGATGATATTATTAGGTAAAATATGAGGAGGGTTACAAAGATTGTAGAAGAAAGTGCATCCAAACCTTTACATAGAACATCTATATATAGGTAATAATAAATAGGGTTAATGCACCCGAGGGTCACTGTACTATTCGAGATAATCCAATTGGGTGATTGAACAAAAAAAAGTTGTAAAGTTTTCATTCTACTTTCAAAAAACTTTAAAATCATCACTTTCTATTTGCAAAATGATTAAGTTCGTCATGTGGGTCCAAAACCACCGGCTAGCAGCACGTTACTTGAACACGTAGACCAAATCAATTTTCCATGTCATTATTTTATTTAAACCAAAATTCCACATCACTATTTCAACATTTGACTCTACCTTTCATTTTCTCAAAGCTAGTAACCTCCATTACATCACTACCTTTAAGAGAAACGTAAATAAAGAAGTCAAAAGTGAAACATTCAACTGATTTGAAAGTCAACGATCACACCACCAACTACAAGCATTCAACATTTGTATACTGAACAGAACAACGTAATCACACAAGTCAATCGATCATCGGTCGGAATGGCGGGTATTCTGAATCGCAGGGACAAGAACACAGCTCAATCTATACGAGGATCACGAATCGCCGTAGCAATTGTCACCGGAATCTTTGCTTTTTTGTACCCTCATGGTTTCCTCACTTCGAAACATGTTTCTCATTTTCAACCTAACCGTCTCACCAAATCATTTCTCCAGGTTATTTTAAGAAAAATCCAATTTTATCTCTTTAGTTTATGCACACCATGTGTTCGACCTTTTGCCTTATAAACACCTATTCGACCTTTTGATCCAACGCTACGTTGACGGAGGTTAGGATTGACTGTTCGGAGAAATATTGTTGCGAAGAGTAGGAAGATTGAGCCGACGATGACGACGGCGGCGAGGATGTAGACCGGAGTTTTACTGCTTTGTTCGTATTTTCTTCCGGTGAAGATTGCCCCGCCGGTGTACGGTGGTTGATCGCTTTTTGCGACGGCAGAAGTAAACAGTGTCGTTAAAAAGTGTGTAAAAAACAAATACCAGAGATTGATAAGATGAAGAAATTCTGGGATTTTTGAGAAATGGGTTATTTTTCTTGATGAAGAAAAGATAAGTTTTGAAAACTGTTAGAGAGAGAGAGAGAATAAGAAAGAAAGAAAACCAGGGGCTGGTTTTAGGTTTGTAGTTACAAGTATGGGTTATACGTTAGTAGCCATGTGGCAGGTTTTGAGTTATTATAAACAAAGATGAGTTATTGCCACGTAGCTACTGCCACGTAGATTATTCAGCCATGTCATTCGGTAATTTTGACTGGAAACCTGCTATACCCCATAAAGTGATGCTTTTAAAGTTTATTTGAAAGTAGAATGAAAACTTTACAACTTTTTTTTGTTCAATCACCCAATTGGATTATCTCGAATAGTACAGTGACCCTCAGGTGCATTAACCCTAATAAATAACTTAGGGAACAAATTATTATTGAAAAAGAAACTAATAGAGGTTGCCAATCAGGTGTTGACTGGTTGGTAAGGAGTTTTCCCAGTGATTGAGAGGTTCTCCTTTGGAGTTGGAAGAAACCTCTATACCGTTGAACCAAAAAGCCTTTCAAAAAAAATAAATAGAATTGGGGTTAATTTAAACATGTTTTGGGCCTTTATGAATTTGGATCATAATTCAACAATCTCCCCTTTGAAACAAATTCACTAATTATAGTGAATAATAAAATTAAATTGATTCATGAACTCCTCATCGTTAAATCATCGCATGCCAACAATCCAATGAAATTAGATTGTGATACTAACCAAGTTTGAGCAAAGCTCAGACTTAGTTGTTTTAACCGGTTTCGTCATCACATCAATTATTGTAGTACCACGAAGATGGTAAAGTTTTGCATATTTGATGCCAGCTTTCATCACAACTAACGAACAGTTTGATACCTTTAAAACTCCACTTTTACCAACATACTTATACCCTTTAAGATCAAGAGTAATTAGAGAAATAAGATTTCTTTTTAAATCTGGAACATGGTGCACATCTGTTACGAGTCTGACACAACCATCAAACATCTTGATTTAATTGAACCAATTCCAGCAATTTCATGCGGTGCATTATCCCCTATTAAACTGAACCTTCTTGAACAAGTTTGTAACTAGTAAACTATTCCCTCTGTGGGCACATCTGATAAGTACATGCTGAATCAAGAATACATTCATCGTTGGGTTTTTCACATCCAACAAAAGCGACGAGAAGTTTGCTATCTAAGCTTTCTCCAGCAGCATATGAAGCTCCAGCTTCATCAGCTTGATTAGATATATGCCTGTAGGCGGCATCTCCCTTCTCCTTGTTTTTAGTTTATAACATTCAGATATTTCATGTCCTTTTCTTTTGCAATAATTACATGACTTATCTGACTTCATCTCTCTATAGCTTCCAGAATTCTTGCTTTTAAACTCATGATCAGTCTTCCTATCCCTTTGTCTGCTACGAACAACTAATCCTTCGGCCTGAGAGCTTGAAGCTTCGGTAGATACCATAAGTTTCATCTTTTCCTTGGCATGCAAGGCTTCATAAACTTCATTGAGGGTTAGAGTATCACGACTGTATAATGTGGTATCTCTAAAGTTTGAATAGGAAGTAGGCAAAGAACATAGAATAATCAAACTTAAATCTTCTTCATCATATTTTATATGGATCCAAGATCCGAAACAATTTCTTTAAACGCCAAAAGATGATTCATTATCGATCCTCCTTCTTGTAACTTATGCGAAAACAACTTCTGTTTGAGCATCTTGCTTGTTAGATCTTTTGTCATGCAGATCTGCTCTAACTTCAGCCAAAGTGTAGCTGCAGTCTTCTCCGTTCAAAATTCTTGCAAAATATTGTTAGACAGATGAAGATGAATATGAGATAAAGCTTTACCATCTTTTCGATTTTTCTAGTCATCAGTCCAATTCACAGGCATCTTATCATGCCCTAGCAAAGCATCATCAAGATCCATATGAGCGAGCACGGCTCACATATTAACTTGTCGTAATGAAAACCTTGTGTCTCGATCCAATAGGCAATTCATACTTCAACAAAGTCATAGTAAAAAAAAACTTTATTTAAAAAGTTTAATAATAAACAACTGAATTAATGTAAAAACGGCAAGAACTTCGAATCGGTAAGTAAATTTGTATAAACAAAATATCGTGGATTATAAATCCACAAATTTCAAAATTCTTGACTTTAATGGACCGGATGGTGAAAAACAAACTTTTAATTAATGCACCTAAAAACGACAGTAGAAAAAGAAAATAAAAAACGTTAGCCGTTCGGTAAACCTACGGAAGAAAAAGAAACTTGAGAAAAATTGTTTACTTCTTGGGTAATAATAGAAAATATTGATTAGTTTAGCGTATCTGGATAAGAAAGACACGGCAGAAGAAAAAGAAAACAAATTAAGAGATCAATGAATGGGATGAAAATCTTATTTTACTTTTATAAATTTTGGAAACGTGGACAACACGAAAGAGAATGCCAACAAAGGAAAGTAATTTAATTGTTTGAAAGTTAGAAAACGTCAAACGTAGCGGATTTAAGAAAAATAAATATTTTTAGGATTTTAAAAACGGCCTTCAGAAGAAAACTCTGATACCGCTGGTTAAGAAATCAACAATGTGATAATAATAATAATAAATTGAAAAGAACAATAAGGAACACAAAAAATTTAACGTGAAAAATCTCTTTCGGAAAAAACCACAGACACAAATAAACGATGATATTATAAGGTAAAATACGAGAAGGGTTACAAAGATTGTAGGAGAAGGTACATCGAAACCTATTACATAGAACATCTACATATATGTAATAAATAAGAGTTAATTACATGGTTCGTCCCTATGGTTTGCACCATTTTCACCCGTCCTCCCTAATAGTTTTTTATTACACCACTGGTACCTAAGTTTAAAATTTGTTGCCTCCAGAGTCCCTAAAATGGATGTGCCGTTAAAGGTGCCGTTAAGTGACCTCACGTGTGTCACACGTGAGGGGTAATTTCGTCATTTTACCTTTCTCTTTCATTAAACCCAGATTCAATTCCAAATTCATCCCAAAAAATTCCCAAATCCTAAATTAATTTCCCCAAATTTCAATTTCCCAAATCCTAAATTAAATTAAAATTCCCAAATCCTAAAAAATTCCCAAACCCTTTCTCTTCGTTGCATCAACATCTTAATTCTCCCACCTGCACCTTATCATCATCATCATCATCATCTACTGAGAAGGAGCTGTCAACAACTTCATTGACCACCTCCTCTACCTCAAACTCAAAGAGTAGTAGGTACACCTCACATGCTAAATCTGTTGAAGACTTTGTAAACATGTTTCTACATGTGAAAGGGTGAAAAACAAAATTGGACTAGTCAGCAAAGCATGAGACCAGTCACTTCTCCGGTAAAGATGATGACCAATGACGACGATCTACCGGAAACTAAACCAACTTCAGAACGCCGTCCACTTGTTAAAAAATCCAGAACAATCTCCGATTCCACTACTTCATCTTCCACGTGGTCTTCATCTGACAGCTCCAGTAGTGACACTTTCCCTGGTCAAACCTTTGGATTTGCTGATCGTGATTATGTTTATCCTTCTTTTCTTGGACCTAATACTACTCGGAACCGTCTTCTTCATATATGTCGTCAATCTACAATATTATAAACAAAATCATGGGGATTTTTTGGGATGAATTGATTCGATTTATGTAAGTAAAACTCATAATCTGAAGTAGAAATTGAAATTTGTGGAAATTAATTTAGGATTTGGGGATTTTTTGGGATGAATTTGGAATTGAATCTGGGTTTAATGAAAGAGAAAGGTAAAATGACGAAATTACCCCTCACGTGTGACACACGTGAGGTCACTTAACGGCACCTTTAACGGCACATCCATTTTAGGGACTCTGGAGGCAACAAATTTTAAACTTAGGTACTAGTGGTGTAATAAAAAACTATTAGGGAGGACGGGTGAAAATGGTGCAAACCATAGGGACGAACCATGTAATTAACTCAATAAATAATTTAGGGAAAAAGTTATTATTGAAAAAGAAACAAATAGAATTAGGGTTAATCCAAAGAGGGTTAATCCAAACATGGTTAATTCAAACGTGCTTTGGACCTTTATGAATTTGGATCATAATTCAACACTTTCTATTTAATATGACGATTTTTCTACCTTACATAGTTATAAACATGATAATGAATAAAAAGCTTATAAACCACTAAATAAGTTTCTTTTTCCGTCTTTGATTATATTATTTGGCCTTGATATGCCTTTAGCTTTATCATTCTATCTAGCCGCATGCACGATTCCGGAACCGGACCTGACGGGTGAGAACATGGATGAAACCATAAACACTAGAAAAGGAGAATTGTGGAACATATCGGGTTAGTACCCGGACCCGTTGGGTCTTTGTGTCAGTTCTAAACCTGTTCTTGTTAAACATATATGCAGTTACTAGATAATTAACCAATGCAATGCACATAGGCGGTGATCTTTTTTTGTAAAAAAAAGTCTGAACGGGCTATGACTTCTGACCCGATCAGAAGTTTTTAAAGTTTTGTTGTTTTTTCTTTTTCAACCAGAGACAAAAAACATCTTTTTACCTCTAATAGAATCATGTCTTTTTTATTTTTATTCCAACCACCCACACAAAAGATCTCTTTCCCCTTTCTCTCTTTTTCTCGCCATTTTTGTGACAGCCACATGAGATAACATCTTTCTCTTCATCAGTAAATTTCAAGTTTAACGTGAAACTTACTGAAGACAACGTTTAGGTATGATGTGTTACAAGTTCGTTTAATAAAAGTTGAAGTTTAACGTGTTTTTTCAACTTACACATTTTTTTTTCCAATGTTATTAATTGCATTTCTAATAAAAAAAAATAGTACTTTTTTCGCACATTTTGTTTAGTAATTATCGAAATATTAAGCTTTGAAAATGTGTTTCAAGTTTTTTTTAGTAGAATACAATGTTTAGGTATGATGTGGGTCAAAAAAAATTTAAAAACTCGAATTTTAACGTATTTTTGCAAGTTACGTTTTTTTTTTATTAAATACTAGAAACCGATTTTTAACCGGTTTTTCAGCCCGAACTGGTTTGGACCCGGCCCCAAACCGGTTCCACCAGGTATAATCTTCGACCACCAAAACCCGATAAAAAACCGAACCGATTTGGATTTATTTGACCAAACCTTATTCGGATTTGGATCAAACCCGAAATTTACATCACTAATAATAATAAATAGGAATATTTAATTATTTGTGTAACAGAAACAATTAACACCAACTCTCATTTAATTGGTTACAAAAAAAATAACGCATTATATCATAAATTTAAATTCTTATTTATATACCGACCATTATATATATCAAGCCTTCTAAGCTTAGTTGTGTCAATATAACTTAGTTGTGTCATTTTTATAATTATAATGGAGAAAAGCATTATTATTTATTTTCTTTTCTTTTACATGCTATCTACAAATATGATCATAAAAACTATTGCTGAACCCCCTACAGAATTTTGTCCAAGCGTTGTTGGTAATACTTTTATTCATTTTCATTTAAATCTATTTTTTGTTTAAGTTTTTAGCTAAATATTTTTGTTACAAACAGGTGATAAAGTTTTTCATAAAGAGTTCCTATATTCAGATAATTGCGAAGAGCATCGTTGTGAAAATGATTGCAAAGCTGAAATACCTAGCGGATTAAGTTTTAAGTTAAGTTGGTGTTATTCCGATGTTTGCATTTGTTGTTACGCATAAATGAAATACTAAGGTGACTGGAATTTTGTTTCGCTCTTTATGAATAATGGTAATAACATTTACATGAAATTTGGTGACCTTGTAATCAGTTTATTACATCAATCATTTTGCATTGTATCTGTAGTTTTGAATTTGGAAATTACATGTCTATGTAACGTACAAAATACTCATTCCCTAAAAAATTTATTGACCGAAATACACACAATTAATTTAAGAAAAACGTATTTATTCCACTATTTAGTTAATAAAATCACATCTCTATTATTTTAACGTGTTCTGATTAATGTAATTTTGAGGAAAAAAATAATTTTAAAACATACAATAATAAAAACGGACAATAATATTAGGACCGAGGTAGTAATAAAACTTACTCAAATAATGTTTTATAATTAATGGCAAGAACTTAGCCTCCAAGACCTGTAAGGCTGTAACCCATAAACCTTCGTATTTAACATGATAATTTTTCTACCTTTCATACATATCAACATGATAATGGACAATAAGCTCATAAACCTTAAATAAGTTTGTTTTTTCGTCTTTGGTTTCATTGTTTGGTCTTGATATGCCTTTAGCTTTATCATTCTATCTAGCCCTATGCACGGTTTTGGAACCGGACCTGACCGGTAAGAACGTGAACGGAACCGAAAACACTAGAAAAGGAGAACCATGGACTGGACGGGGTTACCCCGACCAGGTGGGTTTTTTTAGTCGGTTCTAAGCATGTTCGATTTGTATTGGAATTACTTTTTTTTAGAGTTGGTAAGCCGCAAACAAATAAATTTTTCCTTCTCTTCTGTTGTAGATGTTGTAGAGTAAAATTTATTGGAAAAATTTATTTGTATTGGGTTTTTTTTTAATCGGCTTACCAAATCGATTTCTTTGCAGTCTTAAAAATACAAATCGGTAGCATTAGAAGATTATCACGGAAAACAAAAAGGATTATAAAAAGGTTAAAACAAACCGCCTAGACTAATGCCAATAAATAAATAAAAAATATAAAGGAAAATAAAAACATATAACAAAAAACCGATTTTTAACAGTTCAAAACCAGACTATACCGGAAACCAAAATACACAAATTCTAAGAACCAAAGACCGAACACAACCGACTTTCTTGGTTTGGTTCTAGACCGGGCTGGTTCGCATGTCCATCGACAGTCCGCTTCACGTTTGTCCATGCCTAATTTTATCAACACAAAAGAAAGCAATATGCATCACTATATATGTGTGATTAAAAAAACTAGCTTATAACCCGTGTGGTATAGAGGATTTTATAAGAAAGTTATGAGAATAATACACCTTATAGTTCTATTAATAGTTTATGCATATAATACAATCTATATAAACATGCAAGCATACAAAAAAACCATCACATCAAATAAAAAATCTAAAATTTTGAAAATAAACAAACTTTAGGATGACAAAATAATGAAGAAATTCTTTATTTTCGCTTATAGACTAAACATGAAAACAAATCATCCCATGGTAAAGTTAATTTTGCCACCACAACTTTTTCTAAAAAATCCAAAATAAGTGTGCTAACATAATAATGATCTACCATTTCAATATCAAATCTCATCTTTAGTCTGAAAAAACGTTAAATAAGTTACAAAAAACTTAAAGTTCTTTAACATGAACATTGAAGTCACCCTACATTGCCCGTCATACTCACTTTCCAAATGACCAACATGATTTTCTATCTCCAATCCTTGCCGCTCACAATTTTCTCAACATCCCTGATGAAATTATTGGAAAAAAAATTGCTTGAATCATGAAACTCTTTAAAAAAAAAGCGGTAAATTTTAACAACCTTAACATGAATGGTTTTTTTCTTTCTTTTTGTACTTACTTTATTGCTAAAAGAGATAAAAGTCGTCTTTAACGACTTGGATAATCAAGCCACCATTAGTTTGGTTTAATTGAAAAGGCTCCTTGATAGAGAGTATCATATTGCAACTTCTAAAGCAATATATAGGAATAAACAACACATGAAGTCAATATTAAGATGAATTTAAGCTAATTTATAGTTATTCAAACCTTGTTTAATCAATAAAGACATGGGTGTGCAACTTTAAGTACCTTTATTAACAACATACTCTTTAAAATTTAAATACCTTCACTTGTTACTTGACTTGTTTTATTCCACAAGTTTAACATTTATGCACCTGTGCTGATCAAGCAACAAACCAATAGTCCATTTGCATATGTTTTAGCTTAATTTCTAGGCACAACCAACAAAGACGATCTCTCAAACCCGTCCTTGTTGTGTGGTTCTTTAAAAACTCACATATTAATCCAATAACAGCCTACACCATATTGATTACTAAGCAAATATATACACATAGTGTAATATGTTGGTTATAAATCAACAATATGAACGAAAAAAATAAATTTAAAAACATATTTAATCTAATAAAAATATATAAGCACTAACTAACCAGAGCTTCTATATTTGACATCTTAAACCATTCGCTCAATATTATTTTTCAATCTACAAACCTAAATTCCATTAAAATTGGTCAATTGGGTGTAAAGCCTAATTAACAAAAGTCCAACTTTTATTCTAAGCCAAATTTTCTTGATAATAGACATTAGTCTAAATCTTAAATGAATCTAACTTGTATGTAGTAAACTCACTTTAATCCATCAATCAATAATTTAAACCAAAAAAGTTTTCCAAAGCCCGATCTTACTCAATAAGCTTATTCTTTTATGGGATTTGCTAACCATTGCCCTCAGCTAATCTCGTTAATATCTCAGATCGGGGGACAACTCTGTCTCCGCTTCTGCTCGTGCACTCGTTAAAGCAACTAATTATTTTAAAATATATTAAATAAACTCATACCTTCAATGGTTATACAAAATTTTAATAAATTGTCATCAGGAAATCATTATTTCTGAATATATCGAATATAAATATGGAATGTATGAGTTTATTTAATGTATATTATTCAATAATAGTAAGATTAATCATTGCCCCGAGGCAATTAGCATATCCCTTCTTTTATTTAATTGAATTTAATTTATTTGGGAGGGGCAAAACTCTTTCAACTTGCCATAGAACTTCTTAATCACAAATTTAGATATCTCTAGGCCTCCTCATTCGTATTTAGTCAAATATCTTTTATTATTAATCCTCACAAACTGATTTTATCAAAGTCGCTCATAGATTATGTGGATTACGTTTATTTTTAGGTATATGATGTAGGTTTGTATATCATTACTCAATCTCTTTGAAAAATAATTATGGAAGTAAGTTCGCGACTTAAAAATAGACCTATAAAAAAGACGACAACACATCACAAAATGATCAATTATCAAACAGTCATCTATACTATCTATAAAGTATTTGACACTTAAATTTTAAAGTTGAAATTTAAGTAGGAAAAGACTTAATTTCCCATCATTTAATTATCAACAATTATTTTATGCTAATTTGTTAGCTTTTTATTTTTAATTTTATTTATTATTCATTCATGAAAAAAAGACAAATTAAATCCTAAATCTATACTATCTATAAAACATTTGACACTTAAATCTTAAAATTGAAATTTAAGTAGAAAAAAACTTAATTGTCCATCATTTAATTATCAACAATTATTTATATTAATTTCCTAGCCTTTATTTTTAATTTTTTTTTCTTATTAAAATCATTTTTTGAAAAAAAGATAAATTAAATCCTAAATCTATTTATACTATATATAAAGTATTTAACACTTAAATCTTAAAGTTGAAATTTAAGTAAAAAAAAACTTAATTTTCCATCATTTAATTATCAACAATTATTTTATGTTAATTTGGTAGCCTTTTATTTTCAATTTTTTTTATTATTCGTTTATGAAAAAAAGACAAATTAAATCCTAAATCAATACTATCTATAAGCATTTGACACTTAAATCCTAAAGTTGAAATTTAAGTAGGAAAATACTTAATTGCCCATCATTTAATTATCAATAATTATTTTATGTTAATTTGCTAGCTTTTTAATTTTTAATTTTTTTATTATTAATTTATGAAAAAAGGACAAATTAAATCCTAAATCTATATCTATATTATCTATAAAGAATTTGACACTTAAATCTTAAAGTTAAAATTTAAATAGAAAAAAACTTAATTGCTCATCATTTAATTATCAACAATTATTTTATGTTAATTTGCTAACCTTTTATTTTTAATTTTTTTTTATTATTCATTTATGAAAAAAAAATACAAATTAAATCCTAAACACAATAAATTTTCAAACGTATTAAAAATATAGAACTAAAAAAACGCTTAAAATTCTAATTACTAATTCTGGCCCGAAAGACCGACATATTATATCAATGTATATGTTACAAAACGAATAAGAAACTCTTAAAAACTACTATTACAAGGTAATTTTTTTAATAACTTTTTATTTTTCAATGCATGGCGTGGGTAGCATACTAATAAAATATAAACAAATACTAATAAAATATAAACAAAGAAAATAGAAATGACCTGTGTCATGATAGGTGAATTAAGTTTATTTTTTGATATATGAAGTAGGTTCATATCAACATGCTTAGACTTACCATATATATATATATATATATATATATATATATATATATATATATATATATATATATATATATATATATATATATATATATATATATATATATTTAAGTTTGAACATGTTGATAAAAATACATTCGATTGATCCGTTATTCATTATCGTAAATCCATCTAAAGCTTTATTATTCATATTTGGGTGTGTAGAATTTTCGATCACATATAGCCATAATATTCTTTTCATTTATTGATTTAGAGATAATTTATAACCATTAAAATATTAATCATATTATAAGACTATTATAAGTAATTATATGAGTATAGTAGTAGGTGTATGTCAACATGTCGTACAACTCAACTCTATATTTGACTTTCCAAAATAGCATCTTCCACACATTTGTTATGCAAGTTGATCTATTTTTATAAGTGATGAAAGGTTAGTTTTATAGTTTTATTGCAATTTGTCATGTAACAACTAATAAGGCTTGAGTGGTTCAACATTTAAGAAATAAAACACATACGGAACTTGTTTTAACATGCCATAAATATTCGTATCTTTTACGAAACTTAAATCCATAATCTATAAATTTATAGGCCAACTTAGATATCGTCAAGCTACAAGATCTTTGATAATTGTTTTGCATCTGTTCTTTTTTATTATCAATTTTACATTCCAAAAGGTCATATTAGCGATAATTATAAAGGGTTAATTTGCTAATTGCTAAATTGCAAACCTCTTCACATATAAACGAAAATTCAACGTCAACCCAAATAAGTTGACTAATTTTTATATTAGTGAAGATATATGTAAATAACTACCTTGGGTTCTATCACATTTTCATCATGTTGTTCTAATCAAAAGAGAAGCCGGAATTGCCGAGACATGGCTTCGCCTCGGGAAATTTTCGATGTTTCAGGACCTTTGCACCTGCTCACTTCATTCGATTGGTACGGATTTGAGATTGCTTGTAAAAACTGTTTATCTGTTTATTTCGTTTTAATGTAACATATAAGTATAAATAACTTTACATGTGTTTAGGATTCAAATTTAACTATATATATTGCTTTACAGGAGAAACCCATTTCATCGAAGATCACTTGCCGCGAGTCTTGTTCAAGGTGTGTACATTTTAGAACGAGATCGTCAGCGAGGAGTAGGACACGAACACGGTGCTTATGCTCCTCCATGGTGGGAACGGTTTCATTTTCAAATAAATCACATTCTAGTAGACGAAAATGATTCATCGTTTTTTGGAGCTATTTTTGAGCTCAAATATGCGGATCCTTTTTTCTACCAATCAAGCCCGTACCCTCCACGGTATGTCATCGCCTTTCGTGGCACAATCACAAGATCTCTCACTAGATCCGAAGATATGAAACTAAACATAAAGTGCATTATCGATAAATTAGAACAAAGCCCTCGTTTTCGTACTGCTTTTGATGCGGTTTTGAATACTGTAACAGCCGTGGGATACACAAACGTGTGGCTAGCCGGTCACTCGTTAGGTGCATCTATAGCAACGTTGGTTGGGAGAAACATGGCGAAATCTCGATTTCAACTTGAAACTTATCTGTTCAACCCACCCTTTATTTCCGTTCCCATTGAGAGGTTTATCAAAAATGAAACGTTAAAACATGGTTTTCGTATTGCGGGTAGTCTAATGACAGCTGGAATTGCCTCAACGATGAAACTTGGTCACAACGATCCAGAAGAGGATCCGTTTGACGTGTTATCTGAATGGATACCGTACGTTTATGTGAATCCATCTGACCCGATTTGTGCTGAATACATTGGGTATTTTCAGCATAGAGAGACGATGCAGGAGATTGGAGTTGGTAAAATAGAGGAAATAGCGACAAAACATTCGATTGGAAGTCTAGTTTCCGGAGCATTTAGGAGAGATTTTGAACCGATGCATCTTCTACCAACGACTTATATGACGGTGAACCTAATACCTTCAGAGGATTTCAGGCAATCTCATGGTCTAGAACAATGGTGGCAACAACATTTTCAATGGCAGTCGAAGCTATACAAATTCAACTAGGACCGAACTGCTCGTTACTCGTTACTAGTCCTGTTTTCATCAGATTATTTTTTATCTTTTGTTTTTTCTTTCAATCTGATCCATAGTTGAAGTCTTCAATATTAGAAAGTCGTCTGGTGTTCCTAGTTAAATAAGAAAATCAGTTTATTTATTTCCCCATATTATGATGTAGTGTCTTTATAATGAAAAAGAGTGTGGATTATTATCCCTAAAAAAGAAAAAAACTGTCCATTGTTCTTCCTTTTCTTAACGAAAATTCTATAGTATCAGAGCGAATCTGGTAATACTTGACAAGAAAAAATCACTTCGTTCATAATGGGTGATAAAGGACAAATTTCATTAAACTACGCGATGTTAACAAGAAACAATTAAGCGGCTTGGGCAATTAAAATGAAGGTTTTTATGCAAGCACAAGGAGTATGGGATGTTGTCGAACCCCGAACTGCAAATACCGCGATAGATTTCAAAAAAGGATAAAATGGCAATGGCTGCCATTTACCAAGGAATACCGAAGGAAACGCTATTGTCATTGTCCGAGAAGGAACGACGAAGGATGTATGTAATGCGTTAAAGTTAATGCACATGGGGGTAGAAAGAGTTAAAACCACGAAGGTCCAAACTCTAAAATCTGAATTCGAACTTCTAAGCATGAAGGATTCAGAATGTGTTGATGATTGCCAAGATAAGTAATATTGTAAGTAATATCCGGGCTTTGGGTGACACGGTTAAGGAATCGTATGTTGTTAACAAAATGATTCGGGTTGTACCGTCTAAGTTTGTGCAATTGACGTCCACAATCGAGCAGTTTGCAGACTTAGACGGGATGACAGTCGAAGAGGTGGTAAGTCCGTTAAAAGCACACGAAGAACGAATTAGGGGTCATGGTGAAACTGAAGAAAAAAGCCTACTTTTGACTCACCAAGAGTGGAACGAAAGAAACAAACGAAGTGATGGTGACACCAAAGGCTCTAAAAGCCGCTGGAGTAATGGACAGAGGGGTAGAGGACGTGGCAGAAGTAATGGTGCTCGTGGTCGCGGTGGAAGAGGTAGAGGACATGATCAGCACAGGGAGAACATGTCCTTTGGTTCGTTTAATAGAAGGGAAATATGACTTTTGGTTCGTATAATAGAGATAAATCAAAAATCCAAGGGTATAATTGTCAAAGTTTCGGACACTTTGCTGTTGAATGTAGGAATCCACGTCGCGAAAGAAACCATGAAGCAAATCTAACAAAAGGCAATGAAGACGGAGAACCAACCTTGTTACTTTCAACGGTTAACAAATGTGAAAGTTTGGACAGTGAGGAAGTATTACTAAACGGAAAAAATGTGAGTCCGAAACTGAGATCAGAAAATGAAACAGTCTCCCTAATCAAAGTATGGTATTGATATCGCTCAAATATATACATTTTTATTCGCGATATTTATTATGTTTTAGTCTAAAACGTGATGGATAAGCCCCGTTATACTTACATTTTGTGTAAAAGTATGTAATTAGGTGAAAAGCTTCGGAATAGAGATTTTACGTCAAGATACGCCAAAACAACGCAAGGAAAGGAGCAAAACGCAGAAATTGCTTGGCTGAACCACCACTGTGTCGCAGTGGTGTATGACTGCCGCACAGTGGCTTCCTCGGATAAGCTAATTGCAATTGATTATTGGGGCTTGAAAGGTTTATCGTGGGTGGTTAATTACTCGAGTTAAAAGACGAATTATGACCATTATTATCATCATTCCCACTTTCATTATAACCACCAGCATTACCATCACTTTTATCATCACCAATTCCATATCAATCACACACACAACAATTCTTGAAGTTTTTGGAGAGGATAATCTTGAAGAAATTCATCATTTGATCAAAGGCTTTTCACTAGTTTCCATTGCAATTACAATATTAGCTTCAGTTACATTTCAATTTGGGTATTTTTACTTTGGCATTTCATCAAACACTTGGTATAATTATGAACTTTTCTTATTCATGTTTAATTTCAATTATGCGTAGCTAATTACTTTTAACGTTTGCTTGGATATGTGATCGTTTGATTGATTAATTTTGAGTATGAAATGTTTGATAGGTGTGTGTTTGGTTAATTTGAGATTCATATGGGTTTAATCTTTAATTGTATTATTAGATTGTTTATGTTCTTTATTGGTAAACAAAATTGGGTATTTGAAAGAGCTCGGGAATTTACTAAAATAAAGAATGAATTATTCAACCGGTCTATAGTTGATAAGATTTATCGGTATTTTAAAGGAATCGATAATAGTAATCGAAATAACTAAATTTAAACACAAGTGTTAGTTTATATATAAGAGAAATTGGTTTATTAACAAGTAAACTATTCGAAAGGAAGTTTAAAGATTAATTTCCCACATCGGCTTGATTATTTATACATAATTATTTTGGGTGTTAACCATATTCGAAAGGAGTGGTTGCACAGTTGGGTAATTGTAGAAATTCGGTATTCGAAAGGGACTTTGTTTTACATAAGAAGTAAATCAATATTTCATTACTTAGAAAAGATCATACATTCTTGAACGGTTCAAGCAAACGTCTATTTAATCTTGATTTCTAAAATACTTTTAAAACGTTACTTGGTAGTTATAATACAAGCCCCCACTTTTTTACTTGTTAATTGTTTAACTTAAACTCTTAATTTACATTAGTCCATGTGTTCAACCGACATGGGTACATTGTCCGGTGTTGTAGTCTAGCGAAAGCATTTGGGAAAACTAGATTTAACACATCAATTTTTTGGGGCCGCTGCCGGGGACTAGATAATTGAGAGTTTAGTTATTCGTTTTTCTTTTGTTTGCTTATTGTATAGATTTCACGGGATTGGTCGTTTGTGTTGTGATTTTCATGTTTGGTTCGTGGTAGATGTACACGAGGTCAAAAGGGAAACACATAGTTAGTCCGTTTTCCGACCCGGAAAAGGTTTTGAGGAAACAAGGTGTGAAAGCGGTACTATTTTCTGAAGGGGAATCTTCCGAGGAGGAAGAAACTATTTTAGGAAGTAATTATTTTGAGGAAAGTGAGATGTGACATTATATATTTCTCTAATAATTTTCTTATTTTGATAAACAATGTTGGTTTAGTTGCGTTGAAGGGTGAAAAGGTCAAAGTCAAACAAGAAAGCTCATGCTCATCTACTTTTACCCCCAACAAGTGCTTATACATTTTAGTTTTGGTTTTTTTCTAGATTAGTCTTTTTTTCTCTCTTTTTGTAAATTAGTCATTTTTCTTAAATGTAATTAGAGAATTAATTCTAAGTAATCTAAATGTAATAGTTCATAACTAAAACCTACGGCTATATTATTTCTTTTTATTACTATTGTAGTAAGTTGTAAGATAGTGTTATGATATACCGATTCGTTTTTGTTTTTTTAAATTAAAACCTACATGTATATTTTTTATGTCATATACTATAACTTAGTTCTTAGTTCTGAATATAATTTCAAATCCACATATTTTATTTTTATTTTTAAGTATTGTCCTTCCTTAAAGCCAAGGACTTTGTTCATCAATTTTCAAAATCTATAAACAACTCTGATTCGTATAAAATTTATATAAAAATATATGTTTTAATACTTTTTATATAACTCCGTATAACACACAAGTCAGTCTATTTTTTAGTAAAAATCTATATGCTTGAAGTTTGACTGCATTTAATTCATACTCCACCACCACCTACAACATGTAGCGCACCTTTTAAGTTCGATCGGGACAATATGAAATCACCTAATATAAATGCAAAGTCAAGGTCAACCCAAGTTGACTATTATTTTTTATACATTTTCTATCACATTTTCATCATAAACTTCTATCACAAACATGTAAAATTTACAAAAGAAACTAATCATCAAGAGAAGTTCGAATTGCTCAAAAATGGCCTCACCTCGAGAAATTTTCGATGTATCAGGACCGTTGCACCTGCTAACTTCTTTCGATTGGTATGTATTTGAGATTCCGTATTAAAACTGTTTATCTGCTTATGTGGTTTTATCTTTTACGTGACATATAAAGTATAAATATTTTTACAGATGTATTAAACTGTTGTTTATAGGAAAAACACATTTCATCGAAGATCACTTGCCGCGAGTCTTGTTCAAGGTGTGTACATTTTAGAACGAGATCGTCAACGAAGAAGCACAGGACACGAACACGGACATGTTACTCATGCTTCTCCATGGTGGGAACGATTTCACTTTCATTTAAATCATGTTCTAGTAGACGAAACCGATTTATCCTTCTTTGGAGCCATTTACGAGCTAAAATTTGCGCATCCTTTTTTCTATCAATCAAGTCCATGCCCTCCACGATACGTTATCGCCTTCCGAGGCACAATCTCAAGATCTCTCACGAGATCCGAAGATATGAAACTAAACATAAAGTGCATTTTCGATAAACTAGAACAAAGCCCTCGTTTTCGTACTGCTTTTGATGCGGTTTGGAATATCGTTACAACCGTGGGACCCACAAACGTGTGGCTAGCGGGACATTCGTTAGGTGCATCTATAGCAATGTTGGCTGGGAGAAACATGGCGAAATCTAGATTACAAGTTGAAACTTATCTATTCAATCCACCCTACATTTCTGTCCCGATTGAGAAGTTGATCAAAAACGAAACGTTAAAACATGGCGTTCGTATTGCTGGTAGTCTTGTAACGGCTGGAATTGCGACAGCAATGAAACTTGGTCACAAGGATCCGGAAGAGGATCCGTTTAAAGTGTTATCTGAATGGATACCATACGTGTATGTGAATCCATCTGACCCGATTTGTGCTGAGTACATTGGCTATTTTCAGCATAGAGAGAAAATGGAGGGGATTGGAGTTGGAAAAATAGGGAGAATAGCGACGAAACATTCGATTGGAAGCCTAGTTTCTGGGGCAATGGGGAGAGATTTTGAACCGTTGCATCTTTTACCAACGGCTTATATGACCGTTAATCTTATACCTTCGGAGGATTTCAAGAAAGCTCATGGTATACATCAATGGTGGCAACAACATTTTCAATGGCAGTCGAAGTTATACAAATTCAACTAGGACCGAATTGGTTGGACTTGGTCCTGTTTTTGATCAAATTATATTTTATTTTTTTATTTTTCGATAACCTAATGAGTAAAATTTGCATATCGAAACAGTTATATTTTGTTGGTGGTTTGGAAATATGACGTTTTACATACCATTTCGAAGAAATGGTGTATAAGAAAGTTTGGGTCAGTCGAATATTCAAATGTTTATAATGTACTAAATTAACGTCTCATTCCATTGCATTTTTTTCGTTCCAAGTAGAGGTGGTGCAAAATGGTCTAGTCGGGTCACGTTGGGTCATTGGTCCAAACGAGTCACGGTTTAATTAAGAGATTCGGTCACATATGTACATCAAAATCAAAGTTAATAGTACTCAAAATCTTTCTATTGATGTATTCTTACAATTAAACAATAAAATAAACTCAAGAATCAAGTCAAAAAATCAATTTGCTTACAAACAGAACTAAATGAAAACTTATCAGTTGAATTTTCGCAAATGCTCTTCCTTGAGAGCCATGGACATTGCAAGGATGTTATCGTATTCTGGAAGTTTTGGGTGGACATGAGGCGGAGATGCAGCCGGAAGAGAATACGACCTTTTTACAGCACCACTTTCCTCATCACAGTTCCTAGTGGACCGTTCACAAGGCATACTCATTGCCCTTCTTGTACACAATCCCAGAGACGCGTTATTTTGATGATCTGGTTTGTTTCTGCTCCTTTGTTGGCGATGTGAAGTAGTGTCGTAGTACTTGGAGGATTTGCTAATATTTGATGATAAGAATATGAAACATCTTTGATCTTTTCCATTTAAAACGTCATGAAACGGAGAACTGAATTCTTCAATACTCTCATACGAATAAACTCCCGTTTCTTCTTCTTCATCAGCTACCACATCCTCATTAACTACTGTTGTTGAATTTTCCGATGAGGATTCCTTGTCGGATCGATTTGGTGATAAGTCAGTCAGCTGTTATGAGCGCAACATTAAAAATGAAAATTATTACGAGTAAAATAATTAAAATTTGTTTGACAATAAACAATAAAATGAACAATCGAAAAAATTAAAGCATGAAAATTACCTCTTTTACTAAAGGTTCCGATGAATGTACTACCTTCATAGCTATCTCGTCAAATAATTTATACTTTACTTCATCCGTTACCTTATTCTCGGATAAATTTTCTCTAATCTGCATTTATGATATTTGTTTATATACTCATTCTTAATTTCTAAAACTAATTTCCATTAAATTTCGTTAAGATATATAGGTACCCGAAAATTAACATGATGTCCCTCAAGAGCCATGGTTTCAAAAGACCTCCCGTAACGCTGAGTAAAGAGTTTCCGTATGCATACAAGCTCCGCGAGGTCTCCAATTCTTGCTGATGCAAATATTAGACTTGATATTGCTTCCTTAATGTCATGAGGACAATCCCTGATTAAAACACATAAAATTAAACAAATTAAAAAGGCGAAAGCATATGCAATGAGTTTTGAAATAGTTATGAGAATGAACTTACTGGTTTCGACGAATATAGGACAGCTCTTTAGATATAACTTCACAAAGTTTAACCAAAATGTCGTATGCTACGACTATGCATTCGTCCTTATAAATTTGTTCCACCTAAAATTATTTTTTACAAACAAAACCGCACAAAATTAGTTAGCTATAGAAAGAAAGAAAAAAGGGTCGAAATAAGATATGTGTAATTAATAAGGTAATTTTCATTATATTATCCGCTTTGTCCGTGTATTAAGACATCATATGCTTTTAGAGTTTGACATTACTACATTTTAACTTTCTATATTTAAAAAACATGACAATAATATTTCGAGAAACATAAATCCATAATTATAGCTTAATAACTCGATATGAATGAAGAGAATTAACATACTTTACTAAAGGCAGATTGGTAATCACCAAGTGTGATGAGTTGTGCGGCCTCGTCTCGAAGATATGTAACAATAAAGCTTCGTTTGTGTTTAAGAACGTTTAAACGATAAATAATCATCTCGATTAGCTTGTTTCTGCATCAAACAAGTTATATAAGTTATTGAACAGTTTTATAAAGCAGAATGATCGAAAAACAAAGTAACGAAACGATAATAATGAACGTAAAACGTACCATTTGGAGGCTTTTCTCCATCCGAATAATAAATCAAACATATTACTGTATAATTATGATTTGTTTACGATTGAACGAAAGAATGAAGATGAAGGTTTTTATAAACCGTTAGACCCACTAGGTACTTACGTGCATGAGGTGTGTGTTGATCATATTTATATACAGAAATTAATTATTAGGATTTATTTAAAAAAACATTCTATAATATTCTATAATAATGCATAACCCGTTGAACTCGACTTCTATAATTAAAAACCTTTTAGCATTGCAAAAGGGAAGATTCAAATTCAATAGTAGGTTCTACAACTGTTTAAAACCAGGCTCTTTGGTTTAACAACTTTGCGGACCGATACCTCAACTTGAGGAGTGGTTCTTGTGATAAATAAAACCATTGAGCGTTTGGTCTATTGTTCAAGAAAGAAAAAAAATATAACATTGGAGATGATTTAACGCACTTAAAACATTACATGGTTTGATATGAAATATGATTATAAGAATATAAGAGCTTAATTCCCCACAACGACCGAGTGTGTGTCTATTTTGACAATCATATATTACATCGTGAAGTCCTATGAATAAATTCGCAGATTATGTTGTTAATGTTGCTCAAGAATTTGGAGAATTACAAAATGTTTATGACTTTGGGCATAATTTGTCTACATTCTGGGTCAATTAAAATACAGAAGAGCGGGCTAGGTTAGACATGAGTTTCTAACTAAAACCTCCGCGTTGATGTTTAAATGTTATTTGTTACCGCTCATACCCCATCGTCACCACGTATAGTCCACCTCCACTGATGCTACCTCCATAGCTACATTTCACCCATCAACCACTTTGCCCCCCAGAATTTGGAAGCCAGACACGATTGTTACCTCCTTGTTTCCGTCACTGCACGCCTTGCTGATTCCGTGTTATGATTAAGACTTCACAAGAGAATAAGACGTTTGTGTATAAGTTTATAAAAACTTGGTTCCCTTTGATTTTGGCTTTTTCACTCCGTAGTATAAACTATAAAGTATAACTAAAGCGGTTACCCAACACAACCCGACTCACCTTTTGCCACCTCACCATATAACCCAATGTGGCGTGGTAATGGCAGCCCTTGTTCAATGAACAATTAGTCACCAACAGTTCGTTTATAAGAAGGAAAGTGTCCCAACAGGTTAAAAATGGGTACAAGATTTTAAAATACGTGTTGTATGAAAAAGTGAGATGTCCTCGATACTAAGAAGTAAGAACGAGGGGAAGAGTACAAGCAGATACAATTACGTGGTAGCAAAGGAAGAAATGACGAGTATTCAAAGTGCAAAAAGATAACTAAAGAACACATCATCATAGAGATCCAAAACACCTGATATAACGATTCTGCACCGGTGGAAGCACCCTGTTTACTACGTTGAGTACAATCTCTGCCAATATTTAGACAAACAGAATGAACTTTGAAAGGACTACAATACCAGATTTCAATCTCCAAATTTCCAAGAAACTAAATACATTAAATCGATGTCATTCACCTCACTATCATGTAACTAGCACGCCATAAATACATTAAAATGGAGCCAACGATTTAAACAAATCATCATCAATTTCATGATTTCATCTTATACCATAATATGCAAACTAACGTAACATGTTATTAGTCCGAAAGTCCATAACACCACAAAATCCCTTAAATCGATAAAAAAAAAAGAACATGAACACCTTTATGCATTTACCTGCTCACTGGATGCATCGTTTTCTTCCACCACGACCTCACCATCCGCCACTATCTCACCACCAGATTTATTCTCATTCTCACTCTCATCCACTTCCTCGTTCACTGCATCATCATTATCTTTATCACCAAACAACCTAGATGGCAACAACGACGAAACCGCAGCACGTGCACTCTCTTTCGCTCTCTCAGCTTCTTCAGCAGCTTTAGCTTCCGCTTCCGCTTTTTCTCTCGCGATATCCGCCATAAGTTTCACCAAATCCTCCTCTCGTTCTTCTTTCCTTAACTCCTCTTTCACAAACTCCTGTAACTCGTCTGAAAAATCCAAAGGATCCTCCCTCAACATTTTACCAATCGTTTCAAGTACTTCATCATGTTTCTTAATATCAAATAACGCTTTCATTATATACTTATAACTATCATCATCCATTCTCAGCTTTGGTACCATCATATCAAAGAACGTTTTCGCCTCATCAACCTTCCCAACTTTCACTAACCCGTCAATTAATCGGTTATAAACTCCCAAATTCGGCCTCAGTTTTGCTTCAACCATTGTCTTGAAATATTCAGCAGCATCATCAGGACGGTTTTCTTTAAAACAGGTATCCATTAACACAACAAAAGTGTATTCATCCGGACTCACACCTTTCTCACTCATACCATTATAAAGCTCTTCCGCTTTCCCCAACATCTCATTATCACACAACTGTTCAATCAGATTATTATACGAAAGAGTATCAGGATAACACCGTTTCTCCCCCATGCTATTAAACACACCGATCGCCTCATCAAACCTCTTCTCCGCACAATAACCATCCACCATCACATTATAGCTCCCCAAATTAACCGTCAACAGTCTAGGCGGATTATGCTCATCAAGCATTTTATCAAACACCTTCTGTGCAACATTAAACTTCCCATTTTTACACAAAGCATCCAACATAGAATTATACGCAACCGCACTCATTTTAATCTTTGAACCCTCACCCAAAACCTCGTCATAACAGTCCATCGCTTCCTTCTCCATACCCTTCAAAAAATACCCTTTCATAACACTTCCGTAAACAACCCCATCGTTCACAACTCCACCTAACTTCTCCTTCAACTCCTCGTACAGCCCAAAAACCCCATCCGAATCCCCATCCTTGGCATACCCAGACATCAAATAACTATACACAAGTGCATCAGCATCAACCCCACTCGTCAACATCTCATCTTTAATCTCCAAACCCTTCTCCAACTTCCCATTATCCACCAACCCTTTTACCACAATCCTATACGTCGTAGTATTCGGATCAAACGGAGCATTCTCAATCAACTGTTTATAATACTCCAAAGCAGTATCCACTTTTCGACAATCCATGTAAGTAGTAATAATCAAATTATACGTCACAATATTCGCAGCAATCGCCGCTTGAGTAATAAACCGATGCAAATTCAACAACTCAGCGTATTTCGCCTGACGTAAACAGGCATTCATAACCGCATTACACGTAAAAATCGTCGGTTTACAGTTCGAATAAACAGAATGCCGAGTCAACAAAACAGCTTCTTGTAAATCATTTTCTCTAATCAATTTCAATATCTTATTATGCAAATTAAGTCGATTACCTGTAAGTACAGAGACGTGTTCCGGGATTTTCGGAGCATTAGGGTTAGGGTTTGGTGTCGTACGAGGTTGTGATTGGGTGTTGGAACGGAGAGCGTTGAGTGGCGGCTCGATACGGAGACGGCGTTTGCGACGGCGGCGTTCGGCGGCGGCGTCTTCTGGGGTGGCGAAGGATAGGTGGCGGTGGAGGGAGATGACGGCGGGACGGAGGGGGTGGGTGACACGGTGGTGGGTTCGGAAAAGGGTTTTTAGGTGGGTGATGAAACTGGGTTTTGAGAGAGCCATTTTTGTTGATTTAGGGTTTAAGGTTTTGAAGAAATGGGGGAGATTGGGATATAGTGGAAATGATGGATACTTTGTTTGATCTTGCTATAGTTGTATCATTGTATGGTTATGTAAACGAGACGAGACAATTTGTAAATTATTTGAGATTGATTCGAAAAGTATTCGAAATCGATTTGACTTATATGAGTCGAGCTCGAACTATTCGAATACACTTTCGAGTTAAATTCGAGTTTCAAAACACACAACTCGTGAGGCTCGCGAGTTTTATTGAGCTTAGGTTATATACATATAATAGCATACAGTAAAACGTATACGAAACGAGTCGAGTCGAGTTTGATCTAACAAATTCTTTTATCGAGTTCGAGCTTGTTATGTAGAATTTATCGAGCTCGGTCCGAGTTTCAAGTTCTAGTTTTAGAAGTCGAGTCAAACTCGAGTTTGAAATATAAATCTCGATCTAGCTCGAGTCGAGTTTCGAGCCCGAGTTTTTCTATTCAGGTCGAGTTCGAGCTTGGAAGTATTCGACTCAACTCGACTCGATTACACCCCTACTCCCAACTCCCAAAATTGTTGAATACCGCAAGGACTAGAACTGTAACGCTTACATCCCGGTAAGGATTGGATTCGTAACGGTTTCAAACCATAAGAAGCTAATCCAAAAAGTAGAAACTTCAAAGATTGAATATGTTATATTCAACAAACCGTAGAGACCATTTAGGAACCTAACTCTTGCGTCGATAGTTTTGTTTCCTATACTTTTTTGAATCGAAGTACGATTAAAGATGGTAAATCTTGTCAATTTTTATTGTTTAGTTCGTGATATATTTATTTCCTTATTTTAGATGCCTATTTTCCGTGTGAAGCATTAAATTGATAAAATTTAAGTATAAGGGTTTGAAATCGCTTCCCATTAATTTATGGCACATATCTTAGCCGTCTTGAGGAGATTTTATAAACTTAGCTAGCTAGAATCTTGATTATATAGTGTCTTTAAAATGATAAGATATAGAAATATTTAGGTATGTTAAAAGACAAAAAATAACAAGTTGTCTCATTTGCTACAAATGAAAATAGTATGTTATATTGTTTATGGAAGTAAACTCATTACATTACTATAAGGTTAAATAACGATAACGATAACAAATAAAAGAAATAAGAACATACAAATCAAAAGCTTTTATGAAAATACAATGGAAATGAAATGAAATAATATGAAAACAAACAACTTTTAACCTATTTATTACACACTTTTTTATTCATTACTTCATATTGTTTATCAAGCTTCTAAACGGTTTTGAGTGATTCGATGAAGCTTTTCCCTTCCGATAAGTCATTTCTTGTGAGAAAGTTGAGGAAGTCCCTGAAACTGCTTTCCTTGTACTTTTTTGGATTTGTATCGGTAATAAGCTCTTTCGCGGTTGACATCTTTTCATCAATTCCCATGCTATGGAGACTTGCAATAGAAACCCTAGTTTTTTCATTATTGAGAGTGACCCTATGGACCATACTTTTGTATAGTCCATTGCTTAGTACCTCGACGTGGTCACCCACGTGGACTTGGAGGGCCCCGTGTAGTTCAGGGACTAGTCGCCAACTGCCATCAGATGGATCCATGATCTCAAGGCCACACGAGCTATGAAGAACTATGGTTATGCAACTATAGTCTGAGTGAGGCGGTAGACCTAAAGCGAGTTGTGGTTCATGGCATTTCGGGTAGCAATTGACCGCCATTACTTGCATTCCGTCTTCCATCTTGTTTTCAAGATATTTTGGTCCAATTCCAAGACTTTCAGTTATCGCTTCCATAATTTCAAGGGCCAAACTTCTTGTTTTCACAACATAATCTCCCATCTTTTTTCTACATTATATGTAAAACTTTATCAAGCACAATAAAAAGAATAGCATCATGTGAAAATCGAAATTATTTATTTTGAATAAAGTAAAAGATATAACTTAGAATAAACGTGCATTTATAACGTCGAGTGTATACCCTACTTATAATCATTTACGATAACTCATCACGTCACGTGCGCTCCAAGTTCCGACATCTATGTTATACGTACTTTCTTAAACTCTCGTCCAATAGAAACTACTCAAACAACGTAGTTATTCACGTCACGTGATGAAAAAGTACACACGGGCAGTACACACTTTATCAAAAACACTTTTTGCCTACGTATACCTCAACAAGATTGTCGTTACTAATCTACGAGTTTAGACACACACGAGTGCATACGTATTCCTTGCGTATATTTTCTTAGATACTACAACTTGCATTTGGTTGTTTTAAGATTTGAATTTATGGTCTTACCAATTTAAACTAACACTAGAATGCAATAGTCATTGAAAGTCTTAGGCAAGTTGGATAAAAATAGTAATTTCATAAAATGTACTAGGAATTAGAACGGAAACAGAGCACGAAACGAACATATTCGTAAGTGTAAGAGTGTAAGTTCGGAAAGTAAAACGTCATAAATAAAAATGTTTTTCTCGCTATTTTGTCGTTAGAAAAACAAATAAGTAAATTTAGTCTAATACAATTGAACTTGTTAAGAAAATGTCCTAGGTTATATTATGATGTACATTTGTATCTCCTTTATATTCACTAGTTCTATTCTATTTTCAATTTTTTGGGCTCTAACTATTTCTAAAAGTATGGTTAAAAGACAACATTAGACTCCCATGAAACATAGTATCATACTATCATCAATTCATCACTATTAGATACTCTAGTAGATACGATGATGTCCAATGTCAAGTGGGCTCTCTTTCATGAACTCAAATGTATTTTAGAAATGATTTAATATCGAATAATGTCAAAAATAGATATGGTGATGTCATTATCAACTGGGATCTGTTTCGAAATGTGACAATTTAGATGTAGAAATGAAACGTTATGATTTTTATTTATTAAAAAACTTAACTATCGGGGGAAATGTTAATTTCTAAAGTTGGACGAATTATCTAATTTTTAAACTTAGGACGAAATCTATAAATTTGGATAAATCATACGGACAATTTATGTAATTAACTCTAAAAAATATATATAAATATATTTAGGTAAGAGAAGTATTGCCTGTAATCGGGTGGGTTATCGGGCCATTGTTGGATCCATTCATCGAGAGGGTGAGCATAGTGCTTAAGAAAAACCCTCCAAAACTGAATTTTATCAACTCCATCCTTTATGCTTGTTCCATAACGAACTGGCTTGTGAACATCGTTTGACATATATTTTGTCTTCTCGGTTGTTGGCAAGTCAAAAAAGTCAAATGCAGTTCCTAATGCTTCGTCGAGAACTTCTTGAGCTATCCCATGGTTGATTATCTTTGGTTCTCACATTGAAGGAAAAATGATCAAATAAACATTAGCAATTATACATGAAATTTGACTATAGAAAAAAAGAAGAAGAAAAAGTTACCTGAAAAAATCCAGTGTCGCGACACACATTGCCAATGTTCTTGACAATCATGGGGCGACGAGTTGGATCATTGAGTCCATTCAAGTCAATGACTACCACATCTGCAATTTCAGGGTTCAAACTAGGCCTATTCGATGATGAAATTTCATAAGACCTAGGAACATATGAGAATGCTCTTTCTTGTGGTGTTTCACCTATCGGAAATGTGTTATTATCATCACCATCGCCGCTCTTCATGAGGAAAACAAAGCGGAAGCGAGTGAGAACAAAACTTTCTATGTATGGAATGATTTAGTACCAAATGATCAACATACCTATTTGTAGGTATCTTAATGTTACACTATGGGCTTTCTATGTAGACACTTGTTCAATAGTACTATAATTAGAAACACTAAAGAAATATGATGACAATGTATAAAAGTTAAATTTGGTAGGATATATATGCACATCAGGTTTCATAAATCTGATGGAAACTTTCTGAAACTAACGAGTTTTCGGCGCCTACAACCAAACAAGTTGTGTTACGGCGGGCAATGAAACAACTTTTTTTTAGTTTAATAAGTACATTCCAAAAGCCGTTCCCAAGTATAGGTATTTTATATCGTGTTTGTACTTTCACATCATCTGCTTTGTCATCCAAACAAATTCTTAATTCTAGTAAAATCGACATGTACGTGTTACATTCTTGGTTTTTTTTTTTATCTATTCGTACGTTGTTATAAATATTTTACCGACCAATTACATTTTGTGTCTTTTAAACAACTTATAAATAAAAGCAAAATCAAAAAAGTTCAGTTGTGAAATAAGTGATCAAATAAAATAGATATACCTTTTTAACATAAAAGATATATATCTAATTGTTTTATTTTAAACAAATAAAATAACTATTTAAATAAATAAAATGAAACCACCAACATTTTCCACATGAATCGTTCCGAGGTGTTGGGGATTGAGGTCGAGGTATTGTTGTTCGTCGTCACCTTAAATTCCGTAAATTGCAAACGGCAACGCTCAACTTGTTCATGTAACTTGTTACGGTTTTTCTTTGACCCGACTTCTAAATATGTCATTCGCACGAGGGACTACTTGCCTTCTTTCCCAACTTGGTTCTTGTACTTCGTCGGCAAGTTTGGTTCGGTTTAAAATATACTATGATCTCGATCCGTTTCTAAACATTTCAAAATTGAATTGTTTGTTTGTACTCCGTAATACTTAATTGAACCAAATAAATGTTGCTATTTATACCATCTTCTTATAAATTATTTATTTTATGTATTTTTCAAATGAATGAAACAAATTGAACTTTCGAATTATAAATTCAAATCATAATATGTAGCAACTTTGTAGTTCGCGTTTATGTTGGTCGGGTTAGCTCAAACCTACGTTTTCATTTAAAATTTTAATCAGTAATTATCTTTAGAAAAAGTTAAGTCATACATTTTTTCATTAAAAAATGACATAACATGATATAAATGAAAAGAAAAGAATCGAAAAAATAAATAAAGCATATATACAAATGATGCATCATTTTAAATAAGAGTTAATTACATAAATGGTCCCTGTGTTTGTCGCAAAACAACGGGTCTCGTCCCTGGGTCGAAATTCCTTCGGACCCAGTCCCTGGACCCTATCTTTGGTTGCACGTTTGGTCCCTCCCACTAACAACCGTTAAAAAATCCCGTTAAATCCATCACGTGCCTGGCACGTGATGGGTAAATAGGTAATTTCGCATTCTTTTTTCCCCTAAAACCCTTTCTTCTTCTCAAAACTTCATCGACCAACATATAAGTAACAAAAAATCAGCTCAAAATTTCATCAACTAAATCGCATTCATTCATCGATTAACAACAAATCAGTAACAAACACCCATCTCAAAATTTCATCAAATCAGTAACAAATCATCAATCAACAAAAATCAACAAAAAATAACAAAAAATAACAAAAAATCAGCAAAAAACCTTGGTAACAAAGATGACTGAAGACTCATCTTTACAAATACAGCAGTGTCGATCACCACAGATGAATCTCAGGCGAGCAACGCATGTTGAACAAACTTCCTTGTGTCCACAAGATCCGTACGCAATCCATTCCAAAGTATCGGCACATACAGCGCAGGTATCGTCCATTGAATCGGAAATCTGAGATTAATTGATTGATTGATTGATTAATTGATTGATTGGTGATTTTGCGGCAGAGCTAGGGTTCGTGATTTGGGGATTTTTGGGAGTTGGTGAATTAGTTATTAATTAGGGGGAAGAGATCGAGGCAAGTTATTATAGCGGGAAAGGTGAAATTACTTATTTACCCATCACGTGCCAGGCACGTGATGTATTTAACGGGATTTTTTAACGGTTGTTAGTGGGAGGGACCAAACGTGCAACCAAAGATAGGGTCCAGGGACTGGGTCCGAAGGAATTTCGACCCAGGGACGAGACCCGTTGTTTTGCGACAAACACAGGGACCATTTATGTAATTAACTCTTTTAAATATTGTATACCTACCCATAGGTATATTTATCAGATATTAATTGGGCTTGGGTAGATCGGGGTAAACAAATCCAAGGTTCTAAATAGCGCGCTACAGCGCCGGCGCTAAGGCTCGAGGCGTGGCCTCGCCTTCACGAATCAGTCCATAGCGTTGTCTTAAAGCGTAGCGTGATGTAAGGCGCGCTATAGCGCCATATCGCGCGCTATTGCGTGTGGCGTCGCGCCTTTTCTTGAAGCGTTTATTGTTATTTCAGATTTGGGCTTTTTCAATTCATCTATTTGGACTTATATCAAATGGACCACTCATATAAACTAAAAAAATAGATAAATAAGGGAAACACAATCTGTATCACACAGTCACACTCACACACAAATATTTGTATACTAATTTTGTTTATTTGTATACTAAATATTGCCGCTATATATCACGTCTTAACAAACGCCGTAGCCTCGCTATAACTTGTAAGGCTTGAGGCGTGGCAGTGCCGCTACGCCACGCCTCACGCTATTTAGAACCTTGAACAAATCCATATTTTTATCCATTTATTTGTTTTCTTATCCATATCAATATTTTAAGATAATTTTAATCTATTAATATCCAAATTCATCGAGTGAAACGGATAAATAATATCTATTAAATATTAACAAATAAAAAAAATTAGAAAAATATCAACTACATATTTAACGTAAATAATTAACCTTTTTATATGGTCCTAACTTTTATAAATAACCAAATTAGTTAATTATATAGAGTGGTTCATGAGGTTTTATAAAATTTTATCGTTCATATCTATTACTTTATTATTACACCGATAATCACTATCTTTTATAGTCTCTCAACCTTTAAACTTGACATCTATGTAGAATCTCTTCCTTTTTTCCGACATCATTTACTAATATCGCTTGTCCGACATTGTTTTTCACGTGTCTCTTTTGCGACATCTCTTTTACGAAATGAATACCTTTCGGGCTTTCCCTAATGGCGTAACCCCAAATTACAAGAGGTGAAACAAAAATTTGACCACTTCGAAGTAGCTTAAAAACAAAAATCCAAAATCAATAGAAAATCGAAATGAATATATTTATATAATATTGTAACTGAACAAAAAGTAAAACAAAAAATTTGACCATTTAAAAAAACTATTTTTTTTTTGTTTTTATAACAAAAGAAAAAGTTAAAACTAAAAATTACCATAATCGAAGTAAAGAGATATTTATCTCACTTTTTAATATTTTGCTTTTGTTTTTGTAGATAATTTCCTCAAAATTTTAAGTAGGTTATTAGGTTACGCTATTAAATAAAAAAATATATATATTTCATTACTCTCCTTATTAATTCTTGATGCCGCCTATGGCTTTGTCCTATTTATTGTTTTTTTAATTTCTTTGGGCCTAACCCGTTTTCTTTGGGTTTTTTTGGGCTTACTATTTTCTAACCTGCGTTGGGCTTATTATTTTCTTTACTCCTTTTACATCGACGTTAGTTGCTTACGTGTATTTTGTTTCTAAATTGGCTACACGTGTCTTTCTTCTTGTCTACACTGTCTTCATTGATTCAGGTTCTTTCGATAACGTTTTCCTGTTAAAATTAATCTTTAAAATCTTCTCCAAGAAAGGCAAGACTTTTTTCTCTTCCCCAATCATAAATCAACAATCTTGATCAAAAAAAATGGCGGGAATCGCTTTATTAATCGATTTATTAAAGAAAAAACCGAGTGTTAATGGTCAAACAATACATTCTGCCGGTTTATATTCCGCCACCGTTGCTGCCACATCCGTCGTTGCATATGTCGGCGCCGGGACACCTTTTACATCTAGGGCTTTATTTGGGTATGTTTAAGATCTAAAATTTTTGATTTTTTTTTGTTATTAGGATATTGGTTTTATCTAGGTGGGATTGTTTTTAGTTTAGTTTTTCGGGTTTACGAGCTTACTAGTTTCGCTTTATTTTTTTTACTTGTGAGGGTATTGTGACTTGAAACAGGATAATAAGGTCCGAAAGACGAAGGAGATAAGCTAATTAGCCTAATTTAGACTTAAAGTTTTGATTTTTATTACTAATGTTGGTTTGTTTTAGCTTATTGTTTGCTAATGAGCTTATTGGCTTCGGTTTTTGTGAAGCAAATTAACCCAGGTATGCAAATTTCCTTTCAGTTAAGCTAATAATATTTGTTAGGGTTGATTAAATTATGTTAATTTATTGATTAATTTGAAATAGTGTACGTTTATTTATAGTTTTTATTGATTGTTTTAGATGGAGTGGTTAATGATATTTGTTTCAGTAGCTCTACTATGGTTCGCTTCTATCTGCAAACTTCTTCATGCTTCGTATCGATATTCCTTTTTAGATAATGACTGTGAGTGATCCCGAATATGCTTTAATTTTTGTAATATTGTTGGTTACTTTATGTTATCTGTGAATTTCGGCTTGAAGTTTGGAAAAGAGAAATGTTTTGGTGGTTATCGCCAATCCGGACGATGAATCTATGTAAGTTTTACTAAATCGCGCAATTTAGTCGCATTGTTATTGGATTATGAGGTGAAATGCTCTCTTTTGCCAGGTTCTTTTCATCAACAATCAATCACTTCACCGCTAGAGGGCATCAAAAGGTTATTAGTATTTATAAATCATGTTTTTTATACGTCTTTAAAAAACAGTTTTTTGTTTAAATATGTTGCAGTATTGTATGTTTTCATTTTAATTCTAATTTGACTAGCGTAAAATACCGAAAATAATATTTATTTTTGTATTAAGAAGAGCAATACCTCACTTTCTCAAAATGATGACGAGATTGAAGTTGATATCGATAGTGTTGATGCCGAAATGTTATGGGAGTTTGATCGATTTGTTCTTAATTATAGGAAGAATTTGAGTAAGCATAAAAGGAAAGCTGAACCTTCTCAACAAGCAAGAGCACTAGCCGGAATTCCTATGCTAGAAGTATGAACTCATATACAACTTTTCTTTGTAGTCTTCATTTTTCGTTCAATATACACGATTCTGATTAATTTGACATTATTGCAGAACCCTGCAGCACCCATCCCAGAGGCACCAAAAGATAACAGAGCAGGTAAGTTCATTGCAAGATTAGATTTTTACGCTCATATTAGCACGGTGACATGATTTGATAATATATTGAAAATGGCGTTTTTTTTGTATACCATATGAGATGAATCCTGCTACTAATCCACCTAATGAAGGAGATAACAGGGGGACTAATGGTAGGTCCAGTAGTTCAAGCAGTTCAAGCAGCGATTCTGGATCCTCTTCAAGCGGTAATTGTTTTTATTTTTCTCGATTAGGAAGATTTTGTTATAGTGATACGTTTTTATTTGATTTGGATTTTAATACTGTGTTTTATTGTTCTTGTGCAGATTCGGACAGTGACAGTTCATCTGATGAATCAAATGCGGGGCATTAAGCAAGGAGTTGAAAGGAGCAGCAAATTAAGGTAGCGATTTTTCTTATCTTATTCAATTACGTTCGTGACACGCGTCTATATGTTTTTTTGATGGTTTATCTGGTTATATGCTGTTCAGTTTACATCATTTAAAATAGAAGGTGGTTAGGATTACTTATCGCGCTTTTTAAGCGTTTGTAAGTGTAGAGAGTAGAGACAAATAAGAAGGCATGTGGTGAAATAAGTAGCTTTCAGTGAGCGAAAATTGATTATTTCGAGACTTAAAGTTTAGAAATTTTGAAATTTTTAAGACTCTCGAACTAAAAGCTGCTCAGAGTCATGAAAGGGCTGAAAGGTTACAGCGTTGCTCCGATGAAGAAAAGAAAATTTTGGAGACCCAGGTTTCCAAACTGCGTGCCGAAGTAGAGGAGCTGAAGGTAGCTCGGACTTCAGGTACTGGCACGAGTATCTCCTACTACTATCGTTATCAGTCAAACATCAACGCACACAGGACGACAAACTCGTGCAACGCACGAGTATCTCCTAGTTTCTATTACTTGTTAATCTTTTAGGTTTAGCTTTTCCTCTTTTGGTTATGTTTATTTTTGAATTATATGTTTTCTTTTTCCTGTTTGGGTTGCCCTATTAAAAAAAGATAATTACGTATTCATTTAAATTATTTGAAAATATTGTATTTTAACTTTTCTTTTTCCATTAAACTATCAAATATGGTAGCTATTTTGTATCTCTTTGTTGTTTTACACAATCAACATTTTTATTTTCAAACCGAAATTTTAGTTTTAGTTTTCCTTTTAGGGTAATGTTTATTTTATTTTTTTGCTACCAATTTTACAATTTATTTTTTCTTTTGCGGCTACAGTATAAAATAGAATAGTTTCGTCTTCATTATGGTTAATTTTTAATATTAGATATTATCTTTTTTCTTCTTGAGTTGCATTATAAAATAAAGTAGTTACGTCTTTTTTTTGATTAATTGTTAATTTAGGTTTTAGCTTCTTCTTCTTTTTTTCCTCTTATACTATTAAATAAATTAGCTACATTTTCATTGTATTTATACGATCAAATGCATAAAGTCTACAATTATATTGGTTTTTGCTTCTTACAATTAATTGTGAAGATGATTATTATATCTTATGTTAGTATACTATGTATGTAATGTTAACACAAAAGTTATACACAATTATTGTTATATGTCTATATGTGTATATGTGTATATTAGTAACTGGACATGGAAAGCAAGCTAGAGACACTCGGCCCCAATTCATCGGAGTAGGCAATGTCAAAAATGTTATGATATGATGGTGGACTAGTTTTCATCTTCAATGAATATACAGTATGCTCGAGGCACCATCGTTCTTGATCTACAACTCTTTGCCTTAACAACAACTCAACTCATGACTAATTATGACGTCGGTTGTAGTTGGTGTCGGTCCGTATAAGACTATTATATTTTCCTTGGTAACAGCCAGCTATCTTAATCTTCTAAACCTGTCTATGTATCGTTTCTCCTAAAGCGCATACCAAGGAGTCGCTAATGTTGTAGACGAATCCTCCTTGCCGAATATGGAGAATCAAAAAGTTATAAAAAGGATTATTATCTTGGTTCGGTTATCTACCAAATGTTGATAGTTCGATCAGATTTAATGTTATTTCAAAGTTATACTCCATTTACAAACACAAAGACCTCTAAAATAATCAAAATAAACAATGTTAAACAGATATTACAAGTATAAACAAAACAAATGTACATGAACTATAGGTATATATCTAATCAGATTGTCAAACAACATGCAACTGAAGCAATTAGAATCAAACGCATAATCAATATTAACTAAGTTAAGAATCGTACATTTGTTGTTAATTTACATTGTTTAGGATTTATAGGGAAATTCTACTACAGACTTGTAGACGACACATTCTTTAACAACAGACTTCTATGCTAGTACACGTTACAATCACCACAACTCTTGTCTGCTTGCTTGCTTAAACCGTATTTGAAACTCACAAACCGAAACCCGTTTTGGGTTTGTAGAATCGATCGGCCAAGGAGGAAACAAGAAATCGATTTTCTTATTCTCCTTATTCGATTATGGTGTAGGAAAATAATGAACTTGGTATTCATTATATAGCCAAACAATGTCTCCGAGTCCAAGTTATATAATTAGGAAACCTCAATAGTTACATAATATATCCTCCCATATATTAAATATTACACTTAATATATTAAGTAATAGATAATACTTAATAAACGTATAATATCAACAAAAAACCTATATAATGAAGAAACAAATTATATACTTATATTTTAACACAATATGTTTAGAGATTGTTTACATTTAAAGATTATGTTTAGATGACTCTTAACCCACTTAACTTTGTTTTCTTTCTTGTTGAACTATTTTATTTTTACCGGCTTAAACTCGTCACAAAATATATAATCTTGTCGTAACAAACGTAATGCCGAAACAAACAAACAAAACATAACAAAACGAGGGTGTTCAACTGCCATACAACAACATTTTCATGCTTTCAACTACACCAAACCAAATATATTAAATCCCAAGTAAGTTCACTATTTTCAAACAAATGGTTCATCAACCCTTATACAAGTTGACCGACCCTTTAACTAGTTGTACCATACGACGTCGTTATCCAAAAAATCACAGTAATCGTTCGATCATCAACTAAAGAGGTAAGCCTTTCGTAAAAATGTCTCCCAACTTTTATCATAAAAAATGTTCGGGTTTGACTAGTCGAGTAGAGTTTTAAGCATTTGCAACATTTCCATCTCATAGTCAAGGTTACAACAATTTATTGATTAATTTACACTAACTATATGTCATTTTGACGGCTAAACATGATACTTGTATATAAAATACAAAAAAAAATAATAAAAGATTACAATTTTTATAATTAGTTATATAGTGGGTGGTTAGGTAATCTAATTTTTGTACAAATGAAGCAACAACCTTAACTATATATACACATCCAACCCAAATGTCACATAGAACCGTAAATATGGGAAAACAACTTTTACTTGTAGTTCTTGGCCTCATCGTCTTTGGTTTTGCAATAACATCGAATGCTAATACATATACGGTTGGTGACAACTCCGGTTGGGATATTAGCACGAATCTTGATACGTGGGAGCAAGATAAGAAGTTCGTCGTTGGTGATGTGTTATGTAAGTTCTCTTTCGGTATCTATTTATTGTTTTATTTTTTTGGTATGTTTTTGTTGTTTTAATAAGATTTTTTGGGTTTTAGTGTTTCAATATGCATCGAGTGACACTGTATGTGAAGTAGGACAAGATAGTTTTCGAACATGCAACACAACAAACGTTATAAAGTGTTTTAGTGACGGGAACACGTCTATTCCTTTGACGAGTCCTGGTGAAAGGTACTTCTTTTGTGGGAATAGGTTGTATTGTTATTCGGGAATGAAGCTTGATGTGATTGTTGAGAGAAATCAATCGGCTGTGGCTGAGGCGCCTGTTAGTGATGTTCCAGAAGCGGAGAGTGGTGGCTCGAAGAAGAATAGTCCTTCGACCGTTGTACAAAGTGATGCTGTGTTTGTTCGTGTTGGATTAGATTCGGCTTTGACCGGAGTTTTGGGAATTTTGGGTGTTTTGATCTCCATTATTTAAAAATGTAATTTATCCACATTTCTTGTAACTATATATGTTTTTTCATTTGACCTAATGAATTTATTGTGATTTTGTGAGAACATAGATTTTGGTCTTATTGTTCAACTACCGATTGTAAGCCACTTTAGTCATTTACAAGTCCCAACAAAACATATGCCTTTTTCTATTTCGTTAAGAAAAAAATATTTTCATGTTGATAATTAAACAAATTGATAACCCGAAGTAGTTTTTTCGTATGTCTGCTTGTAAATAAGACTTGGTCGATGAATCCCAATCCCAAAATAGTAATTTCTACCGCACAAAAGTACTATTTTGGGCAGTTTTCATCCTCCCATGTCCGAACAACAAATATAAAGAACCAAAAAGTAATATAATCGTCTAAATTTGCTAATATAGGGAACCAAAAATGATTTTGTGCATAAAAATGATTGTAAGTTCAATTCCATTAACAAAATAGAGACCGAAGCTTTTAGTCTATCAAATAATGTTTATCGTCGCCAAACATCAACAACTTTCTAGTCAATTTTCCACAAATTGGCTTTTCACCAATCAAATAAGCTTAAACTTCTCTAATTTTAGAGGTGAGCAGAAAAATCAAAAAATCGAATCAAAAACAGAAAAACCAAACCAAAGTAAAAAAATTGACGGTTCAACTTTTTTTACTTATGAAAAACCGAATTATTCGATTCGGTTTCCATAAACCGAACAATTGACATTCCATTGCAATATAAACTTTTTATATGTAATTATTACGATTATACTTGTTTTTTTATGTCAACGTTATTATTGTAGTAGGTTGTCTGACAGAACGTTAAAGTTCAAATTTTATAAATTATTAAATAAAAATAAAACTTAAAAAAAAACCACGAGTAAAGTAGTATTTATTAAGTCGAACTAGTTAAATCATAAAAAAATTCGATTAAAAAGTGAACCTAACCTCAAGAATCGAAAAACTGAACCGATTTAAAATAAAAAATACATGGGTTGGGTACAATTCTATGGGCCGGTAAATCCATATATTCAAACCCGGTCCTCCAAAACCTTCACACAAATCAGATTTCAAAAAAACCCAGAAACCAACCATGTCAGAAGAAGAAAACGGAGCAGCAGCGGCGGCCGGCGGCGAGTTTTACCTCCGGTACTACGTCGGCCACAAAGGCAAATTCGGTCACGAGTTTCTCGAATTCGAGTTCCGGCCAGACGGTAAACTCCGTTACGCAAATAACTCGAATTACAAAAACGATACCATGATTCGTAAAGAGGTTTTCCTTACTCCCTCTGTTCTCAAGGAGTGCCGCCGTATCGTCTCCGATTCCGAGGTTTTTTTTTTTATTTATTTATTAATTTTGACTTTTTAGGGTTTCAGATTTACTCAATTTGTTTAATTGTTAAATTTATTGATAAATGTTTGAAATAATTAGGTTAGGTTTTTGTGAAATATTGTTTGATTTGTAATTGTTAGGGTTTTAGGAGCTTCTAGGGTTCGTTGTTTCGTATTTACTGTAATTCTTTCGTATATGGATATAACTACAGGTTTTGCACTTGTTACCGTTCAGTGTCTTAAAGTTGCGGTCGTTCTATGACTTAGAGGTTGTAAATGAGACGGCTCGCGAACTATTCCGAATGAGTCGAACTCGAGCTACTCGAGTACACTTTCGAGCTCCAAAACACTCGCTCGTGAGGCTTGTGAGCTTTATCGAGCTTAGGTTATATACATATAATAACTTACATATAATCATAATCATACTATATAAACTAATATGCATACGAAACGAGTCGAGTCGACTCGACTGGAGCTTGATCTGACGATTTTTTTGATTTGAGGATTGTTATGTAGGATCTATCGAGCTTGAGTCGAGTTTCGAGCTCTAGTTTAGAAGTCGAGCTCGAGTTTTAAATATAAAGCTCGATCCAGATCGAGTAGAGTTTCGAGCTTGGCAATATTCGAATCGACTCGGCTCACTCATTGATTTTATTTTATGTGGATAGGAAGGTAGTAAAAGGCAAAAGTGCGACTAGACATGCATCTCTTCTTAGGCGAGAGGTGCAAATAGGTTAGGACCTAGTTAGATAAGTTGGTAACAGATTGTATTTTTTGAATATTTAACACAATTTTATATAAACATAGAACAAGAGCGTAATATAAAAATCGACGAATAAGTACCTTCTTTTGTGATCGGGAAATAGTTCATAGTAATAAGAAAAATGAGTCGGAAATGAACTAAAAGTGAAGGTATAGTTTCTCATTTTTCACCTCAAAAGTAGTACCTTGTGTGCTTTAACATAAGTTCCTTGTTAAGACAAAACATATGTATTCTTGTGGGTGCAAAGAGTGTTCGCACAACAATGTAAACCGTAAAGGAGAAAGGGGAGGACTTTTTTGATTTATAATTAGATTCAAATTGGACTCAAAACCCTATTTTTACATCAGATGAGTGTTGACTATCTAAATTCATCTAATTTAAGGGGAAAATTTCTCTTCCAAAATAAAATTTGACAACTAAGTAGATAATTTGTCTTTCTGTTTAATTTGCAATTGTTATGCTTCTGTCTAGCCGGTACGAGTTCAGTGTTTTAGATTTGCTGACATTATTTGATCTATTGATATAGCTTCGTAGTTTTTATTCGGATGTTATGGTTTTGATAAACGTTTTGTGAAGTTGAGATAAACTTATTTTCAACGCTATTGCGTTGTGACAGTGATTATGCATTGTGTACTTATCCAAATCGGCTAATCAGATGTTTGAGTATCTGGCGTATTTTGATCATTTAAGTACTCATTCAAATGGTAGAACAACCAGAACTGATTATTTGATCCTCAAATGGACTATCCAAAAAAAATTATTTAGCTAATCAAATAATCAGCATCAGATTGCCTTCAAACACATTTGAAAGTGATTATATGCGCTTTTAAAACTCAATAGACAGATATGCAGTGTTCAATCAAATTAATAATCAACCGCTAAATCTCAACATTCGTATATCTATTGGGTTTTTCATTTGCACAAGTGTGGTCTACTGATTTTTGGTTGGAGTTTAAGTTGAGATAAATGGTATTTTATGTGTTTGTATTGTAGATTATGAAGGAAGATGATAACAACTGGCCAGAACCAGATCGTGTGGGAAGGCAAGAGCTTGAGATTGTGATGGGCAATGAACACATTTCTTTTACTACTTCAAAAATTGGTTCACTCATGGATGTGCAGACCAGTAAAGATCCCGAAGGCCTTCGTATCTTCTATTACCTTGTTCAGGTTCGTTATCAGTTTATGGAGTTCATGTCAGTCAAGTAATCATCTTAAACTACATCTTGATTTTATTCTCATGACCCCTTGTCATCACCAGGTGATATATTGTTTTAAGAACGTGAACCGAAGTGTCATGTTTTTTTGTCGTACACACATTTTGGACCATATGAGTTATTAATCTTATAACTGAGCTCTTATGACCTCGTAGCGGTGGATACCAAACATGTTATGCGTGAAAGTTATATCTACATCATGCAAGTTGTTGATACATTTGGTTTGCTTTTACGTTTTTAGCTAACAAGAGTTGTTTAAAAATGCAGGACTTGAAATGTTTTGTGTTCTCGCTGATATCACTTCACTTCAAGATCAAGCCAATTTAAGGAACTCGCTCATTTGAAGGAACTCGCTGGATTGCACAAGTTTTATGTTTTATGTGATTCAAGTTTGTATGAATTCGAATTTGGTGTTAAGGATGTCTTGTTTTTTAGTAGGTGGTCGTTGATATTTGATTGAAAGCTAAATTAGAAGTGCAACAAGTAACAAATGCTTTTAATTATTTTTCTACCTTTGTTTGCGTTGTATCCCTTAATGACACATCTATGTTTACTAAAGCCGTGTATTAGTTAAGTTTCCGGATGGGTTTTATAGTTATACGGCTTGAGAAAGGTTTTCATTTTATAATGATAACAATTAACACATACTCGGTAAAAACCAAAGTGGATTATACTAATAATAATGTAAATATTGTGTGTGTATATATGTAATTGCGGAAAAGGGGATCAAGTATAACTCGAACCTAACCTGAGGTAGTCAACAAGGACTGAACCCGACTTGAAATAAAATTCGGTAAAAATGGATCGAACAACAAACATACATGGAATTATTTGGGTCGATTCAGATACGGATTAATTTGTTTTCTTCAATAATATTTTCAAATTTTTAAATAAACTTTTTATACTCAAAAATATTTAATAAACTAAAAATATAACTTGGTATTTTTTTATTTATATTAAAAATGGTCTATTTTTTTTCTACAATAGTCTCCCCAGAATCAATCAAATCAAAGCTTAATAGATCGATCTTTCGCGGGCGACTACTCCGACACAAGTCCGACCACAGACCACCCTGATCTCCGGCTTGGTAAACCCTTATCCCTAAATTTACTTATAATTTTGTTAACTTGATATTGAATTAATTTCATTTTTCAATGTCACTGTTTAATATGCATATTAGGTGTTCGATGAAATGCCTCAATGAGACATGTCTCTGTTTTTATTATGATATTTCCCTCTAATCTTTAAGTAGATTGTTATTTCGAGAGAACGAAAAATCAAAACTTTTTTCTATTTACATTTTCAGAAAAGATCAATAACCATTTGTGATTATTTATGTCATATCTTTTCTTCTTTGTACCGAAACACTAGCCGACTTCGATTATGTTGTTAATGATTTGTTTATTACGTTTGTTGCATACTCAAAACTAGCTTTGTGTTTGGATTATCGTATTCTATTTTATAAAGGAACCTTTGTACGCTTTCTTGACGATTAAAACTTTCCTCGTTGTTTTGAAAGAGAGTGTCAGAACTTGTATGCTGTCAATGCAACTGTTCATAGTTAGTAATTCATTATTTTTGGATGATGTGATATGTCTCGGGGATAAATTAAAATTTAGACAAACTCATCAATTTTCTAGCTGAAACAATTTTTTTAGAGTGCAGAATTTGTTTTGGAATGAAGGGACATAGTCCAAGCATGTATGTGATTTATGTGAGCACGGAACACCTATGAATTTTTGATTCGAGTATTTCGCTCTGTTCCTTATTTATTTACTAATGTCATGCAGGTAATATGCTACACATATTATAGCTGCTTACCTAGCGAAAAATGCTGGACTTTGTGTCAGTTGTTCTTGTTGCTGTTATAACTACCACACTACTTCTGGTTCGGGTTGTGTATGTTATATCTCAAAGTAGCAAACCGCTTCGTAACACTTCTCAGAAGCCTTTGAGTACCCTCGTTGTATTGGGTTCAGGTGGGCTTTCAAACATAGATCCTTTCTTGCTTGTATAAAAAGAACGATATCCAATCTGACTAGTTTTCATTCCTAGAAATTGCTAGTGTAGTGGTTTTTAAAATTAATTTGGGAAGTCAACAGTATGATGTTGTTTGAATTTACTTTTAATCTACATTGTGACTTTGATTTTGGTTGTAGGGGGACACACAGCAGAGATGATAAATCTGCTGTCTGTTATGCAAAAGGATCGATTTTTTCCAAGATTTTACATTGCTGCAGCAACGGACAATATGAGTCTTCAGAAGGCGCGTGTATTTGAGGACGGGTTGGGTGATAAGGTAGATAAAAATATGATGTTGATTCTTGTTATATTCTTTTAATTCAAAGTTTGGCACAAGTCTGGCATTTGTTTGTGTTCAATGGAGTGATTCTTTTTCTTCTTCCTCCGCTCCCGTTACATGATATTGGAACTTTTTATGTCCAGGAATATAACTTTTACTTGGTTTAACTTAGATACAATCACAACGATCTTATAGACAAAAAATAGTAGGTAAATAGTGTATCATATATGAGCCTTGTTATCCCTTCAACACATTATAATTATGGGCATGATGGTAAAAGTCTTTAGATCGACTTTTGTATTAGACTACACTTTTAACAAACAGCCGATTGATAAGAGTATGGTCAAATTGTTCTTTTTAATGAGTTTTTGTGTCGGTCTTGTTTGTTTAACAAAGCATGTAATTTTTACTCTTGATATCGAGGTAATGGTTACTTAACTGACACGTAAAATGGTATGTTCTTGTCTAGACAGGTTTCCAGGGGCCAGATGGTGCTCAATTTATGCAGATATACCGAAGCCGTGAAGTGGGTCAATCATATATTACCTCTATTGGCACAACATTACTTGCTATAGGTCATGCTTTATGGCTCATGGTGAAAATCAGGCCTCAAGTGGTACTATCTTTGTTTATATCACCAAAACTTATGTTATTTTTTCGTTATAAACTTTTGATGACATTTCATATTCGTTATGCAGATTCTATGTAACGGCCCTGGGACATGTATACCCATATGTGCAATCGCGTTTATTTTCAAGGTTTGAATTTTCTTTTGTCATTTCGCACTTACCCACAACATTTTTCTTTTTCTAAACAATTGACTTATATCAACCCAGACCCGTTCTGACCCATCTAGGCCTATCTTGTGTTTGATTGTGTTGAACCTTTAGGTTTTGGGAGTGAGATGGTCGTATATATTCTACGTTGAGAGTATTGCAAGAGTGAAAAGACTATCATTAAGTGGCTTGCTTCTTTACAAACTACGCATGGCTGATCAGTTGTTCGTGCAGTGGCCACAACTACAAAAACAATATCCCCGAGCTCATTATGTGGGCCGTCTTATGTAGTCAGTTACTTTGACTATCGTTCTTTTATGTTTCTGTTCAAAGTTACTACAGCTGCCAAAGATTTCATACTACAATTACTTTTGAATAGGATTTGAAACTTTGGATAAGTTACCCTTACGAGTTGAAGAACATTGTTTGAAACTTTGAATAGAGGCTCGAGTTTATTAAAATACACCGTAGCATGTTATTTCAAGGCTGTTTTTATAACACTCTATATTCATCTTGCTTTCTCTCCTTCTTTCTTTCTAACATCAAAATTCCAGTATCTGTTTGTTGTGGGTAACTAAAAACATACGATTTAAAAGCATATGGTTTTTACGTTGGATTATGTTAAAGTAACGAGATTGTTCTACATGCTACCGTGGGATTCAAAAGCATACGGTTTTTATGTCAACATGAAACTTTTATTATATAGCTTTTAATTTGATTTGGGGCTGTTACGAACATTTAATCGTGTTAAAAAGTTTAACATATATAGTGTGTCACAATTAGTTTTGGAGCTTTAACATATATAGTTGTAGCACAACCCAAAGTAAAAAAAAAAAAGTGTCACAATTAGTTTTGGTTTTAACCTGACCAGAAAAATGTCAAAAAGCTATAATCTCAAACACAAAGTAATTCATTAACATTAAAGACCAAGACGCCTCGTGAAGAACCCGAGCAGCAAGCTACTGTGGCGGGTTCTTCCCCCAGATATATAACGACTGTAACTGATAGAGCAGCATAACCGGCAATTTGTAAATGTAAAAGTAAGTGTTGAATGAAATGAAAATGTATAATAAACATATCAAGTTGTTTTACAGAGATAAAAATGACTAGGTGTCGAGTTTGAGTGTAGCCTGAATTCGTTGGATGAGCTGGTCTGCTGGTAAAGCTCCTTCCTGAAATTCAATACACCAATCAATATAAACGGGTTTTTCATATGTAAAAGTAAAGAAAGAGTTGTTAGAAGTTACAAAGCGATCAAACGGCTTTCCATCCTTGAATAAAATGAAAGTAGGCAAAGCAGCAATGTTGTACTTGTCAGCGATTTGAGGATATTTTTCGGTGTCAATCTTAACGACTCGGATAGAGTCTGCCATGGTTATACTAACTTCATTTAGTACAGGAGCCATATATTGACAAGGGCCACACCTGCATAGATACATATAGATATGAGTAAGGCGAAACGGTATTCGTATGTATTTGGGAAAGATGGGCATTTTTTACCAGGTTGCGTAAAAATCGACTAAAACCGGTTTGTCTGCTACCTGAAGAAGGTCATCAAGAGACGAAAAAGTTTGCTTTTTTGATGCTTGAACCTAATTCAATTAAATTATCAGGCGGCTGAGGCTGCGGTTGGTCCTATTTGTAAGAATAATAAAATAGATACCTGAATCATCAGGCGGCTGCGGCTGGTCCTATTTGTATTTCTACTAATCCTGAGGGTCAGGGTGGGGCTGGGGCTGCTGCCGGTGAAGAAGAATGTAGGAGTAGGATGGAGATGAAGTTTTGATTTGGATGACAGCGACCAGCTCGCACTTACAACGCCCGTCGCCGCAGCCATCGCCATCGGAAAGGATATGATTTATGTTACTGGCACGGGACCAATTACTCTACCATCTTCTTTTTTGTTTTTATATCGGTGCGGATCTGGATATGTGAGACATGTGCGATCGTGTATAGGGTTATCGGGTTTTTATGGGTCTTAGTATAAATTTTGATTTACTAAAAATGGTTGAAAGTTTGAAACGTACATTATAAAAATCTGAGTGATTTTAATTTTTATCGCATTTGTTTTATTTTTTCAGTGGAGTATATGTACATGTGCGATCGTACAAGCTTATCATATTTATGGGACCTTCGATGTGTTTAAATCAATGATTTTGTTTCTCGTGAGCGAAAATGTCCGTTGTATGTTAATTGAAACATACTATATGTGCGAGAAATAATTTGATGAAAATTTTGTTCTATATTTTATATTGTTGCTGATTATGTTAAAAAATTTCTACGTGTTTTTACAAGAAGATTTCTTTTTTATATCATTTTCGATCTGATTTTAGAGTAAGTTTTATTACATGTCAAGGAGTAGAAACATTTATACAATTTTGAAAACTTTTTTGATTCATAGACATGATCCATGCCTAAGTAGTAGTGTAAGACAAGGCGACTCGTGAACAAACCCACATATCAAATATTAAACTGATAACGTTGCAAATCAAATCTACAGTTGGCATAGACCAAGCTTGATAGTATATAATTATGCATGTCTAAACCTTTTAGGCTATGTTTAGCAAAATCCTTAGTGTTAAACTCGCAAACCTCTCCGTAGTTTTAAAGGAGTAATTGATTTTGATAGTATATTTGAAAATTGCCAACATTTATTCAAAAGAGAAATAACTAGATCGTTGTGTATAGTGTGACACTTTCTGGTCGCTACATCGCCTGGGTTTAGTCGAAATCTCTATTAACATATGATTACATATTTTTCATGACCATGTAGGAAAAGAAAACAGAATATAACATAAAAAGAAATACACAGTAATGTTGTGAAATAAAACTAGGATCCAACACAAACTAGGCAGGCCGTCGTTATGAAAATACTTGCCTAGAACAAACTACTACGGGAATGTTAATAAACCCGACATCGGGCAGGAAAGTCTCAAGCTTCATAATGCTATTTAAACACCGTTTCGCAGCAGAAAACTAGCCATATGAATGATGCCTGTGGTGATCCTTCTCCCTTGAAGAGTAAGACGATCCATGGTAATCCCGATCTGAACAACAAAGCAATGATGCATAAATGCAAATTTTGTTGTTATTTATAACATTTAAGCGAGAGCTCTTATGGAAAATATTAAACTAATTTTCATTTAAGTACCTCTGGAGGAATAGTATTTCGGTTTTTCAGCATGACCTGTGTGTATTTACAATCAGGATACAATATATCAGACTTTTTAAAATATCGCATAGCAAAAGCTGTGTATCAAATAAGCCCCTATATGAAATGATTAAAATCTACTCCCCCGTCCCATAAATATCAGCAGAATTTAATTCTTAGGATGTCCGATGAAAAATCTTAAACTTAAAAAACAAATAATGCACAGCTACATATTTGCTAATTTCATCGTTACCCATAGTGACTCGTTATCCAATCAGCACATTACTAAATTATTTGTATGACGTAGGGAGTATAAGTTCCGGGCATGGAAAAGGTAAATAATTCATGCAGACTTCAACCATTTGCCTGGGTTGTATTTTATCTCCAACACGTCAAATAATGGGTAGAAGGTTGCGTGAGGTGTTTCCAAATGCGAAAAAACCTCTTAAATCATTTTTTTTTTAAAACGACTACTATTTTAACAATATTGTTTTTATGATCTTACTTTATACTGCAATCAATTATTTTTAAAATAAATAAATATATATTAATGGGTCAACCCAGCCACCCCAGCGGTTTGAACCGGTATTAAAAACCAACCAGATTGACCCATTACCCACCCCAATCATCTTGGCACCTCTAATGCAACCGATCAAGGAACAAAGCAAATTATTTAAAAGTCACAAGAAACTAACCTGGATCCCTTCCTCTATCCTTTGACCGCCGACTTCTATCTTTGACTCTTTCTCTGTCCCTCTCAGGATCATCTCGCTCCCTTTCCCTATCCGAATCTCTCCCTCTTTCACGGTCACGAACCCTGTGTCTATCTTTTTCCCGTTCACGTTCTCTGTCCCTTGACCGCTCAGTGCTAGATCTACTGGTATCTGTTCTATAATACTCTTTGCTTTTTAAAACAGTCTCGTCTTTAACCTCTTCTCCCTCTGCTGGATTGCTTTGCGTATCATCACCACTTTTTGTCGAATCTTTTAGCTCACCAGTTGCTGCTTTCATCAACACATCTTCTGAATCGGGATTTACATCTGCTGCAGAAGACACCTTGGTTGTATTTGTATCGTCAAGGACTGGTGGCACACTTGACGGACCTTCCTGGAACACATAATAGATAAAATCTCAAATCGTACTCCTAGAGTAAGAAAAAGGCAGAAATTATGTACTTAGAAATGGGTTCATTTGCGTTATATTATTATATCTAACAGGTAAACTTCAAAACTTAGTTAAGACGAAACGGTTCAAGAGTACCTCAAAGTGTATTTGAATGCTTACAAGTTACAACCTCATGAATCACTTTATGAATCAGATTAATATCGTAAAATACAGGTAGTTAATTAATTTAATTTGAAATATAACATGTTTATATATTGAAGGTAAGAAATAAAGAATGTTGGCATGTCATCCCATGTTCTCAACCCAAACGGAGTCGCATTAAAAAAAAGTACCCTTTTCTGACCCAAATCCAGTTTCAACCTATTACACAACCTGCCCGACCCGCCTATTTTGCTACAATTGCAGAAAAAACAAAGAAGAAGAGAGAGGTGGACCTTGGGAACAGGTTGGGATGGTGAATCCCATGACCTATTATTAGACACTGTAAATGAACCGGTTTCTTTGCATACAGGTATATATGTAGCCTTAGGTAGAGTGTATAAATGAGCTAGAACTCTACAAACTTCATCTATACCCGTTTTGTCAGCATCAAATGCTTTCCACCATGGCGGGTTTTCCGGCAGGGGAACATGGAATCTGCGAGCAGCGGCATATACAACACCACATGCCACAACCGCACTCTTAAACCGCACACATAAAGTCGTGCGCAAGCTGGTATAAAACAAAATATAGTTTTATCAAATAACAACAAACAAACATAATAGGGAAGAGCGTAAAGGGAGCAAAATTTTATAATACCTATCATTTGCAAGATTCCAAGCTTCTTGTCTCAACTCTGGGGGTGTCTCAAGGGTAGCAAGGTAATTTGATATAAATTTATGAGGATGTTCAACGTGACAAATGAAACCCATCTCTTTTAGTAAATGTCGTTCAGATCTGATCAAATCCATTTTCAATTCGGAATATACTTTTGAAAAGGCATCCAAATGCTCTATAGGTAGGTTCTCCCTTCTACATTCCATTCTATGGAAAACGTTAAGAATATGTCTCGCTCTCCTAGGGTTTTCCTCAAGCTTTGAGGCAAGCCAAACACAACTAGCGGCGACTCTCTGTCAAATCATAATTAAAACCTTAAGCTTTATCAAAGATTATGAAAAAAGAGTATGAACTGAATCGAGCCAAACCTTACCTTGACGTTGAAACGAACAAACGACTTCTTGCAGAAGAATCGATGAAATAAAACCTGACCGGTAGCCATTACCTGTTGTGGTCTGTGTGGTACGTACGTAGTTAAAGGGAATTTACAAATTACAATACAATTATTCGATAAGCATCAAGTTTGTTAGTTTAAAATAGGATCACGTAAAGTAAATAATAAAGGATACAACTTAAGTAAAATGCCGCTCTCTTGGATAAGATCACATCCATATATTCTAAGCGTCGTTTCAGTAGCTTCATCTATTCCATCTTTTCTAGAAGGCGTGTTTTGAAGTTCCTCATCCGTTAAATAGAACGTATCAATAGCCGCGTAAATCATATTCGATCACTGTCATACAGAACAAACAAACCAGAGTGCAAAAATCAGCATTATTAAAAACATACACTATATACTTTTTCACAGGGGGCAAATACTGGTTGGATTGGTAACGGATTTGCGTTTGACAAATATTTAAGTTCTGAATCATTTATAATTACCAAACCTTTCATCACACTACAATTCCTTTTCCAAAATAATCGATAAATATCGTACTATACGTCATCATTATACTTTGAGTTTATCTCTTAACATCCGTCATCTTAGAGTAAGTATACGCTCTTTCCTAGATATCTTAACCTTCAAGCCTACACGAATAACACAACCCTCTCGAAAACAATATCGCTTCCTTAAAACAAATTTCAGCTCAAAAGTTACATTAGACATTTCATCGAAAAGCATTTGCACAATAGTAAACAACTCAATTAATTCATTCAGTAAGTAATCATATCCAAATTAAAATCTCAAAAACCTAACTGAACTAACATAACATAGAGACCTAACCGACTGAGGAACGCGTTACTACGGGCAGGTAAAACGCCGCTTTCGTGCCTATATCTATTACTAATTCAAAAGTTTCTTATAACTTTGTATCCCTAAAATTGATATAGTTGGACATAATATATAAAAAACACACACTCAGATTTAACACAATAAGAGCTATAATGAAATTAATGATTCAAAATTGGGCGGTTTCTAACTAACCGTCGGCGCCGCAGTAAATAGCGGAAGGTTTCCGGCGATGTAGAATTCGCCGATCAATGAAATCCCTCTGGGTTTAATTTAATTTCATGAAGACCCGAATGTATAAACGGGTTTTGTTTAGACCCATGGAAATGTTTTGGATTAGACTTTTATTTTTTGGTTTTTCAAACTGGCCACTCAAATTTTGAGTTTAATGAAATCCCTCTCGGTTTAATTGTCCTTTAACTTGTTCGGATTCGGATTTAATAGGTTCAGTCTTTGGATCGTAAATTATTCGAATTCAGTCCTTTCTACGATACTTTGGCTACAAGACTAGTCCATTTGCCACTTGAAATGGCCAAACTACCCTTTTCTATTTCTTTTTTTCATTTTTATTTTACAATTTTCTTAATGGTTTTTCTTTTTTCCTTTTCTTTTTTACATAAGTCCACATGTCAAGATCCTAATGGTTGATCCATTTATCATATCCTAACCTTCTTTTCTCATTTTCTAAATTTCACAATATCCCCACCTTCAGTACAATCACACCATTTACAATAAAAATTCTTCATTAACAAATACAAACACAAAAAATTAAGATCGGAGACCATGGATGCATTCTACGGTTATGTTGCGGTAAATAGCGGCAGTTGTTGAACTCCATGTTGACGGCGGTTGAGTTAGTGGCGGACAACGGGTGAAGAATCTGTTGTGGTGGTTGCTTTTGAGTGTTGAGTTAGGGTCGCATGGCGATTCTGATTATGTCTCCACCAACAAATAATTGTAGATCTGAAATTGAAATCTTTGTAGATCTGCATATCAGAGCAAGGCCGACGAGATCTGAAGATCGAATTTCGACCTACCGGAAAAACATTGCACGAAGGAGATACACGGTGGTTCCGTCGACGATAACAAATGTCACGGTGGTTATGTTGCCGCCATCGACGTCAATGGTGTCGGTGGTTGTGTTGTTAGCGCAATAACATAGTGGTCATGAGGATAGATTGTTGATGATGAATACTTTTAGACTTTGGAGGTGAATTGATGTATAATGGTTTTGGGTTTGTTGATAGATATGGGTATGAGCAAGAAATATATGTAATATGTATTTAAAATGTAGTAAAACATTATGTTATAATAATAAGAAATAGAAAAAGGGTAGTTTAGTCATTTCAGGAGATATGGGGACTAGTCATGTAGCCAAACTAGCATAAGAGAGACTGAACTCGAAGGCTTTGCGACTGAGGGGACTGAACCCGTTAAATTCGAAAAGCTCATGGTCTCATGGACCATTTATGTAATTAACTCAACTTTTTTATAGTTGATACTTTTGGTTCGAGTTTGACCAGGGACAGAGCTAGAAAATATCTTGAACATGGTCAATTATAAAATTTTGTTATCCTTGTATATAAAATTAGTCAGTTTATATATATTAGATAATACTGAAATTATACTAAAAATAAATTAAATTACACATTATTCTTTTGTTCAGTGATTTCGATTGAACACTCTCGAGCCTTAGTAGCTCCGCTCATGACCTTGACTGTTTGAGATCGGTATACCTTTTGTCGAGTATTTGATTCGAGTTATGTAGACTTTTTAGCACTAAAACCAAGTTTATAAAGTTATTCATACAAGGTTATTTACATCACACTTACAGCATAAAACAAACTTAACTTAAATCTAATAAATGTTATAACAACTTCCAATGTCCCGAAAACAAAGAACCTAGCTTAAAGGACACACAAATTTACGTATATACTAATATGTACGGCTAACCCACTTCATTTCTCATTATGGAATCTAAAGCGAAATGACAACACCAAAACTAGAATCAATGACAGCTTATTCTTCATCGGCATTTTTTTGAAACTAATTTTCTTTTGGAGTTGTTGATTCGATGAGGTACGAATAACCCCTCTAACCAGGGCCGGCCCTGGGCCTGGGCCACTAGGGCAACCGCCCAGGGTCCATCAGGCTAGGGGCCCATTTTCTAATAAAATTTATTAAATTTTTTGGCTGGGGGCCCATTTTCAGACAAGTCCTTTTTGAGCCACGTTTCAGCCAACTATTAAAAAAATCTTTTTTGAGTTTCAACCATAAATTTATTAAATTCTTTTACTTTAAATTCAACTATTAAAAGTTACTTTTCTTCTTTTTAGCTTCAGCCAAATTTTTATGAGTTTTTTTTTTATTATTATTACGTGTAGTTATAAGAATGTTCAAAAATGTTCAAGAAAGTTTTGAAAACTTGACGGTAGAGATTAACAAAAGTGGCGACATCAGTCAATTGTAAGTTCTTTATTTCTTCGTAATCTTTATTCTTTATATAGGATTTTACTTCTTTGAAAAAAAATATTTTATAGGGCCCATTTCTATGATGTCGTCCAGGGCCAAAATATTGTTTGGAACGGCCATGCCTCTAACCTCAATAGAGACATTCTTTAGTCTTGAAACACTTTATTTTTAACTATAAAAGAGCTTCTAATTAGTTTGAAGGCATCCTTGGTTTCAGTTGATATTTTAGTATCTTATTTCCGTTTTAGAATTTTTCAATAGCATAGTTTATAATTCTCTAGCAACTTGTTTACTTTTTTAAAACACAAGATAAACCTAAATTATTCAACAATGAAAAATAATGTATAGGTGCACATTGACTTATTCTATACACAGTTGACAATGAGATCTGTTTATAGAAATTGCCAATGTATTCGTGTGTTTAATCTAACTTTCTTTTTTTGAATAAGTACGAGAGAAATAACTTGAAAAGACTCTAAACAACAAATATTTCTAGTTAGGCTTTAGAACGTGTAGAAAGAACAAGTTTGAGTTATATGTCATTTATGATTAGCAATAAAGTAAGCTTACTCAGATGCAAGATTTATGTTTATCTTTTTGAGCTGTGGAGTCTAATGTTATATGAGAATTGTTTGCCCGTACATTTACGTCATTTGGGTAAAGTTATTTCATGTTACAATTATCCTCAGAAAAATAATTTAAATAAGTTCGCACATTTTACATAAAAATAAAAGTTGATCAAATATTTGACTTCATCTTAATCGGAAATCGACCTATATACTTGTAGTTGAGTAATAATGAGGACTACTTTGTACATTCTATATTTATGTCAAAACTTATATTCCTCTAAATCAAATAATTAAGTAAGATCATCAACACAAAAAATATTCAACGGGTTTTGTTTAGACCCATGGAAATGTTTTGGATTAGACTTTTAGTTTTTGGTTTTTCAAACTGCCCACTCAAATTTTGAGCCTAACTTTTTAGAGTTAATTACATAAATGGTCCTTGAGGTTGTTCGGATTTAAAGGGTTTATTATCTGGATCGTAAGTTATTCGGGTTCGGTCCTTCCTACGCTACTTGGGCTACAAGACTACTTCTTTGTCATTTGAAATGACCAAACTACCCTTTTGTAGATCTGCATATCAGAGCAAGGCCGACGAGATCGGAAGATCGAATTTCGACCTACTGGAAAAATATTGCACGAAGGAGATACACGGTGGTTCCGTCGACGATAACAAAGGTCACGATGGTTATGTTGCCGCCATCGACGTCAATGGTGTCGGTGTTTGTGTTGTCAGCGCAATAACATAGTGGTCATGAGGATAGATAGTTGATGATGAATACTTTTAGACTTTGGAGGTGAATTGATGTATAATGGTTTTGGGTTTGTTGATAGATATGGGTACTGAGCAAGAAATATATGTAATATGTATTTAAAATATAGTAAAACATTATGTTATAATAATAAGAAATAGTAAAAAGGGTAGTTTGATCATTTCAGGTGATATGGGGACTAGTCATGTAGTCAAACTAGGAAAAGAGAGACTGAACGCGAAGGCTTTGCGACCCAGGGACTGAACCCGTTAAATTTGAACAAGCTCATGGACCATTTATGTAATTAACTCAAGTTTTTAATAGTCGATACTTTTGGTTCGAGTTTGACCAGGGACAGAGCTAGAAAATATCTTGAACGGGGTCAATTATAAAATTTTGATATCCTTGTATAAACAATTAGTGACTTTATATATATATATTAGATAATACTGAAATTATACTAAAAATAAATTAAATTAAACATTATTCTTTTGTTCAGTGATTTCGATTGAACACTCTCGAGCCTTAGTAGCTCCGCTCGTGAGTGTGACTGTTTGAGATTGGTATACCTTTTGTCGAGTATTTGATTCGAGTTATGTAGACTTTTTAGCACTAAAACCGAGTTTATAAAGCTATTCATACAAAGTTATTTACATCACACTTAGAGCATAAAACAAACTTAACTTAAATCTAATAATTGTTATAACAACTTCCAATATCCCGAAAACAAAGAACCTAGCTTAAAGGACACACAAATTTACGTATATACTAATATGTACGGCTAACCCAATTCATTTCTCATTATGGAATCTAAAGCGAAATGACAACACCAAAACTAGAATCAATAACAGCTTATTCTTCATCGGCATTTTGTTAAACTAATTTTCTTTTGGAGTTGTTGATTCGATGAGATTCGAATAACCCCTCTAACCTCAATATAGACATTCTTTAGTCTTGAAACACTTTATTTTTAACTATAAAAGAGCTTCTAATTAGTTTTAAGGCATCCTTGGTTTCAGTTGATATTTTAGTATCTTATTTCCGTTTTAGAATTTCTCAATAGCATAGTTTATAACTCTCTAGCAACTTGTTTACTTTTTTAAGAAACAAGATAAACCTAAATTATTCAACAATGAAAAATAATGTTCCGGTGCACACTAGCTTATTCTATACACAGTTGACAATGAGATTTGTTTATAGAAATTGCCTATGTATTCGTGTGTTTAATCTAACTTTCTTTTTTTGAATAAGTACGAGAGAAATAACTTGAAAAGACTCTAAACAACAAATATTTCTAGTTAGGCTTTAGAACGTGTCGAAAGAACAAGTTTGAGTTATATGTCATTTATGATTAGCAATAAAGTAAGCTTACTCAGATGCAAGATTTATGTTTATCTTTTTGAGCTGTGGAGTCTAATGTTATATGAGAATTGTTTGCCCGTACATTTACGTCATTTGGGTAAAGTTATTTCATGTTTCAATTATCCTCAGAAAAAGAATTTAAATAAGTTCGCACATTTTACATAAAAATAAAAGTTGATCAAATATTTGACTTCATCTTAATCGGAAATCGACCTATATACTTGTAGTTGAGTAATAATGAGGACTACTTTGTACATTCTATATTTATGTCAAAACTTATATTCCTCTAAATCAAATAATTTCGTAAAATCATCAACACAAAAAATATTCAACGTGTTCGATACTATTAGTTATAAAGGCACTAATAATACTAATGAAGAGCTACTTAGACGCCCCGAGGTTTCTTTCGGGTCATCTGTTTTCTCTAGACAATGTTGGAAAAGTTTTAGGTAGTTGCCTTTTCATAGGAGATGGCAATGGCTGAATGTTAGAAGCATATTTGTCGTTAATAGTAGTTTGTACTTAGTGTAGGACATGTCGTGTAAGTCTAGAATGTATTTAGATCAAGTTGTAAAGTGTTACGAGCATTTATGAAAGTGATGCGTTGTGCAACACTTAGTTATGCAACACTTTGTAATGCTGCGTAACACTTGCCAAAGTGTTGCATTTGCGTAAGAGTTTAGAGTTTTATGTTCACCCATAAATACCCAAACTTCAGGTCATAAATGGAGCCAGTCTAGATAGAGAAACAAAAGTGTTACGCCACCTTAAGCTAAGAGTTGCGCAACACTTTATCGTGTCGGTCTAAAGTCTTGTAATCGAGTTTATTTTATATTATTCGTATTGTGCAACATTACGTGAGCTTAATAATATCAATCATTTGATTATTTACGTGTTATTCACCATACATATTCACCTAGAAATAATTTCGCGACTTTTAGGAGTTTGTGTCCAAATCGGGGTCCAAGAAAGACGACCAACACAAAATTACATCAACGGTTGTTGTGAAGGGAGAGTGACGGAAACTATCTAGATCTTTTGGTTGCGACCAAGCCTTACTTAGTTATTTGACACCGATGATTTGTTTTTTGTTGATTAGTCATATACGAATGTTCACTATGTTGTTATACTATTTTACTAAAGGTTACGCTGTTTCAAATAAAAACTTGAGTAAACTAGACAATTATATCGAATATTGTTTTGTTTCCCAGAAGACATGTTAGCCACTAACATGGGTAGGCCGGCCAATGACTTACTATAGGAACATAAATTAGTCTATTGACTTATAGTTTTATAAGTATAGTATTCAAAAATCTAAAATTTTACCGCTAAAAAGAATAATGGAAATTGAAGGTTTTGGAAAAAAATAATAAATAGGTAGTCTTTCGGTCATATCTTTTAATCTTTTATATGTAAACACTGTTGTATTTTTGGATTTCGACTTTGAATTATTGAGAGTCGTGATTCAGTTTCAGATCAAAATATTTCAAAGGTACTATCGAAATTTTCAATCGGATAAACTCAGTATTAAGGAACGATGATATGTCTATGATTTTGCGTAAGAATGAATTCAAAACGTACCAGTTCAATATTTACCAAATTTTCGGAAGTTTTAGGGAGTTTGATAACTCCTAGAAGCAGTTTTAAAACCATAAAAAACTAACGAATTATATAATCATTATAATCCAAATTCAAAGTTTTTTAATTAATTTTTAATTAAGTAACATACTTAAATAAAAAAAATTTCATCTGTCCCTTAGACCCTGTTAAGGGTTGCCACCCTTGGACCCCGCTATCGAGGCGTTGTCCCCGAATCCCCCCAAATAATCAAAATAAGGTTGAACAAGTGTACATTCCACATTTTCTCACACTTATATCATATTGGTAACATAAATCACAAACAATATAAATACCTGGCTCATTCACGATGGTGCGAAAAAGAAGCTTTGAACAACTCCATAAAATTTAAAGGTATTTTCAAACTATTACATGATTCAAGTATTTGTTGGTAAAATAATGGTTGTGCAACTGTGCAGAACGATAAGAGACAGCCGGAGGGATGGCATTATTGGCATATAATCATCCTCGTGATAATTTGCCTTTAGGTAAGTTCTGTCATACAAACAAGTATTGCTCTGCATTCATTGATTCTTAACGTTAACTTATTTTTTATTTACTCAGAAGACTACAAGGATATATTTGTTCCTCTATATAAAGCGACAATCAAAGGAAATTGGGAAGCTGCGAACGTTATTCTTATTCAAAATGAAAATCTGAAATGGTTTAGTATCACCGAAAATAAGGAAACAATACTTCACATTGCAGCTATGGGCGAAAGCACCCATTTCATGAAGTGTCTTATAACAAAGATGAAGGTCGATTTGAATTTTCAGAATAAAGATGGCAACACAGCCTTCTGTTTAGCAGTTATAGCCGGAAACGTTGACATGGTTAAAATTATGATTGAGAATGAAAATGATCAAGGACTATTGACAGCCCGTGGTAATGAGAGGATGATGCCAATCTATCTTGCTGCTTCGTATGGAAACCTTGAAATGGTGACTTATCTTTATAGTATATGTGATAGAATGTCAAGCGATTTATGGACTTCTGAGGACAGGAATATGGTCTTCCTGAAATGCATCGAGGCTGATCTCTACGGTAGGGTTACTTATCGCAAATCTTTGTTTTGATTTTTGTTTATTTTGTCATGATGTTTTTCCCCATTAAGTTGTGGTGAATATTTTGTAGATGTTGCACTAAATATATTGAACGACGAGATAGACGTCCCTCAAGGTGAGTATGTATCGAAAGTACTTCATTTATTGGCTCGGAAACGTTATGCCTTCGATGATATAGAACCACGTCTTATCTGGAAAACCATCAGTTCAAGTAAGTATCATTGTAAGCAACAAAAGTAGTACCTTTAACTTCATCCAGTTGGTTTCAGTTTGATTTTTCTTTCAGTTTTTCAAGTCTTCCATTTGAAGGTGGGAACTGTTTTAAAGGTAAGTGCAGCCGCTGAATTACTAAGAAAAATTCTGGAAAAAATTGTGGTAGAGCCTAAACATGAAGTCGATGAAATACTCAAAGGTCGTATATTTGACAACGGAATAATGCAAACATACCCTTCTCGAATTTTTGTTGCTGCAGCAATGGGTAACGTTAAATTTTTGGTCGAGTTGATTCTTATATATCCTGATCTTATATGGGAGCGAAATGATATTAATCAAACTATCTTTCATGTTGCTGTGTCTCATCGCCATGAGAATGTCTATAGTCTACTACATGAGATAGGCTCAATTAAGGATACTATAACTTCACTCACAGATGAAGATGGCAATAATATGCTGCATTTAGTTGGAATGAATGCCGAGAGAAAACCATATGAGAACATGTTGACCCCTCCATTTGAAATGCAACGTGAACTCTTATGGTTCAAGGTACATCGAAGAGTTTTTGATTAGATTCAAGTAGTTATATTTTCAAACATTGCAAACAAGCCTTTGTGAATTTACAAGTGGAATCATTGATCTTATGGTCTTATATATGTATCGTGCACTCTTGTAGGAAGTAAAGGGTATGATACCACCTTCTCATAGAGAAGCAAAGAACACAGCAGGGAAGACACCATCTGAGCTATTCAGCGAGAACCACGAAGTTCTATTGTCGGAAAGTAAAATGTGGATAAAAGGAACAATTAATCATTGTATGGTGGCTTCTGTACTTATAGCCACCATAGGATTTTCAGTGGTTTGGTCAGTTCCAGGAGGGTATGACCAGCAAACTGGCATTCCTCTATTCATCCATAACGGACACCTCCTCGTGTTTGTCATATTCGATGCCATTTCTTTCATCTTGTCCTCACTTTCACTCATCTTGTTTTTATCCATAGTCGTTTCTCGTTACACTCAAACAGATTTCTTGGAATCGTTACCCCAAAAATTGACAATAGGTCTAGCCTCTCTTTTTCTTTCTATGCTCACCATAATGGTTGCTTTTGGGGTAACCTTCCATATTCATTATCATCACAAGTTGTTGTCGGTACCATTGGTTATTTGGGCAATTGGATTTATACCGTTCCTTTACTACAGTAAACAACAATATCCTCTTTTGGTGGATGTATTTCAATCAAGATATGGTTCGAGGTATCTGTTTAAGAGAAAGAGACATATGCTCTATCAAAATCCAAGGTTCTAAATGTCATCGTTCGACTGTTTGCCATGATAAGCACGATACTTAAATTCTTGCATATGCAACACGGTAGAGTTCATCGTAGTGTTGGTTTGGAAACACTTGAATAATATCAATATGATAAAGAGATGTATCGATCAAGCGCAGCTTTTTCATTATATATGATTTTTTTTTTTTTTATGATTGCCAAAACATTCCATAATTTTGAAATTTGAACTTAAATTTGTCTCGATTTGCATTTGAGAGTACATAAACTATGTGCTTAAGAACAAGCATATATCGATGACTTTTCGGTAGTACCAATCTAGATAAACCCTCTACGTTGGAATTGGTTGTTTGAGATATGTGATAATCAATAACAATCTGGATATATTCTATGATGAATCATGTTTGGGACACTTTCATATTGAAGTACTTTGACCCCGTTTATGATCTGGGTTGCCACTTGCCCGCTAACTGGTTGGCGGGCCTTTGCTCCTCCTAATCAATAATTTTGCTTGATATGAATTCTAACGGGACACAAAATGATCGATATCACCAATATATAAAAAGTTGTTAATTTATAAAATGCTATGAACCAATCTAATCTATAGTAACGACTCGGATTCTCAATCATTTGGTTTGATTTACAGTTTCAATCGGGTTTTAGTTGTCATATAGGTGACTATTTTAATCTTTTAAGTATCATTTTTAAAAACTATCTCGGTTGATTATTGGCATTTTGGTTTAATAGAAGTTTTGAATGAATTCGACATTATTTTGGTTTAACTGTGTTCTTTTTAAGTTGAATTCAAACGTTTTTTACGAAAAGTAAATTATTGAATTGAAACTAGCTCATGATCGTTGAATAATATCGATCCATATCTTGTTGTCTTACACATACAAGTGCTTCAAAACCATCTCCGTTTCAGGAATCCATCAGAATGAAGCTATTCTTCCATGCATTCCCAGCCATAGTTACTTTTACAATCTTTCCACACCCAAAACAAAATCGATCCCATTTACAGGATACCGTCATACCGGCATATACTTGTACACACATAAGATTCGTTACGTTCTTTTAGTTGGTCTTTGAAATCAGTTTCAAAAGAGGATTCCATAAGATGACTAAAGACGATTTCAATATCTTTTAAACCTTGGAGTCCCTTTTTTCCTTCTTGTTTTCACAAATAAAAAACTCCGGCTTTCATTTCACTTTCATTCCTTGTTTGAACCTCCATAACAATAATAATATTTCCTAGCTATTTTCAGGAAACGGCTCGATCATATCGTCTCTTATGTTGATTGCAAGGCCAACATAATATCTTGTTAATGTCCGAGATAATGACTTCTTGAGGTTAACGGTTTTATCATAGGAATTGCCCTCAGGTAGAATATTGTAACCATCAGTTGAAATGCGTTTTCGCTCATCTGATCAAGCAACGGAATGTTGTAAGTCTTGATGTGAGAAGGAGTCGGAGAAGAAGGTTAAATAAGTTCTTTCGAGACAATTGTGTGAAGTTGCCTTCTACTTAATCTTAGAAGACTGCTTTTCATTGTAATCTTCACAAAGATTAATAGAATAGAATGGTTTTGTAATAGTAACCTTGAAGCTTTTCATATCTAGCAAGTCTTTTTTGTTAAAATTTTAAATTAATCCATCATTACTTTACAAATTATCACCACCCACTATCGAATCTAATAATGTATTATCCAAGGTTATCGAAAATTATATAGGTGTTGTTTATTAATTAAGTGGCGTGATAATGACCAATAGTCTTATTTTAGAGTAAACGGTGTAAGATCCTTATTCAGGCGACCAATTTATCTAACACTCTTTCACATATAGAGGGAGTTTGTTTTAACTTACTATATCGGTTTATTAGATTAGTGAATTATGCAAAGAGTAGATCGAACGAGATGCCAAGCTTATGTGAGGTGCACAAACTCAACCAATCGAGCGCTACTAGGAAAAAAAAGTTATAATTAGAACTAACATGAAATTTCTGGTGCAAACACAACATGAAGTTTTTACTCCAAAACATATAAAAATGAAATGAAAGGGTAAATGATGAGATTCGGTCTTTAAATAAAATAAAAAATTTCAATCGGATCCCCATAATTAATAGTTAATAATAAGTTTACAATGAGTTTTCATTGTTGTTATAAACTTGTTGATATCACATATTTATACCTATATTTATATGTCATATTCGGTCGGTTTTCGTATTAGAACATGATGGATAGGATAGGTTTTTGCATTTAATCGTGTGAAAAGTGTTTTATTCAAGTGACAGGTTTTATATGATCGAAAAGTGGATGATTGGACGAGAAACGCAAGTGAACGGATGAAAAGACATAAGTTTGTGATCTGGTAGAGGACTGCGACGCATGGAGAAGCCATTGCGGCGCAGTCAACGGAAGTCAACGAAAGAACGTTCTAGAAACAGAGGACTGCGGCGCAGCGTGGTTCGTGTTTGAATACAATTAGGTAACTTGCGGACTGTGGCACAATCAAGACTAACTGCGGCGCAATGAAGTGTTTAAGGAACCCGGATTTTCTCCTATAATAGAAATGGAAACTTCATTATTCAATGTCAGTTTTTGGATTTCGATTCTTGGGTTTAGAAATCGACTTGGGAGCTGCAAGGAGAGCAGGGAGCATACTTTTGAAGAGAGATCTTCAATTCGATTGATTCTCAAACTCTTTTCGTTTCTTTTGTCGAAATTGGTATTATGTTTTCTTATTTTCTTATTGTTTTCTACTTTATGAACATGAGTAGCTAATCACCTTAACACTACTTCTTTGGTGATGGATCTTTTGGTTTAATTTAGCTATATGTGATTGAATGTTTTAGGTGATTTATGTTTAATCGACGACCCTTTCTTGTTTAAGTCTTAAATATTGTTTAAAGTTTCTTATATACAATTGATTAGTCGATACTCTAGGTATTCGAGAGGAATCTAGAGTTAGATTATAATATTGAATGAAACAAATCAATCAGTCTATAATTGATTTAGAATTGCTAATATTCGAGAGGAATTAGTAATAGAAACTTGAATAATTAGGTTAAAACGAGATTGCTAGTTAATAATTACAATAGATTGGATTAGAAAACTCGTTAAGCTATTCGAGAGGAAGCTTTAGAGTTTAGGATAATTAAAGATAATTAAAGTTAGAGTAACTTAATTATACATTAGAAGTTAAAATAACATTCAATTACGTAAGTTAAATTAGAACATTAGTTAAGGTACCAAACGAGTGTCTTTTCCCCTAATTGATTTTCAAAAACAATTCAATCTTTCAAACAAATGTTTACGTTACAATTCTCTTTTCTTAAATTTAGTTAAGCAACGTGACAATTCGGTCACAAAACAACCAAAAACAAATAGTATTATTAGTTCTTAATTTAAACTTAATAGTCTCTGCGAACGAATCCGACTTACTTTAGACTATATTACACGCGATTCGGTCCACTGCTAATAGGTGCGTAGTCGAGTAAAGGGTATTTCGAGTTTTTAAAAGTAAACTAGATTTTACACATCACTTGTACATATAATTTATTTTCATTCAAAAACTGGTATCGAGATCACATTTGGCTAGCGGCCGGGGCAGGTTGAACTGAGTTGGACAACGGGTGTAGGTGGTTATTAAATGAATTAACCAAAATGGATGATAAACTGACTTGGACATCCAACTGAACTAATTTTTAAGGATTTGTTTTGGTCCGTTGAGGCATGTAAATATTCGGATCATATCAAATTTGAATCAAGACCTGGCTCATTCACATACCAAAAAACCAAACTCGGACCTTCCTCTAAACAATGTGGCCTAGTTGAACAACTTACAGAAAAAGGCCTTAATTTGTTTCGAATTCTGCTGTTACAAAATGATAATGTGAAATCAACCCAGTAGTGGTTGGGGCTACTTTCACTTTATATGTTGTGGGTCTCATTTACATGATACCTATCTGACGAGACACGGGTCACCCAAAAGAAGCTGCATAGATAACCATCAGCAGTAAGGGGGGCGTTTTGGTTCAGAAAATCTTAATTTGTGGCCATGGCTACTTTGATTATTGGTACATAGTTTCGATGGTACATACATGGTTGAGGATAGATAAATGCTCTTATTAGTTACATGACTACATCCATATGAACAGCTTATATATATGTTTTGTAACGACCATGAAAATAAATGTACTGTGGTCACTTCTCTTTTGTTAATACCTCTTGATTTATACTTTTTAGGTGCTCGAAGTTAAAACGACATAAGTACATAGCGGGTGTTTGGGATTGCATTTTTAAAGTACTTGTTAGTTTATAGCAAATTTTTAGATGCAATAAGCATTTTTGAGTGTTGGGATTAAATTACAATAAATGCTTATTCACTTATTTTGTGTTAAAGTAAGCACTTTCTAAATAAACATTATTAAAGATGCATATTTTAAAACAGCTTAAAAACAAGTATAAGCTCATAATGCCCTTTTAACCCATGCCTGTCCACCTCACAAAGATAAGCACATTCATAATGTCAATAACCTTTACCTAGACTTATAAAGTTATGTAGATTAGAGAAATCTTGGTGCTAAGTTGTTTATGATATTATGACTTATAAGATGCTTGAAAAGATGGTTATAAAAGGTCAAAAGCTATTTTTTCATGTATTATTCAACTTTGATAAAAGTATAAGAATAAGATAACACGGAGAGTGAAAGGAAACGACATAACGGATTATTTTTCTCGTATAGTATAAAACAGATTAGGAGCCACTTAAATTTAAAATCCTTAAGTCGGTAATGTTCACTGATAAGAACATCCTAAACAACGGGATAACGGGTCACCACCCACTCTTTTGAGTACTGAATTTACCAACTTTACAGTTTTGAATTGGAGAATATATTAATCTGTATAAAACGTAACACATCAAGTAACAGTAAAAACATGAGAAGACTTGGGACTTTAGTAGTTTGTATGAATTGCATAGTTCAACCAAAAGCTTATTTTCCGCAGAATAACCCTAACTCGTGGGGTTTTTTTAACCCAACCTAACCCCCAACCAAAGACTAGGCTTCATGAAATGTTTTTTTTGTCTCAGCGTCGTCACGGACCAAAGAGTAAGACAAGGGAAATACTTCATATATAATATTCATATGATGATGATATGATTTATAAAGGAGAAACACTAGAAAAACACACTTAAATATGTAACATAACTTAGGATAAATGATGATACCTATATATATTGACCATCTCTACATCATATATAAACACAATCACACTTGCACACCACACTACATACACATCTAGATTACTAAGACAATCATACCATATTGAACCATCAAGTTATTATTCTTTATAGTATACATAGTTTTCTTCATAAGCAACCGTTTTAATTATCCGTGCTTCCCAGGGAAGCTACCTCCACCACCTGACCCATAACCATGTCCACCACCATGAGCTCCACCACCACCTGACCCATAACCATAACCAGAGCCTGAACCACTCCCAGAACCAGAGCCAGAACCATAACCAAATCCATAACCCTTACCAAACCCATTAGCTGACCGGCCTGACCCCGAACCATAACCCCACCCACTTCCAGGGCTTGAGCCATAACCCCAGCTAGCGTCCCAATTCGGACCATGAGCTGAACCACTAGCCCCAGTTGGGCTTGAAGTAGAAGACACTTGGTCCACAAGGGTCTTTCTTCCACCTTTGTGATTGTATGCCAATGTAGCAGTTGAGATACATAAAAGGAGAATAACCAAATAAATTTGGTTTGTTTTCAAAGTCATTTTGTTGAGTTTCTTGTTTGATCAAACTTCTAAAGTTATATTGAGTAGTCTGTGCAAATGTGGTCTTTATAATATAATGATGGAGTGATGACTATAGTGCATGAGGGGTATTTTGGTAATTTGGTGTAGGGCTATGAGTACTCGTGAATGGTGTTGAATCTCTACTATACACTTGGTCTAATCTTGAAGGTGGATGTGAAATAAGGGAAGTCATTTGCCACTTGTGATTGGCATACCCCAACTATGGTAATAAAGTGATAAATTATTAATATGATCAAAGTGTTTTGCCCACAAATTTTACCTCCACTACATATGTTGATATCAGGGACGGAGCTTGGAGGTGGCGGAAGGGGGGGCGAAAATCATTCGATTCGAAATATTACATATAAAAACCTTACGAATTTTTCAAAATTGTACGAATATAATACAAATTTTACGAAAATCTCGAACTTTCGGGGGGGCCGGAACCCCTTCCGGCCCCAACAAAGCTTCGTCCCTGGTTGATATGTTAGTCATTTATATTACGTCAATGATGTGGATCCTAACTAAACTTTGAGAGTAGGTAATATAACAAATTAACAACCCTATATATCTTTTCATTAATGGTAAAATGCCACGAAAAAGTTATATAGTATCATAAAATTCAAATTTTGACAATTAAATGTATATAAAATAGTTTAGACGAAAAAGGATTTCAAATCTAATTTATCTTATAAAGGCCAGATATGATTGAACTTTAATATCGAGATACGATTAGCTCGTCACGAGTGACGAGTTTTAGATTAAAAAAAAAAAAAAAAAACGAGACACATTATTTATTATTTTTCTATAAAGACATAAGTTTTTGTTAAAAATCCTTTATTAGGACAAATTAGATTTCTTAATTACTTTTAGTTTTAAATTTTTTTACATACCCTCTATTATTAAAACATGCATTTTATGTTATCTTTTCTAACATTTTGCCCTTTCATTAATCACAATCATCCATTTTTTTAGTATGTAAAATCAATAGTTAAAAAAAATTGTCAATCAAAATATGCATTCAATAATCAAACATTCCTTTTTATTAAAACAAAATTACATTATGTTCAACTTAAATTATTTAACATCGTTAATTCATTCAACGCTAAATGATCTTGATTTAATCAAACCACCCTTAAATATCTAAATAATTAACAATCAATATGTTTTTTATATCCACCATTAATCACAAAATACATCTTGCACAAACACAAGACCACCACCACTCATAGGGATGTGCATGGTTCGAGTTGGCTGGTTTGAGACAAAAATCTAAACCAAACCGGTAATATCGATTTAACATTTTTTTAAACCAAACCGACCAAATAACTCTCTTATACCGAACCAACCAAACCATAATATATGGTTTAGTTTGGTCGGTTTAACGGTTTGGGCCACTTAAATATTTATAAAGCACTTAAACTTTATAGTTGCAATTTAATTATGTTTACATGTTTTTGAAGATTGTAACATCATATACTTCTTAATGAATAAATTGTTACATAACTCGAAACTATTAAAACATATATGTAAGATAATATATACATTGTCAATTAATGACATAAATATGTGTAGGTCATGATCTAACAAAATGAATAATAGTTTGACCATAATACACAAATATAATTGTTTATTTGCATGATATAAAAGATAATAGGTATTTCATAATTCAATATGTTAATGTTATATATTATTTGGTTCGGTTTGGTTTAAATGGTCGGTTTCACATTCAGAACCACAAACCGAACCGTATCAACGGTTTTTAGAAGAAAAAAAAAACCGATGACCCGACTTCTTATTGGTTAAACCGGCCAAATCAAACATATTATTTCGATTCGATTGGTTTATTCGGTTTGGACCAAACCATGCACATCCCGTCCACGCATACAGTGGCGGTAACAGAAAAAATTTGACCAGGGGGCGGAGACAAAATATCAAAAATATTTTACAAAACTAACCTTAAAAATTAAAATTTAGTGTGGTCAAATTTTTTTATCAAAATTAACCTATAAATTTTGAAAAGATATATTTTTTCCGAGAAACGGGTGGGATTGCCGCCCACGCTCCCTCCACCCTAGTAACGCCACTAGAGGTGGCGCTCATAAATTTGATATTTGATAAACACTATAATATAATATAATTAGAATTTGTCATATCCATTAACATTGTTTGTAAAAACCATGTATTATGAGACAAAATTAATGAGAGTAAAAAGCAGATTTAGTTTTTATGATACAAATTTTGGTTAAAGAGTGGATCTAAACCCAAAACTAATATCTTCAATAGTTCAACTCGCATCTTTTTTAGGAAGTATCACTAAAACTTGGATTTAATGACTATACCCACAATTTATAAGAATTACTACAAAAACTTAGATTTAGTGACATTTTTTTTAAAATGTCATTCATACCAATGTAATTAAATGTCTTTTTCTCGTAGTGAAACACTAACTTTGATTCTAACCAAAGTTTCATTTTAACTAATTATTTCGAGTGTATAACATGTATATGAATGTGTGGTGTATGTATGAATTGAATGCGTTGTACATTCAACACGAAGATACATGGTAGGGGTATGCACGGAACGGTTCGGTTCGGGTAGTTTAATTTTTTTTAAACCGTACCTACGGAGCGGGTATCTAATTTTAATTATCTTAAATCGACCCTCAATGAGCGGGTATCCTAATCTCGGGTATCCTAAAAATGCGGGTATTCACAGTTCGGTTCGCAGGTACCCTAAAATTATAAATGAAGTAAATTCGCGACTAATTAAAAGATGTAAATTTAATCTCTTAAATATGATACAAGACTTTAAAGAGATTTGTAATAAATTACATTATAATTAAGTAATGCTTAACGACGATTACACTAAAAAATATTACGACACAACTAGCTTAAGGAGATTCATTCAATTTTTACGATTACTAATAAGATATTAATATGTAAGTTAGGAAATATTTTCATAAATTCAACAAAGAAAACCTTTACACACTTAAAAGGTAATATAAATAAGAATTAATGTTTGCGTAATAATTTGGTATTTAGTTATAAACTTATATATACATACAAACGGTTCGGTTAGGGTACCCGTTGGTATTTAAAAATGAAAACCGTAACCGCCCCTCATAAACCGGGTTTTTCGGATATCGGATTTTTCGGTTATCGGGTTTTTTGGTTTCGGATCGAGCGGGTCGAGTCGGGTCGGTTATTCGGTTTTACGGTTTTCTTGAACACCCCTAATACATGGTGTGGCCAAGAAACATATTTATAGGTGAAAATATAAGACGCTTCTCATACATTAGTGTGACAGACACGTGAGTGTAACCTATAAGCGTCCTCTTAAAAAAACGAGTGGTGGATATTGGTTATCGACTCTCTTGCCCTTCAGAGGCAAAGTCGTGTGCTTGTGAAACGAGGCTTTTATCAAGGTCGAATGTTTTACTTCAACACTCAATTAAAAGTATTCTACAGAGATATTTACTTGAAAACATGTCGATAACAAGGGGACCTCATGTATAACTTGTTTGATATTTAAGTAGTATTGAGTCATGTTATGAAAACAAGAGTACGCACTCGTGTATAACTTCTTGAATTTAATGAGTCCACAAGCGGACTTTATTGAGTTTGTCACTTTAAAAAGTTGGTCACTTTGATAAACTATATTAGGTATAGTTTGCTTGGATAATCGACTTGAATCGCGCGTGAACTATTGCTCTTTAACTGTATAATATTTCGACCAAATATTGTCTTGCCTTTTGGTATCATATAATCAATATACAGATAATTCAAGTGATGCAATAAGAGTTTAAGGCAATAGAAGATTAGATTGAAACAAAAGGGAATTTGTTAGGAAAATTTGTGTGTTTAAGAGAGCTAAACTTGTTATCATAAAACCAACACATTTGTTATTTGTTTAGAGCTAATTAACATGTGTCAAACATAACATTTCGTTTTGATGGGAAAATTATTTAGAGCCTTAGGAATGATTTTGGCGGAAATATCTTTTTAATACAACTACTAAACCAGACATAATGTGTGGGTCGGAGCGCTCCCCCTCACACGCTCTTTTGGGAGTACGACCCAAACTAGTGGACATTTCCCCCTATGTGCAAGGGCTTAGCCCCCGCTATTGCATACACGAGATAGTTTTAGAGAAAAGACACGCACCTTACTCTCACCTACATGTAATTGAGTTTAACTTGTTTTTTGTTTGATCTCGAATAAATATCAATCACACTAATATGGTTGATGATACTAAAACCACCGATATGAAATCTATAAGTTTAGAGCACAAACATGAATAACTAATGGAAAAGTTATTTTGTTCTTGGTTTAGTTATCCTACACGAGTATTGCACTCTTACTTCCCACAAAGTTGAATTTGTGATACTCACACAATAAAAGGGCTGGATTACTTCTTTTGAGAAGTGATATTCAATACACGGTTAATAGAGATATCCTATCAATGAATCATTATCGTGCACCTGTATTTTAAGATAACTTGAACGTCAGCTTGCCCATTAGATTTTGAACATAAGTTCTTAGCGAGAGTGAAAAGCTTATCCAGCTAGACAGTGACGTATTGATAAATGAGCGCGCCTCACTCATAGACGTACGATTTTCATAGCGAGTAAGACTTTTGGTGGTTTGAACTTCTCGATCATGGTCCTCATGGAAGTGTCTATGGGTTTGTAAGATCAAGTTTGTCGATAGAGCTAGGAATATGATGGCCTCTATAGTAACCTAGCTAGGGATTATGATATCTCAATGGATAAATTACTTATGATACATTAAATAATTGATCAACGACAAAATGGCAACCTCTTGATAAAATTGACGTCCATTATAAGAATTATGGCCATGCGCGTACTATCCTTTTGATAGATCCACTATAACAAGTTACAAATGCATTCTAACTTTACAAAGATGGTACTCGTTTGACCCTTGTTTTGTGGATTCTAATATATAATCTTATTTTCTTTTTGCTTGCATGTCGACATTTATTAGCTTAGTTATGTTCATCTTTGGGCGGAGTTAAGGGAGGATCAAAAGGTGTCCTGTCTCATTTAACGAGTCTAAACAATATAGATTTTTTTAGCTCGTATCAACTCTAACGTAAAACATACGCAACTACCCCCCATCCTATTCCTTATGTTGTTTCGATAATACCTAACGAACCTCATCCAATATAAATATATGGTTATGCCTCTGATTGTGATCATAACTTTTTTTTTCTTTTTTATATAGTGACAAACACATATATAATAATATGTATATAATTACTAAAATTCATCATCCTCTAATCTTATAGTGGTATATATTCGGGGAAATCACATAGATATAAATTGACATAATAATTAGTTGATATCAAAAATGTGTCAATTAATGTCACTAACTTAAAAAAAAAATAGTCACTAAAAGATAAAAATAACTCTTATTCTTCGATTGATTGTTCGATTTACATAGTTGTAATTCTAAAGTTGTTATAGTTTTAAGTTCGGTTTGGCTAGAGCTTGTTTATTGTATTGTAGTTTCGGTCATATTTCAATGTTGTTTGAGTTGGTTTTAGGGTCGTTGTATGCTGTTTTAGAATCGTGGTAAGCTAGTTTGAGGTCGTTGTAAGATGTTACGGGATCGTAGTTTAGGGTCGTTATAGTTCGTAGCATTTTGCTACTTTTTAATTTATATATTATTATTGTCTTTCTAAAAAAATTACATCAAAATACGATCTTATAGTCATTTCAGCATAAACTTCATATAAGGTGTTTGATATTTATCGCTCTCGAGGTGACAAATTAAAGCAACAAATGTTAATAATAAACATTTAATGGACAAAATATAATTATATTTATAACGAATTATAATTCACTTCCATTTATAATTAATATATTAGTTAGTGATATTGAAAGGGAGTTATGATTCATTATAAATATGGTATTATACATGTTAATCAAATATTTATTACTAGCTTAGTGTCCGTGTACTACACGGAACTACATAGAAAGATAGTAAAAAATAACAAAAAAAATTCTTTGCAAAGATAGTAATAGAAAAACTAAATTCATTAATAATATATTAAATATTTAATCTAATGTGGTTTTGACAAGTTAGTAAATTTATTAAAAAGAACAATTATCTTTTAATTTTTTGTTTATTAAAGTTGTTTATGGATTCAAAAGATAAACATAAGAAAGTCGGTAAACTAATTAACAAAGCACAATACTTGAAAATAAGATAGATATCATAAACCAATGTGTAATAATTAAATTTTATTTAATTAAATATATTAGTAAAAGATAAAATATATATGATTTAGAAAGTGATTTATGACATCATCAATCTCATTATCTTTCCTAGTTTTACAATCTAATATAACGACAAGTTGGCACTATGACATAATCGAAGAGTCCCCTTTATTAGATAGAAAAGATTTACATTTGTTAACTTTCTTTGTCGTCTCGGACCATAAATATCAAAATCCAAAATTTAAATTTAAATACATTAATAAATTAATGATGAATATCAAAACCCAAACTTTAAATTTAAATTTAAATACATTAATAAATTATGGTGAAGACTAGTTATGAATCGATAGAAAGTAAATATAGTTTAGTTTTAAAGTATCATATACCGGATGTCCCGAATTTGAATCATGTGAGCAAAAATATAAACCCCCTCGTGACTACGGAGATTCACCTGCGATAACTTCGGGCTAGGATTAGTCGGCTCGCAAAACGAGTTGGATATAGGTTATCCAAAAAAAACGAAAATATCTTATAAGATAAGCGTTAACCAGGAGCTAGTGTAGTTTCAGAAATCTATATTATTCATATACAACTTTCAATACTTCAGGGGTGACTATATAAATTTTAGTAAAAGATCTTAATGCCAGTGGATGTCTTGTTCACAAACTTGTTACATTTCTATTTCATCCCAGTCCTGCTGCCTTTTGTTTTGTGTTTATCAAATAATTGCTACTCGCTTTGATTTCAAATAAATCATATAAAGAGAATAATTCATTTCTATTATAAAAACAAAAACAAAAAAATAAGAAGAAAACAGGTGGCATGCCCATCACGTAAAGTACCCTAGCACCATGGAAGGCCACAAGGCCGTTGGGGATCGACGAAAAGGACTGCCGTCGAGGGCCTTCAATTTTAATAGGGCTCAAAGTTTTCTACATATATACAACTTATTCGATTAACAATAGTATCAAAGTGGAAATTAATATCGAGTACTATACAAATATTTGTTTAAAGAACTTGCCTTTTTAAGAAAAAAGTATTTCTTATATCGTCTACACGAAACTCTATTTTTTGGGTCTCATTTTCTAAATAGTGGCAAGTTTTGTCCGGAACCTCTCATAACTTAGACACGTTTTTGAAAGGCCATAATGTTTGGCACTTCTTTGCTGTTGTAGATGCTCTAAATGTAAAAATAGTTAACAAAAGTCTGCAACATATGCTCTAGATGTGAAAATAGTTAACAAAATTGGCATGTATTTGTTTTATCAACACCTAAAAATGTGAGAAAATCATATTGAGTAAAAACTAAAAGTTGTTCAAGGTCATAAAAAGACGTGGAACATATTTTTAAACTTTTTTAACACATCTTTTATTTTAAATGTTTTCCTAAACCAATAAGGTTTAAATATAAATTGTTTCTATTTCTATTACTAAATGTTTGATGAAACGAGTTGAAACTAAAAATTGTACGTAATCTAAAGTGAGAACTTGGAATTTTATATGTTAAGTAGAACTTTTCTATGAAAAAGGCTAAATTATAAAAATCGTTCCTAAGGTTTATTTTAAAATACGGATTTTGTTTCTAAGTTTAAAAAGTTGCATAAATCATCCATTTTTGGAAATTAATTACCTTTTTCGTCCCTAATATTTGCTCCAATTACAGATTTCGTCCCTAAAGTTTTTCCTCAACTACGGATTCGGTCCCTAAGGTTTGCCCCAATTACGGGTGCAAATTAGAATTTAGGGACGAAAAGCGTAATTAATTTCTAAACTTCGACGATTTATGCAATTTTTTAAACTTAGGGACGAAATCCATAATTTTAAATAAATCATAGGGACGATTTATGTAATTCTATGGAAAAAAAAAAAAAAAAAAGTAAAGCCAATATAAACAACAACAAAGAAAAAGTTATATTTGAATAAAGATAAAAGGGGATTTTTGTAATTTTATTTATTACGAAAGACGTAATTCCATATATGTCACTAGATATCATATATATTTGAGTAAATTACACCGTTCGTCCCTAAGGTTTATATGCAATTACGGATTTCGTCCCTAACTTTGAAAAGTTGCATAGATCGTCCTATTGTTCAAACTAATTACTCATTTCGTCCCTAATTTGGACGTCCGTTCATTTCTACCGCTAGCCTTCCCTCACGTGTAAAACACGTGAGGGTATTTTAGTCATTTCCCAGTCTTCACCTACCTTACCCCCTTTTCTAATCAATTTCATTTTCTATCCCTAATCCTTTAACCTAATTTCTTTCATTTCATTTTCTTCAATCCATCTCTAACACAAATTCATACACTAAAATACCACAAATCCATCAACAAATACGCTACTTGATCCTCTAACATCTTCGAAACCGATTATTTCAGATTTTGATTATTATTTTGAGTTTGATTTTGATTATAGTGAAGGAAATTTGGGGAGGAATTAGTTCGGTGTAAGTGAAGAATCGAGTCGCGATTGAAGGACACGTCAGAATTTACGACTCTAACGGAACAAGAACGTGCCACAGTTGGGCCACGTATACGGGGTCTGACAGTGGGAGATGAAGATGAAATATATATAAATGTATAGATATAGATTGTGTATGTATATATCTGGTCACGTGAAGTTGATGTTCGACGGCTTGATGCTCCGGCGGCTGGAATTGCAGCGGTTGTGGTGGTCGGAATCGCGGCGGTTGTGGTGGTCGGAATCGGAGCAGCAACGGTGGTTGGTGATGATAATAAATGGTGGCGGTTTCGACGTTTGATCGGAGAGAGAGGATTAGGAAGGAGAGGAGAGTGAAGATTAGGAGGTGGTGGTTGGTGGTGAAGATTGTGGTGGTTTGTTTTAAAAGACATATAATATGAGAGAGAAGAATAGTGGCGAAATTACTAAAATACCCTCACATGTTTTACACGTGAGGGAAGACTAACGGCAGTAATTAACTGACGTTGAAATTAAGGTCGAAATGAGTAATTAGTTTGAAAAATGGGACGATCTATGCAACTTTTCAAAGTTAAGGACGAAATCCGTAATTGCATATAAACCATAGGGACGATCTATATAATTTACTCTATATATTTTTATAATAAAATCTTAAAATACTTATATATACCTAAATATTTTAAATAATCATAAATAAATTAGTTAGAATTTTAATACTTATAAGTCATGACACCTCTTTCTTACTCTTTCTTATTATCCTCATCTAGAAGATACGATTTAATTAAAATCAAAAAGCATGTAACTACACAAACAACATGAGAACAAGTTCGTATACATCTACGAATCTCAAATTAAAAAGAAATTATAATCAGAAAAATAATTTAGTGCACTCGTACTAAATAAAAGGGATAAAATGGTGTTATGAGTTCGATTTTTTTATTTATTTTATATTAAATATTTTATTTGAATATATATATATATATATAGAGTTAATTACATGGTTCGTCCCTATGGTTTGCACCATTTTCACCCGTCCTCCCTAATAGTTTTTTATTACACCACTAGTACCTAAGTTTGAATTTTGTTGTATGCAGAGTCCCTATTTTGGACGTGACGTTAAATGTGCCGTTAAGTCATCTCACGTGGGTCACACGTGAGGGTATTTTCGTCTTTTTAACATTCTCTCTCCCATTTTGATATCCCTTCTCCAAAATCCCCAAATTAATTTCTCCATCCAAAATCTCAGTCAATCAACACAAATTCTAACATAAAAAATCCCCACAATCATTCAAATCATTTTCTCCATTCTTATTTTCTCTTTCTAAATGTTATGAGTTTTTCTTTAAAAAGTCTATTTAATCTCATTAATGTTCTTTAAAATCATTTTGAGATCTACTTTTCCAGCATTTCATCTTCATCTTGCGACGTGGTGGATGGTCAACGCCACCGCCGGAGATCTTGGTGGGTTTGTTTCCGTCGGCTGAGCTTGATAAAAGATACGCCAAGAATTCTTGATCTTCCGGTGAAAGTACGGTGGCAAGGGTGGCTATAGCTAAAGGTAGTAAGGATAGATGATGGTCAACGGTGGAGGTCAACGGCAGTAAGGGTGGCTATAGCTAAACACTTCGTTGCTAAATGGTCTCATAGTCTCGCCGAAAACCACGATCTTTGTCGTTGCAAATCACCTCTTCCTTTTCCGAAACTTCCAACTGGTCACCATGAACACATGAACAGGTTTATAGATGGAGATGATGATTTTTTCTTGAAGTTTGATATGTGATTTTGAATGTGGTGTTTCGATTTTATAGTGATTTTAAACACTGAGTTAACAACAATCGAATAAAAGCTAACCAATAATAAATCAATTAATCAAGGAATGTGTCAGATTGCACATGGTTAAGAAATTTTTTATCAATCTCAAAAATTTGGAGATTTGTATTTGTGTTTGATTTGTATAGATTTCTAGGATTTTTTGGATAATTAATTTGGGATTTTGGGATTTTGAGATTTTCGGAATATGAATATTAAATGGAGAGAGAAAATTATAAAGACGAAAATACCCTCACGTGTCACCCACGTGTTACTGACTTAACGGCACATTTAACGGCACATCCAAAATAGGGATTCTGTAGGCAACAAAATTCAAACTTAGGTACCAGTGGTGTAATAAAAAACTATTAGGGAGGACGGGTGAAAATGGTGCAAACCATAGGGACGAACCATATAATTAACTCATATATATATATATATATATATATATATATATATATATATATATATATATATATATATATGAGTAGGATCAAATAAAAAGTGTTAAATTTGTAAAAAGTGTGAGAAGCATTGTGGGAGTAACATGTGGCAAACTTGGAAAAAAAAATTAATAAAAAGATATTTAAAAAAATCGTAAAAAAAACAAAATTGGAAAAAAAATAATATTTGAAATTCTTTTTGATAACGTCATCTGCCACGTCATATGATGCACACACAAAATATGATCCACATTAATGATGCACAAAAAATATGATTCATATAAATGATACACACAAAAAAACTATGATATTCAACTATGATGCACACATAAAATGTTCATCATAGATGTGCATCATAAATGTGTATCATATTTTTTTTTCGTACATAACTTTTTTCGAGCAAAAAGAAAAAAAAAATTCTCGAAAAAAAAAAATTTCGATTTTTTTTTAAATATTTTTTTTATTAAAATTATTATTTTTTTATTAAAAAAAAAAAAAAAAAAAATCAAGTTTGTCACATGTCACCTCCACAATGTTTCTCACACTTTTTACAAATTTAACACTTTTTACATGAACCCTCCCCTATATATATATATATATATATATATATATATAGGAAGAGGTTCTTATAAACCAATACTTAAAGTAAAATAAGTAAAAAAATATGAAACAATAATTTATTATATGTGTAATTTTGTATTATGTTTATTTATTCAATTATAACAAACTTTCAAAATGCAAGTTTTGATATGCATCAAAATATATGTCGTTTAGGGACTGTGCATCAAATTCTTTTTTTTTGTGCAGTAAATATTCAAATTTGATGCACAACGATAAAACTACCCATTTTATGATGTACAACAAAACTTCGTTTTTTAAAGTTTGAGATATGGTTAAAATGAACGATAATCCAAAATATCTAACGTTATAAATTATTTTTTAATTTTTTTTTACTTATTTTACCTTAAGGTTTGTTTTACAAGAACCTACCTATATATATATATATATATATATATATATATATATATATATATATATATATATATATATATATATATATATATATATATATATATATATATATATATATATATATATATATATAGTAATTGGATCGGATAAAAACGGCCCAAAGTATTGGAACGTTAAGAACCAATAATGGTCGTCCGCTTAAGGTGATGATCAGTAGTAACCACTTACTACTGATCAGCACTGCGAGTTTTGATATAAAATTCTTTATCGGACGCCAGAATTTGTTGCTGATCAGTAGTAAGTGTCTTTTGCTGATCAGTAGTAAGTGGTTACTACTGATCATCACCTTAATCGGACGGCCAGCATTGGTTCTTAGGGTTCCTATATTTCGGGCCGTTTTACCCGAACCTCACCCTATATATATATATATATATATATATATATATATATATATATATATATATATATATATATATATATATATATATATATATATATATATTTTGAAATAATAAATTAAGAATATTAAATGTTGCGAGAACACATCTAAAAACAATTTTTAAGTGTTCAAAACATGTTTTTCTTCAAAATATTTTTCGGAGCTTCTCGTTTAAAAAACTTTTTGAACCATTTTATAAAATAATTACAGTATTGAAGATAATCACATTTTTTTTTTTTATGATTATGACACTATATTTTATGATTATCAAAAGAAATACTTTTGTCAAAAAAAAAAAAATTAAGATTTTTATTTTTTTTCAAATCACAAATTTTAACTTGGTAATCACAAAACATTGCATGTGATTATCGATGTATATTTTGTGATTATTTTCACCACTATAAACAAAAAAAATAAAAAAAATTCAAGAAGTTTAAAAAAGTTATTTAAATATGATTCTCCCAAAAACATTTAAAAAAAACATGTTTTAAAAAAGTAATTTTAGTGTCATAAAAACGTTTTAAAAACATTTAGCGTTCTTATTTTAACCTAACAATATATATATATATATATATATATATATATATATATATATATATATATATATATATATATATATATATATATATATATATATATATATATATATATATATATATATATATATATAGAGGGGGAGAGATTCAACTAAAAAGTGAGTTTAGCGTAAAAAAAAAAAAAATGTTCATTGCATCATGTAAATACGATGCGAAGTAAAAATCAGACATCATTGCCTTATATTTACATAATGCAACAAATGTTATGATGCAATAAAGGGTGAATATTATATAATGTAGTGATATGGTTAGATCTATCACGACTAACTTTTGTGTTTTTGAACTCCACGTCATGGGCAACATTATTTACATATGAACATCAATTTTAATCATGTTTTCCTCGTGTTTATATTCATCATGACAAACTATTGATGCTAATAAAGATACATGTATGGGCAAAATTGCCATATATGAACATCAATCATGATACCTAGCTTGCGGATAATTCCATGAAATATGGATGTCCTCGTGTTTAATTTCGCGGATAATTCCATGAAATATGGATGCCCTCGTTTTTAATTTCATCAACACTAACTTTTGGTATGGTTACTTCCATCAATCTTGTATCAAGATTCATCCATCTTAAAGAAAAATCCACACATATAAACCTCAAAATGATTTTGCCTTGGGGTTAATATGATAGATGGTTTGGAATGGGTCCTCAAAATGACTTTACAATATGACTTTGCAAGGGTCAATGTGCTTTAGGCAGGTTGGAAAATGGCCTACTAGATACAAGATGTCTAGCATATGGGAGAAAGCTAATATGGCAAACAACATATATTGGGTAAGGCTCTTGCACACCATAGATCAATGTCCCAAACTTAAACCATTTTGGGTTCTATCCTAACATCCATGTGCACAAAATGATAAGTAGCGGGAGTTGCGGATCTAAATTTTTATGATCAATGTTATGCATTTTATAACAAAAAAAATCATGGGATATAGAAAGACGTCTTTTAGAATACAAAACTTATGAATAAGAATCTCAATGCGTGCATAAATAGGCACCATGTACCCATGGGTAACGCTCGTCATTGAAAGTTAGTTTCATATATGTTTCCTTCGTGTTCTTGATATCTTTTTATTGATGTCAACATATATAGACACATTGTATCTAATGAATCTATTAGGGACGATTGGAAGAATGGTTATATTTGTATATCTTGTGTAATCTATTTACTTTACTCTTGAATTTGGACAAGCATTGATAGTGCCTAAAACCAAGTTGGATAGTTGATTTTAACTATGGAAGCAACTATTTGTTGGGTCAAGTAAAACTTCACTTTTTGGGCCTACCCATTACCTAAAACCAGCGTTGGCAATTCTCTCAGTCCACATGATGGTTTGGTTACACCAACTATATAAGGAGTGTTTGGATTAAACATATGTGTTGGGTTAATTAGATTATTTAGGGGGCGGTTGGTTCAAAGTGAGAAATGAAAAAGGAAATAGGAAAAGCAATGAAAAGGAGTTAATCATTAACCAGTTTCATTACCTTGTTGAGTAATGGTTTATTGTCTATTAATTGATATAGTGGACAATGATGGATTACAAACCAACCACTATCAATGATTATCATTACCATTGATTAACTCCTATTATAGGCAACCAACCGCTTCTAAGGTTTATAAGCTCGTGTTTAGTTGCTGATAAGGTTATCAACTTGCATTTATTACTTATTTAAGGTACTCATAGTTCCAAGAAATAATCCAAATCCAAACACTATAGGCAATTGATGGAATATGGAACAAATGGAGGATATCGATAACCATTTACTTTTCCAAATCCATTAGATGAATAACGTAAAGGAATGTCCATTGTCCCATCAGAAAAAATATCAACTTTAAAATAAAATCAAAACATATTATTTATAACATAAAAAAGTACAATACGACAATGATTCACATAGATAAAACTTACTATTCATAATTTGTTGTATATTTTTACATTGATGAGTACATTTTGGTAAAAAAACACTTTTAATTAAGGTGCATTACACAAAAACTTATTTATCGCTTTCTAATTCTAAGCTAAAAGTTAGGTCGTGTCAGGATTAGGTTAGGTAAATACAACCACACTTATAAGTATAGATGGCAATTGATCAGATATTGATCGGGTGGAGCAGTATCCATATTTATATCCATTCATATTTTCGTCATCCATATCCATATCCATTTAAAAAAATTCCTCAATCCATATACATATCCATATCCATTGGATTAAGCGGGTAAATGATTAAATCATAAAAAAGGTTTTCTTTGAAAACTATTAAGTGGGTGTTTGTTTAATCTTATGTAACGGGCTTATTAGCTTATGTAAGGTATATAAGCTTCTTTTTATTGTTTGTTTAAGCTTATTAGCTTAGACTTATAGAGTTTTCATAAGCCCAATTTTTATGGCTTATTAGCTTATGTAAGATTTTTTCTCCTTTTCTTCTATGATAAGCTAATAAGCTGAGCCAAACACATATCAAATATTTATAAGCTTTTAATTCATAAGTCATAATAAGCTTACCCAAACATCCCCTAACTTCAAAATAGGGTCAAACCCTATACTTTATCACACATATACAAATATAATACAATAAATGAAACTCATTTATTATAATTTGATGTTTGTTCCATATTGAATTGATAATTTTAAAAATAATGATTATAAAAGCTAATTGGTTCGGATTATTAAACTTTAAATTGTAATTAAGCTGAATTATACGAGAATTATGTTTTTATAATTTTCAAGATAATTTGTATTTTAGTATTCATTTTAAACATAATATACGTTAAAGTCCTTTTTAATATATATATATATATATATATATATATATATATATATATATATATATATATATATGTATATATATATATATATATATATATATATATATATATATATATATATATATATATATATATATATATATATATATAGTTTATTTGGATGGTAAAAGGGTTATTTATAGATGAAAAACCATCATCCATATTCGACCCACTAAACACTTTCAACATCCATATCCATATCTATTTATCAAAATCTATATCCAATCCACTAAACACTTTCAACATCCGTATCCATATCCATCTATCAAAATCCAAATCCATGATCAGATCGGGTGGATACCAAATGGATCAAAAGTCGACTGTAATCCCTAAAAAGTATAGATCAAAATCTATAAAAGAAATTTAGCAACAGATTGAACACGATGAATGACTATTAATATACATGTTTTTCCAATACAAGGATCTATAGACCTTGAGCCTAAACTAACTTTTCTAAAAAACAACTAAACAATCACAATTGTAATACAACTATACTTAACAAAAAGTACTGCAAATCTTTTTAAAAATTATTTTTTTCTTGAAAATCTTCATGAAGTAGTAATAATTGACGGATTAAAGCTGCAACTAATTGGATAGATATCAACTTAAATTAATTATTTATTTAAGTTATATACAAAAAGATGTATATTAAAAGTCCATGACATCCAAACCATCAAACTAGTTTTTAGGAAATGACAAGTAAAAATGGTCATCCTTAATCCCATACCCCCAAAATATTAATCTCACACCCCCCTCTAATTACTTTCTAATTAACCAATCATTATTTAATAATCATTCAATCATTGTTTAATAATCATTCAATCATTGTTTATTAATTGTGATTTGATATAAGGAATTAATTAATGAGTTGATATAAATTATTGTATTTTAATTGTGATTTGATATAATAATTTGACATAAATAAATATTAAAACTCAAGTTAATTCATCATTGAATATTTTATACATTATTAGTCCACGGGTACAACATTTAGATCTATATTACAATTAAGTGGCTTATAGGCGAGCAATCGATCTTTATACATTTCAACCTATTCACTCTCTTTTTTTCGGCTTTTTTTAGACATATTGAATACAGAAACATCTGGCATTGGGTGTCCCTCTTGTAAATCAACCTTCACGAAATGGTTGCCATGTACAAGTGCGATTGTGATGGCATGATTTTCTTTTGAAGATCGCGGCTTTGACCAAAGAGGAAAATATGTTAAGCAGCGTCCATTTGTTAAATAGTGAAGTATACAATAATACTTATTTGCGATCAGAAGACCAGTGTTAGGCATCCACATCCAATTACAAAAAGGTGCAGCACGGTCCTCAAAAAAATTGAAGGATTCTTCCAAGCGATTGTATTCACTATCAAAAAAAAATTTATATTGCTTTCTATTTTCATTTAGCTCCTCTAGTAGATCACGACGAATTGCAAGCCATTCCTCTTCAAATACCTTTTTGGATGGATGTATAATCTCCCTAAACTTTCTCAGAAGTCCAACCTTCCCCTCCTTAGGCTGCTCTTCAAAACGTTTTTTCAACATGACAATTTCTTGATCACAAGTGATTTCTTCATCTCTCGTCGGATTGAGGTGAGGAAAAAATTGAAGGTAATGTGCACACGGTAACCCACAACTTGTACGAAGTTGGCACCCACAACTTTCAGCAGTAATTTCATCATCATTGTTTAAACGCTCGAGTTCTTTGATGATTTTTTTTAAACCATTTCTTGAAACTTTAAACATTAAAAATCTAAATAGACGCAAGTTACACAGCTTATGTTGCATTTTTGATTTACTTTTTTCAAGTTTATCTTTAATTGTCGTGTGTTGTAAATTTAGTATACCTCTTATTGTTAAGACTATCTGATCTAGCTTACCTTGGGATGAGTTCAACAAACTTTTTAAGTGGGCATGTGAACTCTCCACTCTATTCGTCGTATTGTTATGAAAACTGCGATATACATCACACCATGCAGAAACAAACCTCTCTTTATACGGATCAAGTCAGGTGTTATTTACGTACGCAAGTACACTACCTGAAACTGTTAAAGAATTGTGAGTGTAGAAAAAAATGAATAAGTTATTTTTAAATAATGTAGTAAATAGTACCTTGATTTTCATGTAAAAACTGTTGTAGCCGATTAAAATTATGCGAATAATTTTCTTTTGTTGGGGATTTTATCAACACATTCCATATGTGATAAAAGTATTCCAACTTTGTGATGTGATAAAAAGTATTTAAATAAAAAAATAATAAATGTTTTCAAAAAGTATAAGAAAGAATAAATACACGTTTGTCTTATACGTTGCATCGATCAATAACACTTGCGGAAAGGATCGCCAGATCCCTAAAGACGTTGGATGACAAAAGAATAAATCTTCCAACTTATTCGTTTCTTGATTTGAATTCACCTCATACATAAAACCGTTAGCCTCCAAAGCTATCATAAGAGTCTCAATACGGGTGCTACCACGATACACATACGTCTTTAATTTATGTCTTTCATTGTACACATTCGTTAAAGACGAAAAATTATTTTCATTTCGATTTTTTATAATAGCAAGAATATTACGTGGTTTAACATTAGCTTTGGTTAGTTCTGCGACCAACTTCTTTTCCTCTTCATTTAAACGCATTGCAAATGCGTGACCCTCAAAACTTGAGGCATTTGCGTGAGTGTGTGTGCCACATAACACAATTAAATTCCATAATTTATTATCATTACGACAAGCTACCAACTCGAACGGACAACCAATTTTTTTTGTGACACTTTCTCTGCTAGAACTAGTATCTTTATACACACCACCACGTTCGCACTGTAACCATACTTTTCTTAATTCATTTTTTTTTGATACTTTTGAACGTTTTTTGGTTATAATAATACCAAGAGATCTCGCAACACAAAGTAAAAAAATCCAACAAAAATTATGTAAAGTAATTAATAATAACAATCATAACTATAAATAAGAAATATGAAAAATAATTCATAAAATTACCTCTATAGTAGTGAAGTTTGTTGTATTGTCAACTACAATATCATCAAATTTTGACATTTTAATTGCTAGAAAAACACTGAAAACTAGCGAATGATACTCAAAAACAAGAAATGTGATAAATATAACTCTCGATAATCCAATTGAAATTGAAACAAGTGAACTCTCAAAATTGTTTCACCATGTTGCACCAAGAATGTGAGTCCCGTCTAATAATTAAATACTAATTAAAGATAATTAAGAATATTTTATTATTAATTAAAGAAAAAGGGTGTAAGATTAATAAAAATTAAAATGGGGGTGTAGAAATTGTATTGCCCGTAAAAATATACATATCATATAATATAATTTTGTTTTTTCTTAAGATATGTCAACTAGCTTCATTCTTTGGGGCTTGTATTTCAACAAGTCCGACGTACCCATGACTTCTAAATCACAGAGACTAGGCTCTCGCAAAGTGATTAGTAAGTCGGTTAATATACACAACCAGATCAATTAAACTATTTATTGGCATTTAAGTTTAGCATCACCTAGCAATATCGAACCTTAGAGCCGTTAAGTTTATCATAGTTTTGACTTAAAATTGACATTTTCTCAAACAAAATAAACAAAATTGTTAATGAAAAAAAGCTTCTTCAGTTCAGGTCTCCAATTATTTCCGCAAAGAATTTAATCCTCGGAAGAACGAAAGTATTGTTTTAATCATCATCAGAAGCATTGTTTTCAGTAAATATAAAAACATGAGATTCAGAAGCAATGGATAATCATATGTACGAGAACAAATCTCTGTCAGTCCAAGTGTTGGAATATACATATATTTAGCTTCATCCTTATCTCTTCAAAAATATATTAAAAACAAAATCTTCCAAAATATATTAAAAACAAAATGAAAGGATATATAATATATTAAAAACAAAATGAAAGGATATATACTCAGAAGGCATGATGTTTTATTAGGTTCGATTCTGCCTGCAAGTTGACCTCACTTAAATTCAGAAGAGGGAGCTTTGTATCCTCATTGAAATATCCTTTCATTTTGATTTTTAAAATATAAATTCATAAATTCAACAAAAAGTAAAATAAAAATTAGATCGCTCAGTTCAGCGGGATTATCGACATAGAAACAAATCTCAAAAAAGAGAAAAGCCTAATTCCGGTCTGTTGAGCTTGAATATTCCGAGTCATCACCACGATCAAAATCATTTTCAAAAAAAAAGAAAATACATTTGAGAATTTAAAACAATTGAAATAAAAGATAAAAAAAAAAAAGAATTTGTGGACGGCAGACTAGAGATGGTTGGTGGAAATGTTTGTAGAGGGTGTATTTATAGGTTTTGAGATTAGGGTTTCTTAGACTCTGGATCAGTTTTTTAAGCGGCCCATTCCAAAGTGTGTTTTAAAACATAGTAATTAGGTTGTATATAGGGATGATATGCATCATTCATATCTATATCCATATTTATTTATTTTTATATTATCTATATTAATATTTATATTTATTCGTTAGATGAAACGGGTAAATGAATATTCGATGAATATTTGGATTTTAAACTAAAATCTTCATAATAAATCGTAATTAGATGTACGTAAATAATATTGGCTTCGAAACATACCCATATGTTCATTTCACTAAATTATTTTGGTTTGACGTGGCTATATTATAGATTTTCGAGTAAACGACACACTTATATAGAACTTTATGTCTTTAATAAACTTTTTGATCAATTTTTTTGTCTCAATTTTTTTGCTAAACTAATTATATTTAGAAAATAGATGTCGGAACACTTATATTTACAAATTAAAGTTGAAATGGTTGATTATATATTATAGGTTTTTTGTTTGGTTATAGTTATATAGGTATTGATATGCTTGTTTACATATACATAGGGACATAGGTTAGAAAGATCATACATATATATATTAAAAGTTATATCAGCTGATAAATAGATGATCCATAGATGACAAATTAACATCCATATCCGATCAACTAATTATCCATATTCATATCCATATCCAATAATCATCCATTTAGTTTGTCCATATCCACATATAGTAGATCAGATCGGATAGATTATGGAATGACCATTGTCATCCATAGTTATATATATAAGAGATTGTTTACAACAAAACATGTTAAAATAAAAAGGATCCATATATTGTTATTAAAACATTTTGACTAAAATGTATTATGTATTTAGAGTTGACATCATTTTAACTAAACTAGTAGGTTCGCACGAGTTGTGGGTTTTATGTTTCAGTCTGCATTTTAACCATTAAATAATTTAAATTTACATTCGCAAGCAAAAAAAAAGGCGTCATTTTCGTGAGATTATTTATTTCGCAAACTCTATCTTTTATTTCATACTAATCTAAAAAAAAAAAACCGGAGCTGGTGGGATTCGAACCGCGGTCTCCCCGCGTTTACCACTCCGGCAACCAAGTCTTTCGTAATTAAAACGATAACAATTCTATTTAAACACAAACTTTTCATTATAATAATATAAAAAAACTCAAATCTCAAGACAATGATGCAGTTTAAATTAGAGAGTAATTGTATTATGTATTTGCGGTTGTCATTCTTACCTTCATGACTTGCAAAATTTAAAACATTGTTCGCGTACTTTAGCTAGTTATTAATATATATAATAAAACAATTTTTAAGTAGTTTCCTTGTACTTTACCTAGTTATCAAAATTTACGCATTGTTTAGGTACTTTAGCTAGTTATCAATACCCTCTTACACGACTTGCAAATTTTAAGCAGTGTCAAGTAAATTAACACCAAAGGTTGACTCTTGTTCTTCTACGGTTTTGGAGGCGGACAAAAACTTATGGCTTTTGGAACCTTTTGATTTACCCATCGGTCGCTGAATACAATCATCATAAAAAACGTCACAAGTGATATCATCCTCAAAGATGGTTGTTTTATCTTTATAAACATCGATTAGGCGTTTTGATGATCTATTATCAATGTCGACGAAAGTTTTGCATCATGTATCTTTCAAAAAAAACCTTGCATCAATACTATAAACACAAGTTTGCATTCTTCGTTACATACATTGTCAAAACACTCGTAAACACTTCTCTATCCTTCGTTCAACTACCTCAAATACGATGACAATCTGGTGGCTATAGTTTGCCATTGCTCGGTTCCAAAAATATGCACATTGTTGGTTTTTGCCAACATTTTGAAAAATACAAACACACATTTATGCCAAAAGTTCTTATTTTTTAGACCGACCAGTGTCAAGACACTTTTTATTTTGCCTTCCTCCCCTTTCTTATATCCCCATCCTTTTATTGAATTACTTAACGATGTTGGACCCAATTTCACGTATCGGATTTCGCCCAACTAAGTCTATCGTCTAATACTCTCCAGTAGTTTGAGCGGTACAATCGTTAAATTTGAAACTGACAAAAAAAAGTTAATTATGAAAATAAACATAAAGATAAAACGATACATAGTTTCATTGACTCATTGCTTGTGTCGCCGCATAACGCCCCCGTTTAGGGCCGTAAAAGCTACAATTCTAGTTGTTCGCCGCATAACGCCCCCGTTTAGGGCCGTAAAAGCTACAATTCCAGTTGTTCTTTCTTCATAATTTAGTTACGAATACATAGGCGTTGATGACGTCAACTAACTCATAGCAATTTGAAAGTTATAAGCAAAACATTAAGTTGTGTTTTTTTTCCAGATCCAAACCCTTGGTCTTCTTCTTCAATTCCAATTTGCTCTAGTCTGCAATAGATTAGGAAGCATTGACGTTGACCTCATCAGTTAAATCCTATCAGTTTTGGAGTTATGACCGAAACATTGACCAATTAGAGTTTAAAACCAAATTTCTTCAATTATGTAGATTTTGTGGAGAAAGTAACAAATTAGAAACATGCATCCTCAAACCCACAACCCCACTACCATGTCCGACCCCGAGGTTTAGGAGGCTTGGTGTAAAGAAATATAAATGCGTCCCTTTTGTTATAAACTAGGATTTTAGAATCCCACGCGTTACGACACGATAATAAAATATTAGTCAAAAACACATACCACAATAAATTTGCTATTTGCTCATATTTCTCCCATCATTTAAAAAAAATACATAAGTTATTTTAGTTTATACGCAATTATAAGTGTGTAATTGATGTTTACATTAAAAACAAAAAAATGATAAATAATCTTTAAAAGTGAAAAACTTTGCATATATAATTGCGTATATTTATTTTATACTATTATAACTTATAAGCACCTTAAATTTTTTTATTTTCTTATGGTAAAAAATATGGGTTGAAAAGATGGATATAGTGCTATCCGGTTTTATTGTAAATCATGATTTGTACTATGAAAGTAAGATTAGAAAATGTGGATTCAAACAAACACATAATTAATGATATACAAATTAATGGCTAGTAGTTTTAATATGATATTATGGTTTACTTGGTGTTAAATTAAAATATATTTTAAAAATTATATAATTTGAAAAACTTATAATAAAAAAATATATGAAAAGAAAAATTATTGACGCCTATATATTACTAATTTGGATAACATATTATTAATTTTGGAGAAAATTCATAATTAAATACGTAAAAAATTATTATGATGTCTTTCTTTTGTCATTTGAAAATTTCGAATGTATCTTTTAAAAAAGTGTGCATGTAAATTAACTGCCCTGAGAGAACCTCGAACCCGAGACCTCCCACAAAAATACAGCATGCTATAACCAATGACCCCTCTGACCCTTGGATACAGTGTGGCATATCAGACCGACCCTGTCCACCACAACAAGTGTCACATAGTGTTACCAACCCGATGTGGATGGCACACACACCATGCTCAGTGTCAACTCCGACTGCTCTTACATGTATAAGAAATCTTATCTAGTAATGTGTATATAAATTGCAAGTAAAACAACAGAAAATCCATTACATAAAATAAACAAAAAAACGTAGTATTTTGCTATCATGCATTCAACCTTCTTGGAGAAATCAGTACTTAAATTTATGTTCATTTTCATATACATCCACTCGAATGTGTTGGACCCATATTATTTGTGACCCTCATTGATCATTTATCCTTACTGATATGATGACTGACGCTAACTGAAATCTGTGTCTAGTAAATATTCGATGGACGTATTTACCTTACCGACACTATAGATTTCCCATTAGGTGATCGGAACTAAGAGAGCTAAATGTAAACACTTATTAAACACCACGGGACTAAATAATACACACTCCTAATTTGAGTGTGTATATAAAGGGATGTGATAAACCTTTAGGAGGGTTGGCTCATTTTTACCTTCATCCCTTTTATCCCAATACACACACATAGTGTTTTCTCTCAATTACTCCATCCTAACACGATCATCTCAATTTGGGAATCATAGATGACTAATCTATTCAACAACATCTCCGGATCATCATCAGGAGGTATGTAAATAACATGAATCAATCTGATTTAATCCAACATGTGGTATCAGAGCCAATGGCTCGTGATTATCCATTGGTTCATGTTTATTTATCGCTTGGCTATTGCTATTATTGATTCTGCAACTTATTTGGCCGGCGGAAATCGTTTTTAGATGAAAAAATGGAGTTTTTTGGCGTGGTGGCGGCTGGACTGCAACCCTAATTTCGACGAACTTCGTTCGTGCGAATGAAGGCTGATTCGTACGAACCTAATTTGCTCGTTCGTACGGATGAAGCCCTATTCGTACGAACCTAAATTGTTCATTAGTACGAATCTGATTGGCTCATTCGTACGAACCTGATTTGTTCGTTCGTACGGATGAAGCCCCATTCGTACGAACCTGACTTGTTCATTAGTACGAATCTGATTTGTTCATACGCACGAACGTAACTGTTGATCCGTACGAATCTGGGCTAATACGTGCGAACCTAGGCTTACATCCGTACGAACTTAAACCTTACATCCGTACGAACCTAGGCTTACATCCGCACGAACCTGGACTTACATCCGTACGAATCAATACTCATCCGTACGAATGTAATCTCATCCGTACGGATGAATACAGACCCTAATTTGGTCGTTTTTTTTAAAGTCTTACTGGTTGCCTTATTAGTCCTAATCTAAACGCCGAAGAACCGCCTGTTCCTGAAGAACCCGTAATTCAGCTCAGGAGATCATCAAGGGCTCGCAGAAACACTAATTTTGATGATTTCGAAACTTATCTGGCTGAAGTCGAAAACATTGGGAAACTTACTGATCCAACCTCTTACCGAGAAGCTATGAATAGTGATCAGGCCGCTAAATGGATTGAAGCCATGATTGAAGAGCTCAAATCCATGGAGCGTAATGGCGTTTGGGTATTGGTTCCACTCACTAAAGGATCCAAAGTAATTGGATGTAAATGGGTGTTCAAAACCAAATTAGACCCGAATGGAAACGTCGAACGCTATAAGGCCAGACTGGTTGCAAAAGGCTTTACTCAAAAGGAAGGAATTGATTATCAAGAGACCTTTTCCCCTGTCTCTCGTAAAGATTCCCTAAGGATCGTCATGGCACTCGTAGCTCATTATGATTTAGAGTTACATCAGATGGATGTCAAGACCGCTTTCCTAAATGGTGACTTGCAAGAAGAAGTATACATGCGGCAACCTGAAGGATTTATTCCAGAAGGTAAAGAGCACATGGTCTGCAAGTTGAATAAATCGATATATGGGTTGAAACAAGCATCACGACAATGGTACCTTAAATTTGATGAAGTCGTAAAATCTGATGGCTTCCTAAAGAATCAAGTGGATCAATGCACCTATCTCAAGATCAGTGGGAGTAACTTTATTATCCTTGTTTTGTATGTGGATGATATTCTACTTGCAAGTAACAACTTGGATTTGCTACATGAGTCGAAGCGAATGCTTTCGCATAATTTCGACATGAAAGATCTCGGTGATGCCTCTTATGTTTTAGGTATCGAAATAAATCGAGATAGACGTAATGGTGTTCTAGGTCTTTCCCAAAGGGCTTATATTGACCGTATTCTAGAACGCTATAACATGCAGCACTGCACACCCACTGTGGCTCCGGTAGTTAAAGGGGACGTATTTGGACCTCATCAAACTCCGAGCACTGAAACTGAGAAGGCTGAAATGAGGATGATACCTTACTCATCTGTAGTTGGGAGCATTATGTACGCTCAGGTCTGTACTCGACCGGATATCGCTTACATCGCTGGTATGCTGGGGCGTTACTTATCTAACCCCGGATTAGCACACTGGAAAGCGGCTAAAAAGGTTCTGCGATATCTGAAAGGGACCAAAGACTACAAATTAACTTATAGAAGAAGTGACAACTTGGAAGTAGTAGGTTATTCTGATTCTGACTTTGCTAAATGCAAAGAAGACCATAAATCTACTTCTGGGTATATTTTCATGTTAGCTGGCGGACCAATCTCTTGGCGGAGTCATAAACAGAAACTGACCACAACGTCCACTATGATGGCTGAATATGTTGCCGTTTATAATGCAACCTGTCATGGGATGTTGTTAAGGAACCTGATCAGTGGACTCAAACTCGTCAACTCAATTTCTAGACCATTGAAGCTTTACTGTGATAACTCAGCTGCTGTAACTTTCTCGAACAGTAACAGTTCGACTGGCGCTGGGCTGTATCTCGACACAAAGTATCTGTTTGTACGCGAACGGGTTGAGGAAATGTTCTTTGTGTTGAGTACATAAGTACACATGACATGCTAGCGGATCCGATGACCAAAGGTCTTCCTCCTAATATATTCGTAGGACACGTGTCGAATATGGGCCTTACAAAAGACTTAATTTAATAGCATTGTTGTACTTATTGGTCATTATTATTTATTAATGAAAAATTTTCCTCCTTATTCAGATTTTGTTTGTCTATTATATACACCTTATGCGCATAACTGTGTTGGACATTACTATAACAAAATTTGTCTTAGTTGGTCTATCATTGCTTATTCAGTTTTGAATTTGAGTCATAGTTTGACTAGTGGGGGTCCTGAGTAGATGTTCTTCTCTACGACTGTACTTATCAACTATGATTTCGGTTTTAAACAAAATGAGTATTATCTCGTACGGACTTAACAATACTCATAGATAAATGATCTACTCGGTCAAGTGGGAGAATGTTGGACCCATATTATTTGTGACCCTCATTGATCATTTATCCTTACTGATATGATGACTGACGCTAACTGAAATCTGTGTCTAGTAAATATTCGATGGACGTATTTACCTTACCGACACTATAGATTTCCCATTAGGTGATCGGAACTAAGAGAGCTAAATGTAAACACTTATTAAACACCACGGGACTAAATAATACACACTCCTAATTTGAGTGTGTATATAAAGGGATGTGATAAACCTTTAGGAGGGTTGGCTCATTTTTACCTTCATCCCTTTTATCCCAATACACACACATAGTGTTTTCTCTCAATTACTCCATCCTAACACGATCATCTCAATTTGGGAATCATAGATGGCTAATCTATTCAACAACATCTCCGGATCATCATCAGGAGGTATGTAAATAACATGAATCAATCTGATTTAATCCAACAGAATGTTGTTAAACCAATAATGCTAAAAACAATGCCGTTTAATACAATGCAACTTCTCAATGATATACCTCCCTAAATCATTGATGGTACAAATTAGCTTACAATTTCTTGTATTGTTCGATTAAACTAGATGCATGGAGACGTGAAGTTGGGACAGTAGTGCAACCTAGACTCTGCAGGAATGCGATCTGTCAACATATTACACAATATAAACATGAGTATACGCAAATTCAAAAAGATAAAAGTAAACTAAATTGTACTCTCGATCATTAACAGTAACACACCTGCTTAGACGTAGGTTCAGATGAACCCATTGCCTTCTCGATCCTTAACTTTTGAAAGTGTTCCTGTAAGGAAAAGAAATAAACATCATAAGATTTATGATGACAATGTTTATATCGTATCCATTTACTTCTGTACATAGGCAAAATGGGGGTAACAAGTCAGTATAGAGGTCGAATCATCCTTTATGTATCAATATTATTACTTCTTATGAGAAATATGATAGAATGAACAAAATTTAAATGTAGAAGACAAAAACCTGTTTTTCCCTTGAAATATAAGCACGCTTGTCGGCAGGAAGTTGTAGCCATTTTAGAACCTGATGGTCAAGAAATCAATAATAATGTTTAATGATAACTTCAATCGCAAGTATACTGGCTATTAACATAATAATAAAACACGGACTGTCGAACTTACATTTTCAGCATACTGGAATGCTTCATCGCTCTTCAAACATGATTTCAAGGACCGAAGAACATCCTATTAAATTATACAGGTTAGTTTACTTGTGACAACTTCTCTTTCTTTCTTTTTAAAAGCATGTATTTATCATAAAATTCAAAAGACATTTTGTTGCTTGTTTTACGCCAATTTTTTTTATACGTATTTACCTTTTGTGCAGTTTTCTTCGCTCTAAGTCTTTCGTCAATGACAAAAGAAACCTGAATACAAAGTATCAAACTTAAGCACAAAGTTGGATGATATTTCACGTGAATAAAAATAAAACTACAAAAATTATTAAACGAATGTTAGTAGAGGTAGAACTTTCGATCCATTTATCTAGAAGTAAAAGGTCAGAGTGGTGGAGCTCCAAACGCTTGTTATTAAAAGAATTGGATTAGTATTCTAAAATATAGTTTTTCAAATCTTATTTTATAAATTATTTAACTGTAACTTTTTTAAAATGTCTTTCAGACTACAAGAATGGGAAGGAACCTTGTCAAGCAACCTCTTCGGTTCCTTGAATGCCGCCTTCTTGGCCCAATGGTTGAATAAAATGGAAACAGTTGATCGTTCTTCACTGCTGAATCTGTATGGTCATAAAAGCAGAAATCCAATTCAGTTAATTCAACACTATTGACAGTTAGCAGTTATAGAACACATTTTAAAGTTTGGATACCTTTTCAAGAAATCATTGCCATTGCATGGCATGATTGTTTCGTATGATTCTTTGGAATCCTCGTCACATAAATAATCTATGGTATCATCGGTTTCCGTTTTTACGGCTTGTGGATCCTTAGTAAGACAAGATTTTGAATTTGGGAATTCCTGTTGCTTTGTTTGCATACTGACTGAACTCGACTCATCCTATAAACAAAAGTAAGCAATATAGAAGTCAAAGTTGACCTTTATTATGATGAAAAAAACAAGATTAAAAACACACACACACACACCTGAATTTCAAGAAGATGATTTGGAAATTCTTGCAGGAAACGTGAAGGTTGAAGAACCTAAAAGAGATCAATATTAGTATTAGAAGTGGCAAAACGGTCAGGTCAGGGATGAGTAGGTCGAAACGGGTAAACAAATATCAGGTCTGGGTTGTCCTGAACCTCAAAAACAGTTTTCCTTTTTTTTCTTGCAATACAAACAATTTATATATTATAAATCAGATAAAGGAAAAATATTATTACAATGGTAATCTGACTTTTGTATTAAACCGGTGTAGAAGGTTTTACGCATGTTAAATACATTTTGGGTCTTATAACCCATGCACCCCATTTCCCTTTGACCCGTTCGATGCAAAGTGCAACCCAAATCGACCCATTTCTCCACAAGTGGGCCAAACTATCATCTCTGGTAATTTTGATCAAGAACTATACCTGCCAATTCGAATCCAATGTGACATACAGAATAAAAAGTTTCTTTCTTGCACGAGTTACTGCCACATATAGTAACCGACGTTCTTCCTATCATTGTTTAAAGAAGAGAATCATGATGGTATTTTCAAGATAATAACATTATCTAGTATAAAATGTAAAACTTAATTTATTTAAACTCAAAGCATGCTCACCTCAATGGATGCAGAAGTTGTTTTCGTGATGCCTTTATGTTCATGCAATAGAGGGATTTCATTTTCGTTTGCCTGAAAGATTGACCCACGAGTAGTTTTAATTTGAGAATAATTTTCAGTAGAGGTGGTACATTTGACCCATTTACTTATGAAAGGGTCGATCTGGTAGTATTTTATATTTAACAGATCAATCAAACAAGTAAAATAAAAGGAAAGCAAAAACCAAAATGTGTTTCAAATATTAGACAAAAGGTGTTTAGGGTCAATCCAATCAAATTCAACTAGTTTAGACGGGAACAAAAACTTACTAGTTTTGATCCGTTACCAAAGTTGCCCAAACCCGCCCATTTTGCCACCTCTATATTTCAACATAAATAGCTTTGTTACAGTACCTTTACTATGAAGACTGTGTCCCATTCCAATCCTTTAGACTGCAAGGCAACATAATGATGAGATATTAAGATAAATTGAATAAGGGGGTGTTTGGATGTGCGTTTCGAAAGTAGTATTGAATAATCATAATAACATAATCAACTTAATCAAACAGGCTGTAGGAAACATACCTGATGAATAGTTGTAAGAGTAACGGCATGATCATTATCATGCCGTCTGGCACGGAAGTTTTCGGTTTCCCTGTCAGATATAAAATCTAAAAATTCTTTAAGTACATTCACACACCCTTTTTCTTCCGTGACTTTGACATTCTCATCTATATCAAAGTTGTATGATTTTAGAAACTCTGACACATCATCCAAAAGATATTGGAGAACCTGCATAAACAGTAAGAAATTTTATGTATCCGATAAAATTATTATATAGACATAAATCTATGTTTCTGCACCAAAGAAAGACTTACTGATCTAGGATCATGTTCTTCATTTAGCAACTTTCCTCCATCAACATCAAGAACGGCGCGTTGCTCAAGAACGTACTTCTATAACAGCAACAAGAATAAAAGTTCAAAAACTTAACATATCCAATTAATTAACGATATTTAAGTTCCATAATGGGCTTCAGAAGCCTGGTTTAAAGCAGGAAATAATTTATTATACCGGTTACAGATACAAGATAAACCCAGATCGACTCATACGAAATTTTTTTTTGTGTAAACATGATTTACAAAATTTATATTTGGAGCCTTTATGTATTATACATACACTTTAGGATATTTTTGACCCATTTGATTTGTGTCGTTTTGAGGTAATAAGTACCGTTTGGGCTGTTAAAGATAAAAGATAACCTAAATCACCATTCATAAGTTAATGAGTTAAACCTATCACCTGTAACTTTTACTAAATAGTCAAAACTACATCTGCTTACACAGATAGATGAAATGAAAAGAAAGAAATACTTGAGGTATCATGTTTGCTACTGCTGTGATGACAGCCGAAATTGATTGTTCCTGTAATCATAATAAACCCTCGTATTATTTTTTCATTGCTTGTAGTATAACTCCGTATTTTTACACGCTATACGTTTCCAACTTACAAAGATAAAAATAGAAAAACATTACACAAAAACTACAGCTTGACTAATAATTAACTGCTGTACTTACCCTGTGAACAAGCTTTGAAATTATGTCTAAAGTAACCAACACTTTACGTCCTTGGGTGAGCTGACTCCTACAATATAAGATGGAATTAAGTTGGGTACAGTATTAAAACAACTCGGAAAAATTTAGAAAATTTACTTCCATGAGTAAATAAGTTTTACGCATCAAACCTTTTGAAGGTACCGGAGATTTTTGCACTGAATATATCAGAAGCAGCAGATATGAAGCTGCATTTTCTTACGGATGAAACTTTATCAATGTGGTCAATTATCTGCAAAGAGGATAAGTGAAAAATACATTTGTTGGTACACTAATATCGGAGCCATATAGTGATGAAACTGGCATCAACATTTAAGCATATTACTTACCCTCTTCTTTTCGTCTTTTTCTACAGGTAACAGTGCCTTGAATACTCGCCTATATGACCCATCATCACAGGCCACCAAAGTTGTTCTAAGCATAGATATAATGGCCCTTACTACCTATAGAATAAGTCGATTTGAGTTATGTTTTGTTAACAGTACATGTGGGTAAAATGAAAAGAAAGAAAGAAGAAGCTAACAGAGAAACGGGTCAAACGAGTAACATGACGTCACACAAATGCATACATGATAGAACATCCTATACCACTTTATTCAAAACATTTTATTACTTTCAGAGTTGGTAGTTTTACAGATCATATTTGAAAATTTAAATTTTTTATTGAAGAATTTTAAGCTTGGGTGGGTCAAAGAGTGTTTGTGGGTCAACACATCACGTTTTGACACGTACAAACGGTACCCATTCTGACACCTATACTTGCTAACCTTTTTTCTGTAAAAAGCGACTCCGTGAACATTAAATGGAATTTTTCTGTCACGGAAGGCTGTTTGGAACACTTTACCTGACACCTGTTTCATAAAATTGTTTAGCTAAAACAGAAGAACGGCAATCTCCCCAAAAATGTTTGTACGAAAAGTGTGATATTACATAAGTTCAGATGGATTAACCTGTCTCCGATAAAGAACGGCAATCTCTCCAAAATTGCCTTTGACAGAAGAACCCGAAGAAGTGAGTTCTAATATCTTGTCAACAACAAATGAACACTGTGCGTTGTCGTTATAACATTCTTTGACAATAATCTGAGTAGGTAATCCAGATCATGCAAATCAGAAATACACCTATGCATAACTCATCTGCATATATTATCAAATAAATGAAGTTACCTTAGAACCAGAAGAATTATCAGTAAGAACTTTGTTCATCTGAGTTCGTTTTGTATTATTGCGTATAAGACACGATGCAGCATCAACAATACAGCGGGTAGAACGATAGTTTTTATTTAGTCTGATCTGGAACAAAATCATGCAAACATCAAATTGTTAATAATCACACAGATAAAGAATAAATTTAAAGAGCAAACAATTTCAATGTTTGTATTAGTCGGACCTCCTTGTGAGGTTGAAAATCTCTGCGGAATGACTTGAATCCACTTACGTCAGCCCCATTAAAACTGAAGATCGACTGCATTATAATTTATAATATCTGAGTTCGAGTTATTGGCAAATGAAATAAAAGGTAGTTAGTAATAGAGGTAATAGTTTGACCCATTTTCATATGTATGGGTCGGTTCGGGTTTTTTCTATGTCTAACGGCTCAAACTGATATGAAAGAATAGTTTTAGGGGAAACAGGTCGCAAGTTGTTTAAAGTCTATTTTTAATGCATAAAAGTCCTAAATCAAGTTATTCAAAAAACTAGATAACTAATGAATTAATATGATTGTTGTAATTAAACTTGACACACTAATTCTTTATAAGAATATCGAATAGTTATGATCGAAAGGTGTTACAGGTCAACCCATTGACCCGAACCTGTTCTGATTTCTACCTGATCCTCGTCTCCAACAATTGTTATGCGCTTATGTGATGCAAGAGTTCGTAACAGAACATATTGCATAGAACTTGTGTCCTGAAACTCGTCTATTACCATTGCTTGCCATGATTCCTGACACTCCTCGAACACTTCAAGTGATATTAAACCAGTGCATGTTAGAATTATGTACTTTTATCCAAATTAAAAAATTAAAAATTAGACAGATGCTGAGATGCCTGACCTTCAGGGAAATCGGTAAGTAGCTTGACAGAGCAACTAATTAAGTCGTAATAATCTAGAGCATTACATGTACTTAATATGTCCTCATATTTCCTAAGAATTGCAGCCTGATCCAGATTCTAAAATTAGACTGATAGTTCAGGAAGTAATAAAGTATTAAGAAAATATATTATTAGGTTTGATCTTACGCCTATCGGATTCCCCGACCTTTGACACTCTTCAGAACTTTTCCCAGAAGCTTTAGCCTGAAAAGTAATACATCAAATTGTAAAGCTTAGAGATCATCACTCGCATATTAGAAAGAACAATTAAACAGGGTGACTTACTTGTGCCACAAATTTCAGCCACTTCTTTGACTTGTCTCTAAAGTCTTCCGGTCCGTTTTTAGCTACCTTAGAATCGTCACAAAGCTTGTCAGAATCTGAAATCTCTAAATTCTGTCCACTCTCTGTAAGACGCAAAGCTTCAATGACCGCCTTCCTTTGTTGCCCCTGACCATATAACAAAAATTCTGTTGTACGACCCAACCTGTACTGAGAAGATGTGACATAATGAAAAAATAGACGAAATATAGAACTATGCTTCAAAAGAAATGAAAGATTTACGTACTTCTCTGCATGTAAACGACAGAGTTGCAATGAGAATGAGTGGAAGGTGTTGATCATGAGCGACTTTGCTACTGCCTTCCCAGCCACTGCTCCAATTCTGTCTCGCATTTCCGAAGCAGCAGCCGTTGTGAATGTCATTGCCAATATATTGGATGCTTCAATTCCCTAGTTTGTACCCATAGAGAAAATGCAATGAAATAGATAAAAGTAAGAATAAACAAACAAGATAGCGACTTTATATTCAATATATCCAAGTGGGTTATATCAGTTGTTGGTCAAAACAAAACATATAAAACTGACAGAAGTCTCTGACTCTCTATGATAGCGATAAACAACAAAGATAAACATTGCTTACTTGATGAGTTAGTGAGTTACAGTTGTTACTGTTGGCTAGAGATAGAAAGATGTGCAGGTTACGTTACGTGTCATTCAGTCAGCTTAATACACATCATTTTCTAGTGAAGAGTGAAGACTGAATTGGGCTAACTAGGGTGACCCGCAAACACCTTTGTATGCATTTTTCTTTTATAACGATCTAAAATTTGTTAGGTATCAGAAAAAACACTCTGAATAAAACGATTTAAATTTTAAATACAGTTAAAGCGACTTTCATCCCGTTTGCACATTTCTGATTTTAGTTAAGTTAAATTATCTGACCAATTATTCATTTTGATCTATCATGTGTATAAAACAAAACCCAAATCAACCGATTCATAAGTAAATGGGTCAAAATTTCCACCTCTACTATTGGCTTTCCTAACATTGACAGAATCAGTCATTGATAGATCGTAAGTCATTACCTTGTGAAGAAGCATTAAAACACGCCCGACCATAGTAGATGTCTGAAATTAGAAAACAATTTTATAAGTAATATTTAACTATACAACTAAGCAAAAGTTTAATGAAGGGAAAAAAAACATGTCAACAAACGGGATCAGAAATACAACCTTACCACTTCCGGGACCGGCTACAATCATCAAGGGTATTAAAATGTCACTGCAGGCTGCTTCACGTTGCATATCGTTTAAAGACTTCATATATTTTTCATACTCCTCAGGCATGCCTTCAATTTTCAATGTTTCAGAATCACTTTCACTTTGTAAGTTCTGTATAGCAACAGGACTTACATCCGTTCTAAGATCACGATTGTTCGTTTTAGCATCGACACTCTTCAATTCAGTCTTACAGCTAGCCTCCTCCGCAACTACTTTGGGCTTCATCACAGACTCGCATATTTCATCAATTTCGGCTAGAATACTATCGTCAAAAAAATCGGTATCCATTGTTATAGACGGCTCATTAAAACTACAACATACTTCCTGTCTCATTGGAGTTACAAATGAAGTTAAACCACTATCACCCGAACCATACTCACTTAAATCCTTCTTTTCGAGTTCAAAACCAACATTACAGTCAAAAGGCCTAATTGGAGTTTTAAACGAATCAAAACTTATTTTATTCTCATTTGGAGTCTTAGTAACACATGACTTCCCACTATAACTAATTTGTCTGACTGGAGTTTGAAACGAATCGTTAACATTCACATTATCATTTTTAAAAGTCCTAAACGTAGTTGAAGTGTTCGTTGAAACGCCTGAGAGAGACCATCTATCAACACTCCCAATAACCGAAGTTGGAGTGTTTGACGAAATGCCTGACAGGGACGATCTATTAACACTCTCAATACCCGTAGTCAAGGTATTCGTTGAAACGCCTGAAAGAGACGATCTATCAACACTCCCAATAACCAAAGCTGAAGTGTTTGACGAAATGTCTGAAAAAGGCACTCTATTAACACTCCTAATAACCGAACCCGAGGTGTTCGATGAAATGCCTGATAGAGGAATTCTATTGGCACTACCAATTCTACAAAACAGAAAAATAAAAACAATAAGCAAAATTCAAAAAATAATAAAATTAAATAAAAAGAAGTTAAAGATGTTTTACTTATTCGGAAAACAATCCGAAGCGTTGGAAGTATCGCGGCGGCGTTTTCGATCAAGTAAGGCTTTCGCAGCTCGGAAATTTCTGGATATTCGAGCACGTTGTTCATCTGATAACTCTACGTTTTCTTTATTCATTTGGATTGAGAGTTCAGAATGATATAAATGAAATCAAGGCAAAATTGATAGAGTTAATATGAATCGATTACTGAAAATTTAAAACCTAATTGAAGAAGAAGAAGAGAGGGGAAATAGTTGGTTTTGTAATAGTAGGTTTCCCTCCTATGCTGTTGAGTTTAAAAAAGTTTCGGGTTGCGGGTCGGGTTTAAAACAGGTATTGACCATTTTCTTAGTAAAAATAATAAAAAAAAATAAAAAAAATAAAGATCGATAACAATTAATGTTGTTTATAGTTTTGTTTAAGTGAATATCGTTTTAACAATTTTTGTTATAAATCAAAGGTATCGTGTTGGTCAAGACGATCAAAATAGAAATCTCCTTGTCAATATAGGTTCGGAGTGAGCTAAGAACATTATTGTCGAACCAACGATATCCATCTTTTGACGGTCTAATTGGTATTTCTCAAGATTGTATAGTGGTTTCTTTAAAGAGTTGAGGACATGGATATCAAAAACAAAGATTACTTATATATGTATCTTCGAGGACCATTCAAGTAGTTTTGGTTTAATACTAATCATATAACTAAAGGGGTGTTTTTTTTAAAGGTTCTTGCTTGTGTTTATGAATTTGGTTTGAAACATATGCTTGGTATCGTTGATGGGATAGAGGCTAGTGGTGTTCAATATACGAATGAAACTCGAATAAACAAAAATTTGATTCGGATCAAAGTCAAATATTTAAAAACAAATCGAATATTCGAATTTCGAATCGATTTTGAAACCGTACCGATTTTCGAATTTAAATTTGGGTCGCTTTTCAAATTTATGAATTTTCTACTTTTCTAGTCATCCAACCCCAACTCGAATTTACATCACTAATCGTATATAACTTTAATTATATGTCAAAATATATGGTGAAATTTATTTTTTTCTATTTGAATCTATTATCGGATTCGAATCACTTTTCGAATTTATTTTGATTCTCTTACTAGATTTGTTGTTTGTTTTTAGTAAATTATAACTATATCACTATATGTAATTCGTTTTAAGTTTCGAATTAGAATATTCGAATTCGAGTCGGTTTTATAATTTGAATTAAATTCCGAATCGGTTATTGAATTTGGCAACAACAAAAAAATCAAACTGGAAAATCCCGATTTGAATTACTAGAAAAACCCGAAAAACGACTTGATAAACACCCCTAGTTGAGGCTATTAGTTTTATAACCTCAAGCTTCAAAATACACAAAACCTATCTAGATAGTGGTTTCAAATAATTGAAATCTGAAATTCGGATATTCAAATATCTCGTATATTCCAAAAGGATTTTCCAAACATGTCAAGATAATGTATCTTTGAGGTGTCATGAGATAACTCATAAAGACAATTGACCATGTCGCCTTTTGCATAATAAAACTCCATGCGCAATGGAGTCGTCCCTTGATTTCGAAGGATATTAAGAAGATTTATTGAATACATATATACTAATATAATAGTGTTAATGAATATTTCCTTTTCATTTGTCATTAAGAGAAGACTATTAATAAAAATTACAAATACCACAAAAATTATTTTCTTGTTGTGAAACAATGCAAAGAATAATAAGAGAACAGTAATGCAGAAATGTATTATTCATTACAATATGGGATAAACTTCAACAAATATATTTACTAATAAATAAACAAATATATTTTAAAGATATGCACATCCATACCATAATTATCCATAACATTTCCTAAATATTATATATGGACATTACGGAAACAAATGTTTTTGCTTGAAAACCCAATTTAGAATAGTCCAATAAATCGATCCCGAGTGTTACACTAGTTTCTTATGTTCGAAACTTTACCTCATCCGCAATTCTAGTAAGCAGTTCATATATCTGATTGTATAAAGCATTGTTCGTTAATTCCACAACTAATTATTCAAGCATATATGTCGCAACATTTTATTATTTCATTCACGTATCCATTGCATGTAAATTAATAACTCTGTTGAGCTATGACATTTGGAAACCATTAAAACACATATATAATATTTTTTAAAATTCATATCTTTTGATTTTAAGATTACAATTTAATATTAAAGTTTTATGTTGGTAGTTTTTTATGTGTAGTTACTATTTATCTTTTTGTATAATTTAATGTATCATGCTTTTTATTTAGTACAAAATACTTTAGTACAATGAATTTCTATAAATGTATCAAGCTACTATTCTCGATTGTTATCTATGATATAGAATGTCTTGTATTCAATGTATCATTAAAGTGTCCATCGATTTCTAATGTATCATCAAATATCCAAATTATTAGGGGTGTTCATTATTTGGATTAACCGAATAATTCAACCAGTCCAATTATCATCTGGATTATTTGGATTTGGTTTGAGTTTTGGATGAAACCGAAAAATATATTGGTTTAATGGTTCGGTTTTGGTTTTGTGCATCTTTAATTGGCCCCACCCGAAAACCGAATAAGCATTTTCTTATCAAAAAAAACATTTCTAATTATCTAATCCAAATAATATAAATGATATTCTAATAGTCAAACTCCAAATCTAAATACATATATTTATCCAATTAGTCTAATATGAATTGTTAATGGTTTAAATTTGCATCCGGGTAATATAATTATTCGAATAAAACTATATAAAAATTTCAAAATACTTTAATTTGGATTATCCAAAACCCGACCAAATAAACTGAACCCTTATTTGGATGGTTTGGTTTGGGTGTCACTATATTCGGTTTGGTTTTGAATGAATTATTAGTTGACAAAAAACCGAATAATCCAAACCGAATAACCCCATTAACCCGAAACCCGACCGAACAAACACCCCTACAAATTATTCTTAATGTGTCACTAAATGATTCCTAATGCATCATCGTATATTCGCATCCTATATAATATATCAGTTTCTTTTATTATATGGATCTTATTTGGTGTCATAACATCATTATAATAATTATTATCAAATATATAATGCATCAGTGTGTATTATATTTATTCGTAAGAGACATAATAACCTCCATCGCAGTTATTTTAGAATAACGCTTTTAAAAATGTATGATGTTAATAGAGAATAGAGATTATAAACTTTTTCTTTAAATTATTTGAAAAACAATTAATTGTGTTTAAATTGATGATTGTATGCAATATTACCAAATTATCCATCTATTTAATGAATATAAACTAGAAAACCAAAAAATACCCATAGTAGAAACATTTTATAACGGATTTGCCATTATGCAATCATAGCCAAAGATTAAATTTCATCATCTCCATCCTATGATTGTGGTTACTCCCTACCCTTTTTACGATAAGTATACTTCTTACGATAACGGACCTATATATATATATATATATATATATATATATATATATATATATATATATCCTTCAACCAAACACACACTTGTATAGTATCTATAACCCATCCAATCTCTAATGCCCTTAACATCAACAAAAAAGGTAAAAGAAAAAAACTCGTTATCAGGAGTTTAGAGATTAAGTGCAAACCATAACAGCTTTAAAGTGCCTAAATATTTACAAAAAGGTTAACAAACTTCGCTCCATCGTACAACAAAAACCTACAAGAGTTGAATCAAGACGAGTCATTGGCATATGACAATCCAATTTAGGAACATGTAACAATCGTCTCGTTTGGTGTGTGAGTAAATTCACAATTAGTTCAATTCTGCTAATTATTCACTTCGGGAAGAAATGAAACAATAGATGTGTATTGATTTCAGATTACTCCGGGTTAATCCCCGAGTAGGCTATAATAGTTGCTTAAAGTCCAGGTATAGATTCAAGATTGTATTTTTGTGAAGTTTGTGATTCAGGTTCTTGGTTGTGCAACTTTGGCTTCTTAATGGCATCGAGAGTTTGTAAGTAGTTATAAGAGGGATTCCGAGTCGATGGTGGGGCGGGATTGCTAATTCTGCTAGCAAGAAAGCGGCGAATCAATGTTCTTAGAAACGGTGACATGGTGTCGGGTTCATGTTCCAAGTAGTACATCATTCCACCCATACAGGCACAGAAAAGAGCCACCTTCAACAAATCACAAGTATCGATATGGTCAAACTTTATAATTATGAAGCTAGAATTCAAGAATTCTTGTATAAAAAAGGTCAAATTTTGTATGAGCTTGTCACCAACCATTTCTTTTGTCCAAATTCTTTTATGATTTATATTAATATTAATATACTACGTAATAATACTCTATTGAATGTATGCACAAATTAAATAACTTACGACCCGTTCAAGCATTTGACCGTTCCTGTTTAGCTCAAGTTCTAAGATTTACCCATTTCATTAGTAAAGATGGGTCAAAATCACCACCTCCAAGACAAACAATTATATAGGTTTTGACGTAAAGCATACTCTATTTAGCAAGTTTCTAGTGCTGCAATTTCATTCTGAGGTAAAATTACTACTTTAATTTAAGGAAGGTTGATTTTAAAATTCAAATATTCACACAAACAGTTTTTAAAGTCACAAGTTAACAAGAACGAAAGAGCTAGTACCTCGGCATTCTTTATATCTGGAAGTACACGCCGGTTGACTAATATATACCACAAAGACTCTCCAGCACGTGGAAGAACATACAATCCAAGTTCTCCTCTTCTACCTTTCTTCTCTAACAGTACAGATAATGCAGCTAACCCGCCTGCAAACCAATATACAAGCTTGTGGTCTTGTGTTGCTGCTTTTCTATGCAAGCAAATGGCTCCCTTGCATTACAAAAAGAAAGTTGTAAGCTATATATAATACAAGTGAGTAGTAATATGAGCATGAAATACCTGAAAGATTCCGACAAAAGAAGACAAGAATGCTGTCGACCGAATAGCTCCTATAACTGCATGCCAGCTGGTTTTGAATGGAGCCTCCATAAACTGAATAAAATTGGAACATGGCAAATATTATTTCCAGACGATGTAGTCTGTGAGAACGATATATTCAACTAGAGATGACAAATATGGTGCGGGTCAAAATGAGTTACGTTCAGGTCAAAGTGATTCGACTCACAAACATCAATATGATTAGAAATTATAATATTATTATTTACATTTATAACAAAAAAAAAAAAAAAACGATTCAGGTTATTGTATGCATTTCCCTTTGTTTCAACCCATTTAAGCTGTCCCTCTTTTAGCTGATTTCTTGTTATTTGACCCATTTGAGATAAAAACGCTGCCCAAATTCACCCATTCATAGAAGCAGAACAACGAAAAGCTTACCTTTTGTAGACGCAGAACAACAAAAGGTACAAAAGTCAGTGAGAAGTAAAGTGGAAACGTTTTCTTAAACGTATTTGACGTTGCATAAGCGTTATGAGCCAAACATGATTTTGTGCCTGGGTGAATTATTGAACAAGGTATGATAGAAGGAAATTCTTGTAAAGCAACAAGATCGGCCCCCTTTACGGTTGATAAGTAGGAAGAGAGAGATGAAACATCTACGGCTGAACCTCTACAGCAATCCCTGACAGCCTTGTAAACGGGCTTAGCAACAGGACCGGTTTTCTGAATAAAATCTTGATATGATTTTGGCAAGCTCTCAGGTCGCATCACAAAAGCATACATCACCTGCAATAGTTAAACAAATTGTATTGTACATGTGAGTTTAAACTTTCTGAGTGTTGCCTAGGTGTTGTCCATCAAGGGTGGTGTACCAGTGGTGTTTGACTTTTGGTGTATTTTTTTTTATCTTCGGTTGGGGTTTCTGTTTGGATATTTCGATATGCATTGTTATTTTTAGCTTCTTGGTAGTTTTTATTAAGAAAAAATGGATTTTCTGTTTGAAATAAAATTAAAAAGTAAAGATGTAAACTTCAATCACCAATATGCTGGCAACGAGAATTTGGATTGTAATAGTTGCATGGAGAGAGTTTTTCATACTCGTCGAGCAGTGTTATTATTAGAAGATCAAAATTAATATTTTGAATCTATACGGAGAAGGAACACATGAATGATCATCTCTGAAGTAGAATAGCGATCCATATTACCTGAGCACATGCTAATGCAAAGAGTAACGAGTCTCCATGTCTCCACGAGCTTCCCCACAGATGGAACTTGTTCTTTGACTTTGCAGAATTATACGCACACTGTTTAACAGCAACGAAATAAGAGCATTTTACGTTAACAGGGTTGAAAAAGACTTTGCTTAGAAACATATCTAAAAGCCAAAATTTCAAATGATATTTGTATTGGGCCAGATGACTTTCTTTCCCGTTGTGGGAAAAGATATTAATTGAGTTTTGGTCCATCAAGAGACTTTCAAAACAAAACCCCTGAATCTGCTTCTTATGAGACATAAAATACTGATTAAATAAAAAGTTAATTTATGTACCTGAGCAAGCCTAGCCAGAAGATATAAAGCAAGTGTACGCCTTCGGTTGGAATCATCTAATGCTAGAATGGACAAACTTGCGATTGAACCTGCTAAAATTCTGCTCCATCACCACCTTTAACAAAGTCATATATGTGAACTAGATATATAGTGATAAGATATTTGAACAAAAGTAAATATACGTATTTTACTCTATACTTATATTCAGAAACACTGATCTTTATCACCAAAAATATCTATAGACAAAAATGTTATTATACACAGTAACTTACACATTGAATGGTGTTTCTTTCTTTCTGCACTTCCTCAAGAGACACCTAAGAGCATGGTACGACCCGGTAAATCCTCCAAAAAGTAGACCGACTCGGCATGCCTCCTCTCTCACTATTAAGTCCTTTTCTGATACAAGTTGCTGCATATAACTCAGCTAATTACTACAAATATTATTTGACAAAAGATCCATACAAGATGAAGAATGAAAATGTGCTCAAACAAGAAGATAATCAAGGAGAGAGAACATCAATATTATCATCTTTTTTTCTCCTAATGATTTTTCAAACCAATGCATCTTCTCTTGGAGAAGTGGCCGATTGGTATTCATCCTACAAGATTGAAACTTTCATCACGTCCGACAGAGCCAAAGTTATTTTTAAGGGTAAATGTTGGATGAACCAACCAACTATCACCTCCTAATTAACTAGGTCCCATAACAAGTTTTTGTACTTGTTGAATCGCTTGCTTTTTTTTGTCTTATTCAAATCGATATAATTTGGGCGGAATTTCTATATGACAAATAAACTGTAGAGACTTAATCGGTATATCAAACTAAACAATTCACCCATTTTTTTATATTTTAAGTAAGAAACTTGATCGATAAAATTGCGAAAGCTGGATGGTTTAATCCAACATTAACCCTATATTTAAATCTTCCACTAAGGGCTAGTGTGGTGGATCTAGCCTATTTCTCACATAAACAGAATAACTGTAATCTAGCCTTTTCTAACAAAAACAAATATGTTTTCGTAACTAAATTAAACTTCAGATACCAAAAAGATGATGCAAATAGTTAAACTGTACTTTCATTTATCAATAGCTTACCCCTTTAGAACACTACACTTTATTCATTTACAGTAGCTATACCTACAATCACGTAGTATGTTACATGTTACTCCTTCTAGTATGTGTCTAAAAAGTCCGTTGACTTATTGTTATTAGCGGACATTAAATGAGCTTGCATGGAGCTGAATTACTTCAAATTTTCAACTAACTTTACTCCTATTCTAGTACAAACCTATATTTAAATAAAACTAAAAAGTCGACAACATAAAACATCACATGAAATGCTATATCAATTATCAAATTGAATAATCAAACATTCTGAATTCATTTATGCAAACTAAGCTTAACTAATTCAAAATGTGAGGTTCAAAAATGAAATAAGAGCTTTATTAATTCAAATTTTCAACTAATCTTCTTCCATTTCATCTCATTTAATTAAATTAAACTAAAAAGTCAACAACATAAAACATCACATGCAAATGCTATATCAAATTAAACTAATCAAACTTTCTAAATTTCAATTATGCAAACCTAGCTTATATAATTCAAAATCCGAAGTTCGAAAATGAAATACGAGCTTAATTAATTCAAAATTTCGACTCATTTTCCTCTACATCAAAATTACACTAATCAAACATTCCGAGTTCAGTTATGCAAATTAAGCTTAACTAATTCATAAATCAAGGTTCGAAAATGAAATACGAGCTTATTTTCGAATTTCAGCTTATTTAACTCACATTCCAGATTTCTAGTACAGAAACATTAGATCATGTACCTACCAAACATTAAATACCACATTCCATTCCAATTAAACACAACACATGCAAATAATTTCATTTTCACAAAATAAGCTCATAAAAATTCAACGATTCAATCCGATATCATAAACAACAACAACCTTAAGATCGAGGAGAGACGAATACGATTTCCTTCGAGCAAGTTTAAACGCCCGAAGCAATATTCCAATGCCAACACGAACTCCATAAGACAACAAAAAACTTTGACAGAGATTTCCGATAGCGTTCGCTACACACGATTCATCCGCGTGATCACACGGTGGATATATCATCTTAGCACGGCGTTGCCGGCGTTGTAATTCTTCGATTGCTTCTCGTAACCGATCCTCCGCTTCACGGAGACGGTGCTCCGCCGCCGCACCGTCGATACCGTCGGATGACGGCGGCGGAGATTCACCGGAATTGGAATTGGATTTGGAGAGAGAAGCCATTTTTTAGGAATGAGGGTTTCAGAGAGAAAGGGATATGGTGATATATATTTTTTTATTTTTTTATTTTTTTCGTAAAAGATGAAATGAGAAGTGTACAAGCGGTGATGCGTAAGGTACAAGCTTCGGTAGTGTGTGAGATTTGGAATTTGTTGATTGTTGAGACGTGGCGGGTCGGGTGAACGATCCTGGACCTGGTATTGTGACAGTGATTGACTTTTTAATTTCTATTTTTAGTATTTTATTTTATGCTCTAGATGATATTTGTTTCTGATTACGTAACGGGTTTATTAGATTATGTAAATTTTAATAAGCTCATAAGCCCAATTTTTTCGGCTTATAAGTTTATCAACTTGAGCTTATGGCTTATTTAAGTTGATAAACTCATAACCCCGAAAAATTGGACTTATGAGTTTATCAAATTTACATAAGATTATAAACCCGTTACATAAACCGAAACAAACACCTCTTACATATTGTTATCTTTTGGTTTAAAAATGACTGGTTGATAAACCTAATTGAAATTGCATAGCATATTTTAATCTGCTACTTGATTTAAAATAATAGTTCATTATAATTTTTCTAAATCGATAACCATTAGAGGTAACAAAAGTGTCAGCTTCGAATACATCGAATTATAGTTATCCTAAATGTTTAATAGTTTAACAAAATATATGCAGGAAAGGCCAAAAGAGGGTCACCTCGATTGAGTCCTCAATGTTGGTTACCTATGGACAAAGATTAGTGATATTAAAATGTTGAAAACGACTTGTTTTTTAAAATTAATCTTATGCATAATTTGGTTATGTATTCATAATGAATATGTGATTCCAAAAATACATGAGGCATGGGCGGAGCTACATTGCATCGAGCAGGTATTGGAAAAAAATTAGAATTTTAATTTATTTTTAGCCTTATTTAGTATATAAACTTGTTGATTTTGCACACAAACATAACTAAATTCTGATCTGATCCCACACGGAAATTTTGCTAGTTTCGTCCCTGACATGAGGTGATGTTTTGTTAACGTATAATAAAAACAAAGCTTATAATAATTTGTTAATGACTAAAATTAAAAAGTTGTAGATGAATTAGGTACTAGTTGTCTAATTATAATATTTGTAAACATAACGGATAACACAAAGCCATATGTATAAGTTTCAAAAGCCACGATATATTTATGACATGTTCTTATTAATTATGTACATAACACGCATTCATGTAAAATGTACAATACATTACATAGAATAGATAACATATTTAATTGGTGATAGTAGAACAATTAGAGAAATCATCATATTAGGTAGTAACTGTAAAATAACAAAGAGGAATATATTATTGATATCAATTGAGATTACAATGATCTATATTTATAGGCTAGCATAATCTTGATTAACAAGATACCTAATATTATTAGAAAACTAAATCAACTTAATAAAGATAAATATAACCCAATATATTATTGTCTAATACTGTCAGGATCGTATTAGTCTAAGTAAACTAATAAGTTCGCCTTCGTTAGATCGTGATCTATTGAAGAAGTTCAGCAGCGGATGAACACTTCAATATTACGAGTTATCGAACAATTAATAATGAATAAGAAATAAACAATAGTATTGTCGAATTATACGCCTCAATTGTATTAATCAATGAATACTAATACAACGTGTTTTCTATCATACAAGGATCTATCTATTTATAGACCTTGAGGCAAACCTAGATAAACTAGGAAACTACATCTATCCTTATCTAAATAAATCGTTATCTAGATTTAAGGAAACTCTATCTTATTACAAAAGGAATTATAATATAGTTATGATTCTATAACCTAGATTATACTTGCACGGCAAGTTGATCTTCAATATCTTGACTTCAACCGTATCTGTTTAACTTTGACTTGACTTTTACTTGTTCCGCAGTAACTTCAATACTGCCGTAGTAACTTGATGAACCGTAGTAACTTGTTGAACAGCCGCACTAACTTGATCTTCCGTAGTAACTTATAATACCTTCCGTATTAACAACTTAAGTTACTTTTCTTGTTTGTTAGGCTTGTTGTTTATGGTTAAACTATATTAACTAAGTTATAACCCAACAATCTCCCCCTAACCTTGAACTTTTATGACACATCAAAAGTACAAGTTTTGTGCTCCAACAGTATTAACTACTACATTCATAGATCAGTATTAACTATTACAACTACAAGTTTTGCAAGTCAGATTCTCTTTTGTTCTTTTCCTCGACCCTTTGACACAAGATTTTCCAAATAAGCTCCTGAGCAAGCATTGAGTCCCTTGGTCCATTCAGCTTCAATTCAATCAGCTCATCCAATGTCTTCAATGAATGTGGATACTTGAGATTTACCAAGTAGAATTCCCTCGCTCCATGTCTTCTTATAATCGAGTACACTTCACTTTTGTCATATACATACCAGTTGAGTACAAGATTATTAGGTCCTTCTTTCTTGAAGACTGAACTTGTTTTCTTGTATCCAGGCTCAAACAACCCACACAGAACATCCATTGCCAGATCAGTACCAGGACATACTCCTTTTCTTTCATGGGAGTATTTCCTTACACCAATCTCATACATCCTCTCCAGATCATCTCTATCAAAGTCTCTGAATACCCAATGAAAAGCTATAAGATTTTTCTTTGACTTGTCTGCTCTTGTAACTTCATATTCGGTTTTCAAAGGTCCACCAATGTATTTCCAATCGATGATCACTGGAGGTTTCACATTCAGTGGAGTGAACTTTAAACCATCAACATGGTTTATGTATGCAGAATAATCTCCCCCTTGAGTAGTGCTGGGAGGATTTTGTTCCATACCTTCATGTTCAGTTTTGACATCCACGAATGAAACACTAGGACCTTCTTGTTGAGAAGCAGCAGCAGCATCTTCATTCATCTTTCTTCTTTTAGCTAGAGGAATGAACTTTGATCTGCTTTTAACTCTTTTGTGCTTCTCCTTTGGTTCTTTCACAGGAGGAACAGGTTCTTGTTGCTGATATACTTGCCTTCCTGTTCTAAGGGCTGCTTGTAGAACCTTTTCATCATCTTGTTTCTTCTTTTCTCTCAGTTTAGCAAGAGCAGCTTCCCTTGCTGTTTCCTTTTGTCTCTCCTCCTTTACCAGGTCCAGCATGTTGGTTAACTTCATAGGGCCTAAAGATCTTCCACTGTGACCTTTGCTTTTGAGGTACTTAGTGTACTTCTCCCTATCTTCAGCTAACTTTATTTTAGTTGCTTTGGACACTTTCTTCTTCTCAGGCTTCGTTTTGGTCTTTGATTTCTTAAGAGCAGCTTCATCTTCTTCCAAAGTCTTCATACTTAACTCGAAATCTGCTCTAACTTGGCCTTGAGAACACAGTTTTTGAAGGAGTTCTTCATTATGCATCTCTTTTGCTCTGGCTTCATCCTCAGCAGCAGCTCTTTGCATTCTGTTATATAACTCTGCAGCTTCATTCTCTTGTCTGATCACCTCCATCTCCTCAGCTGTCAGACCTTGAAAGTTAAAGGCTTCTTGAGAACTTCTTTCTTTTTGTTCTTCAGCTAACTTCCTTTCTTTTGCTTTTTCCTCCTCTTCTAGCTCAGCAGCCATTCTGTTGTATAGTTCTGCTGCTGCATTTTCTTTTCTCACTATTTCAATCTCCTCCTCAGTCATGTTTGCAAAGAATAGTGCTTCTTGAGCAAGCCTTTCTTCCTCCTGTTTTTCTTCTTTTGATTTCTTCACCACAACGGATTTGCCTTTTTCCTTTTTCAGCATCAAGTTCAACCCTTTGCAGTGTCTTCTTTTTCTTGTCTACTGTCACATACCCATATCTACCTGTAGAAGCAGATAAACCAGCAGATTGTTCAGGTAAGGTTAGAGAAGTTGCTGAAGTTGTAGCTATCAATGCAGCTGCTGCTCTTTGTCTAGCAACTGCCTCAGCAATTAACATCTTTCTCTTCTCTTCTGCTTTCTCTTGTTCTTGTTTTTGCTTTTCTTCTTTGATCTTCTGCAGCTGTGATGATAGTGTGGCTTCATCTTCCATCACACTTGTTCTTGACATTTCTGTTCTTATAAGAACATTTGCAGCTTCTTGATCATCATTAATAAAAACAGGGGTTTCTGTTGCAGTGGTTGAGATAGTTGTAGCCTCAGATTGGATTGCTTCAAAGTGAGTTGAGGCTTCATGGAAAGTAGGAGGAATGGTTGTGAACAGGTATGAATGGTCAGCATCCTCTGTTCTTGGACTGGTGACCATGGGGTCAGTAGTAACTGGATCCGCAGCAACTGAGTCCGCAACAACTGGACTAGTAATCATGGGATCCGCAGTAACCTGGTCCGTAGCAACCATTTCAGTATCTTGATCCGCAACAAGTGTTTCAGTAGCAACTTTTGGTGAAGTTTCATCTTCCATCTCGTCTACTGTTTCTTCCACCATTTGCTTCACTTCTTGCTGCTGCTCCCCCTCAAGTTGAGTATCAACTTCCATCTTCCCACCTTCTTCATCTATCACCATATTGGCATCAAAGTCTGTCTCCCCCTCAACTATACTGTCTGTCTCCATTTGTTCATCTTGATTTGAGGTGGCAGTAATGACAGTATCTGTGCTTCCTTTGTCTTCATCACCTTTGCTCTCTCCAGATGATAACACATTTAATTCTTTCTCCCCCTTGTTGTCATCTGCTGGGGAGTCATCTGAAGAGGATGAGCTGGATGGTTTTGGTGAGGTTCCAGCATCTAGTGTGGTGATTCTCTTGGGCAGTAACTGGGCTGATAGCAATGCTTGTTGTGCCAGTACCTGTTGCACCAAAGAAGTCAAAGAAGACAGCATATTTTCTTGCTTTTCAACCCTCACCATAAGAGCTTGGTACATATCCATCAATTCCTTGAAATGACTACCACTACCCTCACCCCTTTCCTGTTGGGTACCAACAGGTGGAAGATCATAGGGAAAAGAGAAACTCTCCTGCCTAGCAGAAGCAGGTATCTCCCCCATGGTCTCTTGGCGCCAGGGACCACCTTCCCAATCTGAGAACAAGTTCTCAGCAAGGGATGGTGTTGTCTTAGTTTGGGTCTTAGTTATGTTGATACTGTCCTGAGCTCTACTATGAGAAGTAGAGGCTGCAGTAGTATCAGCCCTCCCTACATGGTCTTCCCTCTCCTTAGTGACCAACTCAGTGAACAAGGGGGTATGTTCAAGGTTTTCCCCTAATGTGTGTGGCAATCCTGAAGTTGTTTCAGGGATTGCTTTTGCAGTAGTAGTATGAGGGATGGTTTTAGACACAAGAGGCTGAGTAACCCTCTTGAGTCTTTTAGAAGCAGCTTTGAGGGGTTTGTGAGGTGCTGAAACTGTGGGTTTAGTCACTTTAGCAGTTGTGACTGAAGCAGTAGCAACTGGAGTAGAACTCACAGTAGCAACTGGAGGTACAGGGGCAGTAGCAACTGCCGTAGTAACCTCTGGGTTAGCACCTGCAGTACCAACTACAGATATGGCACTAGTGCCAACGGATATTGCAGTGGTACTGAGGGTGGCAGCTGTGGGTTAGGACAGAGGTAGAGTTACTTGTCCTGCAGCTGTGGGAATCGTGACCACCAACATTTTTGAGAATAGTGGTGTCACATGAGATGGACCACCTTTGTTTATTTGTCTCATATTTGTAAACACTTTCTTTGAGTGAGCATGTGAGAGAAAACGTTTTTCAGATCTTGGAAGATCTTTATGAACACAATTTATACAATGTTGAAGAAATCTAGGATACATGAGAAATTTAAGTTTTGGGTTTTCAAGATTTCTTCTCATTGCATCAAAAATCATATAAGAAAATTTAAAAGTACCCCCCGTAGCCAAGCATACCATTGCATTGGCTAATGTTGAACTTCCTTCATGCCACCCTGTTCTTTTGGGGGACATACATTGTTGCAAAGTATGCAACATGTACTTCCATTGAGGGGAAAATTTTGCTTTTAAAAATGTGGAAATGTTTAGGTCCCCCTCATATCCCATGTTAGTAAAAGTAGTTACTAGGGTGTCATCAGGAACCTGCTCTATACCTTCATCATCTTGAAGGTTCAGATGTTCTCGGAGAGAGGACTCTGTCACTTGGATTGCTTTACCCCTCACCACAGCATTGATGGCAATATCATCTTTGTCCAGAGTGGCAGACGTCCAAAAATCCCTAATGTGGGATTCATCAATCTCAGGATTGATGGTTAACGCCGTCTTGATCTTCGATTGATCGAAGAAATCGATTATTTGATGGAAATCGGCGTTATCGGTAGTCTTTTCCAAGCAAGCGACCATGTTGTGAGTCTTAAAGAATTGCAATTGTTCCGCCATTGTTGATTCTGTGAATTGATTAGAAACAGTGATAAACAATAATGTGGGTGATTAGTTACAACGGCAAAGAAAAACGATTGTTTATAAGTTCTAACGGTAACTTTTTCTTGGAAGACTTAGGGGTTTTTACAACGGTAATTATCAAACGATTCAATTAACCCCCTTTTATACCGAAAATTTTTAACAACTTGACTCCCCTGATTAGACGCGGGTAATTATTCAAAAGTAACGGTCCAATTAAAGAACGCCACATGGCACTAGTAGCTGTGCCTCACGCCTGAATTTCAAAAGTTAGGTCCAATCAGGTTTTGCCACGTGTTATTATTATGGCCTATGTGCTTGACACGTGTAAAGTGGGGATACAAGTTGTATTTTGACTTGTCAAATCATCATTAATTAGGGTATTCTTATTGATTAAGAAACCTTTATTAATATAATAATCTGCAGTATTAACAAAAAGGTCCGTAGTAAGTAGGTTAAAGGTCCGTAGTAATGGTTCATGGGTCGTATTAACTGGACTGTCCGTAGTAACTTGAGTTACTGGCAGTATTAAACCAGAGGGCCGTAGCAACTCCTTACTCGTCCGTATTAACCATTCCGTCCAAAATTGATTGGCGTAGGGCAGTAGTAGTTAAACCTTCCCTTAGCCTTAATAATTTGGTCGTACTAATCATACTTTGGACACTCTTTGTCTTTACTATTAATGTTGCAGTAGTAACATAGTACAATACTAGAGAGTAAGGTACTTGATTTTCATCATAAGGTTACTACTGCTTCTTCGAAGGGACTTATTTTAAACATATAGAGGTACTAAGAGAAAAGTATATGAGTTATTCATCCGTATTGATCATTCCTATGCTTGTGATTAAGAATGTGAATCTTCCAACATCAAATGCCTTTGTAAGGAGATCAGCGAGTTGATTGTCAGTGTGTATCTTCTCAACATGGATGAGTTTCTTCTCGTTGCAATCTCTTATGAAGTGGTAGCGTATCTCTATATGCTTTGTTTTGGAGTGTTTGACTGGATTGTTGATGATGCTTATTGTGCTTTGGTTGTCAATGAAGATTGGCGTGTTCATGAAGGAATATCCATAGTCCATCATTTGATTTTGAATCCAAAGTACTTGAGCACAACAACTAGTAGCAGCAATGTACTCAGCTTCTGTGGAAGATGTTGAAACCGTTGTTTGCTTCTTGCACTGCCATGACACTAGTCTTGAACCAATAAATTGGCATCCTCCAGTCGTTGACTTCCTGTCTAAATTTTCACCACCATAGTCACTGTCAGTATAAGCAATTAAATCAAAAGGAGAGTCTTTAGGATACCATAAGCCTAAGTTAGGCTTGCCCTTAAGGTAACGAAAGATTCTCTTGACAGCTATGAGGTGTGACATCTTGGGCCTTGTTTGGTATCTTGCACACACACAAACTCCAAACATGATGTCTGGTCATGAAGCTGTGAGATACATGAGAGATCCAATCATGGATCTATAGTTGTGTACATCCACATCCTCCCCCTCAAGATCAGGCGTCAATTGTTTGTGAGTTTCCACCGGAGTACTTGCAACTTTGGCATCCATTAGTCCAAATTTAGTTAGGATATCCTTGACATACTTGGTTTGGCTTATGAGGAGGCCATCCGGTTTTTGCTTTACTTGTAAGCCCAAGAAGAAAGTGAGTTCACCCATAGAACTCATCTGAAATTTAGTGTGCATGAGATCCTCAAATTCTTTGCACAATGAATCCTTGGTGGATCCAAAGATGATGTCATCCACGTAGATTTGCACAAGAAGAATGTCGGACTGAGATTTCTTGAAGAACAATGTCTTGTCAATTGTGCCGCGTTGAAAGTTGTTTTGAAGAAGATAATCTGATAGTGTATCATACCATGCACGTGGTGCTTGATGAAGCCCATAGAGAGCTTTGATCAATTTGTACACCTTGTGTGGATGTTGAGGGTCCTCAAATCCAGGAGGTTGTTTGACATACACTTCTTCTTCAATGACTCCGTAGAGGAAAGCACTCTTGACGTCCATTTGATAAACCTTGAATCCCATGAATGAAGCAAAGGCTAGGAATAAGCGGATGGCTTCAATCCTAGCTACAGGAGCAAATACTTCTTCATAGTCGATGCCTTCTTCTTGAGTGTAGCCTTGGGCAACCAGTCTTGCCTTATTCTTGACCACAATTCCACGTTCATCTTTCTTGTTCCTGAATATCCAGCGGGTACCAATCACCTTCTTTCCATAAGGTATCTCAACTAGCACCCATACTCCTTGAATCTTGAATTGGAGTAGCTCTGCCTGACATGCTTCTATCCAGTGTGGATCTAGTAGGGCCTCTTGAATCTTCTTAGGCTCCATTTGAGAGAGAAAGCATGCAAATAGGCATGTGTTGATAAGAGCCGTTGCTGGATCTTTCTTCGACTTGATTTGACTTCTAGTTTCCATGGAGAGGTCAAAATTGCCAATAATTTGATTAGCAGGATGGTTGTTGGCAACACGAGATGATGGCATCTTCTCAAGTCGTAGTCCAACACCCAAGTTTGTATCATTCAAATCAGGCAGTGCATGGCTAGGAGTTTGAGCAGTAGCTGGAGGAGTAGTGAAGGATGGTGATGTGACTAAAGTAGGTATATCAGTTGAATAATCTCCAAAGTCTTCATCTACAATTTGCTCAACTCCGTTTTCATCCTCTTGAACTAGGTGTGGAACACCATTGGGACGTGTTATGTTGTCTGCTGTCAATGGTGAATGTGGTTGTGCTTCTTCGTCCTCCTTGGTAGAGGTTTCTTAAGTGTGAGGAAAGTCTGGTTCTTCTTGGATGATGGGATCCTCCATGATGATTGGAAGATTAACATATTCCATCACATCTAAACGAGCAGTACCTGTAACTGGAGCCGTAGCAACTTGCTCCGTAGAAACAGGCGCAGTAGGAATAGAATTTGCCGTAGGAACTGGAGCCGTATTAACTTGGGTTGTGTAAAACTCAAAATTGGAGTTTAAGGATTTGGTCAAGGCATCCAAATCAAATACCCAATCTGGTCCATGTCCCTTCTTGGTGGTTGTGTGTTCATTGAAGGTCACATTAGAGCTCTCCTCTATAATCTTTGATTTCTGATTATAAACGCGATAAGCTTTACTTTGTGATGAGTAACCAACAAATGTACCTTCATCAGCTTTGCTATCAAACTTTCCAAGATAATCTTTAGAGTTTAGGATTGTGCATGGACATCCAAAGGCGCGTAGGAAACTTATCATTGGTTGTCTCTTGTGGATAAGTTCATATGGAGTTTTGTTGTGTGCCTTGACTAGGAGGACTCTATTCTGAACATAGCAGGCAGTGTTAACTGCTTCTGCCCAGAAAAACATGGGAAGATTGGAGTCAGCCAGCATGCTTCGTGCTGCTTCAATCAATGTCCTGTTTCTTCGTTCAGCAACGCCATTCTGTTGAGGAGTCCTAGCTGCGCTGAATTGTCTCTCTATTCCTTTCTTGTCGCAGAAGTCATTCATCACTTGGTTCTTGAATTCTGTACCGTTGTCACAGCGAATCTTCTTGATCTTCAGGTTGAGTTGGTGTTCAACTTTGGTGACAAAAGTGATGAGTAGTTGGCTTGTTTCATCTTTAGATCCAAGAAAATACACCCATGTATATCTTGAATAATCATCAGTGATTACAAGACAATATGACTTCTTTGCAATACTCTTTACATTAGTAGGACCAAATAGATCCATGTGGAGTAAATGTAAAGGGGTGGTGTTAGAGTTGATCTCCTTTGTCTTGTGTGAAGTTTTGTGTTGCTTTCCCTTCAAACATGCTAAGCAGTTATCTTCAATGTTGAATTGCTTGTTTGGGAGTCCTCTAACCAAACTAGATTTAACTAGTTTATTAATGTTCTTTAGGTTCATGTGACACATCCTCCTATGCCAGATAGTAGATTCATCTAAAGTAGCTTTTGAGAGAAAGCATGCGTCAGATGAATTTATTTGAACCTTTGACATGTCTAGACAGTAGACATTGTCCTGCCTTGGTGTTCTGAGTAGTATCATGCTTTCATCAATGACATACCCAGGCTTCATGATAATGCATTCTGTATCGGTGAAGATTGGTGTGTATTTTGTATCACAAACTTGGGACACACTCAAAAGATTGTATTGAAGCTGCTGCACATAGTACACGTCCTTGAAGTGTAGTGTACCATTGCTGATTGTTCCTTTCCCAGTGATTTTTCCTCCTTTTGGATTTCCTCCAAAAGCAACATATCCTCCGTTGAACTTTTCAAAGTCCTGAAGGCATGACATGTTGCCTGTCATGTGCCTGGAACAGCCACTATCTACATGCCAACTGTTCTCACTTTCTTTTGTTGGCTGAACCTGCACATAAACGATAGAGATTAGTTTCTGGTGGGAACCCAAGCCAAAGCTGACTTGGGTTTACCCATTTCATCAAAGTAACTCACCTTCCTTTGTACTAGTTTTGAAAAATCAATAGGAGTAGGTGGTTGAGTTACTTGGATCTTTGGTTTCCATACTTGCTTGAAAGATTTTTCTTTTTGAACAATTTTGGTGTTAACAGCTTTTGATTTAACAATTGGAATAGATACTGGTTTGGCATTCCGTTGTTTCTTATGGTTGATAGGAGCCTTAGTAACAATGTTACTTTTGGCAGTATTAACACGAGCAGACTTCATACGGGTATTTTTTACAGTATTAATACGAGTATTATTAACACTCTTGCTTTTTGCCGTATTAACCTTAGCCGTAGAAACAACTGTTTGTCTAGCAGTATTAACTCTATTCTTCTTGTTGGAAATTATGTTTCTTTTGTTAACACCTTGATTTTCTGGAGAAACTTGTTTGACAAAGTTGTTTTTAGAGACAACCCTTCCTTTGTATCCCATCCCATTATGTGGTTTTTGAATCACTTGTGTTTGATTTTGAGGATTGTGATAACAGATTTTTGCATAATGATTCAATTTACCACAAATAAAACATCCTTTCCTAGAGTTTTTAACAATTTGTCCCTTTTGAATTTTGACTTGGTTCATGTTACGTTGGTTTCCTCTTTTATCTATGTGTTTCCAAGTCTTATCGGATACTTTGGGGACTGTTTTGGGCTTTCTTAGAGTAGGTGTTTTGATTTTGTTAATGGGGGCAGGGCATGGCATAGACACTAGACTCTGTGAAGATTGTTGAGTGCAACCTTCTATTGTGATGAGATGGTTTTCAAGAGGAATGTCTTTATTCTTCACAATATTAAGTTGACTCTATTCAACTAAGTCCTCAATAAGAACTTCATCATAGTTGATTGGATCAACATTGAATGCTTCTTTTGGTGGTGTCTGGGAGATAGGAATTCGCGGTTCATCTAAAGATGGTGGGATGTAGTTTTGGTTAAATGGAGGGGCAACTTCTTTGTAACCTAGGCCAGCTTTAACTTTACTATGTATTTGTTTTTGACATAGGTCGTTTACAGATTTTGAAGCAAACTCTAACTTCCCTACATCTAACTCAACTTTATCATGTTTTTGTTCTAGTAGTTTGATATTATCCCTAGCCACCATGAGTTTAAGAAGTAAGTCCTCCTTTTGCCATTCAAGTAGATTAATCTTTTCTTGATAGCTTTGTTCATTGATTTTGTGGGACTTAATCTGGTTTTATAGGTTATCAATTACTCTATGTGCTGACCGTCTTTGTTCTTCTAAGTTTTTAAGGGAGTCACTCATTAACTGATTATGGTCTTTGTACTTAACGATTATTGCTTTACACTCAGGAGTACATAAGTTGGAATTTACCTCGGCCATAAGAGATGAAGATGCTGGAGGTGGTGAGTCAATTGCCATGAGAGCATCCTCTTGTGATGCTCCTTGATCATCATCATTCCAGTCGTATCCCAGTATATTGTTGCCGATTTCAGGAATTCCAATATCAGTGTATGCGAGCTCCGTAGAAACTAAGTCGTCCGCAGCAACTAAATTTCCCAGAATGTCCGTATCATCCATTACTACGGCGATGCATGCATGGTGAACAGTGGTTTCTACGTGATTTTGTTCTTATGAGATTAGTGCTCTATTTTGACTTGTTTCTTCAGCCAAGTCACTCCAATCATATCCAAAGATGTCCTGAGACATGAGTGCACTCTGAGTTGTGTCTTGAGTGGTTCGTGGATTGTTGGTTTTTGACTTGTTTGGACAGTCTCTAGCAAAGTGACCTAATTCACTGCATTCATAGCACTTCACCTTGCTTTTGTCGAAGGTAATTCGTTCGTTGTTTCGTGGATTGAATCGCCTTCCAGTCCTATTCAAGAATCTTCGTGCTCGTAGTGCCAGCATAGCAGATTGCCACTTTAGGTCGATTTCATCACAATCATCCTGATGCATCTGTTTGACCTCTTCACTTGTGAGATTAGAACACTTACAAATAAAGGATTCGAATGAGATCTCTTCGTTGATGTCATGTTTTGGTCCTCCAGATGTTGTGGCAAGTGCAGTATTACTATTGGTAATACTGGGGTTGTTATTTACAACCTTTTCTGCTTCGACTTCTGATTCAAAGACTCTTAAGTCGTTGTAAAGATCATCCAATTCCAGTGCTTCTAGGGTGTCTCCTTGTCTGTAGGAAACAGTGTAAACGATCCATTCCTTTCCTAGAGCTCGGATGAACTTTCTGTTGAAATCATCTTTTTCATACTTGATTCCTGCGCTGATCATCTCTCCGGTGAGCTTTTTGTAACGATCAAACGTCTGAGTCATTCGTTCGCCAGGGAGGGAGTTGAAGTTTTCATACTCCTGTTTGAGAAGAGTTTTCTTGTTCTTCTTTGTATTCTTTGTTCCGCTGAATCTCTTCTCCAAAGCTTCCCATAGTGATTTTGCGTCTTCATATTCTTCGAATTGCGATTGATATTCGTTGGGGATTGCTATTAGAAGAATACTCAGGGCTTTGATCTCAGTTTGTTTTTCCCTTCGTTCAAGATCAGACACCGGTGCACGAGCAGCCATTTCTGGTTCTCCATCAGCTCCATTGGTGGTAGGACGTTTGTTGCCATTGATGATCACATCCCAGACTGTGTAGTCAGATAGTAGGATGTGTTGCTTGATGCGTAGCTTCCATAAGTCGAATTCGTTGCTGTTCATAATAGGAACTTTGCCAATTGCAACTTCTGTCATGATGGTTGTTGTGATTCTTGATTATGAGGATTATGAACTCGTTGATCAATGGATCTAAAGCACCTCCTGTGCTCTGATACCACTTGTCAGGATCGTATTAGTCTAAGTAAACTAATAAGTTCGCCTTCGTTAGATCGTGATCTATTGAAGAAGTTCAGCAGCGGATGAACACTTCAATATTACGAGTTATCGAACAATGAATAATGAATAAGAAATAAACAATAGTATTGTCGAATTATACGCCTCAATTGTATTAATCAATGAATACTAATACAACGTGTTTTCTATCATACAAGGATCTATCTATTTATAGACCTTGAGGCAAACCTAGATAAACTAGGAAACTACATCTATCCTTATCTAAATAAATCGTTATCTAGATTTAAGGAAACTCTATCTTATTACAAAAGCAATTATAATCTAGTTATGATTCTATAACCTAGATTATACTTGAACGGCAAGTTGATCTTCAATATCTTGACTTCAACCGTATCTGTTTAACTTTGACTTGACTTTTACTTGTTCCGCAGTAACTTCAATACTGCCGTAGTAACTTGATGAACCGTAGTAACTTGTTGAACAGCCGCACTAACTTGATCTTCCGTAGTAACTTATAATACCTTCCGTATTAACAACTTAAGTTACTTTTCTTGTTTGTTAGGCTTGTTGTTTATGGTTAAACTATATTAACTAAGTTATAACCCAACAAATACTCCACCGTAGTTTGAACGGGAGGCTTCCGAACGAACAAACTAGCACAAGTGTTTAAAACCGCTTCATCTTCTTTTTCTTTTCTTCTTTGTTGTTGTTTTACACGAAAATAGTATTGTACTCGACGAAAAAGTTGAATACTGCTTTGACGGTTTCCTCCTTTTTTTTTTATGACGTTCGCTATTTTACGTCATGGCTTGCTTTGCCTTTAGGAGTGATCCGCAATTTGGTGGTTTAACTTTTGTTGTTGACAACAATTATCTCTAATCGTGAAATATTGACAAAAAAGGTGGATTTAGTTGATGTGGTGGCTATTCAACATATTGTGAGTGTATTATGACGGCTAGGGTTTGTGTGGTATGTATGAAACCACTTATTTGAGATAAAAAGATATAGAGAAAAAAAAAACATGAAACCTCCGAATCACCGCATTTAGCCGGCAACCGGAGGATATGTTTTCTTGACGATTTGGATCTAGAGCTTTGGCTCTGATACCATGTAAAATAACAAAGAGGAATATATTATTGATATCAATTGAGATTACAATGACCTATATTTATAGGCTAGCATAATCTTGATTAACAAGATACCTAATATTATTAGGAAACTAAATCAACTTAAAAAAGATAAATATAACCCAATATATTATTGTCTAATAGTAACAAACTTGTAGAAAATGAAGTTTTTCACCTTTTTAACAAACCAGGGTATGTAGTTGGTTTTGGTAGTCATATCATTTATACAAAGATATATATCAGATAAATAGGCAAATATATGGATAATAATTAGGTTTGGTAAAGCTAACCCGAACAATTAAAAACGGGTTAGTTTGGGTGAATTTTTCTTACCTGGTGGGTTGATTCGGGTGTCCCAAAAACCAAACAACATGTCAAGCGGGTCAGTAATTTGTTTTTGCTGATTTAAGATAGGGTTGAACGGGTCACTCATTTGTTTCAAACGAGTTGTAAGAGTTTCTTTTGTCTGAACAACAAAGCCTTTAGTTTGTAGAGAAATTTTTTTCCATGGTGAATATAGAAGACAAAGATAGGAGAGAGAATAAATAGTTTACGAGAGACACTTGTAAACCACAATAAATTGTCTTATTTTATTATTATTTTTTGTTTTCATTTTTAAATGCAACCTATGAAATTTTTTTATTACTACTTACTAATTTATTATTTCATTTTTTGTATTTTACGTACATTCAAAATTTCTTATTAGTTTAGTTTGCTTTTGCAGTTATATAACTATATATTTTAAGTTGGTGTTAGATAACGGTAAAATTAATTGACAACTAATATTTCATAACCTTAGTAAAGTTTGTTTCAAATAAAAATGTCAAAAGAAAAATGAAAAACACAAATGTAATATTTAAGAGAAAAAAATGCTGGTCAACCTGACCCGAACCTATATGACCCATTTGACCCGTTTTATAAAGTGACATTTTCTGACCCGTGACTCGTTTTGACCCTAATCCGTTTTAGCCCATTGTCCAACCCGACCCCCATTTTGCCTCCCCTAATGATAATCATCCATATCCAAATTTATTCATTTATTTTATTTATATCAACCAATAGTGAATCGGAACATGTGGATCGAATGAAAATTGCCTTCCTAGATATGAGAGATTAATGACAGATTTGTGAAGATAATGTGTAGTTGCATTGTGCAACAAACTTTAATACTGACGGATAATTATTTGCGAATTTGATGATTCAATACTAAAAGATAGTACCTTAAAACATATAGAATATGCAATCAACATAAGACTTGTAAATCATGCGACGAATATCAAGATCGTTAGGTACCAAAATAACGTTGACAAGAAACTTTATATCAAGAATGATGTTCCATGACGACACTTGAATAAGTTTTTTCAAACATTTAAATTTAAGGTGTAATGTTCACATCGAATGTTTTTCTACTTTGAATTGTTAATTTAACGCCACAACATATAAGGATGGCTTTGATTAAAGTGCACGAGTGACGATAGTGGAAAAATGAAACGAATCCCAAACTTGATGAATATTTGAAGGCATGAATTATAGGAGCTATTGCCTATATATGATAGAAAATCATCGATCCAGATAAATTTCGAAGGACTGAACAAAAAAACAAAACATTTGTGATATGTTGGGGATTATGTAAGTACATGGATCGTTTATATGAAAAACCTTTTACATAGATATCGACATCGAAAAAAGGTTTATTCAATTAACCCACAAAAGAAAATGTGCTTCAACATGTTGTATGGTTTGATTTTGGATGTAAAAGAAAGCTATTAACAATCGGTTGGGCTTATGTATGGGCTTATTACTCTATCCCTATAACCCAGCTAAGCCTGTCCAATCTTTACACACCATCCCCAAAATACCCCCAACAACAACAAAACCATCCTTTTTAATTCACCCCCAAATTCCCGGACTCAAAACCCCTACAAAACCCTAATTCAAATTCTCACACAAATCGCTTGTTTTCTTCACACAAACGCATTCCGTGTGTGCTCCGTATAAACAATAATCCATGGAACACACAGCGGAGCAAGATCAAGAACACGAAGTTTACGGCGGAGAGATACCTGATGAAGCTGAGATGGATACTGATTTCGAGATGTCCAGAGATGAATCAGAAGATGTTGAAAATACTAACTCTAAGGTAATCTGTTATTTTGAGCTGAATTATTGAAGGTTTATTTTAATTTTAGGTTTAAATTTATTTATTTATTTATTTGTGATGTGTTTTGTTATTTTAGGATTTGGAGGATATGAAGAAGAGATTGAAGGAGATTGAAGAGGAAGCAGGCACGCTACGTGAAATGCAGGCCAAAGTTGAGAAAGAGATGGGATCGGCTCAAGGTATTGAATTTAATTGCTAGTTTTGTTGTGTGATATATTTGTAATGTTGTTGTCAGGTAGTTATTTATAGGGATTTATGAGGAATTAAGTAAGTATTAATGATCGACTGGACGTTTAGGTCAGTTATATAATATTAATGGTAGAATTCATATTTGGCGGTAGATCTAGTTGGTATGTTAAAATTAGTTATATTTATCGATTCATGAGCAACTAAGTAAGTATTAATGGTTGATTGGACGTTGAGTTTCCTAAGATATAAGAACGGTAGGTCACGGTTATATTGATTGTGGATTTATGTGTGGCGCTAGATAAAGTGTGGTTTATTTGGTCAATATGAAAGGAGGAGTGGAGCGTTGTGATATAAATTAAAATCTTAGATATCTATTAGTTCGCGTCGTCACTTTAGGTGGTTCTTATTTTATTTCTTTTACATGTTGAAATTGTTTTTGATGGCTTACCTAATTTACTAGAATGCAAAATAGGAATAATTCTGAGTAGAGGTATAAGCCCTTAACAATTTTGTTAAATATATATGTACTAGCTTTACATAGACCTGTAAATGACATTAGATTTGAGTTACGTAGACCAAATGATTCATAGTTTGTTTTCAATATAGCAAAAAGAAGTGTTTGAAGTCAAGTAACTATTTTCCCCCTCCATTTTTTTTGAACAACCAAAAAAGGTCATATTTTTGAAACTGTTTTTGCCGGAATACTCTCACATTGCCTGACTGAAAAGCATTATGGTTTGTGCTATTTTTAGGCTTCAAACACTATCCTTAATTGTTACAAGTGGGTTTCTAGTGGTCACTTAAAAATTGGAAAAAACTAGTATAAGTTTCCTTCATATACAAACGAGGCTAGAGCATTAATTAAAACAAACGGCATAACTGTTATCACGTAAATGTAGTGCATGAGGGAATTGTGTAAGGTTTGGAAAGATAATGGTCTATCTAGGTTAGACCTTACTTGTGTAACTTAATTACATATTTTCTCTTGTATGGATGTTTATGCTTGCTAACCATGTACTATTGCTTTCCCATGGAGATTGTCATCCACGAGTTTCCGAACTGAAAACTTAGACTATGGAAACTTACATAGTAACAAGCAAAAAAATTAAACTACATTACTGATTTTTTAGTGCCATTTATAATATATACTTTGAGCTCTCTTTTTTAAAATAACATTGAGAAATATGTCTCTTAATAAGATCGTATGATGTAGTTAACAAAAAGGCCTTTCTCATTCAATAACTTTTACTCATAATGGTGATCTTGGATTCTTGAATCAATTATATATGTATCAGTCTTTGCGTATTTGCTTCGCGTAACAATTTTTAACATAACAAATTTTTCAACGTAACAGATGGCGTAACTATAGTTACGTTGCGTAACAATAGTTACACTACGTAGTTAGTCTAACGTAACTTCACGTAAACTTCAGAGTAACTAGTCTTCAACGTAACAACTTCAAGTAGTGTAACTGATAATGTAACAAAGGTACGTTGGCGTAACTAACAGTTTCGTTGACGTAACTGATTTTTGACAGTTACACTAGCTGATTTTTCCAAAACGTCAAAAAACGAAGAAAAACGCGGAACTAGGAAACCATCTTCTCCAAATATCAGCAATATACTAGAACTAACCTAGTCTAACCGTGCTGAGCCGAACAACCCACATAAAACGTCTGGATCTAAAACTCTAATCAAGTCCCCATAAAAAGCAAATCCTAGATCTACACCAAATAATCCCAAATCTTTACCAAAAAGATTCAAAGACCTCTATAACTAGTATAGAGGCCTTGATACCACTTGTTAGTCACCATTTCCACGTACCTCTTTGAACCCTAGCACGTATTAAAGGCGGAATCAATAATACGGATATGTAATTAGTGAAGAACGAGTATAACCAAATGATTGATATTATAGACCTTACGTAATGTAGTACAACTACGAATAATATCAAAAACACTCGATTACAAGGCTTTACACTCGAACACGAACAGTTACGTTAGTTACGCTAAGAAATGAGTTTCCAACGTAACTAATACTACCTAGGGATTCGTGACTGGCTTGCATTTATGATCCCAATGTTTGTTATTTATAGGTTTGACCAAAACCTAATTAGTTACGTTGCGTAATTGTAACCGACATACAATTATGCTGGCGTAACTATTGGGAACGGTTACGCTATGTAACTTTACGCTGGCGTAACTGTGGTTACGTAGTGTAACTCTTACATTAATGCGGTGAGACTTTACAACTCGATCTAAATACATCCATACTACACGACATGTTCTAAGCTAAATACAAACTACAAACATAAGCGTTTATGCTCCAACACTAACAATGGAAGCCTGATGATTGTTAATGGTAACAATACTGAAATATGGTCATCATCCAATTCTTCCAATTCTTTGACAAGCAGAATTTGATGAATCCGGTGTTGCAAATTTTGGATAACGGAAATCTTGTTCTATGGGATGATATAATTGTGATATGGCAAAGTTTTGATTACCCTACTAACACGTTGTTACCGGGAATGAAATTTGGAAAAGATTTAGTGACGGGTATAGAAAGGTATTTGACGCCGTGGAAAAGTCCTGATCATCCTTCTCGGGGTACTTATGTGGATTTTGTTGACACAAATGGATATCCGCAAGTGTTTTTAAGGCAAGGTTCAGTTTTAGATTTCAGGATTGGACCGTGGAACGGTTTTAAGTTTCATGGTAGGCCTATGGACGAACCAAATCAAATTTACACTTCTGAGTTTATTAATAACAAGAAGGAAATATATTTTAAATACGAACTTATAAGTTCAGTTGTTCTAAGAGTAGTTTTGAAGTCTGATGGAAGTACATTGCACTTGCAATGGCTTGATCGAATCCAAGACCGAATAGCGTAAGGAAATTTAGCAAAAGATAGTTGTGGTAGTTACGGATTTTGTGGACCTTATGGAAGCTGTAGCATTAATAAATATCCGCCTTGTAGTTGTATAGAAGGTTTTGTTCCAACACTCCAAGAAGAGTAGTGGATCGCGACAGATTGGTCAAGTGGGTGTAAACTAAAAGAACCTGTAAGTTGTGATCGAGATGGGTTTAAGAAACTTGCAGGATTGAAATTTCCCGACACACAAACATCATGGTATAATTATGGTATCACACTAGGTGAATGTGAGATCGCCTGCAAAAAGAACTGCACGTGTACTGCTTATGCAAATTTAGATGTCAGAAATGGCGGAAGTGGTTGTTTGCTGTGGTTTGGTGAGCCGGTGGATATCAGAGAGTATGATGTAATCAAAATGTTTACGTAAGAATGGATGTGTCTGTACTTAAGTGTATTCGACGCCTTTTAATCTAAAAAAGTCAATGTTCTTGAATCGGTTTATTTAATCTTGATATAGATTTGTTGATGGAACGTCACAAGAAGAAAATATTTCTTGCGGAAGTTCTAGCGATTTCATTAGCAGTACTAGTTCTGTTTGCAATAGCTTATGCTTACAGAAACAAGAAGAAAAGACTACACATGAAAGGTGCTTAATTTTTCGTAATTTGTGTTGTTTAGTTGTAAGAGTGCGACGATTGGAAAATTACGTAAATACGAGAAATTCAAATTCTTATTTTTGTAGGAATTAAGAGGACACGTCTCCGTGGTAAAAAGAATAGTGGTGTAGTAATGGAAGATGTTGATGAGCTACCTTGTTTTAGCCGGAATGAAATAATCAAGGCAACAGATAACTTCGGGGTCAATAATAAGATTGTTGAACGTGGTTTTGGTCCCGTTTATAAAGTAAGTTACTCATGCTTTTTTAGCACCGGAGATATAACAAATAATAATCTTAAAAATATTAGGGTGTGTTGATGGACGAGAAATAGTTGTGAAGCGGCGGCTTGATGAATTCAAGAATGAAGTGATTTGTATTGCTAAACTTTAACTTCGGAATCTTGTGAAGCTTCTTGGATAGTGCATTCATGGAAATGAAATTATTTTAATTTATAAATACATGGCGAACAATAGCTTGGACTCGATTATATTTGGTTTGACTCTTTATACTTGTAACATATTTTGTCGAATCACTAACCAAATGAATGGATAAATTAAGATTGTGTGGACAAATAAATGGTTATTGTTATCTAACAGATGATACGAAAAGTTTAATGCTCGATTGGCCTCAACGGTTTCAAATCATCCATGGTATGGCTCGAGGTATTCTTTATCTACATCAGGATTCCCACCTTAAAATCATCCATAGAGATGTTTCGCTAGATGCCGATATGAATCCAAATATCTTACTTTGGCCTTGCTAGAAAGTTTGTGGGATTCGATAACGCGACAAAGACAAAGAAAGTAGTTGGTACATAGTAAGTAAAATTTGAGAATTTTATAACCTCTTTTCCCAAGAAAAGGTAAAAGACACTAATATTAATGTACCTTGATATTCTTCGTTTAACCTTGCTGCAGTGGTTACATACCACCGGAGTACGCAGTACATGGACGGTTCTCTACAAAGTCGAATGTATTTAGCTTTGGTGTTAGTAGTGAGCGGGATGAAAAACCTAAGAATTTTCTCACGAGGATCACATGGACAACTTTCTTGGACATGTAAGTCTAATTTGTATGCTAGATGTGGCAAAATGGTGGTTGGGTAGGTTAGGTAGCATGTCAGGTCGGGTTAGGTCGGGTTGACCCGAAACACGTGTTGTCCAATACTTTAATCATTCTATTAGGGTGTTAAGTATGATTCACAAAACAAAGAGTTTAAAAATTAAAATAAAACAATCTTAGAAGTGAGGTCGGGTCGACCCGAAACACATGAATCAACCGATTCATTAGTAAACTATCAAAACAGCCAAATCTACTTATTACGATGAGTATGGGCTTGGTTGAGGCATGGAGACTCTACAAAGAAGACAAGTCCATTGACCTAATGAGTGAATCTTTACGCAACTTGTGCATTATCTCAGAAGTGCAAGCATCGATACATGTTATACATGTTGGGTTATTATGTGCAACATCATGCAGAATGTTGGTTAGCGAGGGTGCGTTGCCTCAACCGAAACAACATGCTTTTTTCAGTGCAGAGAGTCGATGTCTAACTTAAGTCTGATCCATGTGATAATGAGTACATGATAACACTACTGTATGCTCGTTAGTAAGCACATGTTTACTTCAAATGTACATATAATCACAACAATTTTTAGTAGCTATGTATTACACATGTAGCTTAAATTGCGTCCCCATTAGTCAATTTCACAAAGTAGTTAGACTTAGACATACGTTCGTGGTTGGAAAAAATGGTTGATTATATAACTTCAAGCCAAAAACAATTAGAAATAAAGTTTTCCGTTCTTTACATGTGCATATAATCGATTTAGATTTGGCATACAACTAAGAAAACAATTCAACCTAGACTAATTCGACTAGCCAAAGCCAAAATAGGAAGTCAATGTACATGCTTATCAAAAACAAAATTTTACATAACCGAACCTTGTTGATATAAAAAAGACGTGGTTATAAACATGTTTGGGTACCTCATTGTTTTTCTTCGCTATTGACAATAACCAACGCTTTTGATTATTGTGCTTTGTTTTCTTCTAAAGCCTTTGTACCATCTTCTTTCTGCAATACGACGACATCAGCTAAGCTAATTAACATTTAAACGACAAACAGATTAGGCTTTGACAATCTGAAGGTCAAAGATTATAAGTCACTGTTGCTCGGTACTAGATCCTAGTTTAAAAAGAATAGATCTCCAATAACTTTCGGTCATTATAGATTTGTGGGCAAACATTACCTTCTTGGTTAGACCTTGAGCTTCTAAAAATTCATAAAATGAACTCATTAACATTTCTTCCTCAATCTACAAAAAAGTCAAAGATGAGTGAGATACTTGGCAAGCAAAGTACTCAATGATATAAAACTATTAAGCAACTTGTTCAAAACTTTATCACGCAAAAACTATTACTCCAGCATCCTCCGACTTAAAGTACTTGTATATAACACCGTAAAGTACTTTCCACCACGACTTGTTAAAAACATGCACATATTTCTTTTGAGAAGTTTGCATTGCAACGAGCTAATGTTTTACCTGAAGTTTATGCAATTCGTGTGACATTGATCCATAACTATCCATGAGAAGTTGGTCCTGCTCCAAGTGCCTACACGTAAAAGAAAAATATTATGTACTAGACGTTGCACAAGTAAAAAAAAATGTTTTAGTTAAGTTTACCTTAACGTCTCTCCAGTGTATTTAGGATCCATTACTTGGCGAATGTCGATTGCAAGTTCTGAAGAAAAAAAAGAAGCTTGTCAAAAATACAAACTATCTTCAAGCATTGTAATTGTAAATTAAATCATTTGTTATGTCCAAAGAAACGTATGAATGATGGAAAGAAAAGAATCCTAACCATTGAAATGCAGTAATTCAATTTCACTATGTAATATTACAGAATTAATACTTACAGTCTAGCTAATTCATAGCTGATTCAGAACGAAAGTGACGAGTACGATATTTTATTTTCTCAATCAGCATTTTCACAAGTTTTGAAGTCACTGAAACTTGAAAATCGTAGATTTGCTTTTCAAAATTAAACAAGAACGGTGATTCCAAAACTTTAATGATTATATGTCCTAATAAATTGTTTAACCTTAGTATACAAAAGTGTTCAACTTTAACATATGTTAAGGCTTCATGAAGTTGCCACGCCGACTAAGCAAATAGCAAATACATTATCATATATCAACACGAAAATTATCGCACACAATCTAACAAAATTCATTTTCAAAAACCGACATTTATGGAGCAAAAACTTCAATCAGAGTTTAATTTTTGTTCAAATATAAAAGGTTATACAGGATAAACTGTATGCACATATTGTCACAATCGGTCAAAATAAATCCTAGAAAAGGGCAGCAGTAAATTAGATTGATATTAAGCAAATTAAAAAAAGAAAACATAAATTATCTGCTAAAAACTTTCACTTATAATAAACAAATTGAATAAAATCCGAAACAATTTCATATTTTAATGGAAATAAAAATAAAAATATATACTATTTTTTAATTTCAATTAAAGTTAGGGTTTGGAAACATGATATAGATAATAAAGAGTTAGAGTTACTACTTACTAGATTTTGAATCACTGTGAGGCCGGAATATGAAGACGGTCGTCGGAAGAAGGTCGCCGGACTGGGAGAAGTTTAGAATTTAAGTGACCGGTCACCGGATGAACCGAGTTTTAGTTTAGGTAGAGAAACAGGAAAGAAGAATGGGCTTTTATTTATGGGTCAATGGGCTAATGTATAAGCCTATGTATATTATGCACACGCACAAAAAATAGACAATGTGAAAAACTAGATCTATTTGCTGCATCCGCGCATTACGACGAGAAAAAAATCTATCTGATGCATAAATAATCGTAATAACAAAATAAGAAAAGAATAAAAGTGTAACAAAATACTATTCTTTATTTCAATATTGTTACCTAAAAATCAAATATAAATAATTTAATAAGAAAAAATAAATTAAGCTAAAACCACAATAATAAAAAAATCAAAAAAATATGTAGCTACTTTGTTTAATGACGTAACCCAAAAAGGAAAAGTAAAATAAAAAATGAAAAAGAATTCATAACCAATTTTTCTTTTCTTAATCTAAAAATTACAATCAATCGAAATAAAGAGGTAGTCACTTTATGTAATATTTTAAAAATAAATAAAAAGTAGCCTAAAACAATTTTATACAATTAGAACATAATTAAGCGATCATACTAGGTGTTTGAAGCTCACACCTAGCATGATTCACTATTTATGTTAGAAAAAACTATCGTTGTAAATGTTGCAAAATGTTGTCGTGTATTGCAAGGTTTTCGAATGAGTAAAGCGGAGTTTTCCTTTTCCCATTGTTATACGTCACCACTAAATGGTCTAATTTATAAGTTACGTTGGGTAACAATAGTTACGTTACATTTCAGTTTTGCGCATCGGCTGTGCGTAACAATCTTCAACGTAACAAATTTTTCAACGTAACAGATGGCGTAACTATAGTTACGTTGCGTAACAATAGTTACGCTAGGTAGTTAGTCTAACGTAACTTCACGTAAACTTTAGAGTAACTAGTCTTCAACGTAACAACTTCAAGTAGCGTAACTGATAACGTAACAGAGGTACGTTTGCGTAACTAACAGTTACGTTGACGTAACTGATTTCTGACAGTTACAATAGCTATTTTTCCAAAACGTCGAAAAACGAAGAAAAACGCGGAACTAGGAAACCATCTTCTCCAAATATCAGCAATATACCAATACTAACCTAGTCTAACCGTGCTGAGCCGAACAACCCACTGAAAACGTCTAGATCTAAAATCTTAATCAAATCCCCATGAAAAGCAAATCCTAGATCTACACCAAATAATCCCAAATCTTCACCAAAAAGGTTCAAAGACCTCTATAACGAGTATAGAGGCTCTGATACCACTTGTTGGTCACCCTTTCCACGGACCTCTTTGAACCCGAGCACGTATTAAAGGCGGAATCAATAATACGGATATGTAATTAGTGAAGAACAACGAGTATAACCAATGGGAAAAGGAAAACTTCGCTTTACTCTTTCGAAAACCTTGCAATACACTGTTACATAAAGACAATATTTTGCAACGTTTACAATGATACTTTTTTCTTTCATAAATACTGAATCATGCTAGGTGTGAGCTTTCAAACAACTAGTATGATCGCTTAATTATCTTCTAATTGTATAAAATTGTTTTAGGCTATTTTTTTTTTTATTTTTAAAATATTACATTAAGTGACTACCTCTTTATTTCAATTAATTGTAATTTTTAGTTTAAGAAAAGAAAAATTGGTTATGAATTCTTTTTCATATTTTATTTTACTTTTCTTTTTTGGGTTACGTATTAAACAAAGTAGCTATATATTTTTTGATTTTTTTATTATTGTGGTTTTAGCTTATTTTATTTTTTTCTTATTAAATTATTTATATTTGATTTTTAGGTAACAATATTAAAATTAAGAATAGTATTTTGTTACACTTTCATTCTTTTCTTTTTTTGTTATTACGATTATTTATGCATCAGATAGATTTTTTTCTCGTCGTAAGCTGATGCAGCAAATAGATCTAGTTTTTCACATTATCTATTTTTTGTGCGTGTGCATAATATACATAGGCTTATACATTAGCCTGTTGACCCATAAATAAAAGCCCATTCTTCTTTCCTGTTTTTGTTTCTTTGCCTAAACTAAAACCCGGTTCATCCGATGACCGGTCTCTTAAATTCTAAACTTCTCCGAATCTGGGGACCTTCTTCCGACGACCGTCTTTGTATTCCGGCCTCGCAGAAGTACTTGATTCAAAATCTGGTAAGCAGTAACTCTAACTCTCTATCTTCTATATTATGTTTCCAAACCCTAACTTTAATTAAAATTAAAAAATAGTATATATTTTAGTTTCCATTAAAGTATGAAATTTTTTTTTATTGTTTCGGATTTTATTCAAGTTGTTTATTATAAGTGAAAGTTTTCAGCAGATAATTGGTGTTTTCTTTTTTTTTTTCTTACTTTGCTTAATATCAATGTAATATACTGCTGCCTTTTTCTAGGATTTATTTTGACCGATTGTGACAATATGTCAATACAGTTTATCCTGTATAACCTTCTATATTTGAACAAAAATTAAACTCTCATTGAAGTTTTTGCTCCATAAATGTCACTCTGAAAATGAATTTTGTTAAATTGTGTGCGATAATTTTCGTGTTGATATATGATAATGTATTTGCCATTTGTTTAGTCGGTGAGGCAACTTCATAAAGCCTTGACATATGTTAAAGTTGAACACTTTAGTATATTAAGGTTAATCAATTTATTAGGACGTATAATCATTAAAGTTTTGGAATCACCGTTCTTGTTTAATTTTGAAAAGCAGTTCTACGATTTTCAAGTTTCAGTGATTTCCAATCTTGTGAAAATGCTGATTGAGAAAAGAAAATATCGTACTCGTCACTTTTGTCCAGAATCAGCTATGAATTAGCTAAACTGTAAGTATTAATTCTGTAATATTACATAGTCAAATTGAGTTGCTGCATTTCAATGGTTAGGATTCTTTTCTTTCCATCATTCATACGTGAGAAAAGAAAATATCGTACTCGTCACTTTTGTCCAGAATCAGCTATGAATTAGCTAAACTGTAAGTATTAATTCTGTAATATTACATAGTCAAATTGAGTTGCTGCATTTCAATGGTTAGGATTCTTTTCTTTCCATCATTCATACGTTTTTTTTGGACGTAACAAATGATTTAATTTACAATTACAATGCTTGAAGATAGTTTATATTTTTGACAAGCTTCTTTTATTTCTTCAGAACTTGCAATCCACATTGGCCAAGTAATGGATCCTAAATACACCGGAGAGATGTTAAGGTAAACTTGACTGAAACATTTTTTTTTGTGTGCAACATCTAGTACATAATATTTTTCTTTTACGTGTAGGCACTTAGAGAAGCAGGACCAACTTCTCATGGATAGTTATAGATCAATGTCACACGAATTGCATAAACTTCAGGTAAAACATTAGCTCGTTGCAATGCAAACTTCTCAAAAGAAATATGTGCATGTTTTTAACAAGTCGTGGTGGAAAGTACTTTACGGTGTCATATACAAGTACTTTAAGTCGGAGGATGCTGGAGGAATAGTTTTTGCGTGATAAAGTTTTGAACAATTTGCTTACTAGTTTTATATCATTGAGTACTTTGCTTGCCAAGTATCTCACTCATCTTTGACTTTTTTGTAGATTGAGGAAGAAATGTTAATGAGTTCATTTTATAAATTTATGGAAGCTCAAGGTCTAACCAAGAAGGTAATGTTTGCCCACAAATCTATAATGACAGAAAGTCTGGAGATCTATTTTTTTAAACTAAGGATCTAGTACCGAGCAACAGTGACTTATAATCTTTGACCTTCAGATTGTCAAAGCCTAATCTGTTTGTCGTTTAAATGTTAATTAACTGATGTCGTCTTATTGCAGAAAGAAGATGGTACAAAGGCTTTAGAAGAAAACAAAGCACAATAATCAAAAGCGTTGGTTATTGTCAATAGCGAAGAAAAACAATGAGGTACCCAAACATGTTTATAACCACGTCTTTTTTATATCAACAAGGTTCGGTTATGTAAAATTATGTTTTTGATAAGCATGTACATTGACTTCCTATTTTGGCTTTGGCTAGCGTATTAGTCTAGGTTGAATTGTTTTCTTAGTTGTATGCCGAATCTAAATCGATTATATGCACATGTAAAGAACGGAAAACTTTATTTTTAATTGTTTTTGGCTTGAAGTTATATAATCAACCATTTTTTCCAACCACGAACGTATGTCTAAGTCTAACTACTTTGTGAATTTGACTAATGGGGACGCAATTTAAGCTACATGTGATACGATAATACATAGCTACTAAAAATTGTTGCGATTATATGTACATTTGAAGTAAACATGTGCTTACTAACGAGCATACAGTAGTGTTATCATGTACTCATTATCACATGGATCAGACTTAAGTTAGACATCGACTCTCTGCACTGAAAAAAGCATGTTGTTTCGGTTGAGGCAACGCACCCTCGCTAACCAACATTCTGCATGATGTTGCACATAATAACCCAACATGTATAACATGTATCGATGGTTGCACTTCTGAGATAATGCACGAGTTGCGTAAAGATTCACTCATTAGGTCAATGGACTTGTCTTCTTTGTAGAGTCTCCATGCCTGAACCAAGCCCATACTCATCGTAATAAGTAGATTTGGCTGTTTTGATAGTTTACTAGTGAATCGGTTGATTCATGTGTTTCGGGTCAACCCGACCTGGCATTTAACTGACGCATACAACTTCTAAGATTGTTTTATTTAAATTTTTAAACTCTTTGTTTTGTGAATCATACTTAACACCCTAATAGAAAGATTAAAGTATTGGACAATACGTGTTTCGGGTCAACCCGACCTCACATGCTACCTAACCTACCCAACCACCATTTTGCCACATCTAGCATACAAATTAGACTTACATGTCCAAGAAAGTTGTCCATGTGATCCTCGTGAGAAAATTCTTAGGTTTTTCATCCCGCTTACTACTAACACCAAAGCTAAATACATCCGACTTTGTAGAGAACCGTCCATGTACTGCGTACTCCGGTGGTATGTAACCACTGTAGCAAGGTTAAACGAAGAATATCATGGTACATTAATATTAGTGTCTTTTACCTTTTCTTGGGAAAAGAGGTTATAAAATTCTCAAATTTTACTTACTATGTACCAACTACTTTCTTTGTCTTTGTCGTGTTATCGAATCCCACAAACTTTCTAGCAAGGCCAAAGTAAGATATTTGGATTCATATCGGCATCTAGCGAAACATCTCTATGGATGATTTTAAGGTGGGAATCCTGATGTAGATAAAGAATACCTCGAGCCATACCATGGATGATTTGAAACCGTTGAGGCCAATCGAGCATTAAACTTTTCGTATCATCTGTTAGATAACAATAACCATTTATTAGTCCACGTAATCTTAATTTATCCATTCATTTGGTTAGTGATTCGACAAAATATGTTACAAGTATAAAGAGTCAAACCAAATATAATCGAGTCCAAGCTATTGTTCGCCATGTATTTATAAATTAAAATAATTTCATTTCCATGAATGCACTATCCAAGAAGCTTCACAAGATTCCGAAGTTGAAGTTTAGCAATACAAATCACTTCATTCTTGAATTCATCAAGCCGCTTCACAACTATTTCTCGTCCATCAACACACCCTAATATTTTTAAGATTATTATTTGTTATATCTCCGGTGCTAAAAAAGCATGAGTAACTTACTTTATAAACGGGACCAAAACCACGTTCAACAATCTTATTATTGACCCCGAAGTTATCTGTTGCCTTGATTATTTCATTCCGGCTAAAACAAGGTAGCTCATCAACATCTTCCATTACTACACCACTATTCTTTTTACCACGGAGACGTGTCCTCTTAATTCCTACAAAAATAAGAATTTGAATTTCTCGTATTTACGTAATTTTCCAATCGTCGCACTCTTACAACTAAACAACACAAATTACGAAAAATTAAGCACCTTTCATGTGTAGTCTTTTCTTCTTGTTTCTGTAAGCATAAGCTATTGCAAACAGAACTAGTACTGCTAATGAAATCGCTAGAACTTCCGCAAGAAATATTTTCTTCTTGTGACGTTCCATCAACAAATCTATATCAAGATTAAATAAACCGATTCAAGAACATTGACTTTTTTAGATTAAAAGGCGTCGAATACACTTAAGTACAGACACATCCATTCTTACGTAAACATTTTGATTACATCATACTCTCTGATATCCACCGGCTCACCAAACCACAACAAACAACCACTTCCGCCATTTCTGACATCTAAATTTGCATAAGCAGTACACGTGCAGTTCTTTCTGCAGGCGATCTCACATTCTCCTAGTGTGATACCATAATTATACCATGATGTTTGTGTGTCGGGAAATTTCAATCCTGCAAGTTTCTTAAACCCATCTCGATCACAACTTACAGGTTCTTTTAGTTTACACCCACTTGACCAATCTGTCGCGTTCCACTACTCTTCTTGGAGTGTTGGAACAAAACCTTCTATACAACTACAAGGCGGATATTTATTAATGCTACAACTTCCATAAGGTCCACAAAATCCGTAACTACCACAACTATCTTTTGCTAAATTTCCTTACGCTATTCGGTCTTGGATTCGATCAAGCCATTGCAAGTGCAATGTACTTCCATCAGACTTCAAAACTACTCTTAGAACAACTGAACTTATAAGTTCGTATTTAAAATATATCTCCTTCTTGTTATTAATAAACTCAGAAGTGTAAATTTGATTTGGTTCGTCCATAGGCCTACCATGAAACTTAAAATGAAATCTAAAACTGAACCTTGCCTCAAAAACACCTGCGGATATCCATTTGTGTCAACAAAATCCACATAAGTACCCCGAGAAGGATGATCAGGACTTTTCCACGACGTCAAATACCTTTCTATACCCGTCACTAAATCTTTTTCCAAATTTCATTCCCGTTAACAACGTGTTAGTAGGATAATCAAAACTTTGCAATATCACAATTATATCATCCCATAGAACAAGATTTCCATTATCCAAAATTGCAACACCGGATTCTTCAAATTCTGCTTGTCAATTACCATAGAATTGGATGATGACCATATTTCAGTATTGTTACCATTAACAATCATCAGGCTTCCATTGTAATTTGTATTTAGCCTAATAGCCTAAAACAATTAATCGAAATAAAGAGGTAACTTTATGTAATATTTTAAAAATAAATAAAAAATAGCCTAAAACAATTTTATACAATTAGAAGATAATTAGGCGATTATACTAGCTGTTTGAAGCTCACCTAACATGATTAAGTATTTATGAATGAAAGAAAAAACTATCGTTGTAAACACTGCAAAATGTTGTTTTTATGTAACAATGTATTGCAAGGTATTCGAAAGAGTAAAGCGAGTTTTCCTTTTCCCATTGTTATATGCCACCACTAAATGGTCTAATTTATTAATCTCGGATAAAATTTGCTTAGATTTGTGGTAGGTAGAGTTTCTTTTATAGACTTTTATGCATTAACCTTTGAAGTTTGGACTTTTTTAAATATACCATATAAAGTATTTACCAATTTACGTTTAGCTTTGAAAGTTTAGTAATTTACATAGGGATAAGGTCGTTTATTACCAACGAATTTTTGAGGGTGTATCGTTATAACCCATGATCTTATTTTAATACTATTATATTCCTTGAACTTCGAATTTACTTGTTAAAATAGGCAATCGGTAACTTGTTACCTTTTAGTCCTCTTCTCTGGCCATTATTCCGACGACACCATTTTTTCTGGCAATTTTTTTTTTCTTTTTCTTTTTCCCCAAAAATAAGCAATTAACCATTGTCACACTCCGATTATTACTTTCTACAAATTTCAAACATTTAAATAACATTATTACAATAAAAATACCCTAAAATTAAAAACCCACCAAAAAGATTCAATCTTTTTAACAAACATATGTAACAAGTAAAAAAAATTAGTGGGAGGAAATGCAAGTCGACATTGGAAAAGCATTTCCTGGCCAAGTCAGTATCTTCTTCATTTTATCCTAATTCTTGCAACGTGTGAAAAAAATTAACCAAACCTGGTTTTATTTACAACTAGGTAAATTGGAAAAAGACACCAAAGAGTGAAGGTGATAATCATCTTGCCCTTACAGGACCTTTACCAGATTTGACTACCTGCACTTCTTCATCCGTTGAACTTAACTGTTATGCAATGGACTTCTTGTTCCCCTTCATAACATTTACTTGATTCCGTCATGTTTTATTCTGTTTTTATTGATTTGCTTTAATATGAAAAGAACCACAACCTTCATTTATATCTATAATTCTTACTGAATTCACTTGCACTCTGCACCTCCTGACCCATTTCAGCCTTAATCACCAAAATCTCTATTAGCGATTTGGGCGTGAACAAAAATGTTGGAAATGCATTATGCACATTAGCCCAATTTCAAGTTTCCGACTACAACAGTGAATGGTGACTAGTCCACACAAGCATAAACCTTTTTGACATTCCTTAAACTTTCCGGTCTCTGTAACATCTTTGGAAGTAGTATACAAAACAAAGTAAACGGACTAATAGCAAGAAAGGAGACATAAAAAAGTGGGAGATTCAAAGCAGTTTGCGGGCAACATGACAGGATTGTGAGTCTTGATTTCTGATCTTAATACAATAAGTAAAGTGAAAAGTACATTGTTTGAATAAAACAAAAACAGAAAAACAGGAGATTTAAGAAGATCGATCATGTGGATAAAAGTTTGGCTCTCGGAGCTTTTCTTAGAATCTTTCCGGATGGAGATTTTGGAATGGATGTCACAAAGTAGACCTTGTGCAGTTTCTTGTAAAATACCACCTGCTTAGCAATGTAACTTTTCACAGCTTCTTCAGTGAGCTCCATCCCAGTCATTAATACCACAAATGCAACCGGCATCTCCCCTGCAGCATCATTTGTTTGCATGTTTTCTTTTACATTTAAATTGCTTTTAATTTAAGATATAACCTACCTTAGTTATAGATACATATAGATTATGTTGTACTTACGGGACAACAACAGCATCTGCAATACATGGATGGCTCACCAGAAGGGCCTCTAGCTCTGCTGGTGGTACCTGATCAGCAATTAAACCATTTGGTTAGTTTTGGTGATCATTTAGCTAAAAACGTGTTAAGTTATATTTACCTGGAAGACTTTGAATTTGATGAGCTCCTTGACTTGATCCACAATGAAAACCTCATCATCATGGTCTACGTACCCAATATCACCAGTGTGAAGCCAACCTTGTTCATCTATAGGTACCAAATATCACCAGTGTGAAGCCAACCTTGTTCATCTATAGGTACCAAAATAACGTTGACAAGAAACTTTATATCAAGAATGATGTTCCATGATGACACTTGAATAAGGTTTTTCAAACATTTAAATTTAAGGTGTAATGTTCACATCGAATGTTTTTCTACTTTGAATTGTTAATTTAACGCCACAACCCATGTAAGGATGGCTTTGATTAAAGTGCACGAGTGACGATAGTGGGAAAATGAAAAATATGCCTCATGGTTAACGAATCCCAAACTTGATAAATATTTGAAGGCATGAATTATAGGAGCGATTGCCTATATATGATAGAAAATCATCGATACAGATAAAATTCGAAGGACCGAACAAAAAAACAAAACATTTGTGATATGTTGGGGATTATGTAAATACATGGATCGTTTATGTGAAAAACCTTTTACATAGATATCGACATCGATAAAAGGTTTATTCAATTAACCCACATAAAAAAATGTGCATCAACATGTTGTATGGTTTGATTTTGGATGTAAAAGAAAGCTATTAACAATCGGTTGGGCTTATGTATGGGCTTATTACTCTATCCCTATAACCCAGCTAAGCCTGTCCAATCTTTACACACCATCCCCAAAATACCCCCAACAACAACAAAACCATCCTTTTTAATTCACCCCCAAATTCCCGGACTCAAAACCCCTACAAAACCCTAATTCAAATTCTCACACAAATCGCTTGTTTTCTTCACACAAACGCATTCCGTGTGTGCTCCGTATAAACAATAATCCATGGAACACACAGCGGAGCAAGATCAAGAACACGAAGTTTACGGCGGAGAGATACCTGATGAAGCTGAGATGGATACTGATTTCGAGATGTCCAGAGATGAATCAGAAGATGTTGAAAATACTAACTCTAAGGTAATCTGTTATTTTGAGCTGAATTATTGAAGGTTTATTTTAATTTTTAGGTTTAAATTTATTTATTTGTGATGTGTTTTGTTAATTTAGGATTTGGAGGATATGAAGAAGAGATTGAAGGAGATTGAAGAGGAAGCAGGCGCGCTTCGTGAAATGCAGGCCAAAGTTGAGAAAGAGATGGGATCGGTTCAAGGTATTGAATTTAATTGCTAGTTTTGTTGTGTGATATATTTGTAATGTTGTTGTTAGGTAGTTATTTATAGGGATTTATGAGGAATTAAGTAAGTATTAATGATCGACTGGACGTTTAGGACAGTTATATAATATTGATGGTAGAATTCATATTTGGCGGTAGATCTAGTGTGTATGTTATTAGTTATATTTATGGATTAATGAGCAACTAAGTAAGTATTAATGGTTGATTGGAAGTTGAGTTTCCTAAGATATACGAACGGCAGGTCACTGTTATATTGATTGTGGATTCATGTGTGGCGCTAGATAAAGTGTGGTTTATTTGGTCAATACGAAAGCAGCAGTGGAGCGTTGTGATATAAATTAAAATCTTAGAGATATCTATTAGTTCGCGTCGTCACTTTAGACGGTTCTTATTTTATTTCTTTTACACGATGAAATTGTTTTGATGGCTTACCTAATTTACTTGAATGCAAAATAGGAATAACTCTAAGTAGATGTATAAGCCCTTAACAATTTTGTTAAATTTATATGTACTACCCTTACAAAGACCTGTACATGACATTTGATGTGAGTTATGTAGACCAAATGATTCATAGTTTGTTTTCAATATAGCAAAAAGAAATGTTTGAAGTCTCAAGTAACTATTTTCCCCCTCCATTTTTTTTGAACAGCCAAAAAGGTCATATTTTTGAAACTGTTTTTGCTGGAATACTCTCACATTGCCTGACTGAAAAGCATTATGGTTCCCCCATAAAATTTTTGTGCTATTTTAATGCTTCAAATACTATCCTTAATTGTTACAAGTGGGTTTCTAGCGGTCTCTTAAAAATTGGAAAAAACCAGTATAAGATTCCTTCATATACAAACGAGGCTAGAACATTAATTAAAACAAACAACATAACTGATATCTCGTAAATTTAGTGCATGAGGGAATCAAGTAAGGTTTGGAAAGATAATGGTCTATCTAGGTTAGACCTTACTTGTGCAACTAAATTACATATTTTTTCTCTTGTATGGATGTTTATGCTTGCTAACCTTGTACTATTGCTTTCCCATGGAGATTGTCATCCACGAGTTTCCGAACTGAAAACTTAGACTATGGAAACTTCCATAGTAACAAGCAAAAAATTTAAACTAAATTACTGATTTTTAAGTGACATTTATAATGTATACTGTGAGCTCTCTTATGTCTCTTAATAAGATCGTATGATGTAGTTAAAGAAGGCCTTTGACATTCAATAACTTTTACTGATAATGGTGATCTTGGATTCTTGGTTAGATAAATGTTTTCTTCTAGGTTTGTATAATATACTATACATCTGTTTTCTTAGTGAATTTAGTGTAAGGCTCTAAAAATCGGATTAATTGGTCGATTAATCGCTGATTAAGCTCTAATCGGTACAACAATGTTGAGATTTGTCCAAATCGAACGAATTAACCAGTCTATCAAAAATCGCAAGATAATCGGAAAAATTGGTCACGTTTTTCCAAATCAAAACATACAGATTAGGGTTTTCTTTACCTTTTCAAGCTGCGTTCCCAATAATCAATTTTGAAAACAGTCGATTTCATCAATTTTAATCAATATCTCATTTAAGCGATAAGATTTGCTTAGATTTATGGTAGGTAGAGTTTCTTTTATAGACTTTGATGCATCAACCTTTGAAGTTTGGACTTTTTTAAATATACCATATAAGGTATTTACTAATTTACATATAGCTTTGAAAGTTTAGTAATTTACATATAGAAAATTGCAATCGATAAATTCCAATTATTCCTGATTAATCCGTATGCCATCCATACTTCACCGCCCCACATGCGACTAGAGACTTTTTATAACACTGATTTAGTGTCTTTTACTTTTAACTATCCCTAATAGATTCTATTATTCACGTCATACCAGCTTGTATTGTTTCGACAACTATTTCTGATTCTCTATGTTTTCAATATTGTTTTGCTCTTACTTTTAAAGATATATATAATTCATCTGTTATATTTATTTCATTTGATTGACATTTTTTTTGTTCGTCTTGAACATGGGGATTTCCAGAAGATCCCAATGCCTCTGCTACACTGGTTGAGAAGGAAGAGGCTGATGCTCGTTCGATATATGTCGGTAATGTGAGTTTCCTGATCCTTTTTTAACCCATCACGGTGTGCAAAAATAGTATATAGTTGCATTTTGTACAATTATTACTCTCTTTAGGAATTGCTTGGTGAAGATTTCCTGTAACGTGCACACTAACTCAAGATTAATGTAGACGCCTTTTGAATAAATATCTCAAAACTGAAAGAAGATATACTGATATGATATATACTGATATGATAGGGCACACATTTAGCAAAGACATGGTGCAAATACAGTTGATTACTTCAGCCAGTCTCGTAGAAAAAGGCTTTGTTTACCTTTTTGTTTGTTTAGTTGATGAAACCAAGATGGTTGTGCCTCATAAAACTTAGGGAAATCAAAAAATAAATGTACGCATGATAAGAAATGATGAAGCAACTATATGTATGTGGTGTGCTCCGCTTCCATAAAAAAAATGATTTGTTTATGTACATGTTCTGATGCAAAACCCCTTATCTATGCTAATCTATATTCACAACTGTGATGTTCTGATGCAAAACCCCTTATCTATGCTTATCTATATTCACAACTGTGACTACAACTTACATTCGTAGAAATATGTATGCTAATCATCCAAGGTTGCAAAAATTGAATTAATCTTAGGATTAATTGACGATTAAACCCTAGGCGGAATTTTTGGGAGGAATTTATCCAAATCGCATAATTAATCGGTATGAGGATTAATAGGATTATTAGCCGACTAATCCCTAAAAAATCGCTATTCAAGTAAAATATATTTTTTTTTTCCAATTAAAACCTAAAATTAGGGTTATTTTAACAAAACAAGCACAATTTGTAGGTAAAAACCCTAAGTTTAGGCTGATTGTAGTTGGAAACTATGAACTATTTTATGGAATAAGATTAACCGTGCAAGTTGATTTTTCATTACATTGATGCAGATTAATTTTTCAAAGTGGATTTTCTTAATTTGTTGGGTTTTTTGAAAAACATCATTTGATGATGACTTTGTTTGTTGGTAGCATTAATTTCGGTAATCTGCGGTTTCTTTGAGTAGGCTCTATGCTAGTGCTTTAATCTAATGTTTGTTCTTCTACTGAATTTCAGGTAGATTATGCTTGTACACCTGAGGAAGTTCAGCAGCATTTTCAGTCTTGTGGAACCGTAAATAGGGTGACAATATTAACAGACAAATTTGGACAACCAAAAGGTTTTGCGTATGTGGAATTTGTTGAACTTGAATCTGTTGAGAATTCATTGCTCTTGAATGAATCAGAATTGCATGGGCGTCAACTTAAGGTCCAATTTATATTTGTTGTTACTAAGTCAGTATATATGTTAGAGTTGGCACTTCTAATATTTTGCATATTTTGGGCTTCAAATACTCAGTTATAGATTTTTGTGCTTTGCAGGTTGCTGCCAAGAGAACTAATGTTCCTGGAATGAAGCAATTCAGAGGGAGGCGTCCCAACCCATATGGATTTCGCTCACGAAGACCTTACATGGCTGGCCCACCAATCTTTCCACCATATGGCTACGGGTATGTTCCATTATCTATTCTTTTAGGTCATTTCATCTGGTGATTTCTTAAGTTACCACATTTTGCCAAAAACTTGTACATCTGATTATCCGATTGTTACAATTTCAAACAGAAGAAAACCAAACACTATTTTCTGTAGCCCACTTTTTTAGCGTTCATTATATGATTTAGATTGTCTAATATCGTATAATTATATTGAAAGTACAAATCCAAACACCGTAATATATGTTATTGAGCTTTGAGGTTACAATCCTTTTGTGGTAGAGTATGCTTTGACTATAAATATGCTAGGTCTTTTTCTTAGATATTTTTGGAAGCATATTGCAGTTAGCATATCGTAATTGTTAGGAAAGTAGAAGTCAGTTTGTTTACTATAACTTAAGGATATGTTACCATTTGAGACCAAGCTGTTGTTGGCAAATTCTTTATCCGGTAGCGTCGTATGAAATTGGCAATGCCAGCCCATTTATCTATGAATGAGTTGAATTAGGGTGTCCTTTAATCTTAAATGTATAAAATCATATAATGGAAACGACATGAAGGTTCAGAAGTTGCTAGAGTTGTTTTTTATAAAGCATAACACCTCTGAAATCTTTCTTTTATCAGATAGATTGTTGATGTCAATCGAAACCGATCCAACTAGCCTCGACCCGTATCAGAAACACACCCCTTAGACAATCTTTTTCATCAGACAGATCTTAGTGAAATTTAGTGCAAGGTTGTTACAAAGAAAACAATTAGTCCAATACGATAAGTTTAAAAAGTTATTAGAAAGTGTTAAGATTTGTAGTCATGGTTGTCCAATACAATTTGTTGACAATAAAGTCGTGTTATTGACGTGACTGTTAATTTAAAGTCTCAATGGGAAAGCCTTTTGTTCATGTATGGAATCAAAAGAGTTATAAAAATTTATTGATGATTTTACCTATATTTGTATTTGCACTTGTCATGGCTAAAAATATGGAATCTAATTTATATTATGTTGTCATGCTGCAGAAGGATTCCGAGGGCCAGGAGGCCAATGTGGTACCGACCTTATTGATGAAGACCGCAATCAAGGCTGGAACCATTGCTCTATAGTAGACGACTTTGTTTTCCATTATGTACTGAAAGACCCAACATACTTCTCTTGTTCACATTTTACATTAAAATAGGGGGTTAAGACTTATTGAACCTTTAGTCATCGTGTGTTTGTTATAGACGGAAAAAATGATGAGAGGTTTTTTGCCTAACTGAAAAAACGGTTTTCGTGTGTAGTCAAAATGACTTTATGATACCATTTTGGTTTATAACTAGTGTAAGGCTATGAATTTCTTCAGATGTAAGCTTATTGCCAGTTTAGTAACTATTTTACATTACAAACTGGTTTTGCATTAAGCATGCTTATTTATTTAGCTCTTTTATAAGTATGTGATCCGATATTTCTAAGTTCGAGATCTGCCGCATGTCGGATTCTTTATTCAATTTTCTCTTAAAATTTTTGGGGTGTTTGTTTCGACTATAACGGGCTTATGGCTTATTAAGCTTTTGGATTGTGTTTCATAAGCACTTTTTGTGGCTTATATAGATACTTTTTGGCTTATATAAGCTTATTATGACATGATAAGCTTATATAAGCTGAAAAGAAGACACTAAAAATGTTTTTTTTTTTTAACTAAATCATAAAACTGCTATTTTAAAATGAAACAAACACTCCTTAGAAAAGGAAATGCTAATGACAACCTTGTAATTAGTAGACCATGCTTAGAAAGTCAACCTTTTGAAGTCTATCATTGTGATAAACATAGTACATAAACATGATATCGGGTATTGACATTCACTAGTACAACTAACATTCGGTTACTAAAACATTGACTTTTAAGGTCAACTTGTGCTACTTTGTATTGTTTAAACTTTAAACACTTTTAAGATCCAAATTCATTATTATAAATCTTATTCGTTTCGGTTTTAACTAATTTGGTTTTTCCATTTTCTCTTATTGTTTTCAAAATTTACTTTTTAATTTTTTCTTACATAAAATAAAATAAAAACACTTTTCTTATCTAAAACCGTTTACACGATTTTTATTTGTTTATTCTTATTCTTATTCTTATAGAGAATAAAATAAATGTATATATTATTTTAAATGTTTAAAAACTGAGAAATCAGAAAAAGTGAAATGAAGGTTCTTTGGTCTGCGTCTCACGCGCTTCTTGGTCAGCCTTTAAGTACTTGACAATTGGCATACCATACCATACCAACTCCACAACTTTCAAACTTCCCCACCTTCAATCATCTCACCGGAACTCTCACCGGAAAACTAACAACCATCAAAATGTTGATGCTCGTTGACTGTTCAAACTGCCGTACACCGTTGCAACTACCAACCGGAGCTACATCAATCCGGTGCTCAATCTGTCAAGCTATTACACGTGTCGCTGATCCACGTAGCTTACCACCACCACCACCTCCTACTCAACCATACGCTACTTCTTCCAACCACCACTACGCGCCGCCGCCGGCTGCGCCGTCTCAGTTTCATCACGCGGCGTCGTTTGGGCAAACGAATACGGTCAACGGAAGGAAAAAAGCTGTGATCTGCGGGATATCGTATAAGAGAACGAAACATGAGTTGAAAGGATGTATTAATGATGCTAAGTGTATGAAGTATTTGTTGATTAACAAGTTTAAGTTTCCGGAATCGTCTATTCTTATGCTTACAGGTAACACGTTATGGATTTTGCTAAACATAGCCTCCGACGTTAATGAGTACAATTCATATTAAATGACCATACTAGTCTACAATGTTTAACCAAATTTTTAGGGAGGTTAATGTCAAACAAGTTATTTTGAATTTACAATATATTTATGCGTGTCGACATCTTTTTAAGGAGAAAATCACTACATAGTCATGTGAAATAACTTTATTTCAAAAGGCAATCACTAAATTTGCGAAAAGTTTTTGCGCCATTTTTGTCGTCGCGAGAATTATATATGATTAAGATGTGTAACTTTAGATTAGACACGTTCTTGCGCCGCCTATAATATTCTCTCGTCGTACTTACTTATCTTAATCTGACGACAAAAAAGGTGGCGCAAAAACTTTTCGCGAATTTTGTGATTACTTTTGAAATATTGTTATGTGAGGAGATTATTTTGTAATTTCCTCTTTTTAAACTATGAATAGGAGTACAATGATAGATAAAGGAAACTCTAATGATCTTGTCTATATAATTGGACTCGACCATATATTCTAAACTAAAACGTTAATCTAATATATTGGCTAATAAAACATAGTCTATATTGAATCATTTTATCACATTCGTGTTCTATATAAAATAAGATTATGATCAAAGTATTTGGACGGAGTGGATCGATGAGTGATGTTTATTTTTGTCTTTTAATTGCGAATATTATTTTATGGTTTTATGTAGTTATGTCTTTATATTAAAACATAATCTAACATTTGCTTTGTTTTATTATGCAATAATGTGTTTATGAAATGTGTTGCAACTCTTTTCTTGCTAAATTCTCAAATAAGTCGACTCAGTAGGTTCAGAACTTCATTACGTTTGTTTAAATTTAATTGGAACGATATATATATTCTGCCCTCAGTGATTGATTATTTTAGGAAAATCGAGACTTGATAGATGATAGATCATGAAGTGGTGCAGGAATGTCAATAAAGTAATTGTTCTCAATAAAAGTGATCAAGAATCTAACATAAAGTAGAATAACACAATTAAATTGAGAAAAAATAGTTCTTCATGTTGTTCGTTGTGTGGCTGTGTGTACGGTGTAGATATGTTGTCAGTAGAACGAGATGTGACCTCACTTTTGACCTTTTTATGCTCCAAATAGATATAAATTCTTTCTGTTCCGAGGAAAAGAATAGCTGTAGCATAAAATATCAACATGAGTACTACAATACCAACATAAATTTGAATTAAGTCAGTTGTCAGTATTAGAAGTCATAACTTTGACAGACTTGAATTAAGTCAGAAAACGTCGTGTTAAGTCTTTTATAAATTTGAATTAAGTCAGCTGACAGAATTAGAAGTCATAACATTGACATACTTGAAAAGTAAAATTTACACATCTGTTAGAACTAGAGGTGGCAAAATAGGCAGGTTGGATGGGTCGAGTAATGGTCAACCTGGATTTAGGTTGAAACTTGAAACATATCATTTCTATATCTATGAATAATTAGTATGTTAATCATGATTATAAGTCAATATTATTTCGATAAAGTAAAATGATTTTGGAGGGTTTGTATGAATTAAAGTAGACTTTGGGATACTTTCAAGCCATTTGACCTGTCCAGCTTTAAGCTGAACTTTTGATGATTGATTTAACCCGTTTGGGCTAAAACACGAATCAACCCAATCATAAGTAATAGAGCGAACATTTGACATTCCATTCAGAGCTAAGTAACTAACATCTTCCACTCGTTATAGGCTAACCTCCTTTTAAATGATATTTCAGAAGAGGAAACCGATCCTTACCGGATTCCAACAAAACATAACATCAGAATGGCCATGTACTGGCTGGTACAAGATTGTCAGGCTGGAGATTCTTTAGTGTTCCATTTTTCTGGTCACGGTTCCCAACAAAGAAACTACACTGGCGATGAGATAGATGGCTACGATGAAACACTGTGCCCATTGGATTTCGAGACTCAAGGAATGATTGTTGATGACGAGATAAATGCAACAATGGTTAAGCCACTACCTCATGGTGTAAGGCTTCATGCCATTATCGATGCTTGTCATAGTGGCACCATGCTGGATTTGCCGTTTCTTTGTAGAATGGACAGGTATATCATTTTCACATATTTTGTTGCCCTATTTCCATTTTATGCTCCAATTTCATTCAGTTTATAATTTAAATGTTGTATTGACGTAGGAGTGGGAGGTATGTATGGGAGGACCATAGTCCTCAATCTGGAATATTCAAGGGAACAAATGGAGGGGAGGTCATCTCTTTTAGTGGATGTGACGATGATCAATCTTCTGCTGATACAGCTGTAATTCCCTATGCTTTTCTGTCATTAATCTTCTTGGTTAATACAACCCGTAATAAATATTCAGTTTTTGAAACATTTTAATTTGCGGTTAACTATATGTCAATTGCTTCAGTTAAAGGTGCCAATTTTACCCATTTACTTATGAATGGGTCGGATCTGGTCATGTTTTATATCAAGCGGGTCAAACTTATAAAAACAAACCTATGAGAAAAGAAACAAGTCAAATGGGTCAAACATGTCAAAAGTTGCTCGAGATGTATTTTTAATGCATAAAACCTTCAATAAAAATATCTAAAAAGGTACTACAATATTACTAAAATAACTGTAATCATATGTGACGTACTAGTTATATCTGAAAATTTAGATCTTTTGGACCCAAAAGTGCTCCATGTCAACTCGACAGACCAATTTTGACCCGTTATCCAACCACCCATTTTTTTCACCTTAACTTTTAATGCCATTTTAGACATTTTTTGAATTGTGCAATAATGTGCTAAAATTATGCGTTCAATCAAGTTTTTTAACTAGTAGCGCATGTGATTTTTTGAGCTCTAATATAAATGAATTCATGTGGGCAGTCTCTGTCAAAGGTGACTTCAACAGGAGCAATGACGTTTTCATTCATACAAGCAATTGAACGTGGGCATGGGACAACATATGGTGATATGTTGAGCTCAATGAGAACAACCATTCGGAAAAATGAAAGTGATGTGGGTGGTGGTAGTGGTGGCGGTGGTGCTGTTACATCTCTTCTCGGTATGCTTTTAACAGGAGGAAGTCTCGGAAGTGGTATACGACAGGTATTTTCGTCTTCTCCTTTCGCAACTTCTTTCTAGAATAAATTTGAAAATATTCATATCAAATCTCAAGTGGATTACATATCACTAGAATAAATTTGGAAAAACCTTGTAGCAATTTTCTGGAGTGATATGTATATCGTTTTTATCTGGGAGTTAATATTAATAATGTTCTCTTTTGTTACTGCAGGAACCACAACTCACAGCAAGTGAACCATTTGATGTTTATACGAAGCGATTCTCTCTGTAACAAGTATTCTCTAGCTCTCGGTTTAAGTTCATTCTTTCCAGATGTACAGTTATTTTTGTCTTGAGGAAATTAATATGACATTCGCTTGATGTGTGAATCACTGAATTGTATCACTTTATTTAAAATAAAAGGCTACAGATTTCGTCCGCCATATCATCTTCACGGATATATGATTAGCCACACCAAGTTTTGCTTGTTTAAGTAGTTGGAATTCAGATAAATTTAGAATGCATATATTTTACGTTTTTCACGAACTGAAGATTTAAACTGTTTAAATCAAAGTACCGATTTCTCATGTTCAGACCGATTCTAGCAAAACATGAAACTTTTTGTTACCGCATTTATGAAAGTTTGGACATATATTTGTAGTTGGGTAAATATAATATACACGAGAGTTGAATCCATCGATTAGAAACAAACAGATTCACTATGTTTGTAAAGTTATTTTACTTGATTAAAAACAAGCATGATACCCGAGCTAGATAGACTTTGAGACGCAAATGCTGTCTGGGATGACCATGATACCCGAGCTAGATAGACGAAGCACTTCTAGTGATTCGATATCACCTAACGCCGGAGGAAAATATACGAGACTTTTACAATCATGGACATTTAGAGTTTTTAAACACTTGTATCTCCTAATGCTGTTTGGAAGAGATTTAATGCCGGTGCTTGATACAATAAGGTTCTCCGAAGACTGTAATTGATCGAGGTTCTCAGGCAAACCTGTAAGACGAACACAACCATGAAGTTGCAGCGTTTCTAGACTTTTCAATCCCGGGTGGTGGCCGGAAGTCTCTCAAGATTTTGGCAATATGTGAGATTCAAATAAACAAGCTTTGTTAGATTTCCAGTTGACGAGGGCAGTTCTTTTATCATATTATGAGACAAATCAAGCTTCGACAAGTTCTCTAAATTCCCTAAGGATTCTGGGAACTCTTTCAGCTGTATGCAGCACGAGAGGCTAAAAAACACGAGATTCTTTCTAACTCCAATCTCAAAGCAAACTTCACTCAGGTCAGAGACATTTCAAGACTCAAACAATGATGGAGATCGAGAGTTTTCAGACATTTTAACCTTGTAACGGCATCAGGAAGATGTCTAACACTGGTGCTAGATATAACAAGATTCTCTAGACGTTCTAATCTGTCCAAGCTTTCAGGAAATTCCTCGAGATATAAGCAATGATGGAGATCAAGAGTTTCCAGACGATTTAATCTAGTAATCGCAAGCGGTAAACTCTTCAAATTTTGACAGTAAGTGAGGTATAACTGCACAAGGCTGAAGAGATTACCAATCGTTTGAGGTAGTACTTCAATCATACAGTGAGAAATGTTAAGCTCTGTCAAACAAACCAAATTTCCTAACGAATCTGGTAATTGCTTGAGATTTGAGCAGCCCGACAAACTCAAATAAACGAGCCTTTGTAAAACGCCAATAGAAGTATGAATCTCTAACAAGTTCGATTTTGTCTCTCAAGGTTTGGAATCTGGTTAAAATTTGGGGTCTTGGTTAGCTTCGAGTAACTCAAATCAAGAAATTTCAAGTTGTGAAGAACCTGTTACAATCAAATAGATAACAGACCGGTAAGTTGATATGGCTTCCTCAAAATACGACATACATTTACACCATCAACGTATATATATGGCAACTCATTTTGGCCCTTAATTTTCTGAAAGTGGATATGAAAAGCCGAAAAATTCCCTTCCCTCCCGTCCTAGGTGGCTTTGATGCATTTCTTTCTTGGCTGCTTCAACAAAAATAAAGAAGCCGAAAAAGGACATTTTTCTTTTAAAAATAAATCATTGATGGAGAGATATAGCTTAACGTAGTTAGTAAAATGCATGTAAAGGTCTCCTTGGTAGATTGATACGAATAATTTTCTAAACAGAACCGTAGCAACTCATAAGTACCTTTACTTCCCTCGAGTCCCACAGCTGGATAATTCGACTGTGCGGCATTTCAAATCCAACAAGTTTGTTTGCATGAAAACTTTTTGGCAAGGAATCTAGATTGAAATAATTCCAAGTAAGCCACTGCAACTCGTTAGGAAGATAAGCAGGCCCGGGAGCATTTCCTTGGTCATGGCATGGAAATAAAGTAGTCTAAGTTTTTCCATGTTTCTGAAAGATTAGAAATGTTCGATGAATCTACCTCTTGAAGATTTCCCACGACAATGGCTTTGATCTCTTTCTTACCCTGCAAATCAAAGATATAAGAACACAAGGATGAGGTTCTAGAAACTTATATCCTTTATAAGAAAACTCGAACTTACCTTATTTTCCTTCAAAACGTCCTCAATTTCATGAGGTTCCCACAATCTGCTACGTCTACCAAGCTCCTTGGGCTGCAACCTACGGACAATATCCTTTCCCATTTCTTGTATAAGATCATGCATCCATAAATGCTCATTTGAGATGGTTATGAGAGACTTTTGCTCAAGAACTTTAACCATAATATGCGGATAGAATTCACAACTTTCAAGCATTCGGAATACAGTATCCTTCTCCCAGCCTCGAAAGAAACATGCAATATGGAGGAATGCTTCTTGGTATTCTTCAATATTTCCATTGTTTCCTTCTCCGGAATCTTTTTGAGTTTATTCAACGCACTTGTCCACTCATCCAAATTTCTGCCACATAAGAACGATCCCAAAACATTGCGCACTCTCGGGTTTTCTTCTTTACCGAACCAATTGAGTGCTCCGACTAAAGCCTCTAGTTGGCACAGAGCATCCACATCATCAAGATCAATAAGAACCTTCTTACGGCAAAACCTTTTTATGAACATGCATTTACCATCAACAACATTGCGCACTCTCGGGTTTTCTTCTTTTAAAACATCCTCAAGAAGCAACTTTTGCACATGTTGTAGACCGTACTGTTGTGAAACTTCTCTAATGTTTTCAAGAAAGCTAACACCTTCAAAGTGATAAGAAATTTCATCTAAAAGGGATCTGGCAAGAGTAGTCTTACCAGCCCCACCCATACCCCATATCCCTACCATACAAACGTCATCAGATCCATCTAACAACGATATAACCTCCTCTGTGCGATATATTAATCCAACTAAATTATCATCAACATTAACTGAGGTTATTCGTTTCAATTCTTTCTGGATCTTTTTAACAACGTCTTTGATACATGTTGCTTCATGCCTGAAATTCGGGTAGAAAATAATAAGAAACGGTATCATATAAATGAGGTTGTCTGATTGTTTATCTAAACTTTCGTTTTGTATTAGCGTTGCAGCTTTCAATGTTTTCTGTTCAGACGTTCAGTTCAACGTTAAATTAGTAAACAAGTGGTGTAAAGTGTAAACTATTAAGAATGAAGCATTATAAAGGAATTATAAAAACATGATTAAAACGAGCAATTACCCGTTTGCAACGGTCTTCAAGTCCCATCCAGACAAATTAGATGCTTCTACCAGAACCTCCCTTCATGTTTCCATTTTATCTTTTTTGTCGTGTTGGGCAAGACCTTCCCCAAAATGCCCTTGCTGTTTCCGAACATCTGAGGGGTCCACGTCATAGAACACCAGAAAAACTATCTGTCCCTTGTTTTTATGACAGTTCATTATCCTCACAATAGCTGATTCTTTGAGAAAATGATGACAGCAATAGCTGATTCTTCAATGCCTTTTAAGAGTTCTGGGGCTATCGATTTTCCTCTATCAAGCTTTTCGTTATCATTGACCCTTCAAGAGCAGCACGGAGATGGTCAACAAAGTTCTTGCGCGTGTCCTCTCCTCTAAAACTCACGAATACATCATAAGTCCACCCGAAACTCCGCAACTTTGAATCAGACGACAAAGGAAACTTGCTAAAGTATACCTCTGAACAAAAGCATCCGAGTTAAGCAATAAGAAAATAGGCATAAAATTATAACACAAAATATCTACGAGTTAAAGAAATCGTTGTGATAAAATGAAAGAATGCTAGATTACTCCAAGTTATGTGAACCTCACCTGATTTGACCTTCAAGGATCTTGCATTTTTCTTGTAAGGCCTGAAGCATCACAAATTGTAAAGGCAAAATCTCACTAAAGCTAAGGTCTATGTAGGTTTTTTATGTTAACTTGTTTTCTGTCATGCTCAAAACCAACTTTCGGTCGGGTAGTACAAAACGAAGTTGGGATAAGAAATGTTGGAGTTAGTATGATTCCGTGTATTATGTATAAAACCAGATTCATGGCATATAACAGGCAAACCTTAGTTTACTTCATGGAAATAAATTATTGACGGAGAGATATAGCTTAACGTAGTTGGTAAAATGTATGTAAAGGTCTCATAGGTAGATTGATATACATAATTTTCTAAACAGAATCGTAGCAACTCATTAGTATTTTATTTTACTCGTGTCCCATAGGTATATTATTCAATTAAATAATGACATATATATAATTATTGGTTTTAGACCTAGTCATCCATCTCATCGGGGGTGTTCTGAGTAAAATTATAATTTTAATCAAACATTTAAAACTATAAACTATGGGTATAAACGAGTCGAGCCAAAATTTATAAAAATTAAACAATTCGAACTCAAACCCGATTAAACTTGTTTAAGCTCGTTTAAGTTCACAGATTTAATATACGAAGCTCGAATTCCACCGCGTTTAATAAACGAGCGTAAACGAGCTTTGTGTTATGTTCAAGCTGAACCGAGGTTTTTAAGCAGCCTAAGGTTGGAAATACTTTTCTCCAAAATTTCTACACCAATGGAAAAACTGAAATCATCAATTCCAGAAACCCTAATTCTCTCAATCTCACAGACCAATCTTCAAAGTCTCCCCAATACTTGTTCAATTCTCCATGAATTCTTCAACAAATTGCCCCAATTTCACCAGGTAATCCAACACTATATCACCTCATTTTCAAATTTTAATCAATCTATTCTGCTCATTAATTTTTTTTGTAATTATTAATAACACTTTTGAATTAGATGATTGACGATTTAGCGCGTAACAAAACATCACTGTTTCTCAAAAACAACGACTCTGCATTGGAATTTAAGCTCAAAGGAAATAACTGTTTTTCGAATCGAGATTATTCGAATGCGTTGCGGTTTTACACACAGGTATATACCTTGTGCTTGCTTACTATAAACGGTTGAACTTAAATTTATAGGAATATAACAGTTTTTGAACAGGCTTTACGAGCTGCTCCGAGAGATGTGGATGATATGGGGAAAAATCTGGTGGCAACGTTATACGTGAATCGTGCAGCTGTATTGCAGGTTCGTTTGAATACGATCTTTATGTTTACGAGTAGCTGAGAATGTGGAAGAACTAGCTTTTAAATATTTGCTTCGATTGCAAAGCAAAATTTGGATATTCACACATTTTATTCGACATGTAGAAATAAGTGTATAATATAGCATTGTAACATTGATTGATATATGTAAACGAATAATAATACTTGTTCAAAATGTTACGGTCACTTGAGTATATGACTAACCACACTATGTTTTATCTAGAAAATGGGTCTTGAGGCGGAATCTCTACGTGATTGCAACCGAGCTATTGCAATTTGTGAAAGCTACTCAAAGGTGAGATAGCACCCTCAAACCTATGTCTTGAACTTATGTATTTTTCGTTTCCATGAGCATGTGAACTTGCGAAGTGCACTATATTTCCTTGCCTTTCTTTTGCTTGATATAAGTATAATATAGAAATATGAATATTGTCGATACTAGATTTTAGCATCTTCGATTGCATATTTTTTATATGTTGTTATCTTATTATAATTGACATATTTTAATATATATGCACTGTAGGCATGGTATAGAAGAGGTAAGGCAAACGCTTCTTTGGGAAATATTGATGATGCAGTTTGTGACTTAAAAGTTTCACTATGCATGGAACAGTCTTTAAGTCGTAAACAGCAGATAGAAATCGAGCTTAAGCTTATCTTAGATCAACATAATGGGAAAAGCTTCTTACCCGATGTAGCTAAATACAAGGAATGTGACGTGCATGGTAAATTTTCTACCTCTGTTAACTCCATAAGCAATTTGGTTCTTGTCTATCCATTATTTTTGTCCTGGAACCCATTTATATGTATTATTTGGTTGGGTTCCGTGGTTTTCGGGTTATTGTATTGGTTTTCAATGGAAATTGAACCGGTTGAAAGTGTGACCAAACCAACTCAATATAATAACAATTCGGCTAATTGGTTAATCAAATATACTATATATTCTTCTACTTAAAGTTTATAGTTTCGTCCAATGAATCTTATATCGGCTGTCATGATAGCTATTATGATTAAATGATATGACTAGATGGTGTAAAACATTGGATTGTGCATATCAAGGCAAGTTGAAAATGCCTCGTGTTTGTACGCTTGTAATCTTGTTATTCTTGCATCCAAAATGTGCAGTAAATACAATTTTAGCTGTTTTGAAAGTAACTTATGCATATATCTTGAGAATGAATTTGTTGAAACAACTTCTTCCCTTCACATCAGATTTTTGGGGTGTGTTAATTGTAGAAAGCAAGTCTCTTTTAAGAAAGTTTTATTGGAAAATACATAAACAAAATACGTGTTCAAACATGATTGTATTGGAAAAAGTTTTATAGGAGATAAAAATTCACATTTTAACTGCTATTTAGATAACACAGTGGAAAAAAATTTCTTCAATTCTCACTTATAAAGTCTCCTAGTTTTCAAAGATATTCCCAAGTTTTTTTTTTTATGAACCAAATGGTTTCCAAATTGGAAAATTTTAATACTTTGAACACTTTTTTAAAGTTTTTTGTAAATACTTTTTGAGATAAGAAATTAAGTATTTTTCCTGGATAAAATGAGATAGAAAAGTGAAGAAATTTTTCTTTAACTAAACACACACTTAGCTTTTTGTTAACTTTCCAATACAACAGTTTAAATCCCTCTCATCTGTATCTCACAAACCTTTATGTAGATATAATTAGTAGTTACCCTCTGTTGTAAACCTTAACTTCCCCGTTAGTATATAGAAATTTCTAAACTTCTTGACATTTATGTGTATGCCAAGGCTTTTGATTAGAGAGAAAGTATTATAACCACCAACCTAATAATGAGAACAGTTCCCATGAAAAAGACAATACACTAGTAAATGATTTCCGTATATATTCATATGAGCATGATCAACTTAATATGGACTTAAATTATACGTCTTCAAATAATTTAATATTTAAAACAAGCAAAAATGGGAAGATAGTTGCTATACATTTCATTAAATTTGTATAAGAAATAGAAAACGACAAAGTTGTATCCAAAACCCGTGGTGTAAAATGGTAGTTATCCAAAACCCTTTCCAGAACCCTTTTTTTTGTTGATTGTCTTCATCTTCCATTATTCTAACCCTGTAGGTCCTCTGTAATAGATCAACCACAACAAATAAAATTGCAGTGTGTTTCTACTGAAACGAAAGGAAGGGGAATGATATGTTCGACTGACATACGTCAAGCCACTTTGCTTCATACAGAGGAACCATATGCTGCGGTACATTCATAATTCCTTTGATACTGCTATTGCTTTCATTGTCACTTTGAGTGATTTGTTGAAAGTAATATGATATTTAATATCACACTATCGTGGCATTACTGGTGTCTTGAAAGGCTAACAGGTTTGAAGTATGGTGGACTTGTTAGATATATCTGGCATAAATGAGGGTCAATAAGAAGTAATTCATAATGACCCATATTTACTTATGAACGGGTAATTCGGTTTTTAGGTTTTATCTCTAATGGGTCAAGTGGGTAAAGTATAGCTAAATTAGGTTGAATTGATCGAATGAGTCCAAGTTCACCCAAACAATATATTTAAAGCACAAATTCTCCTAAATCAGTTTATCCAAAAATATGGATTATTAAACGTTATTTTCTAATGATATTTCTACTTTTCCATCAAAAAAAATAAAAATGGAGTATTATTGTGAATTTGTGGTATTAAAATTGTTTATAATCATATGTGCCCCCTACATTGTTTATAAAAATTTGAAGGTTTTGAACAAAAAGTGGTTTGGGTCAAGAATAACCCAAACCGTACAAAAATTATTTGTTTTGACTCGTTACACAATCCGCTCATTTTTCCGCCTCTACTCACCTGTATTCCTCTATGATTCTATTCAGGAAGAAATAATTCGAACTTTACATGTTCTCATCTTCGTAGTTTCCTATACTTTTCTTGTATTATATAAAGTAGTCAACTTTTTCCTGCTTCAGATTACTCTTTTTGGTTTTTACTTGAGTTAATGACATTGCAGATAGTATCAAAGCATTGTCGGGAAACTCATTGCCATTTCTGCTTTAATGAACTACCAGCAGATATTGTTCCATGTTCATCATGTTCAATGGCTTTGTATTGCTCTCAGTTGTGCCAAGTACATGCCAGAGGGCAAGATTTACCATTAGATAAAAAGAATCATGAAATTGGTGGGGAATGGTCAAGTGATCTTGAAAAATATGTTGAAAGTGTTACTAGAGTGTGTGTTTATGCTGTGCCTATTGAGCAAAATGTTGAACATAAGCATGAATGTGGAGTAAATTGGCCTGCAGCATTACCAGCTGAATTAGTTTTGTCTGGTCGAGTCATAGTGAAGTGGATAGAGCAGAAAAGGCATTTCGGAAAATCAACCTCTATTGTGAATTTAGTATGTCATATTGCCTACTTATGTGCATTTGTTCCTTTGACTTTTTGGTTTAATTTACTAGTAAAGACTCACTAACCAGCTTCCGTTCATTGTTTATTGTTTTTTCAGGAGCTTTGTCACAATTATTTACAACTTGATAAAGAAGCTAAACTGGAGCTACACATATCTTCCATCGTTCTTTTGAATTGTCTTTACCATTGTTATGGATCTGATGTTCCATTAAATGGAAACACTATTTCAGAGGTGCGTTCCCTTTTGTCTTGCCCTAAAGCTCCATTGGCGTTAATGAGTCGTGTGCTTCGGCCTCTGAGGTTAAAGATGCTATGCTCATAGGGCCAGATTATTTTAATCCAGAGGAAGGTTTTTTTTAGCCACTTAATTAATCTGAATAATTCCTTTTTTGGATCCTTAAAATTCATTTGAAATCCAAGCCCTTAGAAGTCTTTTTAACTAACATACTACAGGTTGAATACTAATATTTCGACCTTCTCTCTATTTTATATATCTCTAATCCCCTCTGTTTCATGATTCTGTATGTTATATATTTTAACGTATATACATAACAATCCCCTGTTGGAGGCGAACCTATCTATTAAGACTTGAGTTATTTTGTACTAATTTTTACTTCAACATGTTTGGTTGGATATGCATACGTGTTTTGTTATATATATACATACCCTAAATCATCCATATCTACATTACGAAACACTAAGGGAGGCTAACGTATTTTTACGAAGGACTTGTGGTATTTTGCCTTGATTTTTCCGTCAATATGCATCTCTTGGTAACCTGCTACACATACTTTGTTTCTTTTGGGTCTATTTTTAAAAGTAGCGTTCTACTTTCATCCGCCTAATATATGCATGACTGAAGAAAAGTAAAAGTGGTTAATTTAGAAACATTTTGGTTTCTTCACCTACATTTATTGATTACCTTGTATTGTTTTTCTCTTGATGCAGTGTGTCTTACTTCTCTCTCAGATCAATGTGAATTCTATGGCAATTGTCCGAATGAGATCCTCTGATTCAATTGGTCCCCCGAGTTCAGATGGGACTCATACAACCAGCAGTATGGAACAGGTAACATTGGGAACTACTCCATTGTGGTGTGTTTTTCATGTTGTTTTCTTTCAACAAGATGTTTGTTGCATTTTTGGGAACTACTCCTACATTGCCCACTAAACTTACCATCGAACATATAAAAAAAACTTGTGAATAAATTCATGTTTTCTCTTGGCATTCATACCCTCTCCCTTCCAATAAGGAAAAATAGTCAAATTGATATAATTTTTTATAGTTGTATATGTGTTCTCTGGCAAAGTATATCAGTTTTAATCTGATATATACTGCTCCTTGTTGTGTACTGATAGGTGAGGGTTGGTCGAGCTATTTATATAGCTGGAAGCATGTTCAACCATTCTTGCCAGCCAAACATCCATACATACTTTCTTTCTCGAACTCTTCATATACGAGCAATAGATTCCGTGGCTGGAGGTAATCCACTTGAGCTCTCTTACGGGCCACAGGTAAATATACTCCTGCTAACATCTGTTGGCATGTTAAGGTTCATGTATTAGGTTCTTGCAACATCTTGATTTTAACTAGAGTTGGTAATTGGTATCGGTTTATATATAAATGCGTCAATTTTAGGTTTTGTTTTATCTCAAACCAATCAGTTTAAAAAAATTAGCGTACTCAAGAATGTGTCGAAGGGGTTTAAAGCCGCGCAAAATCTATTTAATGCTTACAATTTGTTTTATTAGAAAAAAATTTAGGTTTTGTGATCATAATTAACACATAAATAACAATGTTTTTAAATTTTTTTTGGACAAAGACGTGTCTGTGGGTCAACCGAACTCCGTTCTGATACCTATAGTTTTAACAACTTACTTCTGGAGTGTCCATTATTGGTGTCGTTTTAGACCACAAGTGCATCATATATTAATCTGGTTGTCACACTGTTTTTCTCAGGTTGGCCAGTGGAGTTGTAACGAGCGTCAATCGTCTTTGAAAGAGCAATACGCCTTTATATGTTCATGCACCTGCTGTTCACAAATTAACCTATCTGACCTTGTCATTAATTCTTTCCGGTGTTTGAATCCAAATTGTTCAGGTGTTGTTTTGGATTCTTTTGTGGCCAATTATGAAAAACAGAAAGTTTACCCTTCTCGTTGTGGTTCACATCTTCAGGTACTTCTTTTTGATGTTACTGTGCTCAAATGGCATTATTCTGAACTTATGTAGCTGATGACTGTCATTTAAAAGGTTGGTAGGCTCGAACATGATGAGATCAAGAGTCTGGGAAGCCTTTTGTGTGAAGAAACAGGTTCGGCTCATCAGATTAAACCTGGGTTTTGTTTAAATTGTGGTGCTTACCGTGACCTCGAACCTTCAAAAGTGGCAGTCAAAAAGGCTGAGATTTGTATGCGAAGGTATGGCCAACTTTATCACTTTTTTGTCCGTTTTATTGAATTTTATAGATAACTAATTAAAGATGGTAACAAATCCTATACTAAAATAATAACAATCTGGTTAAAGTTTTTTGCTAAAGTGACCTATGAGGTTGTAAGCGTTTGAATACGTTCTGAGTAACATGCGACCCTTCTCACTTTTAGCGACATGGACAAATTTGACCACTTTGACTTGGTTGATATTAACTGCAACTCTAATTAACCCTTTTTTTCTTTTTTAAGATAACCGACTTTCCAAATTTCAATGAAGATCCAAAAGCTGTAAAGGCCAATATGACCAATAGGACATCGTTTGCTATAGTCATATATATTACTTGGAAACCAAATATATGCAGTGTGTTCTTTAACCAATCTTATTTTGTCTCTTGCAATGTAACTCGTTTAGGTTGGACGGTTTATTAAATTCTGCTGAATTACCTACCAATATACTTTCAAATGCATTGAGATCTTTAGATCTTTTGAAATCAGCACTGCATCCATACAACAAGAAAATTGCTGAGGTGAGTTCGAGATACATAATCTTGTTCCTCAACGTAGAAACATAATTATCATAGAATTTACCTTCCGCACCCATATCAAGTTTAATTAACCAATTGGCAGGTAGAGGATTGTCTAGCACAAGCGTTTTGTTCAATTGGAGAACTACAACGAGCACGAGACCATTGTCAAGCATCCATCAAGGTAACTTACCAACTCATACAAAGTTAAAGGAGCCAATTTCAAATACTTGTAACGTTTTGTTTCATTGGAACTGTGTGTATTTGAAACGTTTTTGGTTTTGTGTGTAGATTCTGGAGAAGCTTTATGGTCATGACCACATTGTCATTGGAAACGAGTTGGTGAAACTAGCATCTATTCAACAGTCTTTGGGTGATTCTGCAGTCAACGAAAGCAGAAATCGGATCAACTTGATCTTTTCACAGCATTATGGGTCACATGTAGACGTCATATTTCCCCATCTACGGTTCAGTTTGGACATAAAACAGGAAATGACCTAAGGCATCGTCATAGAAATCTCCATCGACATTTCCTAAGATGACGTGTCAAATTGTTCGTATGCATCAAACATGTTAACTTGATGTATGTTTGTATGTATGTTTATACAATTGTCTGTTTCGGTAAGTTGCACCACGAGTTGGTGAACAGGTTACTTACATTTTTTTTCTTCTAATTTCAACGTAGTCTCGTTGTGTATGGGCAACTTTTCTCATCATGCTAACATTACATAATTGCTTTCTTTTCATCATCAGACAAGCGGGTCACTTCTAATCTAACGCAACTTTTTCAAACTCGATGGTGTGCGTGTCTAACCTTGTTTTTATAGGCTTAACATCTCCATGCACAAATGTAATACACTTGCGTTCTCACAATTACGCTCGACACATTACATCAACCCCCTTTATCTTTCGAGTGGGTAGATATAAGAAAGTCTATTAATAGACTAGTTTCATGCACTACCTCACATCACATATACTTGTCTAACGATACTGCTACAAAAGACTAATGATGAACATTATGTATGCAATGGTGGTTTTTCTTGTTATCACGAGCACATGTTCAATTTCTAGTACTTCCTCAAACAACGATGATCAAAAGATCGTCATGGTTGTGAACAATGATCAAACGCCGACCATTGAGACAGTGATTAATGTCAGTCAAAAATCTCATGACAAACAAAAAAATCAAACTGATGTTTTATATTTATAAATTATACTTTCGTTTTCTATCCGTCCCTCTTTGCAGGCTGACATTCCATTACAAGTCGGTCGACTCCAGTTAAGAGACGGGAATTCATTCTCACTGTTGCAGTCTGTGAACAGGACAGCGAATTGTGTTGGATATGACGAGGAATGTGCTTGGGATGATCAAGGGTGGTTTGAAGGGCTCTTATCAAAATGGGTAAATAGTGGCTCGGATTGCGCCTTAATAAGAACCCATGTTGGTGGCCTAATCGTTGCAGCTCATTTAAGCGTGGCAGTCACTGCATTCCTTGGCAGTTCGCTCTATTAGGTGTCACCGTGTATTTGTTATTGTGTTGAATGAAAAGAGCTACTATTTTAATTTTAACAATAAAAAAAAATGTGTTATTTACTTGCTTAAACAACTTATGTGGTTTATGTTTTAACTTTAATATTTCTTTGTTGTATTTTTGAAACAGTATTTCTTACCCCCAGCAAGCTTACTCAGGCAACCCGTCTCGTTATATTAGATTACACAAGGACATCATACATCTAAACAGATTTATGTGGTTCGCAGTTTCCATGTTTTGATTACCATACAGATAGTAGACTAAAAAGCAGAAACACACGACAGCAAACGCAGATCCACGCAAATGTTGAGGTTTTTTAGTATCAGCAACTTAAATATACACACTATTGGAGCTACAAATGATTGTTTAATATACGGGTACGACAAGACAAAATAAAGAATACAAAATAAATGATACAAAAGACAAACTGATATCCCTACCTTGAAGCATACAAAATATTTAAGCTTCAAGATGAATGTAGCATTTAATTTACATTGCCGAAAAAAGAGTGACCACTAACAATGTGAAGAAGAAAACTTAGCGTCGAACCAAATTCACCTGTATATGGAATGTATATTTCACAGATCCGCCATTCTGATAGTCCTTGGTCTCGTTGCTCTTGCGGCCCCTCAATCCTGTAAAAGTGACAGAGTTACTTACATTTGAAACAATAATTGTATGTCGAATCATAAAACAAACTGCGTGATACGCTCGCTTTATGCTTTTTTTAAAACACACAGATGTCTTGTTCGTATATGGCATAGGGAACTAGCTAGCAAACAAACTCGACAGAAAATTACCTTTTGTTTCTGGTATCTTTAAAGATTCTGCCGTCAATCTACTTGTATCTGATTGACCTATACAAACAACGCTCGGTTAAAGTAAAATATAATATAGATTCTCAGAGGTTTGATGTGGTGTAGCGTTTGCAGATGGTGGTTTTATGCACCGTATTTCTTGTTTACCTTGAAATTCTTGAGCATTATCCTCTCCTGAATATACTTGACGGGCTAGAACCATCATGTAAATCAGCCTTAGTTTTCCGCGCAAACTTCAAGAGTCGCTTAAACCCTTTAGGTGCATCTTTTTGGTTGACAGCGGGAGGAGGGTGTTGAGCATTTCCCCATTCACAACTGTCGGGTTCACTAGTCTCCTCAAGAAGCATTTGAAATAAAGAGTGACGGACACGTGGACTCGAAACTCCAGCTGGCGCGCTGACATTAGCTACCTGGATGGAGCTTTCTTTGAACGATATAATCTCATCCGGATGATGTTGCTCTTCAATTTCCACCCATGCAGTTGGAGAAATTGAAATTGTTGATTCTTCTTCAGTCCCCATGTTGTTACGATTGTTATCGGCCATTTCAATCTTTTTAGGGGTTTCATCACCACCAACAACAAACTGATTAGAAATCTCTGGTTCCTCACATTTGATAGGGCTAAACACTTGTGTTTCCATTTCCGTTTCCATTTCTACTGGTTCACATTCTTTCTCCTGATTTTGACTAGCAATTTCAGTAGTTTCAATCTCGACCACCTGATTTTTCTCAGCTTGGATCACAGGTTCTTCAGGTTGAGCCAGAACTTTACTTTTGGCAACTGTTTTTGGTGGAACAACCCCAGTTCCTTTTCGCAGGAAGGGTTTTGTTTCCAACGGTACTACACTGCTTTTTTTAGTAACTTTATTGTAGAAACTAGGCTTAGCGGTGGTGGTGGTGGTAGTAGCAGCGGCACCAGAAGAGTCTACTTGCGTTCGTGATTTTGGTTTTACCTTTTGTGCACTTTTCTTTATTGCTGGCTGCTTCTTTTCAGTCACAGTTTTGATGTTTGTTTTAGCATCAGGTTGAGCTTTCTTCTTTTCGGTCAGAGTCTTGGATCTAGGTTGTGGCTTTTCGACTTTCGTACTTGAACGAACAGCTGATGCTGATGTGGGTTGAGGTTTCCGAATTAAATTAGTGCTAGAAGAAATTAAACCAGATGAGGTTGGAGTCTTAGCAGGTGATGCTCCTGTAGGTCTAGGTGATGGGGTTGACGGAAAAGACTTGCGTGTTGCAGGCAGAGTGGATGATTTAGTTATATTTGTAGTTGTAGTTTTCTTTACAACAGAAGCTTTCGAGACTTCCTTTTTAGAATTTAGCAACTGAGTTGGGCTCTTTTGAGAAGTTTGGGGTTTAACTTTACTCGCAGTAGTTTTTTTTCTACTACCATCATTTGCGTTAGTGGAAGCCATCTCGGCTTTTCTCTCGTCAAGAAACTTTTCCATCTCTTTGAATTGGGATTCTTTTTCGGCTTTCTTTCCAGAAGTTTCTTTTCTTAGTTTTTCATCTCTCTTTTGCTTATAATGATCATAAAATCCACCTCTTTGCTCCTTTGGGTTACTCTTACTTTTGCTATTATCGTTCGTCACACTATGACGTCTAATTGGCTTAGTTTCCATCATTGTTTTAAACAGCTGGTTTAATTCTGCTTCCTTTTGTTGATTCCATTCAATTGAAGCAGGGTTCTTTTCACTCTCTAATTGTTCCAATTCAACGTTTAATATATCAGCACCACCCTTTCTGGTTAAGTATGCGTCAACGTTTTCTACAGTTTCAGAACAAGACTCTGGATTGCCAGCTGGGGCGGCGGCGGCGTCTTTCGGGCTTACTAAAGAAGAAGTTTCATTACTGGAATTATTTAGGCATTGTGTAGCACTTTCACTCATTCCAGAGCTCCATCTCCTTAATACAGCTTTGTTCGGAACACCCGCAGTCAATACTGTCTTTGACTTCTCGGTTTCTACTGGCTGATCTTTCTTTTTGTTCTCAAACAGACTGATTTTATCTTGCACACTCATTCTCAATGCATTATTCTTAGCGGATTTCTCTGAGTCCTTTTCCTCTTCACTACTGTGATCAGTAGCATCTCTTTGAGTTGTTGTCTTCTCCCTATTTGGAAAATAACCGAGACTTCTAATACTTAGTGCGGCTGACCTGCGTGGGCCCGTTCGTCCAATTTGGACTCGTCTCATTGGAGATGCTGACCTTCTAGGTGTTGCGGATCTTGCAACGGTTCGGCTTCTTTCAACGGATGGTTGGTCTTCCTCGCTTGAAAAAGAGTTTTCACTATCTGTTGAGTCTTGTCGTTCAATTTGAGCAGCTTTTGCTGGAGAAACGCCGTATTTTACAGGTGGATTTAATTTTGAAGGTTGAGAAGTGAAAACATTTCTTTCGGTTGTAGAGTGTTTTGATAATGGGAGTTGACCTGATTCCAGAAACTTCTGTAATGAGTCCCTGAAACATGTCACTGATATGGTAAATCTAGATTCCACAATCTTGTGATTGGTAATAAAGAGTACGCGAGAAGCGAAAAGAATGAGAAAAGCAAAAGATCTTGTATTGATTTACCACACATTTAAATAATTGAACAACGCACGTGAAAAACTATATTTTGTTAAAAAGTTTATTAGAGGTGGCAATTTCTGTGGATTTGGATTGTGTTTTATTTTATTCCTAAACGGGCAAACAGGTTTAAAAGGTCACCCAAAGTGTATTCTTTGTTAGAGCATATAGACTACGAATCATTTTTTTCAATAATCAGACAATTATAAGAACATGCACACAAATGGGACAAAAGGATTTTTTGGTTCAAACCACTGTGACCCGTTTGACCAACTATCCAACCGCCCATTTTGCTTTCTTAAGGTCTAAATTTTTTTAATATACCTTATATTTTCTGCTCCAAAATGATGAGCAAAGTTTTCCAAGTCGGAGATATCATTCGGTGTGCATCTAGCACCAGTAGCCTGGTTTAGGGCATCTGTCAATTGCTCTATCAATCCCGAGAGCCTTGAATCCACTGCTCGCAGCAGTTCATTCCTATCAGAATATATACTGGTTCAGGAAATGTATGAAAAAAGCAAATTATGATGATAAAAACAAAAAGAACGTACTTAGATTCAAACGATGTCGTCATATTAACTTCAGCCTGTTAAAACATTAATCATGTTAGTTATTTACATAAATTTAAAAAAATAAATGAAAGTAAAAATTTACGGTGAGATTAAAAAACATACCTTTGCAAACAATGAAAGTTGGAATTTTTTCGTCTCCTCTAATTGAGAAATTTCATTTCCAATATTAAGAATGTCTGGTGAACCAGCAACGTTTAGGAATCTGACAGATTAAGATAGCTAGAGTAAGCAAGAAAAGAATGACAACCTCTTAATCAATGTAAAATAAAAAACATGGAATAAAGATGAAATATAAAATGGACCTTCTCAACGTTGTTGTTTTAAACCAGTCGGCATCTTTAACCTCATCGGGTGGTAGAATCCTGAAGTTTGAGTCGGAAGTTTTGGATGACAATTCTTTTACTTGAGGTAAATGCAGTAACAGTTGTTGCAAGTCTCCCGATGCTACCTTTTCTGCTCTATTGCTAATTGATACACAGGCTTCATACCTTCAAAACGGAAAGGGATTATACTTAGTATGGTAAAGATACGATGAATAATTATATATACATTGATTCTTACAAGAGACATATATTCCTATATAGCATTCTATGACTAAATCTTACAGATGTACAGTCTATGCACTCTAATGCAATAACAAAACGTACACCAAAAAGCAAAAAAACGTTGAGTGCCACCCCTGGCCTCTGACATAGTGAACACCATCTAACTACATCTGATATAGAATCATAAGATAACGTGAGTGCATTGTAAACCCTGATGTAATGGTTATTTATAAATTCAAAATTGGCAAAAGTAAAATATAATTTGTCACCGAAACTGTTGAAGTAAAAGTATTAGCTTTAACGTTTTAACATATGCAGAAAACTCTACCAACAATAACATTTTGTCTTTTCAGCAAGGAAAAAAGCAAACAAAACCTCGAGACTAGCAAAAAAACACAAAAGTTTCTAAACGTCAGTTTATTTGCGATAATTAACTCAAGTCATTTCATGTCTTTCTCACTTCGTATTTCTTTGATTAAACCAGATCATTGTACATTACACCTAATACATTGAAGTAACCGGCACACAAGCGGTCTATCTAATTACCTCAAGTGATTTATATCTCTATCATTTCATACTTCCTTCACTTAACCAAAACGAAAACGGCATAAACATGGTTTCATGCCTAATCATTTACACACATGCAACAAACTCAACACGTTAATATTTATATCTAACATCACGCATCGCTCTCGAAAGAATTCTAAATCCAGCAAGCAGAATCCAATACAAAAAGAAACAAATCTAGCAAACAAAATCAAACTCAAACCAAGTCAAAACACAAAAAACCTGTTATCGCTCGGAAATATCTGAAGCTCAACATAATCAAGCAATGCATCTGGATCAATTCTCCTCTCCATCTTCAACAACAACCTAAATCAATCAATAAATCAAATTCCGAAAGTCAAATTTCACAATTCCTAAAAATACATTTTCATAACTAATAATATTAATCACAATTTTAATAACAAGTAAATTTAAAATTAACAACAATTATAATAATCTATCAGATCTAGCATGAGGCTTCAGAAGTAGAGCTTGTAGTCTTCAAGTGAAATAATAATTACAAAAATCACAATCTCATAACAACTAATATTTTATAATTTCAAATCTGGAAATCATTTTCACATTATTATGCATGTTCAGCATAAAATTACCTAATTCAGAATAATGTAGAAATTTAGACTCGAATTTGATGAAATAAGTAGCAGATCTTAAATGGTGAGCTCCAAGTGAGAGATGTTTGTTTGTTGAAGAGTGAGCGAGTAGACACGGCGGCGCGTTGGATTGCGTGAATTAGGGGAGATAGTGACTGAAGTGTGTGTGTGTGTGTGAATTGATTCGGTTTGTTTATATCTATACCGGAGTGTGCGGCGCGTGAGGTCACTTGCTAACTTTGATTGCATAAAAGGCCATGTGGATTTTTTTTTTATTCTTTCTTCTTTTTATGTGAAAAACCTTTACTCCTTCCGTTAAAAAAAAAAGAAAAATTATATATTTGTTTATTTACATTTGTTTCAAAGTTTATATTATATTTTTAATTATTAATTACTCATTTTTTTACTTAAATATTTTCAATTTAATGTATAGACGAAATGGATAATTTAATACAAAAAATAATTTATTAATTATATCTATATTATTTTAACTGTTTTTATATTTTTCCGGAAACGAAATAAGTAATATTTTACATATAATAAATTCTTACGTTAGTAATAAATAAAATTACTTTAACACGCATTTTATTTATCAATAGTCTCGACTACCGCTACTTTATTAGATGCATTGTTTCAACCAACAAAAATAAAACACAAAAATCTTAATTAAGTTACTTTACGTATTCTAAAAATATATTTTTCTAAGTCCGTTTATCTTTCTAAACATATGATTATAAAGAGCAATGGATTACATATTTGATAAATAGTTACTTGATTAGCGTGTTAATAATCAATTTGGCTATGCAAAGAGAAGATGTTGTCCTTGAATCTTGTTGACCATAGTACTAAAATATCTTGTTATTAAATATTTTTTCACCATAGTCCTAAAATGTGTTCTTATCGAATATTTTTGGACCGTAGTCCTGAAAATAGTCCTAAAATGTGATGTTATTATAACTTTGAATTATAGCTTTTAAGAACATCTTTGATATAAATAGGAATTTATTTTTACTTGATATAAGGGAACACTGCTGAAGTATAGTCGTATACTCCTATATAACTATATTTCAATATGACCGTTTGTTTTCTTAAGTTGTCTCAAGTATCTCAGTTATAACCTTCCTAGGTAGGAAGTTAAGTGCTTCAAATCAATTTTTAAAACGCTCAAGTGTAATTGGAAATTTTTGGTCAAAAAACAACCAACAACTCCTTTAGTTAATGAAAACTAGGTTTCTGGCTAAGTCAAAAGTATTTAATGACTTAACCATGTTTTGTCACTACATTAAAATTTAAGTCGACTCAGACGACTAAAGCACCCCGCATACCATTTAGAAGAGCATAATTCTTCACCCACTCTGACATTCATGCTACCGAAAGGACTGTCTGGATGTCAGACCACGTGACAGATAAGAACCTAACAGTATTTCGGAACTGTTAGGTCGTACTATAAATTGCTTGGTATTACTCAAGTATGAATAGTATAAAGACATCTTCTCATGAGTTAATGCATGCATTGAATTCACTAAGCATTTAACACAAGAATATTTTCCGATCATCAAAAGAACATTGACACAAAAAAACCCAATTTCCAACCCCCATAGCATTCGTTATTATACCCTCAGTATCATAACTAGGATTACCGATTTTTACTCACGAGGTCGACTGAGATCACTTTCTAGTGAGGCTAACATGTTGACTTTTCTTATTGTAGACGCAATTGTTACCATAATTAACAGTGAATAAACAAAGGATCCGAGCTAGGCTGAAGGTTAAGCCGGCGCTCGACCTTCAGATATCTCGTAAAGATTTATTTCAATAAACATTATGTAGAATATGTTTTGTTTAAGGTGGTTGAATACTAATCTACTTTTTAAATATATAGTCATGTATGCATTCAATTTTATTTCAATTATAAACTTATGTACTTTTGGGTGTGCTTGGTTTCACTTAGTTGGGTTAATCAATAGCAATGATAATCATTGATAGTGGTTGGTTTGTCATTAGGTAATCAATCATTGTCCACTATATACATTAATAGACAATAAATCATTACTCAACAAAACGAGGGTAATGAAAGTGGGTAATCATTAACCCCTCTTTCATTGTTTTTCCCATTCTCTTTCTCATTCATTATTTTGAAACAACCACCCCTTATTTTGTGGTTAAAGACATGACTAGATAAAAAATAATTATACGTAAATCATACGTAAAAAAACAAAGGTATTTATTGAGTGAGATTTCAAGTTTACCTTTCTAAATGATTTAAAATGGAAAAGTTTATTTTTAAAGAATTTTTTTTAACAATACAATGAATATATATAAATAAAATTACATTTTACATTTTGTCAAAACTTTGGAGAAGCAAGTACTAACATTGTCCCCAAGAATTTTCGTTTCTATGTATGGTCATTTTAATAAGTGCAATTAATTTTTTAATTTGTATCATTATAATTATTAGTTTGTTTTTAATATTACTATAAATAACTAACTTCGTGTTTATTTGTTGAAATAGACATCCGGTTACTTTTTTCGGCAACTGACTAGTTGCCGGCCACCATTTTCGACGTTGCCATTTTTAATGAAGATTTCGACACATCATAGCGACATCATAAGTTAAAGCTATGGTTTCGAGCAACTTGTGGTTTCGGGCTTTGGTTGTTTTGAGCGGGATGTGGCGGTTTTCAACAAAAATTTAATAAAAAAAACAAACAAAGAAATTGTCTTATACAAGCGGTTACAACTCATTTTTCTAATTTATTTCTTACTATGGAACAAGAAAGCAGACTTTATTTTTTTAGTTAAATAAAAAGTACTGATTGTAGTGATACAAATTAAAAGGTTAATTACATACTTTTACACATAGGGGCTGTTTGTTTTGCCTTATATAAGCGTCTTATGGCTTATTGTTATTTCGGCTTATGTTTCATAAGCTCGGATTTTCCGGCTTATATAAGCGTTTATGGGCTTATTACTGTGTATTATGACATAATAAACAATAATAAGCCCATAAATGGTTACATAAGACGGAAAATCCGAACTTATAAAACATAAGGCGAAAAATCAATAAGTCATAAGCTCTTTATATAAGCCCAAACAGACACTCTCATACAATAAATTTCGTTGCGTCAAACTTTTACATCTTTTAAATTTTTAAAACAATCGAAAAATATTTACAGGAAAGTTTTTCGATCCTTCATTATTTTAACCCGAAGATGTTCTAACCATTTTTATTTCTTTGATGTGACTTTAGAGTAGAATGTTCTTCTTACGTAGCCAATAGGCAATCTTGAGTCAAATTAAGTTTATGTCCTACATATTAAAAGCTAGCCAACTGTATGGATGGTTTTTCATGTTTAATCAAATTGAGATGCATTCAACATCACGAACCTTTACAACATGTTAAAATGGGCATCTTTCATCTCGCGATAGAATTTTTCGTCTACTTTTTGAATTAAAAAGTGCTCACGCATCAAATATAAGTAAAGTTAATAGCCATGTCGATACTTTTGAGCAACTTTCCATCTACTTGGTCTTTTAATAATTCGAATAGTTAAAATAATAGAACGTTTCAGTTCTTGGGTAAGAAAAAAAAAACTATGACTATGGGTGACGGGTAAGGATATTCATGACCGTCACGTAGGTTCCCTAAATTAGAAAGACAAAAATTGTTATTCCTGTTTCGAGAAATATATCGACAGTTTGTTTATACCACATAGACGATTTATGTAATTCTGATTATAAGTGGAGTTATAAAAATCCAAATAAATAACTAAATTAAAAATCAGAAAACATGTCGGGACACTTTGCCCCCATTAAGACATTTTTTTTTCTCGAAAGAGTGACCACATTTTTGTCGAACCTGAATTTATAAACTTTTTCCAAGACCATTTTATTAATTTAATCTTTATTTTAAGAGTGGGCCTTGTTAACCCCACGTTTAATTGGCTACATATTAATAATAGAAAAACTAATTAAAAAACGTTTGAAGTTTACTTATCTGAGGTAACTTGCCTAACTAAAAGTAGAAGGCTTGGAAAAGAGTATATCAACTTAATTTGCTATCATATTCGGACTAGTTATTTAAGTGTTTAGTTGAAGTGATAACGACTTATAGGAGATGCGTCAGGTGTTGATCTGACTACTTATTTAAGAAAGATGTTAAAGACACTAGTTTAAATGAATTCAGACTCGACCTCACGATTCACCTCCAACGTAAGAATAAGAACTCCAAAAAGGTTCAAATAAGACAATGTTGTATAAATTGAGCTTGGAAGGACATACCGGATTTAGGGTTGACCATCTTCTATTTATAATGAGAGTGTTCCACGAAAGCTATCTGAAGTCAGTTTTGCGAAGCTCGTACTGTTTTGAACTAGTTTTGTGTAATCCGAACCGGTTTTATGTAATAAGACAAAACGTAGTTGAGACCATTATGCTTGCCTATGTCGAACACGCCAAACCTAATCATTGTTGGTTTTTGTACGAGTGCTGATCACTATGCTACGGGCACTCAATGCTTTATAGTTTAGCTAATAAGAGTTTAACAAAACATGAAATGTCAAACGAACCGATAAAATGTTGTTAGACAAATCGTTGAGACAACTTCACATGCTAGGTTGTTCAAGTGTCTCGTTTGTGTCTATGTAGTATGCGTAATATAAGATTCATAGGCTATATTCAATGTTACATGTAGTTCCCGACCGATATTCTTGGTCGTTACAACTCGAAAGCTACATCTGGGCGCGGTTTACATCATGTCGTATGTAAGAGGCTCGTAGCCTATTTGTTCTAATATTAAGGCTTGCACCTTGCAAGATCTTTTTGGATCCTTAAAGTTTTTGCTATATTTGTGTGACAACCATAGTATAGTGTAAATATCTTTTTACAGAAACATTTAACCTTATTTCATCCTATAAAATTACCTTGGTTATCACATAACATATGTAACAGAATTATTGACACGTACATTACGTATTCAGACTAGAAGTTAAATAACAAATACCTATAAAATTTTCAGAGATATAATATGTATCACTTTAAGATAAATCATATAAAGAGATAGTTTTATACTAGATCTAGAACTCACATTATTTCTTATTATTTTTGTAATCACATGGAGACTGTTGTTATGCTTATCTCACTTCAATAAATATTCGGAAAAACAATCAATCAATATATTCCAAAGAGATGATTCGCAAGTGGCAGCTGAGATCTCACTACTCAATTATTAAAACAAAAAACTTATAATCTTTCTACTCTAATAAAAGAGTTGAAACAGTTTATTTTCTATGTAAGATCGAGATGATTCGCAAATGACATCCCCCTCATTTGAGTTGTATTTCTATTACCGGTATTTTCTATGTATTTTTAATAGATATAGATATAATGGTCTGTTTTTATATATTATAACTAGATATTGATTTTACTTATTATGGCGAAATTGTATCATTGAACTTAAATAACGAACATTGTTAAAATGGTAATTTTTGTCATTCAGAATGATTATCAAACAAATCATCTTTATTCAGAACCAAGTCTATTCAGAGTATTGGAACCATTCAGAACTTTGAATCAATGAGCGCTAAATCATTATGTTTTATCACACAACCCTAAGTCTCCTTCGCCTAAAGAGTTTGTGGGTTGCACGGGTTAATAATCTAGTAATTATAAATAAAAGGTACTATGGTTTATGTTTGGTCATGATATTACCACCGCCGTTATTTTACGTTGCATGTTCAAATCATTATTCTCAAATACTTAAATATTTTATTTGTTTTTATGCTTATTATAGTATGATTATATGTAAAAATATCACTTATACCGATATAAGGAGTCATATGGATTGTGTATAAAAGGATTGACATTCTTTTATTTGGTAGTAAATATGTTATAAAATGTTAATTACAACTCATAGGATTGTGATTATCATAATCCTATATTTTGTTTTATTGATCTATTTTGACAACTATCCTTTTCTTTAACGTTTTATTAATTATATTTTGTTTACATGTTTTATTTTGATAATTTATGATCGGCTAACACTATTATATTTTTGACGAATATTAGTAAATAGAAATATAATTAAGGTCTTGCGGCGTTCTAATTTAACTCCTTTATTTATCAATGTTCAATATTTAAACAAATTATCATCAAAACAGAACAAAAAAAAGTATAAATATCAAAATAAAATAATAACCAAATTATATTGCTATTTAATTAGTAAAATTTGCTTGATAACTCCATGCGAAGTAGATAACTCTATAAACTATATCATAGAAAATGACTAATCCTCCTATCCAATCCTTTTAATTATTCTTTTAAAACCCTAAAATAATGACACGTGTAATCTACTTATTCTCTTTTCTTATCTCATCCATTAATATATAAATTTTGTATTGACACCTTTAACATTTCATACTAGATGATCACTTCTACTGAAACCTTTAACATTTCATACTAGATGACCACTTTTACTGAAGACTACAAGCTCTCCTTTGAAGGAATTCATGATAAAAGAGATGATATTCATTAAGATTCAAATAATTAATTTTGGTTTTGTAACACCACAATTTGCCAAAATTGTTCTCTTTGCTAAGTTTTATTTTTTGAGTACATGTGTTGTTAATCTTTTTTTGCTAAAATCACATGTTTTCTGTTGTATATGCTAAAGTAAAGTTATTGCAAATAATTTGTGAGATTAAAAACATTAAGGTGCTGTTCTTTTGAACCAAAAGTTTTTCCTCTGAATCTGAATACCAGCTCTGAATAATCAGAGGTGGTCCAAAACTCTGAATCTGAATCAAAACTCTGAATACCCGTGAAAATCTTGGGCGTCCGAGAAAATTTGATCTCCGGTGGCCGCCACCAAAATGGCGAGAAGAAGAGAGAAAACAGGGAAGGGATGTTAGGGTTGGATTTTTTGAGTGGATGGCTGAAAAAAAAAAATAAAAAAAAACCTAACATGAAAAAGAGATATTTTATGTAGGATTCTATCAGAGGTAAAAAGAGATTTAAAAAAAGAACAACAAAATTTTTAAAACCTCTGACCGGGTAAGAGTTCACAGCCTTTTTTTCAAAAAAGAACAACACCTAAGTGTGTGTTTAGTTGGAAAAAAATGATCCATCTTTTTAGAAAAGTTTTCACGAAAAACTTGAAAAACTAGAAAACACATTGAAATTGATATATTTTTCAAAAATCTTTTTACTAAAAACAAAATTTCATTTTTCCTTTTAATATTAAAATATTAAAATTTTGGACACTAATTGTTATTGAATTACATTTACAAGACCACGAGACACGTGCTCAACATGTTCAACAAGCACGCAGTCACGATTTCCAACCAAATACAATCAGATATTATCAAATTATCAAAACCCACACCCTATTTTAACATATATTATCAGCAAACTAATTGTTTCAATGTGTTTTTCTTCTCACTTGTTGTTTGGTTGCACCTTCAGAACACCATCGTCGTCAATGAAGACTAATCTTTTCACTGTTTTGTTCTTCATCTCTGGGTCCACACTTTTCTTCACGTCCTCACTTTTCTTCGCCTTCTCTGGGTCCTCACTTTTCTTCACTTCTCTGGCTCCTCACTTTTCTACTTATTGTTTCCAATTTTTTTTTTCAAAAAATGAAATCTTTTTCTTTCGGTTAAACACGTTTTCATAGTTTTGATTTGATATCTATGGAATAAAATTACCTTTTATTTTCAAATGATTTAGAGATCGAAAATTAAAAGGTTGTTTAGTTGAAGAAAACTATGTTTGTTTTCTAGAAAATGTTTTAAGAAAAACATAGAAAACAGAAAACGTGTTCAAATGTGATTTTTTCACAATCATTTTTCATGAAAACAAAAAACTCAGTTTTTTAATTTATAACTATACTTGGAAAACTCACTCTTATAGTTATACAACTATTTTCCATTTCTAAAATGGAAAACTCCTTGTGTTTCATTTGACAACTAAACATGTTTTAAACTTTTTAAAAGTTTTCTATAGAAAAGAACTTTTTTTTATTTTCTTGAAAACTAAAAATGGAAAATTCAAAAAACGTTTTCTATAATTAAACGCAACCTAAAAATTTCCGCTAGCTAAACGCAACCTAAATGACTACATTCAAAATTTTGCAACATCAATGCCAATCAAAACAAATTCTACGGAATGTTGAATTTTACTAAAGTGTTATGAAAATTTGCATGTCTTGTCGTCCGATAATGATCTCGGTCACTCCTTGATTTTTCATTTCTCGTATATTTGTAAGACTCGAGAACTGAACCCGTTAAATGGATTCAAACACAATGAATATCTATTTAATTAAGTATATATTTTTATTTAGCCTAACAACACTGATCAATTTGCTTGATTGATAAGCCCTTGTTTCTGAACGTAAAGCTCACAAGTTCAAGCTTGGAAAACGATTTGATTTTTCACAACTATCTTTTTCTAGACGATCCGGTCACAATAACATTCAAGTTTCTTTTACCACAATACAGTTTCTAAATAAATGTCCATAATCATTCTAATCTAACGGCTATAACTATATATATATATTTAGAGGCTTGAGCTATTGGTATAATTCAAGAGCTTTAAACTTCTCACAATGTTTCTTCACACACTCTTGAATTTTCTAGATTCTGTTATCAATAGATTTTTGAACTAACCTTTGTACAAAGCAGTGATCTAAAGGTATGTTTGTTTATTTTATTCGTAAGTGACGTTTAGATATAATGTATGATGTTTAGTGAAATAAGAAGTAATGATGTTTTTTAATATGCCGAACAAAGAGCGACTAATATTAAATAAATATAAAAAATTATAAAAGAAAACATATAAAAAATCTCGATATAATGGAGAAAGCCTCATCCCTAAACCTTTGTCAATTAAGTCATGTTTTTCAGATTAAGTCATAAACAAACCGACTACTCGTGACTTATCACATTAGATCATATTCATATTAAGTCAATTAAATTAAAATCAAACACCACATTAATTTATTGCAATTTTGTTTCTTATATCATACAAGATATTTGTTTGTTTGTTTTTAAGTATAGTTCTTCTATATCTTGCAATATATCGCAACCTTTACGTCTAAAAGGTCATATTTCCCGCACACTCTAAAATGACCCTTGTTGTTATAGTCGAATCTACCTTAGAGTTAGGCAGACATACATCATCTCGATAAGCAAACATTTTTCGCTCTATCTTCACATAACAGAACTTGAAACGAAACCATACAATAATTGTAAATGATTGTGGTTATATGACATCATAAACTCATTTACTCTATTCTTTTTTCCATCCACTATCATCAAACCGAAAGTGGTAATAGGTGAATCTTAAAGCAACAATTTCAATGTGTGATTTCATGAAATTCACATAAAGGCCTAAAGGCACAATTATTATGTTATTATAACAAATCAAATCATCTACTTTTGCTTTATAATTAAAAAGCAATGTGGTGAAAGGTGTTATAGCCATTCGCTTTATACTCGTTTTGAGATCAAACACGGGTTTTTATTTTCAGTTTAAAACATATTGTTAGGCTATAAACCCTTTAGTCGGTTCATTCATGCTTTATCTCTAACAAACCAAAACAATAATATAGAAAAATAGCTTAAAAAGAAACGGATCGAAAATCCAATGTTTAATAAATAAAACCTCCTATTATTTATTTTCTTGAAAAATTATTATAGACATTAAATATCTATAAGAAGAAAAAAACAAACTTTTGAGCAATCAGTGTTGGAAGGTCAACCCAACCCGTTTCAACCATAGTAGAACCATTCCCCGTTTTGACCCGTTACTCATTCTACACATCTAGCCATCTTTACTGAATAAACAGTAACACAAATACCACCCTGCCAACCACCACATAATTCTTAGAGAAGTATGTATTCTCGAAAACCAACACGAAAAATAACATTTTGCCACTTAAAACAAGTCAAGACGATGAAAATATCTACCATGGCTCAACGACAAGAACACGAGAACAACTTGACAATTTAAATTTGGCTTAATGGTACGTTAATCCTATTAAACACATAGTCTCAAACCAAACACTCACTTAGTTAGACCACACATGGACAAAACCATCCATATTACCAGTATAGATCTCGTTACGCTCTTCATTGTAAGTAAGCGCGGAAATATCCTCTAGACCATTCTTTGCCTTTACTTTCGCAACACATTCTCCTGTCAGAATGTTGCTGATATTGAGGGAGCCTGGGGCTGCATTAACAAACCAAATTTCGTCAAAGATAAACAAAATATAGTTTTTTAGTATACCATCACCCGAACATTTGTTTCAAATATTAAATTGTGAATCGTCAATTTACCATTTCCTTCCGATTCAGAATTTTCAGAATCTTCAGAACCGCTATCATCATAATCAGCTTGGCAATACGAGATTATCAGATTCTGATCATTTGTGATATATATGTTGTTAGTGTTGCAGTCGGGTTGCCACAACAAATGATCTTCAAATGAGTTCACAAGCTCCCCACGAAAGTTCCAAACAGACACTGTTCTGTTTCTAAACGTTAAGAACAACTGGTTCTCGTATAGAAAGATGAAAGCCGATGGTGTAAGAAATTTTGTCCGGCTAACTTCTTTTAACTCGAAATTGCGTACCTACATAAACAATGGTACTCAGATTTAAAATGTCGGACATTAGAGGTGACAAAATGTAGGGTTGGACACGGGTCAAAAGGAAATATTTTGTACGGGCTGAATCGACATTAAACACTTTTTTTCCAATCAAACTATTTACGTATCTAGTTATAATAATAGAAGTAATTTTGAGAAAACCAGAGTTTATCGCTTTATCAGCTAATTCTTTAAACCCATTTGATCAGTTAGTCCGTTGCAACTAAAATATAACTTGAATCAACCAGATCATCAGTAAATGGGTTGACACTTGACATTGCCCGATTTAACTAAAATGTTGATAAAGTAAAGGCATACGAAAGATCCTTACATCGAGAATCTGAAGATTCGCATCAGCTTGTTTGACAAGAATCTTTTCATTGAATGGTTCAATAAAATCCACCACCTTATTTTGATGAAGGCGATGGTTAAAAGTTTTCAAAACAGTTCCGTCTTCAATGGATAGAATCTTGAGAGGGACATGATCACGAGCTCTATTATATATCACCAACATGATTCCAGGGCTGTTTTCGGCAATATAAAGAACATATATCATTGACATATCAACATGTATCGGTCATCCATTTCCAACGTAAGAAAATTTACCTTATTTTAACTTCTTGGATATCTTTATCGGATATGGAGAATAGCATCGCGTAATTTTTCAAATCAAACACCTTGTAAATGCTGACGATAAATAACAAAAACAATTAAACGAAAGAACAAGATTGTGCTAAGAGATAAAATCATATGGGTTACTAATTTACCTATCATGTGCTGAAAATGTAAGTGCTTTGCTATTAACATCATCGAACTCTACAAAACCGGGCGACACCAAAGACTCTGACTCGAAAAGCGCAAAACCTGCCTCTGGCATGCCGATCCGTATGTATCTGACACCATAAAGTTAGCAATAATTCATGTAAGATCAATAGTATATCATGAGAATACGAATAACGAGTTTTCACATACTCAATTCCTCTTGTTCTACATTTCAAGGAGCTAAAATTTTCTGACCCATAGGCAGAAACCGTAACGAGTGAATCATTGCTTTTATTGTAAAACAAGCTTCTTATAACTTCATCAGGACGGACATTTAGAAAGCATAGCCTCTGGTTAGTTGCTGCATTATATAAATAACATGTCAAAAAAAAGTTTTCTTTTATAAATTTAACATAATATAAGTACATTTTCGTGTTTATAGTTATACCTCGACTAAATGCAGCACAGATTCCAGATTGTTGAAGAGCAAAGACTACATCACGAGCAGTAGCGATCTCAACGATTTTCGACCTCTCTCTAAGAAGTGGCAATAAAAGAGAAGATTGTCCTTTTGGATCATGGGTATCATACTCCTCCTGATGCCATCATTAATATAAGGATAATGTATTTGGAGGACATAGAAGTACTTAACTTTTTTCGTGAAGGTCGCTCATTTACACTAATTTTGGCCAATAAAGACGATAATTTTGATTTATAACACGTTGACATGTCATCAAAGGTATTTTTGTCGTTTCACAGTTATATGAGGATCTTCGTCATCCGACATATTGTTCTCTCTAAATGATATAAATGATGCTACATTTTATTTTAAGGAAGGCATATACAACACACTCACACGATATAATTCACATCTTTCGTCCCTAACGGGACCTTAACCCACAACCTCTATGTCAGTGGCTCAACTCACCGTCAGGCTAACATGACTTTTGGTATAAATGATTATACATACTTCAGTTATCTTAATAAAAATACTTGAATACTTCATTGAGTCTACAAAAGTACAAATAGACAAAACGAAAACATACGCTTATCAATGAAAACATAAAATTTAAAACTCGAAACTAAGAACATTCAATTTGTTTCAAAAGACAATTTAACAAACACCATAATCTATACATTTGTCCTCAACGCGACCTTGAGAACACACAACGTATATTCACACTTCGAGACATGACCTTTGATAAAAACATTAGGTGTATACCCATGAAATATTAAACTTTCCCAAGTAGGATGACTATTTACTAAACTATATTTTTTTAATAAATTCGAAATAATTATACTACGAGTCCCCCTACGACTTGTGCCCCCCCCCCCCCCCCCCCCCCCCACCCCCACCCAACGTGAAATCCTGAATCCGCCCCGGCATATACCTCTATATTTATTGTATACGTTTTTCTTAGTTACACGGTACAATGATTTTTTTTCAATTGACAATAATTTTGTGACGGAGGAATATATGTTGTCCAAATGTAACATGATATGCCCTACTAACATCTAGTCTAAAAAAAAGAAGCCTAAAATTTTGATCAAACATAAACTCAATATTGTGTTATGTATGAAACAAACATTAGTATAAGAGAATGTAAGTAAACAAGAACCTTTAAGCAGATGTTTGAGAATGTCTCCAGATAATCAGACATATTTTAAGGATTTTGACTAAGAAATCAAAGAGAAAACAAGGTAAGAATGTTTTTCCGGTACCATTTAGGGAAAATGATACATCTGGCAAAAGTATACAAATTAAATGATCATTTTAATTAAATTAGGTAACAGTTGAGTGTATATATATATATATATATTATTTGCATACGCAATCTGTGTAGTCAATGACATATATAATTTTCTGTTTGATTTTAGGTTTTTAATTGGTAACTCAATTGGGAATTGATTAGGGTGATTACATCATTGTTTAATCACATATTTAATTATAGATATATGTAAATAAGATATTCATTGATTAACTTAAAAGCTTGTGAGTTTGTATTTAGGACTTAATTGCTTGATAAAATGGAGTTTTTGAACGAAAGTGCAAATGGTGATATTATTATCCGTTTTGCCCACCAGCGCACGGATTTGCTTTTGACACGGAACCCGTGCCAAAACGCGACATACTATATGAGGTATCAACCCCCTTATAAAGAAGGATTTGTTCCCCTCTCCGACCGATGTGGAACAGATGTTACGGATATCCATATATTGGAAATTAGAACCTATCGGAATTGCTACGCTGAAGATCTTTTGTGATGAAGTGTTTAATGGAAATTGTTAGGGTCTCTTAAGTAAGGTTTAGTAGGACATAATTGCAGTGTTTACTTTAATCGAGTATAAATATGAGATAATAGTGTTGCACAACACGTTTGGTTAGTAAATGCAGTGTTCTTTTGACGAGTGTGCGTGTAAACCTTTGATCAAGTTTTTTAAGGTGAAGGCATTTGTCTTCATTGAAGTCTAAAGCAACGTGAATACTGTATTTTTGTGAGAACTCGATGCAAGTCAAATTGCTGATTTAATCATACAGAAGTATATGTATTTATCAACAGATGACACATTACAATTAGCATCTCAAAATGAGTCAAAAAGAAGATAAAAATATCTTCAATGGATAAACTTCAAGGACTCGACAACAAATTGACTATTCGTAGAGAGCTTAATGGTACATTAAACGTTCCTTAATTGCCAGAATCGCTTCAAATTGATTATTGTTAAGACATTTAAACATGCATAATTCATTGTATCTTACTAAACTAACATCTCCTACTTTCACGCGGTATAACTTTTTTTAATAGCGGTATAACTTTTTTTAATAATGTATGTACACTTTAACCACACCCTAAGCTTATGAGTTCGTATGTAGGACTTAATTGTTTGATAAAATGGATTTTTTGAACGAAAATGTGTGATGTCAAACTTATATTTTGTCGGCTTAAGGGTAAGTAGTTGGTGTTGCCCAGTGCTGGAGGGATCATATCCCTACATTGGAATTTCAAGTCCCTATCGGAATTGCTACGATGAAAATTTTACTAGTGTTGCACATGTTTGGTTATGTTAAAATGTAGTGATCTTCTGATGATCGTGCATGTTACATGCAAGTGTCGATCAAGTATATCGTAGTAAAGGGATTTCTCTTCATTGAAGTCTAAAGCAACATGATTGTGAAGTCGATGCAATTCAAATAATGCTCACGGCCACTTCAATCATATAGAAAGTATATGTATTTAACATTAACAACAGATAACAATTAGCATCTCAAAATGAGTCAAAAAGAAGATAAAAACATCTTCAATGGATAAACTACAAGGACTTGACAACAAATTGACTATTCGTAGAGAGCTTAATGGTACATTACACGTTCCTCATGCAGCCAGACCTCGGATAATTCATCCAGTCTGGACAAGAGACTAACCGCAACAAAGGGGAGGCAACTGAACAGTTAGGTAACGTTTGGTTTGCAGTCGGGAATCACTATGGTTATGGGTTTTCACAACAGGGTAGAATGGAAAAGGGAATGACTACGGATATATGATCCAAACCCTAAGGGAATAAAAGATTCCTAAATTTATGGGTATCAAACCCATACTTCTCAAACCAAACATCCGCCTTAGTTAGACCACACATGGACTAAACCGAGCCTATTACCAGTGTAGATTTCGTTTCGTTCTTCGTCATAGAAAAGGGCAGTGATGTCCTCTAGGGCTTCAGAAACAGAGCTCGTGATCCTCCTACCTTGAATCCGCTGCTTTGAGTTGCATTTGCATCTTCTGCCATTAGATTTGTTGATGCTGCTGCAAATGCAATCGTCTACAACTGCACCATTCATTGCCTTCACTTTAGCAAGGCATTTTCCTGTTAAAATGTTGCTGATATTGATGGAACCTGCTGCTGCATTAAACAAAACGAACACAGATCAGATATAAAAAAAAACTGTCTTATTATACCCACCACCTCGAACATTTTCTTTCAGATTTTATTAGTTAAACTAGTGTATGATCTAGAGATGGCAATTTCGACCAAATTACTTCTGAATAGGTTGATTTTTCGGTTATTTTTATCTCAAACGGGTCGGGGGGAAAAACCTTCCTAGAAGAGGAACATGTCAAACAAACTGAAAGCTTCCCAAAGTCCAATTTAATGCATACAACATTCTAAATTGTTTTACACGAATATTTAGATTGTTATTGCAATAGTAATATTGATTCTAATTAATCCAACAACCCCTTTTGACCCGTTACCCAAACAACTCATTTTGCCCTTTGTGTGCATGTTTCAACAGTCGGCTTTTCAGCTCAGGTTTACATATTATATTATATATGGTTAGCAACGTTGTAATAGATAAAAATATAAAGCTGCACCAGTAATTTACCATTTCCTTCCGTTACAGATTCATCTGAATCAGTTGAATCAGCCTTGCAATACGAAATGATAAGATCCTGATCACTTGTGATATATATGTTGTTTGTGTTGCAGTCCGGATGCCACAACAAATGGTCTTCAAATGAGGTCACAAGCTCCCCACGGAAGTTCCACACAGCCACTGTTCTGTTTCTAAATGTCAAGAACAACTGGTTTTCGTATAGAAAGATGAAAGCTGATGGTGTCATAAATTCTGTCCTGCTAACTTCTGTTAACTCAGAATTGCGTACCTACAAAAAGAGTGGTCCTTGGGTTTTAAATATGGACACCTCTGACAAGTTAAGAAAGTGAGAAAATAAGAAGGATCCTTACATCAAGAATCTGAAGATTCTCGTTCTCTTGCTTGACCAGAAGCTTTTCATTAAACTGTTCAATAAAATCCACCTTCTTATTTCGATGAAGGAGATGATTGAAAGTTTTCAGAACAGTTCCATCTTCAATAGATAGAATTTTGAGAGGGACGTGACCACTAGCTTTATTAAATATCAACAACATGATGCCGGGGCTGTTTCCAGAAAAATGAAAAAAGAAACTATCATGGAAATGTCAACATATATCTTTCATCTATTTTTCACAACAAGAGATTAGCGATTTACCTTATCTTAATCTCTTGGACATTTTTATCTGATATGGAATATAACATCATGTAATTTTTCAAATCGAACACCTTGTAAATGCTGACAAAAAATAAAAACAATAAGCACATGGATTGAAGTCGGTCTCAAAAACGACAAGATTGTGCGAAGAGATAAGAATCAAGCTTGTTAGCAATTTACCTATCTTGTGCTGAGAATGTAAGTACTTTGCCATTCACATCATCAAACTCCACAAACCCGGGCCATTTCAAAGACTCTGACTCAAAAAGAGCAAAACCCGCATCAGGCTTACCTCTCCGTATGTATCTGAAACCATTACATACACAACCAACTTAGTAACAAATCTTGTAAGATCAATAAAAATATCATCAGAACATGAATAGTGAGTTTTCACATACTCAATTCCTGTCGTTCTACATTTTAGGGAACTGAAACTGTCTGATGCGTAAACTGAAACCGTAATAAGTGAATCATTGTTCTTATTGTAAAACAAGCTTCTGATAACTTCATCGGGACTGACATTCAGAAAGCATATCCTCTTGTTAGTCTCTGCAACAAAAAAAGTATCATGTAAAATACCCGTTACATCACTAACTACACAATTCAATTTTATTCCTTTTTCCTTCATTATACCTCGACTAAAAGCAGCACAGATTCCAGATTGTGCAAGAGCAAAGACAATATCACGAGCAGCAACAATCTCTACAATTTTAGACCTCTTTTTAAGGAATGGCAATACCATAGCAGTGTGTCCTTTTGGATCATGGGTATCATACTCTTCCTGAAACCATCGTTCATTAAATAAATAAGTTCAAAAGAAAACATTCGCATCTTGTTAAAAACTTAACACCAAACTAGCTTATGGGTGTTTGTTTTAACTTATTTGTGGGCGTACGAGTTTTATTTGGTTTGGCTTATTTTCATAAGCCATGCTGTAACCTAAAATAAACACCCACTTAAAAGTAAGAATATTAAAGATACCCGTGAAGCATTAAAGTTTTTCAAGGACCATGGCCATTAATTATATATATCATATGTCAACTAAATTTATCATGGTGGGGTGAGTTTTTATAAAAGGGAGCTATGAACAAAAAACACTCATACCCTACTCACTTCTAGTCTTGAACCCACAATCACCATATGCTTCGGTACAAATCGGGCCAAAGTACAAGTGACTGAAAATATATGAATATCAACCACATAAACACACCAAAAGGCGAATATCGAATTCAGAGGTAACTTAAAGCAAAAATTGCATTACAGCTTCATAAAAGAACTCTTATATCTAACTAACTTAGTAACTTAAACACCAAAATGTTTTATTTACAAATTAAAGGGGGGTTTGTTTTAGCTTATTTTCCAAAAGTAGCTTACAGTTTACGATGAATAAGCTCATTAAATTAGCTTATTATGTAAACGGTAAACCACATAGGAAAATCTTAAATAGGCCACAAAAAAGAGATTATCAAAACCCTCTAAGTAAGCTCACAAGCCTAGCTATAAAGCTAAATGGGTGTCATTTTTCAGCTTATTTACCGCACTTATAAGTTTATGTAAATTTTGAAAAGCTCATAAGCTCATTTTTCCGGGCTTATGCGCTTATCAACTTGAGCTTATTGCTTATTTAAGGTCATAAGCTCAAGTTGAGCTTATCATTTATAAGGTCATAAGCTCAACTTGATAAGCTTTTGAAGCGGAAAAAGTGGGCTTACGAGCTTTTCCAAAATTTAAATAAGCTCATAAGTCCGATAAATAAGGTGAAACATACACCGCTTTATTAGGCCTTAAGATAATAAGCTCATAAGTTACAAAATAAGCCGGAAAAACTCGATACTCAAAAAAGTAAAAAAAAAACAAGAACCTGTAATCTAATATTTCTAAATCTTTCTTGAGCATCACACATACTAAAAGACCTATCTCTTTTCGAACAAATCTCTCTCCTTTGCAACTTCTTCACACTATTCACAAACCCATCACTGCCACGTGGCCGTTTCTTCGCCACCACTACTCTCCGTCCATTACACGGCCGTGGACTCGCCGTTATCCTCCGTCCATCCATCGCCGTTAACTTTTTTTTCAAAAATTTCAAAACCCTAAAAACTTATTTGTACACATTTTTTATACCCCTGAGCTCGAAATTAACTCAATTTCATTAATCACAGTTGATAGGTTAAAAACCCTAATTTTTGAAACCCTAGAAAAAAAATTAGGGCTTTTGAAATTGGTAACAAAATTAAAAGAAATTGATGATTTTGTTACACTAATTTGTGTTATATGTGAATTAAATCAATTGATTTTGGTTCAATTTTTGTGTTTCTCTCTCTAGAAAAAGGGGGAAATGTTAGAGAGAGATTGAAATATAATGATTATAGTTGTTTAATAAGGTTTTTGAAGTCCGGATTGATTTTGAAATTTTGATTTTACATTTCTTTCTATATAGTTTCATAAGTTTGTAAATCTAGCACTTGGTTGTTAAACTTTAACGAAAATAGTTTAGTTGGTGATGTTGATATTGCGATATGTGAGAGGCTTCGGAAGAACGAAAACTATGTTTTGTAGATTAACTATATGAAGTAGAACTAAAATTGGTTGTAGATTTGATCATTTGTATTCTAGAAAACATTAAGAACGGATTAGTCATGTTTGAAACACTTGAATTATCAAATTTAGAATATTTAATATTGAAATTGAGCAATTGTTCATCTAAAAGTAGTTCATTGATAGTTAGTGCTTAAAGGTTGTTAACTCCTTGATTATAAATAATGTTGAGATATGAAATAAAAAAAACATCAATACGAGTAAGAACAGAAGATGTTATTAACAATATTGGGAGTGATAACCCAATTTGTGGGGTTGTCAAGTATCACGTAAACAAAAAGTCTCACAACTCAAGTTACTTGAAATGATAACTTGACAACTTGAGTTGTCAAAATTATCCTTGTCGTTTATCTCTTTGGTAATTCGGATACGTTTCGTTACTCTCTCATGAAAAGGTCGGTCAATATCGGTATTTGGAGGAGCATACCATTTATCGGCATCACATATCGTCTGTCAATTATTTTCAACAATCATATTGCCCAATATGATACTCCTGTACATAACTTTTTTAACTTATAAATCTTAAAAAATCTTGATGCGTGTCTTATAATCCCTCAACGACCTTTAAGAATAATGAATGCCCGTTCGATATTATTTCTCGCACTTTCTTGAAAATGTTTGAATTTTTGACCTTTTTCGTCTTGTGGGAACAAAAAGGCTTTGAAAAATGTAGCCCACTCCGGATGGATACCATCTGCAAAGAAATATCCTATTGTGTAGTCATGTTCGTTGACCGAAAATCTATAATCTGGGGATGCGTCACTAAGCATATGATGGAAAACAATGATTGAATAAGAGCATTGATATCGTTGTTCGACCTCGCGGCACCAAAGTAAGCATGTCATATCCAAAGATCGTACGACGCAACGGCTTCATATTCGTGTGTATTGCCCTTTGTATGCATTTGGACATTGATCACAAAGCCAATGCATACAATCGATGCTACTAAGCATACCCATAAACCCGTGAACCTAATCGTGTCGTCGATATAAACGATTTACATCATCTTGAGTTGGTTTTCTAATAAATACATTTGTCTAAAGATGAATAACACATTTTAAAAAATTATCTAGAGATTCAACTAATCTCCTCTTTGATAATCGTAAATATTCGTCAAAAGCGTTTGGAGTAATCTCATAATCCATCAAACGCATGGCGGACGTGCATATATGTAAACAACTAAAACTCATTTTACCCGTACAATCTGGTCGGGTTTTGAAATATTTAAAATAGTCGGACAAAGGTTCTACATATTAATTAGAAATACCTTCGACTATCATAAGGAAAATAGGTCTTCTCATACGGAATATTCTACGAATATTCCTTTGGGTACGTGCTTGAGTCCAAGAAGTGATGTCGTTGCACAAACGCGTTTGTTGCGGAACGACCGTGGTTTATATATCGTCTTTTTTTTTCATGACAACGTGAACTTTTTTCTTCATTTTCATCCGTCGTCATTTATGTAATAGCTGGTTTCGCTAGAAGTAGAAATTCGACCACTTTTGATTCAGACGATGATGAATCCGTAAAATCGATAACGGTTTAAGATTGTGAACTCGTTTTTATGTTTGTGTAAAATGTAAAGTAAAAGGTTGGATGTTTGCGTAAATTATAAGTAAAAAGTTGTTTATTTATAGAAGAAAAAACGAAAATAAATGAATAACTAGCCACATATATGCGGACAACGAAATGCCCTACAACGGGGAGTACGAGCCAACCACGAGGCCACTCCCGTTGCTCTAGACCTTAAGCGTACAAACTTAAAGCATAAAACAACTACCCATATAGGCATAAGTTGCAGGAGACTAAAATATTATAACGAACAAACCAATTAATGTAATCACTATATTTTTAAGACGGTTACCATGTATCACAGATGACTCATTTTCATCTCTTTTTCCCTACTTCTATATTTAAAAATCTTCTGCAACTAAAATGATATTAACGACAAAGGAGAAATATAAAATATGGGAGTGTTTTGTATAAGATTGACCTTTGTCGTTGTGATGTTGTAATCGATATGACTTTTTGGAGTTTGAGACGATAAATCATTTAAGCGATATGTGTCGATAATAAATTTAGTTTTCTAGTTCTTTTTATTTCATGTTTCTTAAAAAATATTATACCTTTAGTGTTAATCGTTTAGATTTCTAAAATTTCACGACCGTATATTATACACTTGAATTTATTTCTATGACAAGTTTTTCTTTTGTTCTGATTATTACTATACAACTATCATTTCTTTAATTTCACGAATGTATATTCTACACCCAAATCATTATTAAATGAAGGAAGAAATAAATTTGAGTATACAATATTTTTCTTTTCTTGTTATCAACACATACAACATCCAAATGGTTATAACATCAAAATAGAATTATATATATATATATATATATATATATAATGGGTTTTTCTAACGTGTGCCCTAAGGGCACACGTTAAGTAGAGAATATTCTCCTCGAAAATTGAAAAAGCAGGGAATATTCCATACTTTTTCAATTTTCGAGAAGAATATTTCATACTTTTTCAATTTTCGAGGAGAATATTCCATGTTTTTTCAATTTTCAAAGAGAATATTCTCCAATTAACGTGTGCCCTTGGGGCACACGTTAGAAAAACCCATATATAATATATATATATATATATATATATATAGGGTGAGGTTCGGGTAAGAACAGCCCAAAGTATAGGAACGGTAATAACAGTTGCTGACCGTCCGATTAAGTGATGATCATCAGCAGTACCCTTACTACTGATCAGTAGAAGGGTAAAACTGATCAGTAGAAGGGTAAAACTGATCAGTAGAAGGGTACTACTGATCAGTAGTAAGGGTACTACTGATCAGTAGTAAGGTTACTACTGATCAGTAGTAAGGTTACCGCTGATGATCATCACTTAATCGGACGGTCAGCAACTGTTCTTACCGTTCCTATACTTTGGGCCGTTCTTACCCGATCCAGTTCCTATATATATATACAAAACATTTATAGTTACAAATATTATATATGTCATTCAAAAACATTAGATTTGAATAGCAAACAAATTCAAAACAACATATTAAGCCAATTTCATCCTTTGTGACTTGTGAGGTTGTCGGCACAAACAAATTTTATACATATATTTTTCTTTCTTTTTCTGGTTTTTAGTTTTGCCTTTATTTTGAAGTATGACCGACAATCCAAACCCATAAATGGAAAGATGTTTTTATCTCCTGAGCAATTGTTATTTTAGGTGACAATGTATATAATTTTTAACTCAAAATATCTACTTAAGGTCCATATGTTATATATTTGATTTTAATATGTATATATACTTTCAACCAAAACAGATTTTAAGGATTGTCGTTGTTAACACCCTAAAATTGATATATATGTAAAGACGCATTATTAATTCATAAAATGAGTATCAGTTTTTGTAATGATAGTCATATGAATTGTGTTTAAAAGATTATTTCAAGCAAATTTTGATTGCACTTCTATTTATGTAGATTCCGTAAATGAGCCAGAAAAAATGTTATCTCAACTTTTAGGACCTAATCAACTGATCTCACGCTTAATATTATAGTTGTTATCACTAATAAAAATCACATATGTAAAAATATTTGTAGGCTTCTATTCATGAGTAAACATAGCATTTAAAAGTTCATTATAAATCTGATCGATTAGAGATTAGTAATGAGTTGAAACTACGAGAACAACATTCGGGAAGAAAAAAGTTCAGGATCTTTAGAAAGAGATAAAAGAGAAAAGATTGATTCTTAAATTGCTCCTATTCATTCTTAACAAAAATGCGTTATAATGGATATTTTTTGCATCTAGAATAATACACTCTAAGCGACCGACAACGACGTATAATAATTATAGGTTTTTTTTTTGAACGGCAACTTTATTAAGGAACACTAGCAAGGAGCTAGAATTATAAAGAAATCAAGTTAGGATGTTGAAGCCAACTAGACCAACTAAAAGAGCTATTACATCTCGAACTACACCAAGTAAAAGAACGATTGACGATGTCATCAAACAAAACTTCTTTCCAAGAAGACTTGGCCGAAAACAAGATTTGGTTCCTATAATTCCACACACTCCACCAAGAAATGTAAAAGACGCCTTCCAGGAGGCCTTTAGTCTTTGAATTCAACCGGATGTTCTTTTATCTGGTGTATAATAATTATAGGTATACAACACGAGTCATATTGTCAAACAATACATGACAGCCGAAAGCAGATCACATAGGAATAATTAAATCGGATTAAAGTTCTACCTTTACTTCTTGAATTGTTTGTATGAACGCAATAGATATAAATGTAAGATCTATCCTTGGTTGCGTGCGCGACACCGTCTTTATCGATAAGTTTGTATGCTAGCACTTGTCCCGATCTAGTGAACTGGTTTGACTTCCTCTTCTTGTGCTTGAATCAACAAAACCGAAACCCCCTATGTGGGTGTTCGGCCAAACCAAAGATGGAGACCTAATCTATAAAATTTAATTTATAGATAGACAAAACTTAATCACAAAGTTAATTATTCACTTATAACACCAATTCTTATAGTTATTTAATTATTAACTTTTAACACTTAACTAATAATTAATAACTTAAAGGCAATTAAGCGATATCTCAATGTCAATGTGTGCGCTCCCAAAAACTCATACGTTTACGTACACATCTTTACTAAAATCATTCAAATACCAACAATAATAACATACCGACAACGAACTAATTATAAAATAAGTAGTAGTAGTTATAATCTAATCTCATATAGTTAACAAAATTTAAGGACCAAACAACTAGAAGATGTGTTCATCAACACATCCAAGTCCCTTTCCAGAGACCCACAATGTATTAAACCGATAATAAATCTGATGTTTCAAATCTTTAGACATCCGAACCTACATCATGCGTCGTTAATGGAGATACACGATTTCATTCCAATAATGTAAATCGTTTGCGGTCCATGACTTATTACACTCTCTAGTAACGAGAGTCTTATCAATAAATTGAGCATGTAATTGGCATACTAACAAACTAACTAACATTTCCATTTTAAGAAACAATTATCCGTCTAAGAACGAATGCACATTAAGATGAAAATCAAGAAACTGTGTGTTCCTAGTCTAGGATATATATCACATACATAAATTGAACCTATTTCATTATCACTTACTTTACGAGTGTTTGTGTTATATTGCTGGTTGTAGTGGCTGTGATTCTACTGTAAGGAATACACTTTTCAAGAAGTTATCGACAATTGCCAAAAACTCCTGTGGTTTTTCTTCGTGAGGTAAATGACCGCAGTTTTTTATTATTTCAAGGCGAGATCCAGGGATGGCTTTTGAAAGCCTGACTGCATTCCAAGATGGTACGAGCCGGTCACTATCACCCGTGATGATCAGAACTGTTTCATTTGGACATTGCCAATAATGAGTATCTTAAACATAATCTAAAATTAACAGTGGTAAGATATGGGGGTTTAACAAGTTGGGTAACAAGTCAAAAAGGGTCAGACGTATTGGGTAAAGCCACTAACCCTGTTTTGCCCATAAAGTATACAGATTATTAGTGTGCTATTTATGGTTAGAAACATATCATTAGACAAATAGATTATATATTTGACGAAAAAAATTTAGGAGTTAATACACATTAAAACGAGACTTGGTGCAACTTTCAACCCATTTGTCATGTTCGACTTGTTCCCTTGTAGCTAACTTTTTTTTATTTGAGAAGTTTGAGATAAATGACCCAAAATATCCACCATTTCTATTTTCCTATGTTTATCATTGGTTCATTATCCGGTTTGGGGGTTTATCAGATCTTTATTTATTCTCCTTCCGTGTAAACGCGACTCTAAGTGTGACTAGTAATGAACGACAGCTTTTTTATTCATATAATTATGCAAGCATATGAACCTGGACATGAGACTTCTTTCAATCTTTCTGGCAATGGAGGATTTGACTCTGACGCCGAACTCGCAAGCATCTCCGCTGCAAATTCCAAAAGTGCCCGATCCCAACCCTTTGTCCGTAATGGCTGCAAATAAATTATGAGAATCAAAACAGATTCGAAAATTTTAAATATGAGACGATTATTACTACTTTCATTTGAAAGATTTATGTTCTACTTTTACATGTTGAATAAGCTACTTCTTAACTTCACAACTTGCACACAAGAATTGTGTCAAAAGGCCATAACTGCATTTAGCAATACAAAAATACGTAATGATAATCGAAATATGGAGATAAAAACTGGGAAATTTTGGTGTACTTTTAGAACCATTATAGTTGGATTTTCACTTCATATAAACTATCTTTATTGTGAGAATGCAAAAAAGATGCTTACTCTGGTATAACCCTCGAGAACGGCGTCAGTAACTTGGCTTGCATCAAACCAAGCATTTTTAATGCCAATTATCCCAAACCTATCTATAATCATCCTTACCTAAAGAAAACAGAAGTTGATGTTAGAGTTCTAGAACATATCTGAGGCTCAGATATAGAAATTTGCAAATTAAAATTGAGATTGCACCGTAGATCACATATCGTTTCATATCAAATGGCTATGGTAAGTTGGGTTTACCCGAAACCTCTTTGTCCAAAAATCATTTATTTATCCAGTTAGTGCGTCAATTATCGACCAAATCATATTATATCAGCAATAGATTTACTCGTGAATCGGTTTTATCATAAAGATCCGCTTTGGGTGACTTCCGACCCGTTTGACTCATTTTACTCTTTCCATACAACTTCATATTTTATGATTACCCCTTTCCTTAAAACTTCATTTTTATGACTTTACCTGTTGACCCTTTAGAGAAAAAGTGTAACCTGAATCGACTCATTAATAAGTAAATGCGTCGAAATTGTGACCTCTAAAGAGTAGTATCATTACCAGCATTACTGCAATAGGGGAGCGAAGGAAAGCCGACAAAGCTTTCTTGTATAGGGAATCAATCATATTGACCATTCCTTTAAGCAAATTCAATATGGTTTGAGCTATGAATCTGGATAACTTCAACACAGTACTGAACAGATTGAAGATCGGATTTTTAGGATTATCTGAATTCGAACTGTCTTGTTGGTCATTTGCTTTTACTTTCTCGGGGGAAGTCAACGGGGCTACAATCGCAGGGGCAACGAGAACCATAGCAGCCACTCGTTCAGGTGCTTTAAAATATGTTTGAGCTGCTACAAGACAACCAGCAGAATGCCTGCACCTCAGTACCATTGGTTTTCAAAAGAATTAGTCCTATTCCATCATAAATCCATAAAATCATAAATCTGTCTCGGAATATTTAATCACTTGAAACTTTTTGTGTAGAGGTGGCAATATGGCCGGGTCGGGTGGGTTGGATAACAGGTGACTAAGTATTTGGTTTCAGACGAGTTATTTTCAGTATGGGTCGAAAGAGACCTGACTGGTTTAAGTTGACCTGCTAGTACATTCTTGGCCATTTATTAAGTTTTTTTTTCGTAAATAATTAACCATGAAAACACTAACATTATGTTAGTACCCTCAATCTATGAATAAAACGACTTAGAAAGTTTTGTATGCATTACAAAAAAAAACTTTGAGCGCCTTTCAACTTGTTTAAAATTTAATACAACCTAAATCGCCTCATCCGTAAGTAACTGGGTCAAAATTGCCACCTCTAATTTAATGTAAATCAAATGTACTAAAGAATTGTCAAGGGTGGCCAAGAATACAAAGACGAGGAAGCTGTGCCTACCCGACCAGTATTGCTTTATCAGCAGCCAAGAAATCAATGAAGTACAAAGTTGCGAGCACAGCAAATGCCATAGAATACGGATTAAGTGGATTTTTAGCCTTGCTATCGACCCTTGATGTCAACCCAAAGGCCGGTCTATCATATGATAAAACTTTCGAACCAGAAACCTTCGCCAAACGCTTCATAACGGTATTCCAAGAGTACAAAGAGGCTCCAAATCCATGTAATAAGATCAACGGAAATTTAATTTTTTCCTTTTGGTGAGATGAGTCAGAAGCGGTTTCATCATGTAATATGTCTTCTGATTCGGAGTCGGGATCACAAATCTTGTGGTGTAGCTCCAACCCTTGAAACTCACAAAAGCAACTGTCCGGGTCGGCTAAAAGTTTGGGATCAACTAATTCATCCTGATCTATCCCGGCTATTTTCCTCCCTTTCTTCTTCTGGACTGTGGATAATGGTTCTGAAAACGACTAAAATGGCCACCCATCAGTTATCGAAAAAGTAGAATATTAGTAATGAACAACTTTTTTAAAAGGTAAACAAACGAAAACTTGCTGCACAAAAAAGACTATTTTGTTGTTAGCTTTTGATAGGACCAGAACAAATAACAAAAGTGGTGTGCTTTCGAGAGGCACCCGTCTCTCCAAGTGACGCTTAATACTAATAATTAGGCAAGTAATTAAGCATAGCATAACTAGGACACTAACCGTTCTTATATAGACGGCTTACAAAACAGAAATAAGGAAACAAATAATTAACAGCTAAGCCACAATGGTTGTCTTTATTTAGATGATCACTCATTCGAAGGCTGGCTGGTATCATTGCTATAATTATGTTGTGTCTATCAGCTTTCATTTGTTATTGATGCTCAATACATTTGCGAGTACATGTGATCTATCTTTTTAAGTACACTTGCACCCCAAGACCAAATAAGTTAGAGACAGGACACAATTAAAGAAGCTGACATTACGTTCCAGAGATAATAATTTTTGAAGAAACAAGATTAACTGGAAAAATGGCGAAACGAACAAATATGAACATGTAAGAACACATTAATCATTATTATCGGTTTATTAAGTAACCAATTAAGTTTTTGGTTTACTGCAATGAACACACTGGTTTAATTGAACACGTGTCACTTGCCAACAAGCCAATATTTCACACCAGTTGGCTAAAATGTTGTCTTTTGGAATGAAAAATATGTTAATATCTTTACTCGTATCCCGTCTCTTTAATTTTCACATTCTTTCATTACATATTATCATAATCTAAGCTCCATTGCAGCTCCAAATTCAGAACATTTCACTCATATCATAAATTCCACCATATAATGGAGTTCAAATTGAGTTTGAATCCAATTTTGCTCAAGATACATCGTTATATTTTCTAAAATCTATATAAGCAAAAATAAAACCAGTATTCAAGGAGGAGTAAAATTTTACAAAATGATACGAGCTAACCTAATCTATGAACCAAAAAGAGAGAAAAAGTTGAAAAAGTTTGATGTTTGGATTCTTTTATAAACTGCTTATCTGCTTGTTGCGTTAAAGAAACGCAAATTAAACAGTTTGTGGAGTTTTTGGATGTCACTCGCTTATCTGTTTATTTTAAGGCAAATAAGCAGTTTTCAATAAGCAACTTAGCATCTCATATTTCAAAGTGCTTATTAAGTAGACAAAGCCGAAAACAGCACTTGCTTATTCCAAACAAGCACATAAGTACGTATCACCAAACACTCCAAACTGTTTATCCGCGTTTCTTTTAACAATCTGTATAAGCTTCAAGGAGCTGATAATTGTTACAATACAGTTAGCTAAGTATCTATACTATCTATATATCTCTAAATACAAACTTCACCTAACATCATAACAATATAAGGGGGTGTTTGTTTCGGCTTATATAATCGGCTTATGAGCTTATGTGATTTTTCATAAGCTCATAAGCCCATTTTTTTCGGCTTATGAGCTTATCAAGTTGAGCTTATGACTTTAAAAAAAGTCATAAGCTCAACTTGATAAGCTCATAAGCCGGAAAAAATGGGCTTATGAGCTTATGAAAAATTACATAAGCTCATAGGCCTGTTTAATAAGCCGAAACAAACACCCCTAAATAAAATAAAAACTAGTAATTAGTAAATAACCGGAATATTCGATACCGGAGGATCCGGTAAACGAAGAAGATGCGGCAGTTTTGATAGATAAACGTTTGTGTGTCTGATATTCGAACAACGGCGATGGTCGCCGATCAACCACCGGCCGGCGAGGGAACACGAGGTGATTGTAAGATATAGATAAGCTCATAATCATTGATTTTGCATTAGCAGTAAATAATCAATCGCCGGAGTAAAACTCGGCGGGAAATAAACAAGCACAGGGAGTGTGTGTGTGCTTCTTTGTTCAGTTGGGGGATTTAGTTTATAAGGCCGTTAACTATTCCACGGGGTTTATCGTTTAAATGGAATTTTTATGTGAGAAAGCTAATTCATTAACAACACGTATAACCCATTTATTAAACATTTTAGTCGGTTGACGAAATAATTTCAATCTAAACGGGTTGGTTTTGAGTCAATCATGTAAAAATGGTTTTAATCTATGAATAAATTAAGTTGTTTATATTCTATTTTTCCAGCTACTCAAGTTGAAAAAAAATAAAATAGAAGTTTTTAAAGAAAAAAATATAAGAAAAAATAAATTATTATCATTAAGATTAAAATAAGGTTTTATTTTACTTAAATATGGTAGAATATATATTAGATGTATATTATTTATAAAAACTAGTTTATAAAAGTTTTTGGATTGTAAGGTCGACCTATTTAACCAAATGACAAACCCGAACTTAACCCGAAAATAATTCGGGTTATTAGGCTGGCAGGTTGCGATTATACAACCTAACCCATTAACTTTCGTGTCAGTTTCAAGTCGGATTTCGTGTCGTGTCGAATATCGTCACCTCTACCATAAATACAACTTTAAATGGAACCGAATTTCGAACAAATGGACCATAAATATAAACAGCAACATCATCCATGAACTACAAGCTATTTAGACCACGAAATTTGAAACACGTCCCTCAAACCATACAAAACTATAACCACGACCCACAAACTCATAAACCATAAGGGCCGATCAAATAACTCAATCCTAAAACCTAATATTTAGTAAAATTGTATAATTATTTTCAACTTACTCGGTTTCGAACATAAAACATTCGATTAGAAACAATAATGATTTTTTTTTATCAAATTAACTTAGTTTTGTTATTCTTTTATTCCGGTTTCAAGTTTACTCGAAGTTAAAAAAGAAAAGAAGGGGAAATAAAAAATCACTATTCACCAAATAGTCAAAACAATCTTGATAAATATTATGTTTTTAATATCTTAATCGAAAACAAAAAATAACCACACAAGTAAGCTAATTTAATGAAAAAGTCGGTTTTTCTACTTCAACGTCTTTTGTTTAAAACCGAGTAATTATTATTTTAAGTTCATTGTGTGTGCATTTTTTAAACAAAAGTTTAAAAGCCTATGATAATTTTTATATAAAATTTAGAAAGAAAGGAGGTTAAAAAAAATTTGAATCCAATTTGAAAGTATATTTTAGATTATTGTTTGATAATGTATGTTAAATTACTCCTTAAGTTTGACACTGATAATTATTTAAATCCCGCTATAAAACGCGGGCTTAAAAATTTCTCGTTTAATCTTAAACATGAAGTTATAACCCTTGACACCGGCAATCATCAAACTTACCAAAAAGATAACCACATAAGGGGCAATACATAACAACGACATATAGCAGACACTTAACTACGAAACTCCAACCTCCAACAACTATGAAATCAAAGCCGAATGTTATGCAATCCGACGGATTGATGGGTCAAGGAGCGGAAGGAGTTATAATATGGGCTCCGGAAGTTAGAGGTTTTACATTGTTGAGACAATAAGAACAAGTTCAAAATTCACGAACCTCGATCAACTACACGAACCACCATATGGACCTTAAACACAAATCATGAATCCTTGCTTTTCGGAAGCCTACTTAACAAAAGTTTATATCTGAAGTCATAGAAACAAAACAAAAGTTTATATCTGAAGTCATAGAAACATAGAAACCTAATCAAATAATAAACTAATTTTGGTAATACCTATAAGAACTCATTTGTAGCCGATAAAAAACTAAAAACATGTGTATTAAAATATTAAACTATAATTAAATTTGTTAGCAAACTATAATTAAATTTGTTAACAAAAATCACTTTATGCATCAGACATTTTTTTTTTTTTTATCATAAACAAGCTCATGTGCGCCCATAACAAAAGCTCTACCACGTGAGCCTGAACCAGAAGTAGTACTAATGCCCGCCGAAGCTAACTTGGGACACTTGTCCCTGTGATGCTCAGTAGAACCGCACTCAAAACACTTGCCCCTCTGGGCACGGCAATACCTATCAGTGTGTCCCAACTTCTTGCATTTCTTGCACTCCCAACACTTCACCTCCTGAGAATGATGATTACTGCACCGTCCACATTTCGGATACTTGCTTTGAGTATCCGGGGTCACCGCAGCATAAGACTGCACTACGTGAGGTGTATCCTGCCTCCTACTCTTCTTCCTCGCATCACTATGACGGAATCCACCACTCCGTTTCCCTCCGGAGTGCTGCCTAGGTACCATGGGTGGTAGTCTACCATCGCGGACCGCGTTATGAGTCAACGTGGTCGCGAGCTCCACTGCGCTCTGAAATGTGCATGGCTTCGATGACATAACATTATCCCGAATCTCCTTGGATAATCCACGGATGTAACGACTGATCCTCTTAGGCTCCGGATGAACCAAATGTGGAACCAACTGCGACAAAGTATAAAACTGTGTAGTGTATCCCATAATGTCTGAATCAACCATCTCTAGCCTCCAAAACACTTCCTCTAGCCTCTCGAGCTCTGCCTCAGGCACATACTCTGTAAGGATTAATTCCTTCAACTGGTCCCAAGTCATCATATCAGTCTCCACCCGACCGCGAACCCTCACAATGTTATTCCACCAAGTCAATGCTGTACCCTGGAGAACAAACGTAGCGTATCGGACCTTATCCTCCTCTGCGCAACCAACTGTACTGAAAATAGACTCCAATTTCTCCATCCACTGAAGTGTCCCAATAGCACCCTCAGTACCTCTGAACTCGGGGGCCTTGCACCCCATGAATGTCTTCAGTGAACATCCCCTCCGTGGAGTGTCGTCATGAGTACGACGAGTAGAATCATCCGCTCTACCTGATCCAGAACCTCCCATATGTATACCCGTCTCGGGTCCACCAAAACCAGTAATCACTACATCAGGACCACCGTGTCCAGAACCACCTGAACCAGTACCCGTACCCTCGGGACCTCCTCCCGTAGCTATAGGCTCGGGGCCACCATGACCTGATCCACCAGTACCCGTGCCGTCACTGCTATGCACCGTACTCTCCCTAATCTGAGCAACAATAGTAGGTAGCATCTCCGCTATCTGCTGAGCAACAAGCTGAGCTAAATCTGGTGTAGTCTCTGGACCCGTATCATCAGTCCTCGTAACCGGAGTAGTCCTCGTAACTGGTGTAGTCCTCGTGACTGGTGTAGTCCTCGTGACTGGTGTAGGACCTCTAGCTTTCACACTCGGACGACCACGTCGCGCTGACTTCCTAGGCGGCATCGTCCTAAAAGTAGAAACGTATTAAACAAAATAGGCGACAAAATAGGGTTAGATAATAAAAGCAAAAGCGAGAAAATAAACACGTAAAGCAAATAATGCACACTTAGCAAATCAGAGAAAAATCGATTATAAAGCCTCCGGTCATAGTCCAAGTGATTTCCTTCATAAAATCACTCGGTTCGCTATAACCATTGGCTCTGATACCAATTTCTGTCACACCCCGCTCAAAGCGGAAACACAGAGTGTTCCAGTTAATGATATCAAGAGTCAAGGATTACAACATACAACCGTAAACAAAACATCAAATCATATTAATCATGCCTCAAGGTTTTAAAATACAATACATAATCGAAAGTAAATCCAAAGTCAAATACGAATACAATACAAATGTCAATACGTGGATCATAAAGGAATTACATCAAGCAAAACGAATTCCAAATACAATAAATATATGATCCCAAAATGTGCAAGGCATGATCAACTAAATCCTCAAACTCCTGAAAAAGCGTTAAAAACGACATCAACACAATGTTGGTGAATTATTCGCAAAATGTAAATAAAGATTGACCCAATAAAAGATTAAATAATCAATTTAAGTTTCAAAAGCATGTCTTGATGTATAACCCTAGCGTGAGTATAGATACCAAAGATTAAACATACACTGAACCTGACCACAAATCCCCTAACCTAAGGCGATGCAATACCAAAGGCAACAAACAATCATACGGCCATAACATTCACTCGTAGGGATATCCTAACAAGTAATGAGGGTTGGTCAAACCCATATAGATCTATATATATGCAACCGTGGGCAATAAGCTAACAAGTGTATAAGGGGGGCTTACCCAAGCCTAAGAAGCATCCTAATCTAAGGTGATACTGATACACTAGGCATACAAGATATACATCATACAATAGTTCAAAAACGCTTTCCAGCCCAAAATAATAAGAGAAAAGGGGCTACGAATAACTCACTAGATAAGCTCGGCAAGATATCGGGTGTAAAATCAATAAGGAGCTAATAATCCGCCGCCTAAGTGCCCTAAAACAATATAACATAGTCTAAGTATCTCATTAACATAGTACGGTTTAGCCTTGTCGGTTAAGTTTAGTGTTTAAGATATATTAAAGTATTCCAACGATTTCCAAATCGAGTCGTGATGACGGTTCAAGGTGACGATGTTCCGCGCCGATAGGGACGATAGGAAAATATCGATAATTTCAAGTCATAATGACTATTAGAGAGGAATAACATTCCGAGCCGAACTTGACTAACAGGAACGTCGATTGAAAGGAATACTGTTACCAAAGTTTATTGAAATCGACCAAAGTCAACGTCGAAGATGTTGACTTGGTCAAAGTCAAAGATGTTGACTTGGTCAAAGTCAAAGTCAACAATTTACAGAAAAAGTCAAAATCAAAGATTTTATAGAAAAGTCAAAATTGACGATTTTGGATTTGAAATATAACTTTGACAATTTAGGAGTAAAAGACTTTTATTTCATAATAATAGAGTAAAAATGAGTTATAACGGTTTTAAACGATTTGTTGTAAAACATAAGTAAAACGTTTGTTTAATTATTTCGGTAATGTTTAATATTGCGGTAATGTCTTTGAGTCCAAAGACGGTATTTGGCTTATATAGTACTTTTATACATAATATATTACTGATATAAGTTTAAAGTTGCAATATGTTACGAGTCCAAGTCGATTAGTAACGAAAAATGGAACTTTTGGAGATCAGACCCCCAGGTGCTGCGCACCTATGGGTAGGTGCTTAGCACCGGGCCATTTTCCAAATTTATGAAATTTACGTTTTAGCCGAAATCTGATTCGTTTGACGTTTTATGGTAAAAAGGTAAACTGTCCGAAAGTTAATTTAGGTTCAAATAACATTTACCAAGTGTTATATATATATGTATGTGTGTAGTTTTTACATAGTAATATAGTAAATACGTTAATTTCGGTAATTAGCACATCTTAACATATTTTACTCGTTTTAAGTCCAAATTTCCGAGAACGAAAGGTGTTGGTCTAATATGTTAACCTAACCGTTTTTCAAGGCTTTAAACCGAATTTAAAAGTAAAGGAAAGAAATAGTTTAAAGAAAGTGATGATTTTTACCGATTTCACCCGCAAGACGTGAAGATGTTGGAAACTTGCAAGGATTCGGAGGAAGGACTTTGATGGTGGTGGTGAGGAGGTAAAGAGCTCTAAAACACAAAAAGTCCATCATTAGTAAAAGTCTCAAAAGAAAGGAAATAGGGATTCTCGGAGAAACTTCCTTACCACAATACGTTATGGAGTTCTCTTCAAAAGGTAGTCAACTCCATGTGTGGTGGTAGATTTATGAGGAAGCAAAGACTTCCATTCATGGTAAACATAAGATATATGTTAGAAGTTTCTCAAATAGGAAGAAAATAAGGAGAGTTTGGAGAGTTTTCATACCAAAACTTAAAGTAACGTTTCTTTAAAGGAAATCACCGAAACTCTTCATCTTCATGGATGTCATCGGAAGCAAGCTTGGTAGAAGTAAAGGAAATAAGATTTTGTGTTAGAAAACTCTAACCCAATGGAAGGAAAATAGAAGAAATGAAGGATTTTAACAAAGAAGTCACTTACCGAAATGTGTAGAATCACAAAGTATTTGCAAAGGTTGATTACTCCACTTTAATCACTTGGATTCTTGAAAATAAAAATAAAAAGAGCTCTGGTTCTACCAAGCTTATATAGTAGTTAGAAGTTTGTTTTTTTTTCTTCTTTCCTTTATCTTTTCTCTTACGAGAGCTGCTAGTTTCTACTTGTTGTATTTGGAACGATTGCGACGGTTGGAATGATTGTGTTTGTGATTGTTGGAATGATTGTGTTTATTTGCCATTGCCAAATCTGAAATTGTTGCCATTCGTTCATGGCTTGTTGATGGGGTGGAGGTTGCATGTTGGGGTTTCCAGAGAGTAGTGAAGTGAAGCCACCGGGTTGTGTTTGGAAATTTGCGAAGCCCGGGGAGGAAGGCGAGTTTGAATCGGATGGCGAATAATCGTTGCGTTGCGACATTTTTGTGGTGTTTATTTGAATTCTAGAGAGAAAGAAGATGATTTAGTGTATGTTTTTGTAGTTAAGGTTTGGTATCTATAAAACTGGTTGGAGAGTTTGAAAAAAAAAGAAAAAAAAAGAGAAATTTCCAACGGCTACTTTTTTAAAATTTAATTCAATTTTTTTTATAATTAACTTTAACGTTAGAGAAAAAGAAAAAAAAACCCGTTAACGTGTGTTACGTATGTAACGCGACCGCCATGGTGCCGCCTATAACGCGGTCGGCCAGGCATGACGATGTTATGGGTGTGTTTAACGTGGTGAATAACACCACCGCTGCGAGCGCTCTTTTGTTATTTTCAATTAATAATAATAATAACAAACTTTTATTAATTTTTTTAGGAGATTAAAATATTATGAATATAAGGGATAATTATGATTAAAATTAAAATCTTATGGAATCCTAAAAGCTATTTCGAGTCACCTAAGCTTGTTTTAAAAATAATATGATAAAAAGAAAAAAGAATGAAAAATAAAAAAATTGGTGGGTCCCAAAATCCTGACTTATGACGGCGTGTATTTTTTATATTATGTTATGCGCTGAGTTATGCTGACGTGACCATAACACCGAGTGAAACGGTATTATGACTGCGAGTACTCTAATAATTAGTAATTTATAATAACAATAATAATAATAAAAATTTCTAATTTAAAATTAATAATAACTAGGGATAAGCTCGTGCTTCGCACGAGTCGGTTGAAGCATTTGCTTGTGAGTGTAATTCAATCGATCTATAACGTAGGGACCAGTTGATATTCGTCATTTAGCAAAAGGGCTGTTTTTGTTATTATAATTTTATGTTTGTAAAAGCGCTAGCGGAAACGACTCGAGTTTTTGTTTTTTTACTTTTTTATCGAAGTATAAATGTAGCTATTTGCTAAAACGATGCCGTTATTTATTATTAATCTGAGTAGATGTTCGTATTAGTTGAATCAAAATAAAATTCCGAGGGGTAGAAAGCGTAAAAGTATTATTTAAAGCTGAGGGGGGAAAAACGCAAAAACATATAAAGTGCAGACAGGAAAAGCTAAAAGTCGTTTAAAGTTTAGGGTGAAAAAGGGTTATATTTTTTAAAGTTGAGGGTGAAAAAGCGATAAAGTTTTTAAAGTTGAGGGGGGGAAACCGCTAAGTCTTTAAAGTTTAGGGGGGAAAACCACTAAGTCCTTAAAGTCTAGGGACTAAAATGCAAAATTCCAAAACATTAAAATATAATATTTTGCACATTTCCATATGCATTAAAAAGAATTAATATAGGAGAAGAATAATATCAACAAAATTTACTTAGAAAATGGAATTTCACATTTACCCGCAGATTTTTTTCTTTTAAATGAGAAAGAGGAACACTCAGTAAATTTGATAACCGCGGCACGAGTAACCTTTAACTTTTTTTAAACTGATTTTTCATCACTAAATTTGCTTAAACATAGTCAATTTAGATACACTATCTATAAAAGATGCAAGTAATACAAAAAATTTCATTTTCATTTTCACTTTTTCTTTATCTTCAAAAAGAAAAACACTAAATAAAGTAACATTTGCAACTTATTTGATGTCAGATTTACTTAAGTTTAATTTAATCATGTACCTGTTGCCAATCCCGCTGGATGTACCATAAGGGATTTCGATATGCTATAAGATTTAATATCAACAGAATGCAAGTAGTAGGTATTTAAGGATCCTCTTGTGGTATTATATGATCAGAATATATATATTTTTAGTGTGAAACGTTTAAAAGCTCGGCTGTACAACTTGGGAAGCAAACCAAAAGAATGCCTGAAAAAAAATGACTATAACTCCGGTTAAGAGCGAGGCGAGAAAGGAGAATGGAGAAGTCATGTTGAGAATGAAACTCTAAAACAAGCGGAAGAAAAGACTTGTTGAACCATCACCAAATGATCTTATATCAGCTGGCCTAACCAAAGCTCTGCATAAAGGGCATGTTCTCTCTCTTTCAAACCTGAAAATAAAGGAACTCGTCAACATAACTTAAACATTAAATAAAGTAAAAGTTATTATTCGTTTTAAACAACTTTTTTTTTACTGCCATTGATCACTTGTGTATGCAAGGTAACTATTTATATTTGATCGAGAGGACTGTATAGTTCAAAGAGGATCTAACCATTCGGAAACACAGTCTTCACAGAAGATGTGATTACAGCAAAGCAATATTGGGGACTGCATCTTTTCCTGGCATATAGCACACATGTCACCCGCCTCACTTACCTGCTAGTAACAAAAATAAAAAATAAGAACGTTGTGTTGCGCAATGATTCCATAAACATCAATTTTGATGAACAAGATTATTCCATACTGCCATTATTAAGGGGATATTAGTCTCGGTCCTTTGTGTGGTACATCCTTGACCACTATTCAGTAAATACAATATGTTTCTTATCTTATGAAAATGATTTGCAATGTTTGATCACTCTCTATTATAGTATCTCGGACTTCAAGGTAGCGGTGTCAATTTTGACCCGTTAAACTTATGGACGGGTGGGTTCGAATTGCGTTCTATTTTTCACGGGTCCAAAATCGTTATACTATAAAATTATTCTTAAAGAAATATAATTTTCAGTAACCATATTTGACACACTGAATATTTACAGAATGCCTTATTATCACACCTGTTCTGGTGTCGCATATGATCCGTAATGCATTTCTTTCCGTGATAAAGCCTTCAATGCAGCATAGAAGGATCCAACCTGCAGGGGCGAGTTAGAAAATACATTAGTTCACTCAAATACTGCATATAATACCTGTAACACATGAGAAAGTGCTTTTTGTAACATGGACATTGGGTAGTTACAGCTGAAAATTTACAAGACATCTTTGTTTTTCACGTAGTTTAAAAGTAAAAGAAAAACTCAGTTAGCAATTTTGGTCCATTAATTATAAATGGGTGATTTGAATTATGTTTATCTCTAAGTGAGTAAGTGGGTCCAAAGAATAAAAATAAAAGAAAACAAGCTTAAACAAAAACAGGTTGAAAGTTGCCCAAAATATAGTTTCAAGGCATAAAAACCTCCTTAAATTATTTTATTCAAAAACTAGATTATTATCGAACTAATATAATTTTTGTAATCACAAGTGTCACGGTAATTAGCTATAAAAACAAACCTTTATATATTTTGGACAAAAAATGTGTTGGGTCAACATGACTAATTTTAAATATTACCCTTTATTACTCGCTACCGAACCCACCCATTTTGCCACCTTTAACAAAAACGTAGGAAATTGTCGCCAACATATACCTTTTCAACTACTGATGTAAGCTTGAAAGTTAGATATAACCCTGTTATCAAAGAGGAAAACAGGCTCCCGTATTCCTTGTTCAAAAAGAATCGGTACCAAACCGGAGCAGGCAAAAATGCACGGTATAACAACAGCCCGTACTCGACCAACGTCAGCATTTGACCCTAAAATACCAAAAGTACCAGTCATAAGTTCTTAAAAATAATATTAACATATGGTCCCTGCCATCCATATGATACACAATTAAGTCACATCATCTTACCTGCCTACGAAAGTTATGGCCCCTACCATTCTTATAGTACATAAGAAGTACCAGCTTTAAAGTCATTGCAGCTTGTCTGACCATTGTATCTGCATGCAATAAATAGTTCATTTAAACGATTAGATACTCCCTACTCACTATGTACTAATGTATCATCGAGTGAGACAAAAAATTAATAGAGGCTTTACTTGTCCCAAACCATAAAAGCTCATTAAAAAGCAATACCAAAAAAATATCATACCATTTATGATTATTATGAATATTGCGTGCCAGAATGGTGGTATTGTTTTTGGTGGAATCATGAACAGCGGATAGCTAAGATCATCATTCTGATACCACCAGTACACTCCGATCACATGAAGAATAAAAACCACACTATAGCCAACAAGAACAGATAATTTTCTCTCCCCCTACAAAATTCACCAAAAATTAAGCTATCCAGGAGACAACCAAGGGGTGTTTTACATCGTTTAATATTAGTGGGATACATACCTTTAAGGCTGTCTGTTTCCGGAGTATATCGTTTGACTTGTACATGAAAGCAGTTACATAGATTGTTACAAAGAAACCTACAATCAGACGTGGGCAAGTAATTAATAAAACATCTCAAGTAAACATACAGTTCAAAGCAATAAACAAAGCAACAAAAAACTAACACCAGTTTTCAAGTAAAATATGTTCATTTGAATGGATTAATGACTTTGAACCAGCATCCTTGACTCCCTGCCTTTTTGTCGTTAACAAACCGTTTGACAAATTGCAAACAAAAAAAAACTCCACTTCACAAAAGCGAACAACCCTGGACGAAAAGGTTGTTGTATAATGTCCTTTGCATTTACATTTATACATATTGTCCAAAACCATACATCACTGCAAACTGTACGGCTTTGTTGCTGGAAAAATGATAGCTTGAAAAAGAAAAGCCAAGTACAACAGATTCAAAAAGTTTGTGACCCTCTTAACACAAAGTGGTCAGGTTTTATCCTAAAAAACATAGTTAACACGATCTATAAAATTTTAAAGTGATACCATATTATGTAACTGTAAAGTTTGAGTTTGGATCCCATTTATAAGGATTGCAGTTTTTGGGCTCAGGACCCAAGGTGAAATAGAAAAGTAAGGGTGCAACATTTCAAAAAAGTGCTCAATTAAAAAGTTTTTGCAGCTTAATCAAACCTAGCACTAAAGTAAAAACGTAGCCTTTGCTTAAGCTCAAGTAAGAAAGCAAAAAATACAAACAGTTTAGGATAAGTAGCTTAGCCAACACGGTTTTCTGGTTTTATAATTACTAGTGATTAACACTATACTGCAAGTGAGGTTCTAAGCAATCAATGGAACTCAAAAAGAGAGTAGCAAAATTTATTTATCCTCCCTTACAGACTGAATCATTGTTACCAATAACACGACTTCAGACAACTCAAACTAATATCAAAATCACCAATCTTTCAAAACCAAAACTTATCCATAAGTTGCAAGTTTTAGAGTAAATAGTGTCATTCAACTAACACGATAGAATTAAACCACAACTTCTCACTCGAGTTTGAGAACAAAAGGTTACAAAGCTAGGCAAATCAAACTTGAATCAACGATCACCATAAAAATAATTCAAAGAAGTAAAAAACAAAAAAGGTCTCAAGTCCAAATACCTTGCAAGTGTTGACGAATAAACACAACGATCAACAACAACGAAAACGGAAGAATCTGCTCAATCCATCTCGAAACCTGTTGCAAATCATACCTCTGTTGATTCGACTCACTATTACTATTACTATTATCCTCATTATTCCCATTACCACCATTCCTACCTTCCACATCACTCGAATCCGCCACCTCCCTCTCTCCACCTATACCAACCGATTCCCCGTTCTCCCCACCGCGTTCCCCTTCCTCCTCCCCCTCTCCCATTATCCGAATCGAAACCTCACCTTCATTAACACTACCATCACTATTACCACCACCACCAGTAGTAGTACTCGAACCACTCGAATTATCACTTGAATTACGCGAAATCAAGTTTTCGGATTCGTGATCATTATTACTTAACCTAGGCCTTAAAAAACCAGAGTATTCAAATAAAGTAGTTACAGGAGCTTGTAAAAATCTAACAATCGGAAACGAAGTCGTTTGAGAAGATGATGAAACTGAGTTCAAATTAGTCACTGTTTCCATTAATCGATATATGAAACCCTAATTTTTCAACTTTTTTTCAATGATTACTTGATCATCAAGCTACAAATTCCACAAATTGATTGAAAATTCGAAACACAGATGAAAACTTACACAAATTTCTGTAAGAAAACCCTAATTTTTCGGAATTTTTTTTTTTTGTGATCAATGATCATCGAGGTACACACTCTACAAATTGATCGAATTTGATGATGATTATGAGAAGAAAAGGTGAAAAAAAATTGAGATTGATTATGAATTTATGAGAAATTAGGGGTTTTTTTGTTGGGAATTGAGATGAAGAAAAAGGATATAGTGGAGAAATGAGAATGAAATTGTAAGGAAATAGTAGTGTGTCAAAACAGGACGGCTAGAGAAACAGTATATCTCATTTGAAAATATTACGTATTAGGAGTGAGCGTGGTATTAGTCTTTCGGGTATTGTTTTATTTGGTATCGGTTTAATTTTGGATGAGAGTTTAGTATAACTGGTATGGTATTGGTTTGTGAGTTTATTTTAGATTTTATCACTATAATTGAATTTGACTTGATTATCAAACTTAAAGCTTAAAATTTGACTTATGCTTCTCGAGCATTTATTTTCGGACTTCGTAAATATTAAAAGTAGAAATGATAACTCACCAGCTTTTTCTCTCTTGTGTACACAAGTTTACTAGAACTCGTGAGCTTTACGAATCGAGTGTTTTCATTCTGATGCAGTTAAGATTGAGGACAAAATTATGGAGCGTTTGGAAGATCGTAAGCGCACCGCGTAACAACAACAACTAACGTACCGTAGTGGTTGAGAGGTGCGACGCAGTGCATGTTCAGACGAGATTGTGGGATTTACAAATAAGGTGACCGCGACGCATTGGTGAAGGTTGCGCCGCAGTAACTAGGCTACGTTTTGTGACAACTCTTTTTTTTTCCAGCTTTGTTAACGGTTGTTTTTTTGTTTACTTTTTAAAGTTCAAGGATTTGTTTTGTTTATTTTTTAGGTCTAGTATTTAATATTGGTGTATGCAACATAACATGGTGGCTATTTTTTTTTATTGAAATTAATATCAAAAAAACTCTTTGATAATTTTTATCAATTGTTGGTTTAATCATTATGCGATAGTCATTGTTTAATCAACAGATTTTGATTGTTTTGATTCATTCCGGATCTTAATTGTTAAATCAACGGAATTTATCTAATTATCTTAGTTATCCTTTCACCGCGCTACATCACATTCATTTATTAAAGAACTAATTAACTAAATAATAACGAATGTGACGTCCTTACATCTTGAAATTTGATTCTAAACTAATCATTTATTTCTCACTCTAGGTATGGTTTTTGATTTGTTAACATACCTATCTAAGAAACTGATCGAGCGAGTTAACTTCTTCCACTGTCAAAAATGTTGTTTACGTGACATTGACATCATAGGACGGAACAAGACATTTATAAAGCAATGGGATTATTTCAAATATGTATTATCATAAATGTATAAGCACATGTTTCTCGATATAGTGGAAACATTTCAAACGAATTTTGTGAAGAAAAATAAAATTAAAACAAGTTAAAAAGTCATAATTAAAAGCGACTCATATTCGGTTTTATTGAACACAAGGCAAATAGTTGTACTGAAACCACAAACATTATCCACTTTGTTGCGTTATCAAGAAAGCCAAAATACAAAAAGAACATGACAAAAGGTGGACCGACGATCCCAATCATCCTACGATTCACATCGGAGTTGTTCACTAGTTGTTTTCGGGGTCTATTTGTTTATAGAAATATCCATTAAAAGGGACTATTAATGTAATAAATTCGATAGTAGATTTAAAAACTATTTAAAAATGAATTTAAATAATATATAAATTTATATAACAATTAACTACTTCTTGATTCCTAAGGCAGGTAGATGATGATATTATATGCATTTTAGGTGCAAATAATTTTATTCTAATAATTGTTTGAAGATGGAAAATAATTTTAAATTCTAAGTTAGGTGGTATGTAGGTTTCTTAATCAGAACAAGTTCATTTTTAAAAGGGGCAAGATATATGGTAAAAAAGTCAGGAATATAGATATTGATTTTAATTCATGTTTCTTAGGTTTTGAAGATTAAAATTCAAACGTAGTATAAGTATTCATTATTATTCATTTATGTTACGGGAGCTTCCATTTGCGTAGCCAGATCTCCGCGTTTTGTAGATGGGAGTGAAGCCATAAGATAATAAGAACAACGTTTGTGGAGGTGTGGCAACATATCAAACGAGAGAGTTTGGTGCTGGTATGATATGAAGCTATAAATATGAGCAATTTTTGTGGGGGTGTTCCACACATCGGACACTAGCGATTTTGGCACGGTCATCTTCTCATTTTTCTCATAGCTTGCATCACTCTTATCACTAGTTGATTGGGGAAGTTTTATTCTTTTAAGAAAATATGTAACTCTTTTTAAATGAGTAGTTTGCGTGAAAAATAAAAATGAAAAAGCTAGTGATGTGATTGACCGGTTAATTTTCCCAACGAGAAACATTGATTTGTGGAATATATATTGTTCCACTGTTTGCAATACATTACATTATAGTAGTCATTTACTAACCATGTTAATCAATATTGATATTTGTAGTTGATGTTTGCTTCGTTTCTTGCTAACCATGTTGCCAATTGTCATGTCACACGAGGGGGACTACTAATCTCCGTGATCCCCTTTTCATTTTGTTTAAGTTTCGGTTAAACTAGGTATTAGATAAAAGTATATATTTAATATTTAAATAAAAAAAATAAAAAATGTATAATTTGACATGAATTAAAGATTTAAAGACCACTAAACTGGTATAAAGTTTAAAATTTGGGTTTATTGAGGCCCAATCCAGTATGTGATGCCTAATCTTATTTGGGAATTGGGACCATTAGTTTATGGGTAGTGATTTTTGCACTTACCATTTTGTTTCATACACTTAAATTGAATGTGTAAAGTCTATTATACCCTTACCACTTTTTTATTTCTTTTTACACTCTTAAGACTTTCAAAATTTCATATTCATCTCAAACGAATCCTTTTCTTGGCGGCTTCATCACCAACAGTATCCGGCACACCCTTACTTTCACCACCACCGCTTAATATCTATCAATCACAATTAAAGAAAACCCACTAAAAATTAGGGCTTTTCTATTTTCCCAATTTATCTACCATATAAAAACAACTCTGTCCAGTTCATTTCCAATCTTCATTTATAAGCTACAAGAAATATTGGTCAAGAGTACTTATTACAATATGGACTTTGGCTTAAAAAAAATAGAAAGATATCCCAGGTGTTTCTCTCTACGTACACGTATACTTCGATGATGAAAACCCGTATCCGTAAGAAAATATAAAACTCCACTTACAATTGCAAAGTTGAAGACTTTATTGTGAAAAGGAAAATATATATAATGAATTTGGCCAAATGTCTGTTTCAATTATTCATTACTGTGCTTGTTTATTGCTAATCTTTTGGTTGATTTTGTCTTTAATTTAAGATAAAGAGAGTCGAAAAACATTGACATACTTTTGGTATTGACCAATTTGATTTTAGGCGACAGAGGTGTCCGGAGGTGAAGGTAGAATGTGCATGGGAGGAAGAAATTAGAAATGTGAGTGGAGAAAGAGCAGACTAAATTAATAGCAAGGGCATAATAGTCTTTATGCATGAAAGTTAAGTGTATCAAACAAAATCTTAAGTGTAAAAATCACTTCCTTTAGTTTATGTGGTTCACCAATGAAGCAAGAGGTCCAACTTTCTCTAGTCCAATGGGTCAACTTGCAGATAGGGAATTTATAGGAAAATTATTTTTTTAGATTAAATAATGAAGAAAGAAAAAGATTTTGATTAAATAATGAAGAAAAACAAAAAGATTTTGTATTGCAAAACAAGAGTCATATTTATATCTATTTGTTTATGTCAACAAGAACAAAGTGTGTGTTACCTTGAATTTAACCGATATCACTAAAATATTAGACCAAATGGAAAGGTCGGTTCCGAGAATTCAGAGATCACGTGTAAAATTTAGAAAAAAACTTCCTTTTAGTAATCGTTTTCTCTAAATATTTGTTGTTGTTTTCCTTATAAATTGTTAAGCCACGAACTGAAAATAATTTGGTCCCTTCTGAATTATAGATCATGTACAGTCCCATATATATACATACTTCGCGTCAATCCTGCCAAATAGTTTGTAGCTTAACGATATATACCCAATTTTGTGTTTATTTGAGATTCCTTGCCTTTCAAAATGAAAATGTGGCAATAAACTAACAACTACGGATTCAAAGTCATGTAGATAATTTGATCTAAGTGTTCACCGAAGGACATGGCCTACCATGTGAAAATATGACATTGTTGTACACTTGTACATAGAGAATTTTTACTTTTTTTTTCTTCTTTTTGAACGACTATGTTAGTGATTCGGGCTCACAGTGATATCCAATTAAATAGTAGGCAATCCACGTATCTTACACCAAAGTTAGTTATCTCATAATATTCATCAAAGGAGTAAACCTTAGAAGAAGATTCGAATCTGAGACCTCCCATAACAGCGAACCATCTCCTACCAATAAGGCAAACCCATCGAAATAATTTTGACATTTTAGTAGAAAAATTCAAACAAGGGAATCATGGTTATTTATTTCCAACCACTACCATCATTTATTGCTACCACATTTATTTCAAATTAACATGATTGTTATTTAGTACTCATAAGTAGGTGTCACCTAATATTTCAAATTAAAGTTTTTTTTCTTCTAGTAAAATTATATAAAGTGTCACACCACTTATGATATAGCATGCATCATCACTTCAACTCAAGGCCTAGTCTTGTTTAGAAATGTTCAAATCCATTTTCATTCTAGTGAGTTGTATTTTCAAACGTAACTTAAACTCACAACTTCTAAGATTTTAGTTAGATGAAAAATCACAATTGAAATAGGTCGAAAGACATGATTTTTCATTTGATTATTGGTACGAAAGCGATTTATATTAGAACTTATACATTAGTCGAGTGAAAGCTTAGTTCTTTAATATGTTGTCATGACATAGATAACCGACACACCTTTACCAACGTAATCTTCACAAGTAGTAACCGGTATGTGTTTAACTTATTTTGTCTGATTTGCTAAATAATTAACTTAGAACCATTTAATAACTTATAAGGTGAACCATTTGGATTTGAAGTTGATAAAACTTATATTTATCACACTATTTACGGACACGAATATAATTTGAGAAAACCGGGACTCAACCCTGTTTTTTTTATTTCCCTTACATATTTTTCTATTTCTTTTTTTTGATTTACAAATTTATATATGAAATAGGTTGTAACAAACTTGAAGATAAAGATTATTGAAATCATATTACACCATATTTGAAATATGACTTTCGAAACATTACAACTTTGTTTTAGATTTGCAAATCAAATCTAGTATTAAATACAAATATTGTTACCATAATCAAGAGTTTTTTGTCTAAGTATAAAATGAGACATCGATTTTAAACACTAAAATTCTTAGATATCACATAAAATCTACAAGAAACCAATCACTTTATCAAGTGAAGAACAAACATGCTCTTTCGACATGATTTCAGATAACTTGTAAAAGTCCTACAACACAATTGTTACAACTCTTATACTATATACGTACGAAAGAATCACTGTATCCGTTTTAAGAAGACCGGATCAAAAATCGATTTAATATTTTAGATTTTTTCGGTCATAAATCATGTAGTAACCATTTGATTTTTATTTTAAACAATAAAAGAACACGTTTACTTTATATTTCAAAATATGTTATCTTTTTTGGAAACAAATTTTCTTAATATTGTAATACATTTTCATTATTTTCATGTTTTGTTATAAGAAAGACATTATTATAGAGAATAAAAGATATAGATTTTTTTGGGATAATATAATATTCATATCACTAACTATTTTCGTGGTAATCCATGTTACAAATATTTTATAAAGAAAGATTTTACTTATGTTTAAGATATTCATAAATGTACAAGAATATTATAAATATGGGTTTGTATCGTAGATACATAGAGAGTTATTAAAATATATATAAGATAATTATATTCCATCATTGCTGCTACATGTATTTATAAATGTATTTATAAAGACATCAAATATCTGAAACAACAATCGAATTTCATGTAGTTCAAAGTATGTGGATCGTTTGTCGATGTGGTTCTGTCTGAGTCAAGTGTTTAGACTTTTGTTTCATTATTTTATGGCGAAATGTTCGATAAATGCATTAATGTTTTCTTAATCTCCATATTTCATAATATAATTAAACTTCAACTTTCCTAATATATTGATAAATTCATTGAATACAAGTAAAAATACGCATATTATTAATGTATATTAAATACATTTTATCAATATATTAGAAAATTTATAGTTTAATTAATACATATATATAAATATAAATAATATCGATCATACACCATATAGCAAAACCCATATGATAATCGCCTTTAATTTTCTTTTGTTTAAAGAAATTAATAAAAGCAAATAGAACCGTTAGAAGAAGTATGTTGTTTACGCTATGTAAAGAAAAAAAGAAATATAAATTGAAAACATGAACAGTACTACAATGAAGGTGAAACAATATAATTTTAAAATTTAATAATTTTCGAGACGAAGAAACAACATAATTCTTCTTTCCAACGGTAAACACAATTTTAATGCACCACCATTTTCGATTCACAATTAATTTCAATTTTTGTTTATTTTTCTCTTTTTATTTGAATAAGTTTCAGGAGATTACCGTTGCAAATTTAGCTCAAAATTCATCATTTTTTTTTAGCCGCCATTGAAGTAAATTTCGAGCTCTGGATAGCTTCCAATTCCTTAATTTTCTGCTAAATTCATCATTCTAATTACAGGTAATTAATTTTATAATCTGTGTATATATTCTGTTTTTTAAATTAATTAATTATTTTAATTCATTTCATAGATTGTGTTACTTAATCTTCTACTATTTAGATTTGTTAGTTTTGTGTTAATTAATCATATGATAATGTATGCTAATGAATTAGGCGGATTTCGTTTGTCGTTATGTTAATTTATAAATTAATTTCGAAGATTTATTCATACAATAATGAGTTTTAGCTTATTTTATAATGTATGTATAATTTGTTATACTGATATTGACGTATGATTAGAGAGGTGATCCCAAAAATGTAGAGCACGTAAAATAAAGCACGTAATAATTTTTTACATAGAGCGCGTAGGACTGTCACTAACAAAATTCTTATTTGTTTTTAAGCATCTAGATTAATGATTTTAAAAGTAATATATTTAACATTTAAGTATATAATTTCTTTTTAGTTGTACATGATTTAGCATTTAGTGGTTTATATTGTTTGTATATTTGTGTCTCTAAATGTGTTTATCGAAATTATTTGTGTTAGTTTAATGTTTTAAATTGTTTGTATACATTTGTATCTAATCTCTTTATGTCATAATAATGTGATTTATGTATTATTTTTCAGTTGGTGCTTTCAATAATTAGTTGATTAGCTGTTATCTCTTTTAAAAACCGAAAAATGGTTATCATTACAAACAACAACGATGGAAGTGAGATGAAATGTCCTTTTGTGTTGGTCGGTTGTTGATTAAACGTCGAGTTCTAAAACGTACCTATAATCACTATATACTTCTTATTAAGTCCAGTTAAACTACGCATTGTTTTGCAAAAGAAAAAAACAGAATAACTGTAGATGTATAAGTTAGGCAGATGTTCCTTAACGAAGAAGCAAATTTGAAATAACTTAAGAAAAAACTATACATTCAATAAAGATCGAATGAGTGAATGACTATATGGATGACATTGACAGTGCATTTTTTAGTTGGTTTTGGTTATTGATTAATGTAATCAAAAGGCACTACTAGTCTACTACTCGACTGTTTTCGTGGTCCAGAAAATGGGAACATTTTGGACTTTATATATCATTAGTACCTATCAGAATACCGAAAAGTTGGTGTTATTCTAATATTAACTTCATAGAAACCACAGCTCTGTAATTAGTTAAAAAACACAGATCATGATCAGTTCTGCATGTTTTTGGTTTATCGATAGCTTTTTTATGCATTTTGGTCCCAATGAGTCGCCCATGCCTAATAACTCCACTTTTTTGTGCGTAGACGATAAACGAATAATGTGATGCCAATTCGTATTTCAATTTATATGGATGTTTGAAATGATGCATTTCACTTTATCGCCAAGAATTTCTTTACTTTTTTTACAGAACAAAGGAGTGTACTTTAGCTTTTTCTTTTTATTAGTGTTTGGTCTTTTTCTTTTCGGTTAGATTCTCCTTGTCACTCAATCACTACTTTCCTTTACTTTGTTTTTTGAATCATATTTTTTGTTCTCTATTTAACGTATAAATGAGCGCTGTTTTCCACTATAGAAAAGGTTATCTCGTAGCATATTTAAATTTCTTTTTATCTCAAACAAATCTTTCATCACCTTAAATAAATGAATATATCGAAAGATCTCAATTCCTTTATTCTCTATTTTTGATAGCTATTGTTTGATACACATTTAAGCTCATTCTTTCTACCGAAAAAAAAAACTAAAGTTCAAATACTTGTTCTCCGCTTTTTCCCATATGGAAAAAGGCGAGATGGTCAAGATAATCACACTTGTCTTTAACAACGTTTAAAACTTTATCGAATTCATTTCTGCACTGCATCATTTCCATTATGCAGATCTAGCAAGGTAATAAGCAACTCCTTGAAATTTAGTTACCTACATTTCTGTTTTACTTTGATCGATTTATCATATTTTTTTTTTGTTCAGTCATATGCTAATTATCTTGATAGGTGTTCTCGTTAAGTCGTTGCATAACTTGCTCAATATTTTACTCTTTTTTTTTCTATGCATAACAGATTTCTATACTTTCTTCTTCATTTAGGTTGCTGATCACGGATCTATTCGTGCTACAGCGTTTAAGGTCATTTATGTAATTGCACATAACACACCCGAAATGGAGAACCCAATGAAGTTTCAGTTATTATCGGTGGCTATTTTCATCCTTCTATTTCTTAATTTTTATGTCACAAGTGCTGATCTGAGCTCGGATGCTCAATCTCTCCTTAAGTTTGCTTCGGCAGTACCACACATTAGAAAGCTCAACTGGAATTCCACTAATTCCATTTGCACTTCTTGGGTTGGTATTAAATGCAATGAAGATCAAACACGAGTTATCGCCATCCATCTCCCGGGAATTGGACTTTACGGTCAAATCCCACTTAACACCATCGGGAAACTGGACAGCCTCAAAATTCTTAGCCTACGGTCCAATTTTCTAAGCGGAAATCTTCCTTCTGATATACCATCTATTCCTTCCCTACAATCCCTTTACCTTCAAAACAATAACTTCTCTGGCGAAATTCCTGTTTTATCACCTCAAATAAGTGTGTTAGATCTCTCTTTTAACTCGTTTTCAGGTAACATTCCGGAAACACTAAAGAATTTGTCCCGACTCACTTCATTGAACCTCCAATTCAATGAATTTTCAGGAACTGTTCCTGAGCTCGACCTTATTAAACTTCGTGTTCTAAATGTAAGCCATAACTTGCTCAACGGTTCAGTTCCTGTTTCCCTCCAAAAATTCCCAATTTCATCATTCGAAGGGAATTCTTTCTTATGTGGACCACCTTTGAGTCAATGTTCATCTTTGAGCGATTTACCTCCACCTTCTAATGATCTCCATTCGAAGAAACATAAGAAATTTAGTACCGGTGCCATTGTAGCCATTGCTGTAGGTGGCTTCTTGGTCCTACTTTTACTTGTGTTGTTACTATTTTGTTGTTTAAAGAAGAAAAACGAAGATTCGGTCAGTGAGTTAAAAGTGCAAGCTGTGACCCCCGGGAAAAACGAGAAATCTGACGACTTTGGAAGTGGAGTTCAAGCAGCTGAGAAAAACAAGTTGGTATTTTTCGAGGGAAGTGTTTATAATTTTGATCTTGAAGATTTATTGAGGGCATCAGCTGAAGTTCTCGGTAAAGGAAGTTATGGAACCGCTTATAAGGCTATACTGGATGAAGAAACGACAGTGGTGGTGAAAAGGATTCGGGAAGTTGGGGTTCCTAAGAAAGAATTTGATCAGCATATGGAGTTTGTTGGACGGTTAGGAAGGCACCCAAATATTGTGCCGTTATGCGCTTATTATTATTCCAAGGATGAAAAGCTTCTTGTTTACGAGTACATGCACACCGGCAGCCTGTCGTCACTCCTGCATGGTATGAAAAATTGTCCTTGATATGTCGGGGTGGTTACTGCTTTTTGTGTTATAGGTGTAAAAAGATTTGAATCAGACGGGGTGGGGTAACGGGTCAAAACGGTCATGCTTTGGTATGGGTCGAAAGTTGTTATGCATTAAATAATAATTTGGGCGACTTTCTACCCATCTGACTGGTTTACGTTCTAGCTAGATATTTATATTTTACCTAGAATGGTAAAATGGCAGGTTGGGGTGGGTTGAGTACCATGTCAAAACGACCGATTTTTGGGCACAAGTCTGAATACTTTTTGTCTAAAACTTTTAAATTGTTACCAAACTTTTAAAACTAACTCTTTTGATAAAAATGATTTAGAAAGGTTGTATGCATTAGGAATACTATATGGGCGACTTTGAACCCGTTTGACGTGTTTACTTTTCAGATCGATTTTAAATGTTAATGAGAAGTGGGTAAAATGGGTGGGTTGGACGGGTTGAGTAATGAATCAAGATGGGTAACGGGTCAAACATATTAGTTAGGTTGATCCAAGACACTTTTTTTTATGATATTCTGTAACAACAGGTAACAGAGGCATAGGAAGAACTCCATTAGACCTGGGATTCCAGAGTAAAAATATCACTTGAATCCGCAAAAAGGAATCGCTCATATTCACTCAGAAGGAGGTGGTAAATTCACCACGGAACATCAAATCGTCCAACATTCTACTCACCCGAGACCTCAATGCTTGCGTATCTGATCTTGGCTTAGCCCCATTAATGACCTTCCTCCCCACAAATCCCGTTGCATAGGATACTTTGCACCTGAAGTAATCGAAACTCGAAAAATTCACTCATAAATCAGACGTTTACAGCTTTGGAGTCCTGCTTCTTGAAATGCTAACTGGAAAACCTCCTCTTCCGGCTTCTGGTCATGAAGAGGTTGTTGACTTGCCTCGGTGGGTCCGTTCTGTAGTCCGTGAGGAATGGACCGCAGAAGTGTTTGATATGGAATTAATGAAGCAACAACATAGTGAAGAAGAAATGGTTCAAATGCTTCAGATTGGACTTGCTTGTGTAGCAAGAGTTCCTGATATGAGACCGACGATGGAGGAAGTTATTAGGATGATTATGGATTTACGACCATCGGATTCTCTGAATATCGACCGTCTTCTGAAGATAACAGGTCTAATGTGGCGACTCCGTAATTTGAAGAAAACTTAGCATTGCATATGCATTTGCATCATCTTATTAAGACTACAAAAAGCATCAATATGTAAATGCTTTTCGATATTAGTACTAGAATTTTTTGTGTTTTGATTTATAAATTGGGGTTATTTTATATAAAAGTTTCGGTTTTTTGTGATTACAATGAGTTTTCGGATTAGATTTAGTATCATGACAAGCTAAAATAGGTAAACAAACAATTTTTAAGTTATTATAAATTTTGGAACCATAGAATTCGGGATTTTTTTTTATCGAAAATGCAATGAAGATTTTGAAGAAAAAAATAACGGTCCACATAAAAGTGTTTTAAAAATATGTTATGATTTTTATAAAAGTTTTCTAAAAAAATTTGCAAAATTTACATTTGTTGTCATTTCTCTCTATTTCTGTTTTTGAAGGAGGGAGAAAGGACAAACAACCATATTTTTCAAAAAGTTCGTTATTATGATGAATTAAGGCGGTTTCCATTTACCGAATTGTATACAATTTACATGATCTGCAGGTCTTATTCTTCTGTTTATCTCTATAAATCTGTTTATTTGTTCGTATAGTTTTGTGTGAAATTGATCCAAAATCTGTTTAAATCCGATTCTTATGCCGTTTACATTGCATAAATACATTTCTGTGAAATTTGAACGAAAGGGCCAAAGTAGTAATTTCGAGGCAGCAAAAGAAAACCCTGAATCTTTATTATCGAATCATTGTCTGCATATGAAATTCTAAAAAGGGTTGTAGAAATGACCACACAAATAATAAATACGGATTATTACTTGATTAAATTTCGTATGTTGCTACCCGTGCTGTGTGTAGCTGAGATTATTCCTTGTAAACTTGATTATCTTCGAAGATGAGAATGAACTATTACGATAGACTTTTAACGTGTAGGTATGTGATATGTTTGTATATAGTAGACTATTTAATCAATGGATGTTGCTGGAGTGAGGTATGCAACCGTGTCCCTATTATTGTAACGTGTATGTTTATGTTTAACTCGTTTTCTAATTTTAAGCAAATGGTGCCTTTTGTACCCAAAATAGTTGTGAGTGAAAGTTATCGTCTAGTTTGAATGAAAAGTTATTGTTGATAAAGTGTTCTGAACGAACAGTCTGAATGACAGAAAATTGCTCCTCGTTCTAAACATTTACAAACATACTTTTTATTCGGCTCCCTTTTTAGTTAGATTTGGACGTTTCTAATCATTCAATACATACACGGTTTTAGTGTACAGGACGAAGAAACGAACAATATATACATCTGAAATAGGCGGTGGAAAGGTTTACCCTTATAACTAGCAGACAGGATTGGATGAAAAGCTATCAGAAGCGAAAACAAAGTGGGCAAATGGTTTTGTCTTATATTTTTGCTACTTTTCAAACACATCGTTGGTTGATTTGATTTGTTTACGTTTTTTTTACAAAACAGGTTGTGGCCACTTTAGTGCCTCTTGGAGTACTCCTTGTATTTTCATATCACCAACATACCGAAAACTGGCTGAAAAAATACGATTCACTTGTGTTCTTGACCGTTGATGTTGATAGATTACCTGTAAGTCCAATACATATTTAGTTCTAGTTTGATCACATTTTGTTGGGGTAGCCACTCCAGCCCGACCCGTTTCAACATGCAAAAATTGAATAATTTTGACATGATCCATTCAGACGAGTTACCCAACGACGTCTCTGACCTTATGGCCACCTGTAGACAATATTAGATGGTAAACTAAGCGGAGTCAGATTTTATATTTTGAATGGTATTGTAGGAATTTAGCACGTCAAGGGAAGATTAAAGCCACGCCAACCTTCTTCTTTCTCTCAAAGACGGGAGATCAGTAGGTGCATTTGTGGGTGGCAAATGAAAAAGAGCTTATAAAGAATATAGAGGCGGCTGCAGCTCTTCAGATTCAGTAGAATCCAGAATTATATTTCGCCGTCTGATATGTGAAATTTTAGTTGTTTTTTACCAACAATTAAGAAGAAAAGAATATAAGCATAAATTTCTTATTTCTTCACCGTCCCGACTCCATAGTGTTTTTTGGACATCTTAATGCCCGTTTTACTTCAAATTTGCTTATGTATATACAAATTACGAAGCCTCATATAGCAAGGATTATTAGTTTTTGCAACTCGATCATTATCACTGTTGAAACAAGTTATCTTGGTTCAACTTAATGCACAAATCTTATATCGATCAAATACGCTGCAGAGTTAGTACACAAGATTTAGGATAAAAAGATACCATGGTCTAAGAAGAAAGTTTAGTTTTTGATCAACCTACATAAGGTCTACAAAGTTGTCAAACACCCAACAAGCTATGGACCGTAAAAGTCTTTTATTATTAGTATTTTTTTTTAGAAAGCTAAGGTTGTTTTATTAAGTTTCTTATTGAAGACGGTATATATTAGTACCGTAATTTCACAATGCAACGTTAGTGCTTCAAACTTTCTTTTAATATGTCTTCTGAAAAATGTTGGTAGGTCAACTCAACCTGAGATATATATTTTCACACACCTTCTAATTTACGACTTTTGATTCCGTACTTCTTAGACCTGTTACAATGATAACTATACAAAAATATATTGAATGAGAGAAAGTTAATCGAGGAAAAGAAAAAAAGAAATGACAAAAAGTGGCCCATGCAGGTCTCGAACCTGCGACCCTTCGCGTTATTAGCACGACGCTCTAACCAGCTGAGCTAATAGGCCTTTGTTTATAATTCATTGACATTAATTTATATTTCAATATTACTAGACACTATAATAACAGAGCGTATAAACGGAGAATGATCTTTGTTCAAGCTACCGGGGAGAGCAAGCTTTTGTGGATTTGATGTAAGCGGTATAACCCAGTATTTATGTAATCATTCGAATCTTCCTTGATATTCTAAGGTACATCATGAAATTAAAAGTAAGTTTATTACAACATGGTAATTATAAAACGATTCAAGCTGACAATGTATTTATATCTACCAAAAAATGTTGTTTGGATTGTTTGGATTTGTAGATAGTATAAAGTATGGACGATTGTTTGCAACTTTAAGTTGCGGGGAAAACAATAGGTTTCACCTCATTGATTCGGAGGTTCAAATGATTGGTCCTCGCTTGTGTTTCTTTTTTATATAAGTTCAATGGGGGAAACGCTACTTGTATTTGTCGTTCAAATGTACTAAACGATCAATGTAGTGAAAAATAAAAATTTGTATTTTACAAGCTAATATAATGTTATGAACTTGAATAACACAAAGTCGTATGAAATATCCATATTCATATTTCCTATAGCTCAAGCAAACTTTCGGCTTTTTAAAAGTTAATAACACTCCCATATTCGGTGAAGTGCTTTATAGTGACCAACAATTGCTATCGACACGACACCATTCTTAAAGCAACGTAAAGTATAAAGTGATATTACCATAAACAACAAAGCAAGGCGGCGAATATAAGAGCACATACAAATAAAGCAATCTAGTTGACTGAAGAATAAAAGCTAAATGTATCAAAGACGGTAAACTATCTCTTACATCCACAAATGCCTAATCTAACAGTAGAATTAACAAACACTAATTAAACTCCTACATTTAACACCAATTACGAAGAAAAAAAACATGAAAAAAATAGAACTCATTCAGCACCTAATCTGACCTGAACCTAACAGCTGGCACAGAAGTGATAAACCTTATTTGTTCACATACACGATCATGGCAGCCCTGTCTAATGTCTCAAGTTAGCCAACAGCTCGAGAAACCCTTAACAAAACTTCCAATGATTATCAAGTTAACACACGTAACAAAAGTTGTCATAGGTCATCACGCACTTCGAGTTTGCAACTGATAATAAGTGGCCTTCCTTTTCCCACACCGCCCACATCTGAACTGATCAGTGGTAGCCTTTGGGTGGACCACAATCAAATAAAGCCTTCTCTTTTATTTTCACATTCTGCATTTGCCTTTCAGTGCTAGCCATTCTTCCGGTGTTAACTCCAAGATCTTCTCGGGTGTCACATGTCCAAGAAGTATTTTCCTTCTAAAATCTGGATTTTTCTGATCCTTTACGTTAAACAGTTATGGATCTGTATTTAAATTTCTGCCCCCCATTAGATTTTCCCCATTTTTTCAAACATTGCTGACTCAACCGATACAGCGACCCTGTAGGGTCACAGGCTGTCACTTATCCTTGATTCCTCATCAACCTCGCCAGCAACTTTGCATAAAGCTTCTGCAAGAAGTTCACGAATTTTATCACGTATAGGATCTTTGCAATAAACGAGAGATGTTACACTTCAGGGGGCAACATCAGTTGTTGTAGGTTTCTTTTCGACTTTAACAACGAGATAACCTTTTTCTCAGAAGTGACACTTTTTCAACTTTCATGACATCCGTCTTCTCAACCTTGACGGAATGGTCCTTTGAAATTTCTTTACAGGCATATCTGGTCCGTGCTCAGATTTTGGAGATTCCTTGATGTCCAAGTTGCCATTTTTCTTATTCTTTAATGTTTCTTCGACAATTATACCTTTCCAGATTTCGACCAGTTCTGAAGCAAGTGACTGAATATTCTTTTTTGGATGCTTTGTTAATTGACGAAGACGTTTTCCACCTGGAAAAAAAAACAAATTTCCATAAAAGTTCAAATATTTAACTAAATATTATAATCAACGTTTTTCTAACTCATTTATCCTGTATTTCTAAATTATTTGTTTTTCCGCAACAATCAATTAGCAGGCCAATTTCTTCTATTTTCTCTTCATCAAAAACCACATACTATCTTGCGAATATTCCAGATTAGATGATTGAAATATTAATTAAATTTGTAATTTTGTAATTCCCGAGATCCTTATACAGAACAGCAACATAACAGGGGAAGTAATCCTCTAATTCCTAAAGAAAGAGATAAATGAAATCCACCTTTTTAACAACTTTTGACCTCTAAACTGAAACTAGTTCGTTCCCAATTTAGAGGTCAGAAGTTGTAAGATAAATAAGGGCCTGTGAACGAATTGCATACATTCACACAGATAATGTGAGATAATAACCAACGATACAAAACTCTATACAAAAGATCTTGAATTTCCCGAGAAATAAGAGGAATTTGATACTAACAGGAAACATATGCTAACAACCAAAACTTCAAACACAGATATCATGCATTCACACGAATATGTGAGATAATAATTAACATATTAATTAAATATCTCGTATAAATTTAGCTCCCTTACAACAATCGAACAAAAATCAACACATATTTGCATGCTAATCCGATATAATAACAAACAAAACAAAATCAGATATTAATTAAGAAAAATCTAAAAAAAAAACAGCAATCAGATAATTAAAGCGAAATGTAACTACACAATTCAAAACCTAACTCCAATTCAACAAGAAATCTCAAAAACAATAATTGATAATAAAATTAAACTACATAATATACAATAATTTTATAATTAACGAGAAACTTAACTCCAAAAATCATCAAAAATAAAACAGTTCCTTAAATTAAAACTACATGATAAACAATAATTTGATAACTAACGCGAAACGTATCTAAAGAACTGGAAACTTAACTCCAAAAATCATAATAAATTTATAACACTTCCTGAAATTAAAATTACATAAAAATATAATCAGAAAATTAAGGCGAAATGTCCTAAAATTAAACCTAACTAATACATCGAATTAACCAAAACACATCAAACAGAAAATAAAAAATAAAATAAAAAAATTACTATCAATTTTATTAAATTCTTAAAAAATGAAATTACGAATGAACAGTAATTTAATAAATTATATTACAATTAACACAAAATCAAAACAAATTTGCATGCATTCACATTCACAATAACAATAATATATATATAGAATACCTGTGTATTAACAAGAATTTGATAATTAACAGGAAATTTACAAATTCAAGGCATCGACACATCGTTGTTCCTCCGGCGTTTCAGCGACGTTAACGGCATTATCAGCGGCTTTTTTCAACGTTTCAAAAAGTAGAATTAGCTCTTTCTCCTTATTATTGTTTCATTGAATGAATGAAGAATGTGTATAGGGATTGATTTTTGTGAAGGTCGATTGACACGTGTGGGAGTTGATCGGACGGTGAGATGGCACACGTGTGTGGAGTTGGGGGGAATTTTGGTGGTTAGGGTTTTGGCCGATGAAGTGGAGAAATTATATCGTTTGGGTTTGCACGTGATGGTTCGTTGCTGTGTCACGTGATGTTTTTTGTTGTTATTGGGCCAAGTTCGCTAATGTGTGGCTAATGCATAAGCCCACATATTTATTCCCTCTCTTGACTAATAACTACAAAAAAATACAAAAAATATATTTAATCGACTATTTTAGTTAAAGCAAGATGTTTCAGTAAAAAAGTTATTTACGATGAAGGTTCATTTTCCAAATTCGCACATGACCTTCATATTCTCGGGACCGGCCCTGACCAATAACCTTAAGACATATGTATCAACTCGAATGCTCTCGGACTACAAGTCCTTTTGGTACCTTTCTGTGAAATGATAGGACACTCGATACTAACAAGGTTTTTCTTATATATATTTACGAAAGGGATCTTGAAGTGGAAACATCCTTGATGTATTATATTATTTAAATATCTAAGGGGAAACAAATATACAAGTGACGACGATTAAGAACGAATAGTCGATCTCACTATAGGCAAAAGGACCGTAATAGTAGGACAACTAGGGAAAGTTGTTGGATCAACTGGGGAAGCAACATCGATTGTAGCGGAAACCTTGCTTGTTTGCAATGAAACCAAATATGATGCAGGATGTTGTGAATGAAAAGAAACAACACCAAAGACAATCTGAAATACAATAAACCCTAAAAGGATCCCAAACGGGACTTCAGGAGAAAACTCTCTTTTCTTTAATTCAACATCAAAAAAACCTAAAAGATCACTTGAAGGAAAAGAGATACAAATTATATAAAAGGATAGATAATAACAATTAAAATTGTCATCTTTAACCCGTCATCTTCTCGAACGATCAAAAACGTGACTTCACATGTTAACCAAAGAACCGACGGCTAAGCGAGAGGAGTTGAAGGCCTGAAGGTATACCCGCATCTTCTCCCCCTCTTGGAAAAAGAGTTCAAACCCGAGTCTTGGTTTTCCCAGGTCTTTAACTCTGAAACTTTCTAACCCCACTTCGTTTTCTTTAACTCGACTCCTCAAAAAGGACCATGTGACATCATGATCAACCATTCGATAAAATATACGGGGTCATCATCCTCAAATCACGCTACCAGATTCTAAAGGAATGTTCCTCTTCCTCCCCACCTTCGTCCGAGACGTTAGGTTTGGATTCGGTTTCCCTTTGTCAGAACGACTTAACGGTTGGCTTGTTCTTAGATCTGTCTGAAGTTCCTTCATTGTTTATGGATATTCATTCTATACAACATGTGGATATCATTTCTTGATAGTATCGTTGTCTCTTCCCGGCGAATCTATGATTACCCGATCAAAAGCTGTAGTGAGTTGATCCAAATTTATGTACAAATTGAAGCAACTTCATATGAGAATATTTCCTTGTATAATGATCAGATCGTAAATCCCTTTAGTAAGATCGTGCTTAGATGAGTCTTGAACCACAATATCCAAAAATCAGAGCGATCCAACGGTGAACGAACCCGTGCCTCCAATTCTTCTACAGTTGCGCAGATCTGGACAATCCTACACGGATTTGTGGGTATTTTCGAATTGACATCTTCAAGTTGTGTGATTTCTTACCTCTAACCTAAGCTAAATGATGCAGGGATGTGTGAATGAAAAGAAACCACACCAAAGACAATCGGAATTTCAATAAACCCTCAAAGGGTGCCCAACGGGACCTTTAAGAGAAAAACTCTCTTTTCTTTAATTCAACATCAAAAAATTATTAAAACGCCTAAAACTAAAACAACTTTATATAATTATAAAACCCTAAAAGATAACTTGAAGGAAAAGACATACAATTAATATAAAAGATAGATAATGACAATTAAAACTATCATCTTTACTAGTCATCTTCTCGAACGATAAAACGGGACTTCACATGTTAACCAAGAACCGATGGCTAAGCGCAGAGGAGTTGCAGGTCTGAAGGCATATCCGCATACTTCTTACCCCCTCTTGGAAAAAAAGACTCGTCCTCGAGTCTTGGTTTTCGCAAGCCTCTAACTCTGAACATTTCTACCCCCCACTTCGTTTCTTTAACTCGACTCCTCAAAAGGACCATGGTGACATCATGATCAACCATTCGATAAAAATACTACGGGTCATCATCCTCAAATCACGCTACCAAATGCTAAAGGATGCTCTTCTTCGCTCTCCCACCTTCGTCCTATGTGTTAGGTTTGGATTTCAGTTTCCTTGTCAACGACTTAAGGGATTGGCTTGTTCTTTGTCTGAAGTTCCTTCATTGTTTATGGAGGTCTTCATGTCTATACAACCTGTGGATATCATTTCTTGATAGTATCGTTTCCTCTTCCTTCCGCGATCTACGATACCCGAATCAAAAGCTTTTAGTGAGGTTGATCCAGATTTCTGCACAAATTGCCAGCGACTTCAGATGAAAATATCTCTCTTGTATGATGATCAGATTGAAAATCCCTTTAGTCAGATCGTGGCTGCGATGAGTCTTGAACCACATATCCAAAAATCAGAGCGATCCAATTAAACCTTGTTGATGGTTATGTTCATGTAACCAGAATTTCTAGTTAAATCCAAAGGAGAAAATGCCCAACCAAAACAAAAATGATCCACAAGCACTCCAAATAATTGTTGTTTGAAAAGAAAAGGTAAATGTAGGTGTCATGTGCATTACCTAAAGAAAAAAGCAGGCAACGGAAGGTGGTCAGGGCAAGACCGTTTGAGATTGAAAACTAGGCGCAAGTAATATATCAACAAAAAGAAGAAAGAACGGAAGAAAAACAATGACGGTCCCAAGAGAAAACCGTTAAGAGTGTTTGTATTCCATTAGTTTAGTTAAAAATATAATGTTACAACCGTTTACTCAAAGGCCCTATACGAAATATAAAAAATACGATATGAACTTAGTTATCTAACATTTATATACTGTAACTATCTAACATTTAACTTTAGACATAATTAACGACATTTCAGAAGACCGTCCTTGGATAGGCCTTTGTTTTCTTGACATCAATTTTTCAAGAAAACCGAAGATATCTTCATATGCCGAAAGAATATCGTGAAAACCTAATTATGAAAAACGTTCAACATGTAACGATTTTAAAAATAAGCCACACCACTGGTTGCCAATCAAAGAATTCAAAAAGAAGATGGATCTTGGAAGCAACGTTTTAAGAGTACATAATGTAACAACTAGTTTGCTATGGAGCCGTTGATTAAACCAAATATGTGATGCAATTTATAATATGTATTAGGTAATCTCGGGTTTAAGAAACCAAAATTGCCCTTAATTATTACACAGTCAAGGCTTGACATTTACAAAGAGGACAATTGTTTTTTCCTAACTAACATTCCTTGATGCATCTTGGATGATAACGGTGTTTGCATTGAAGCGCATCTATCTTCTTGTTTTGCTTAAAACTCGCCTTGACAACCACAGCAGACCTCTCCAACTTCTTTTTCACAGTAACCTTTCTAGTCTTAGTTTCTTGGTTAATCCGCTTCTATTATTCGACTTGATCATGACCAAACTGTTTCAAAACTTTGATCTATATGTAATTCTTGTCGAATTTCAACTTTATCAACTCTAGTGAAAGTAGTTCCATCATCATATTGTCTAGCACAAATAAGTTGATGACGTTGTGGTAGATGATGATACATGTCGGTACCGTTGATTATGACTACTTCATCTCTATCTACGTAAGAGAATGCACGGTTGGATAAGGAGGCTAAATACGACATTGTCGGACAGATACAGCGGGGTTGAGCAGGAGTGTGGCTGGAAAAAAAAAATATGTCCATAACTGAATTCATGACGAAGTTTCGAAGAAGATGAAATTTATGCCACAACTAAGAACAAGAAGAAGAAGAACACGAACAGAATGGAAGAAATGAATGAATGAAATGTGTATGTGTTTGGATAATTTATAGGAATTGATTATGTTATTTAAGGAATGTTTTTAGTAGGGGTGTTCAAAATCGGATATCCGAAATCCGAATCCGAATTTTTGGATATCCGAATTTTCGGATATCCGAAATTGTCGGATATCCGGTTTCGGATATCCAATATAATCCGAAAATCCGAAAATTTGAAAAATATCTTTTTGTTTTTGTTTTTTTGTGTTATTTTTTGTTTATTCCAAATTTTATTATACATTTTGTTAACCACAAGTATTTAATATTAACATATATTTATCTAATATGTTATTAAATCACCAAAATATTTACATTTACCTATAAAATACCTATAAAAATAACTATAACAACTAAAAAAAATATATAAATATTTTCGGATAATCGGATATCCGAAATATCCGAAATTTCGAAATATCACTATCCGAATCCGAAAAACCGGATATCCGAATTTTTCGGATATCCGAATTTTTCGGATAACTCTCGGATCGGATTTTCGGATATTCGGATTCGGTTTTTCGGATACGGATATTTGAACACCCCTAAGTTTTTAGATTTGGATTTAAAACTTGACGTTTAAGATTTATTTATTACCGTTACTGCTATTTTGAAACCCTAATTCAAACGCGTTTTTATTATTACAAGAATTAAGTTTAAAATTTTAAAATAAATTACACACATCGTCCTTCTACTTTATTCAAATTATTTTAATCTCTTAAGTCGAAATATTATATAAATAGTTATTATGGTTTATTATTCGTTGCACATTTTGCCAAATTATTTTATTCAAATTATTTTAATCTTTTAAGACAAAATATTAAATAAATAGTCACTATGGTTTGCACATTTTGCCCAATTTCAAACGGCTTTTACGTATCGTCCAACGTATCGAGTGCAACAAGTTCATAGACTATCTATGTCATTTTTGGAGCTTCAGGATGAAACTAATAGTTTGAACATCCACATAAATCATTTATGTAATGTACTCTATATGCAAACATAAAGTTGGATAATAAAAATTGTACGGGTTTTGGTCCCTACTAAAGAACAACCCGATTCTATTGATCCTGTTTTGACCCGTCTAGCTTGTCTGTAACAAGAGAAAAAAGGTATCAAAATCATACGAAAGTGTCATAATCAACATATATTACAGATCACAACATTACACGAATTGAAGCTAAACATACCTCTCATAAGACCAAAATTCAACTACAAACTACTCCATTCTATAAAAAAAAACTGTCCGATAGTTGACAAAGGGTACATTCTCTTTAGAACGAATGTCATCAAAGTGACCTCGACATTTGACCGTTACCTCTGTCGGTCTCCGTTGTTTTTTAGGGCTTACGACCTTTGTCGGGCCCACCAATCACACCCCATTCTTCAAATTGCCTTTGTCTTGCTCTAGCTCTCTCCTTTCTTCCTCGGATTTAGAAGTGTAACTAGTAGGGACAAGTAACCCCGTATTCCCACTCTGGCGATTCCATGTCAGCATCACTTACGGGTTTCTTGCAACCATAGCAAAGTTTGAAGTTTCCAGGCACCAAACCGTGCTGGACCGAGACTCGCTTTCAAACACAAAGCATTCACCCTCCCAAAGGGACTCGGCTTTGGGGACTTCCTCCTAAGTATTTAAGTATCCCACCTTGTAAATGGTAGACCTGATGACAAATAGAGAGAGGATATGTTAAAGATGATAACTCGACAGGAAACACATAGAATTAGATGTAGCTAAAAACAGAGAAAACATTAAAGAGACGGTTACATTTCCCTTCGTTTCTTTTTATTTCTATGTAGTGGCTTGACTTTCAATAACAATCTCACTTTTTAAATTAATGATGAAGATAGTATGCACTAAAAAAATACAATTTGAGCGACTTGCGAACCCATTTGACCTATTTCTCTTTTGAGCTGACTGTTTTGATTTTACCGATTTTACCCGCTTAGCATGTTCTACTGATAACTGTATTGTAATAAACAGGTGGTAGTTATACAACATAGAAACAAGTTAACGCTTACCTCTTTAAAACCCTTTACTGAGAAGGAAACTTGAGGCTTTTTCACACCGAATTCCACCAGTACAATACATTGCAACACGAGGTGGAGATTTCTGTCTCGCCTCATTTTGGTTTTCAGATTCCTCAGATGAATCTTTGCATTCCGCGCTGGGCATCTGAAGCTAATGAAGAAAGCTGGTATTGATCATCCACCCATAACGGGAACTCCCTGAAAGCTGTAGTCCGTGGATCGGCTGCCCCTTTAAACTTGCCAATTCTAGTTTCATAGTCATTTTCGCACATCAATTACCACCTAAGAAAATACCACGAAAAACTTAGTTCATATAGTGGTTAGTTGTCGGGCCAAACCAGACTAGCAGTGCTGTAAGGGTTTTTCAGTTGGCAACCTCTAATTAGGGCTATATGTACGTCACGAACTTAAGATAAAACTAAACAGAAATTTGATAGCCATAAAAAGTTCAGAAGGTTTTTGGACACTGGTTGGAAGAAAGAAACAAATCAAAACTGTTGGTTAAAGTAGAGATAGCAGTTTTGAGCTTAAGAATGGGGTCAATTTGGATCGTGTTTCATCTCAAGAGAGTCAAATGGTCAAATCAAGATACTTAGTTAAAAGGGGAAGGGCCCGGAGGAGTCAACGAGTTAAAGTCCCCCAAGGTCTATTATTAATACATACAAGTATACAACCTTCTAATCACTTTATTCATATACTTATACATCGATATTGTAATTATAATTAACATCAATATTGTAATCGTAATTAACACATTCATTATATAGAAAACTATTAATTACAGACAAAGAAGTGTTTGCGGGTCTAACCCACCATCCTGATTCATCGTGTTCTTAAAAGTGACATTTTTTGACCCATTATCCTACCTGCTCAGCGTGCCACCCATCCTGATTCACTTGCAGAAAGGTTCATGCAGAAATTTGAATATTTAGAAGCAAAAATATAATTCGGGACACTTATGAGTCTCTGTACACAAATGCTTGTCAGTTTGCAGGGTTTATAAACAGAGAGTTTTTGCTCAAATTGCATTTGTTAAGAGGCTATTTCGTTTATCATGACATCCTAATCAGCTAACAGTAGGTCAACAAACCTTACATGTTCCAAAGCTCACCCACTAGATTAAGGTCGAAGTGAAAAAAAAAACACGGAAATTTTCTATAGAAGCTGTTGAGAAGCACATGTATGCTTTCACAGAAGCAGACACTGCATCCGCCACAAGGACTGTAAATGATTTGTTTGTTGCTATTTTCAAGTCAAATGGAATAGGATCTGGTATATGCATATGGTCCGTTTTTCAATTCTGGTAGGAACAAAGTAGCAGACACTGCATCCGCCCCACAAGGAATGTAAATGATTCGTTTGTTGCTATTTTCGAGTCAAATGGAATAGGATCTGGTATATGCATATGGTTTGTTTTTCAATTCTGGTAGGACAAAGAAGTAGCATGTTGTAACTGTTTAACGAGGAGGTAGGGTGGAAATTACAAGGCTATTACCAATTATTGCCCACGGTTAGCATATAAAACAATATGCCCATATTCTCCCTGCATGCATTCTTAATAGACTCCTACCGCATGCAATTTAAAAATACTAGCAATTGGTCCACTTGTGAAATACCACCAAATAAAACACTTCAATACTAGCAATAGCCAATAGGTCCACTTGCGAAATATAGTAAGCATAAAAATATGATTCATTGATCATTTAAAAGATACAATGGAAGATCACATAAGAGCGACAAGAAGTCGGTAGGAATTGTTTGCATTTGGAGAAACCATAACAAAGAGGGACAAAGAGACGTAAAGGACTTGAAAATGATAGCCGAATATTATAAGCTTAACAAAACTGAGAGACTTACTGTATCTGGGTCACTGATTATTGAATTCCACTCATTTGGGCTAACATACTTCCCAACTCTTTCATTAGGCGATACTGACGGCATTCCAAGGGAAACTATCTGCACCAAACAATAATTAAATAAAGTATTAGGAATAGCTCACGAAGGTCACCAGTAATAGAGGTGGACAAACAAGTGGTTGAGTAACACACTAAAACGGGTCATCTTCTAAGACAATTCAAAACGAGTAGGCCGTAGTCCACTTTACCCGTAACCACGTTTTTCCTCCATTTTAAAAATATATATAAACAATTAATTTATTATTATGATCACAAAAACAATAAATTACAAATTTGCATTTAAATTTAAATCTTTAAGTAAAAGAAAAACAATAAAAATATTACGATAACTAACGATATAATTACTGTAGTTACCTCCTTTTTAAGCTTAACCCTCACATGGTCCATCTAAATGGTATCTTCCCCTGCAGCAAGAGGAGAACTAGAAGTGTGTCCTTGGTGAATAGCTTCTTCTTCAGGGCTAACAGGCGACTCTATTTGTCGAAGACCCTTTAATCGTTCATCAGACTGAATAAAATTAAGAACTTCTTCAACTGATTTTCGGATACCGCATATGCTACCATTAATACCCTCTGGTGCAAGAATGATACCACCTGAAATGTACTGAAAGATATAAGTTTAATGAGGGTATGACTTATGAGTGATAATAACTGAAACGGATAGGACGGAACTAAGAAAGGCTAATGTTTAGCAAATACTTCAATGGTCAAATGATTTTTAATGGTAACCAAGTTTCTCGATTTTTCATTCAAGCTATTTTTTATATGTTTAACGGTTTAAACACTCAAGTTTCAAGTTTCTTTCAATGTCGTAAAATTTTGGAATAATGGCGTTGTCACATGCCACGTCAGCAAAAAAACCCCACAACCTGGTTGACAAAATTTGGGAGAGTGATAACCCGGTTGTCAAATTTTTGTTTTTGTTTTTGAGAGTTTGAAAAAGAAAAAAGAAAAAAAAGCACAATGGCTCGTTACCCACATAACGAATCCCACAACGACTTCGACAACGAAAGGACGCGGAGTAATAACGAATCAACAACCCGGTTGTGGTGGACAGCGAGATTCACAACCCGCACCACTCCGGGTGCTCTTAGGATCCATACATTAAAACCGTCATATAGGCTACCTGAATATGAATCATGTGTCATTTATACCAATTTCGACAAAAATACATGCCAAATGACGAAAATGGCCTTACGTGTAAAAAAGACTGATAAAAGTGTCACAAAATATGTGTTTTCGATCGTTTGACATATTTTTTTATCAACATTAGTATAAATGACACAAAATACATGTTTTCGTGCTATGTGATAGTTTTTGAATACTTGGATAACCTCTATTTTCATTATCCTAACATCATTTTTCGATAGTTAAACGGTTAAAATTCCTTATCAATTAACAACATTAGTAGCATATCACATTACACATTTAATTCAAATTCATCAAGTAAACTTAATACAACATTTACCAGCTTTTCGCAAAGCTCTTTCAACGGTTTTCGCAGCTCGGCATGATCAGGAAACTCAGCAAACTTATAAAACGACACTACCACAAGCTGCACCATCTCCTCCTCCACATCATCATCTCCAAATCCTCCATTTCCAGTTCCCAAAACTGCTCCACCATCCGCCGCCATTGAAGAACACGAAAAACCGTTAAAAATCGCACCGCGTTGAGACGAATTCTTGCAATTGATGTGAGGAATTTGTGGATTAGTTAATCGAGGAAGTGAATTAGGGTTTTGAATTGAGGAATTGGGATTAGGGTTAGGGTTTGGTGAAGATGATAACATTTTTAGTGACGAAAAGATGAAAGGAGTTCTTCTGTGACAGAAGCTGATAACGGGAAAGGATTGCATTTGGAAGATGTGAAGGAATTAGAGGGGTTCTTTGTAATTATTTCCATACTTTGTTTTAGAGTGAATTATATAAATCGTCCCTATCATTTGATCGGATTGTAGGTTCGTTCCCGATATTTTAAAAATGCGCTTATTGTTACTGTGGAAAATCTTTGTTACGGATAACAACCCTGACAATGACGGTTTATGCAATTAGCAAGTCTAAACCTTTCGCATAATCCATATCAGGTTATCATAGACGATATCCGCAACATAGGATTCTACGTGCACTTTCAAAATTCTACGAACAAAATACGCAGTCTTAGCAAATGTCAAGGATCATTTATGCAATTATCTATTTGTGTTATTTATTTACTTTATTTACATTTTACTCCATCTCAGTTTTTGAATAATTCATCTTGATTGGTATAAAAGAGAAATGTAATTTTAAAGTTTTACATGAAGAACTCGTAATAACTAGTGACATGCTAACGATCAAGAAATATAAAAGAAGTCCAAATATCGGTTTGGCTTGTATTTTAACACACGAGATCCTTGACATATCACTTCATATTATGGTCGGTAAAAGAAAGTTAACTTTAAACATAATAATAGTGATATGTATATGATATAGATATAGATAGATAGATAGTAAAGAAAAGATATGGATTATAGACTCTAAGGTACATTAAAGATATAAGACATTTATATATGGTCATGATACAATCAAACAAGATAGGTATGGATTGGGGTCCCAAAGATGGATTTAGAGTTGTTCCAATGTCTTGTCTTTGCGCTTATGTCCAATTTTCGAAGCCGGATAATTCTTAACCCTATGCCTAGTCAGCTCAGGATTCCCTCGTAATCAAGGTAGTTCAGGAATGGCTATACATATTTTTGTCAAGCTAGATGTTTAGGGGAGTAACACAACTCTTGTAATTTAGTAGTTAATGGAAAATTAATCTGATAACATTATCACTATAACATTTAGACCAATTTTCCTTTTGTATGGCTATTTTATCAAATTACAGTCCCGTTCTTTTTATAGAGTTCGTCTCTTTATTTATGAATACTTTTAGCTAGTAGTGTTTGATTGTTTCCGGTTGTCAAATTCAGTTAACTAGTTGAATTGAGCAGCATGATAAGTTGGTACTCCACATTGGCACATTCTATCTTCATTTTATAGGAATTGAAACAAACAAGGGTTTTTTTAGGTCATGGGTTTTGATCGTTGGACACGTGGATAACAAATATTGTTAAACTTACATAACTAAACTATTGAGGGTTTTGGTCGTTAGGCACGATTACTCTATCATATATACTCTATACTTGATAGATGTTGCACAAGGTACCTTTGACCATCTCAACGATATTGGTGAGTAGATATCGAATCAAGAAATAATGTCTTAGACATCATTTTCTTACTAAAGAAAGTTATTCGTTACATAAGATTATATGATACATATAATAATATAAACAAGGAGGAGCATTTTTGTATATTCATGTTTACATAGAAGAAAAGTTAAATAAAAATCACATGTTAATCAATATGTTATATAATTTTGAGGAAAATTCCAAAAAAGGTCTAATCAGTTAGGCATGACTTAGATTTAAGCATAGTAAATTACAAATTTTGTCATGTAAATGTAATATTATATATCAACTTATATTAATATTGTTACTATTAACGATAGATTATGAAACTCGGTTTGGAATTCTTTTACAAAGTAAATGAAACACGTAGTAATGCAAGATGAGACGAGGACGAAGATATGTGATGAAATCTAATAAGTATGAAAAATTGAAATTGTGTTACGTATATTTTAAAATGTATAATACCTAATTCGTCTTAATTTAAATAATTGTTTTGTTCTTCTAAGATTTTTCTTTTCCGGTTTTGAAGCCTCAAGCCTTGCGAGATATAACGAAGCTATAGTGTTGTTCAAAGCATAAAAAGAAGACAAAATTTTAATATATTTTATAATTTGATATATGTTTGTATATATAATTTTTGTATTATTAAAGTTATATCGAAATAAAAAAAATATCAACATTAGATTTGTTCACATTTCAATATATCTATTGTATGATATACTCACCAATTTATAATCAAATGATATTTATAGCTAATTCTTTTTTAAAAAAATAACAGGTTTTTAATTTTTTGTTACTTTTATTTTATTTTATTTCCATAATGCGGTATAAAAAAAAACTAAGGTGTAACTAGGGGTGTTCAAAATCGGATATCCGAAAATTCGGATATCCGAATTTCGGATATCCGAAAATTCGGATAGTGATTTTTACTATCCGAAATCCGAATCCGAAATTTCGGATATCCGAATTTCGGATATCCGAAATTTTCGGATATCCGGTTTCGGATATCCAATATATCCGAAAATCCGAAATTTTGAAAAAAATATTTTTTTTTTTTGGTTTTTTTGTGTTATTTTTAGTTTGTTCCAAATTTTATTATACATTTTTTTAACCATAATATTAATATTTATATATATTTATCTAAATATGTTATTAAATCACCAAAATATTTACATTTACCTATAAAAAAACTATAAAAACGAAAAAAAATATATATATTTTCGGATTTTCGGATAATCGGATATCCGAAATTTCGAAATATCACTATCCGAATCCGAATCCGAAAAACCGGATATCCGAATTTTCGGATATCCGAAATTTCGGATATCCGAATTTTCGGATAATTTCGGATCGGATTTTCGGATTTTCGGATTCGGATTTTCGGATACGGATATTTTGAACACCCCTAGGTGTAACGTTATAAAGCGTGCCAAGACATGTTTTTTAGACGCCACGTCCAACAAAGACGTTTTGTATGTTTTTGGGACGGCTAAACCACGTCTCGCCGCCATCATAACGCCTTATTTAAAACACCGCTAAGGACCATGTATTTAGCAGTTACATTAATTGTTCAATAATTTTTAATCATAGCAGCTATATTTATCATTTCCGTTCAAAAACTCACAATAACCATTTTCAAATGAGTATTAATAACTACAATCCTTATAGACATGGTTTATAAGTTAAGACATGCATAAAAAGTTTGAAAGTATTCATTTTCTTTATATGAATCATATATGTAAAAGCCACAATTATTAAAATTATACCAATTTAATACGTATTTAAAATTTTTAACAAGAATCTTAATGTCTATAAAGTTGTGGTTATTAAAACTTTTATAAATGGAAAAAGAATTTTTCTTAGGAACAAAAAAAGGTTTATGGTATGAGGATAAGCATGAATAATTACGTCATCAACATGACGTCATACTTCTAAAATTTCCAAATCCTTAATTTACCTTAGAAGTTGCTAAGAAGTTATTTACTTTTTTCTCAACACCTTCCTATATCAACAACACCCTCATCCACACACCCCAACTTTCCTATCTATAATATATACATACACATTTCATATATCTATACATCTATATATAACAAACACAACTTGAGAACTCACTTGTACTAAACTATGTGTAAAACCAAAAACAAATAAAACCCTTTCTTTTTAACCATATTTACATATATTTGTGTGTTCATAGACATCCAAAATGGAGGTGACCTTATTACCTAACAAAGAAAGATTGATAAGCGAGTTGATCAAAGGTCGAGATTCTACTAAGAAACTAAAAAATCTAATTCGAAAGAAAATCGATGATGATGGGGTGGTTTCAGCTCAAGATCTTGTGATGAATATACTTGGATCATTCTCCATTAGTCTAAAGGAGTTGAGTTATGGTGACGTGTGCCCGGCTTCGGATACTACTACCTATACGGGGTCGGTTTGTTCTGATGCTCGGACATGGGACTCGGGTGAGAGTGAGAAGAAGCAAGTGCGGTCTGTGAAAGACCGAAGAGGATGTTATAAGAGAAGGTACGATACATATAATAGTAATTTGTTTACTTTTATTTTATTTGTGTTTGTTGATTATTATTAGTTTTGAAATTACTCAATCTCATGAATTGGTGCGAAATTGGTAAGTAATATTTTAGTTAATTAATAATAGTAAAATATACATTTCAATTATTACTAAATGAACATGGATACTTTTGCAATAAAAGCTAAAAAAACATTGATATGACTTCATTTGTCACTATGTCTTTTTGAACAAGATGTAGACCTAACATAGACTTTTGTCGTATATGATCCTGGAAAGTTTTTTTAGTTTATATATCGACAAAACATTTACTACTTTTGCAAAGGTTAAGACTTATTCATTCCGTCACGTCACGCCAACCTTGATATATATATACATGTCTTAATATTAAATATCATAAACAAAACCCAAATGTTATACTACATTTTAATTACAAGGAGAGTCATGTTAATTAAAAAATACCGATAGTCTTTACCACATGGGCAAAATGGATAATATAATTAAAAAATATGTCATTAATTTTAAGTATTTATCGTTTTTTGTTTACAGACAGCTAGATTGCTAAATTTATTTTAGATATTTTGAAAAGGATGTAACAAGAGGTTTTAATGCACATAGTACAATCCTGAAATGTATCTTTCATTTCATGAATACACTAACGTACAAGTTGGACTTCACCATGTACAACTTTTTAAAGCTTTGATTATGATATGAATTCTTTGCAGAAAAACTGAGGATTCAAGGATTAAAATTGTTGACACTATTGAAGATGGATATGCATGGAGAAAATATGGACAGAAAGAGATCCTCAATTCTATATTTCCCAGGTGCCACTTAGTTTAATTCATAATCGTTTTTTTTAAACGGTTAAACTGTTAAACTGAAAATTATCGTTTTAGCTGTTAGACTCTTAAAGTGAATTTGTCATAAAATAATCACATCCAATAAAATATCAAAATTTAAAATAATTTCAAATTTTAATATTTCATTGTATGTAATTATTTTATATAAAAGATGGCAACAATTTGAAATATAAAAATTTTAAGCATACCCATAACGTTTTTTATTTATTTAATTAAAACAACTTGCAAAAAAGTACACTACAAAATTTATTTAGAAAGTATAAAAATACAACATGACTTCCCAGAAACTTGCCTTTCGTGTTTATATGTTTTGTTAATTGCTTTCAATCTAAAATGTTGTTTGGTTTTAGTTAATATAAACCGTTCATAACACCATATTTCTCATTTTCTAAGTTTCGTTAATTATAATTCTGAGTGCTATGGCGTAAGATTATAACATGCTTAAAAAACTGGATTTTGCTAAACATAGTTTCTGAAGTAAATGTTTAAAAAATTCAGACTTGTAATGTATATATTGATAATAAATGCCCTTTATTTAAATAATTGTCCATGTATTATGGAGGACCGCTTCTATATGCAACAGTATTATGTGTGTATGAATTTCTTTTTCATTGTTGTGAGCTATAATTAGCATACTCCTAAAAAATATGTATGTTAACTTATTTTCTTAAAATTTATGGATATACATACATGTCTCGATTTTGAAACCACGATCGTCAAGATTATTTTCTTTGACTAATGTTTTTAATCGAATTATGTTTTTCTATGTAGGAGCTATTATAGATGTACACACAAAAACGAGGGATGCAAAGCATTAAAACAAGTTCAAAAACTCGAAGATGGCTCAGAAATGTTTCACATCACATATTTCGGGTTTCATACATGTCAAACTATGTTAAAAAACACTCAAATGTTTTCAGACTCGGGGGCTCTTAATTGTTTTCTACTTAATTTTGAGGATTCTAAAATCAATAATACACCAAGTAGTCGCTCAACCGTTACAAATGTCCATATTGCCTCCTCCGCGGAACAAGAAGATGATTCAAATGCACAAAGTGACGGAAATCTTGCATTTAGTAATCATGGGCAAACATCTGTTCCATTGTGGAAGGACATAATCAGTCATTTGGAGCCGTCTCATGAGGATATTTTCAGGAATGGTGTTAGCATGGATGAGTTGAAGTTTGACGAGAGTGTATTCTTATAAGTTTGATTAGTATGAGTTTGTGTAGATGAACAAATTCGTTATAAATAGTTTAAGTTAAGGTTAATGGGTCGACCGATGGCAAGATGTTTCATGGACCATAATGTGATAATTAGTTTGTCTCGATGGAAACAGTCACGTAAGTGTATTGTATATTTGCAGTTCAATAAATGCTTTTCGTTGTTCTATCTAGAAATGGTGTTGATTGTGGGTTTAATCACGAACAGGGTTTTTCTTTCTTTTTTTAGACCGCTTTGTGAAAAGTTTTTGTATATAAGTTAAGAAGTGAAGTAAGTTTAAAGCATTTGGTAAATATGGTACGTAGAGTTGAATCAACTCATACAAGTATTTGTTGAAACAAAGACTCTTATATGTGTGTTCCTAGCGGCTTTGCGTTTTGACCCTTATCGCCTCACGCGTCCACCGCCTTTATAAACCAAATATATACTAGGTTGTCATACCTGTAAGAAGCATTACCAGTTCCAAATGAACCACAGTCTGCAACATCCAATGTTGTCTCCTAACTAATCTGACATACAATATCAGTATATGCATACTAAACACGCATCTTAAAATCAACTTGTAGAACAGAGAAATGAGACTAATTTCTAAAACGCAACAGCATCATTAATGAAAGTGAAGTCGTGACACCATGTTGGCTAACTCATCATCAAGGACGTTTAAATTTGTGGGGAGTTTTCGTCGGGCGTTTTTCTTCTTGAAGTTGTTTCGTTTAACTCCCAAGTTCATTTTTGGTGGTGGAGTTAGGCGTGGAATACCGCCATCAAACTTCAGACGCGGCTGGAGACCCTTTGCTTTGTTATCAATAGTGTTCATCAGGAAATAAAACCCAAAATTGTTGGATTTGTTCATCATTGTCTCGGAAAACTCTTTCCATGAAGGCGGGAGTTTGGTTAAAACAGCACCTATCTGTAATTCTTGAGGGAGGAAGATCGACTGATTGTTGAGTTTGTAGACAAGATAGTGAAGATCGCGCACTTGGTCAGACACTGATTTCTCTTCAACCATCTGAAATTCCAAATATTTCGAAACCAAATGTCTGCGAGTAACATGCTCCTCCTTGGGTTTAAAATTAGTCTCCAATGCATTCCAGAGTAACCTTGGATCAGTTACTCGTGACGACGCATACAGCTCACATAAGCGGTCATTCAACGAGTTTTTAATATACTTATAACATAACGCCTCGTCCTCTTTCCGCGCCTCCCTTTGTTTCTCAAGATCAAAGATAACGTCCTCGTCTCCATGTTCAGAAACTGGATTTTCTGGAATTGGTGTCAGGTTTGGGTCAAGAACGTAAAACACATCAAGTGAGTTCAACAGAAACGTCATTTTGTCGGCCCAATCTGTATATTTGCACCCGTCAAACTTGTCTAGCTTACGGTAACGATCCATGTCAAACCTGCGTTTTAAAAGAGTATTGAATAGTGTTACACAAAAAAAAAAAAAACTCTAAACAGGAGTAACAAGACCAAAATATATTTAAGCTTATTAGAATCTGTTAATGTGGATAGATTGAGTAACAAGTCAAAATATATTCCAATTGAACACATAAACTAAACTATATTTGATCGGATATTGAATAATATATAATGAAACAGATTATATATTTTATCAAGAATGATTTTACCTATTTGATCCTTTATTTAATCTTATCTTACCTAAAATGTCAAATAACAAACTATATATCGTTGGATGGTTTAATCTTTTAATGTATACTATTAGATCATTTTTGATGATTTTATCACTCATCCTAACCCTTCTAATTTACATAATTAAATATATCCTTCAACTTTAAATTAATATTTATATTTAAATTTTTCCTTAATTTTAAATTAATTAGAATTGGGAAATGTGGACCATTGATCATCTTGATCCAATTGTCAAAATTATGTCTTTTTGTCTTAATTAATAATGTGGTCTTTTTTTTTTTTTTTTTTATCATTTTCCTAGTTTTGATATTTGTTATTTAAATTGATTTTTAGAGTTAGAATTATAAAGGTCGACTACGGTAATACTTTCTCTATGTGAATATAAAATAAACTTTTTGGCAATGTTTAATCTCCTATCCAATCAACTTTTGTATCAAAATCTATTAATGTATTTAGTTCATTGGTATGTTTACAAGTAAATAACAAATGTATATTAATAATGAAATAATTCATAACTCATATTTGTGACTACACAAAAACACATTTATAAACATAGATTTCCATATCATATTCGTTAAATTAGCGATTCATAATAACTAACATATGCGCAAGATTACAGATAACATGAGGTTCTATTTGTGTTCAAAGTAAAAAAAAAATATACCTTTTCACTCAAACATTCAATAAAAGGTTCTATAAATACGAGCCTCATATATTTATTTACGATAATACTTACTCTTGACTCTCGACTTAAATTTCTTATACACTCCGTATACTTACATATACTTACTTTCGTACCCGAACTTATTTATTAGCAGATGAGTCCATTTAGAAGAAAGGACACGAACTCCTCCTGTCCGGTCTAATCTGTTTCAACGGTTTTGGCACGCACTCGTCCTTTTTTACATTTTCTCCAATCAGATCGCCATTTTATAGAAACAGAAAATGTTCAAATTTTTGAAAGACGTGGTCGCCGGATCTGTCGCCGGCGTGAAAGATCTGCCGTATAATATCGGCGAACCTTATTCTTCAGCTTGGGGCTCCTGGACTCACTCTCAAGGCACTTCTAAGGTATTCCTAAAACACACACTGTTTACATGTATGGATTTATGCTTATAGATTCATATATACGTATTGATTGATTGATTGAACCTTCGTGTTTTCGTCTGTATAGTCTATAGAATTGTGCGATTTCGTTGTGGAGAGATTCAGCAAAATGTTGATCTAGTTGAGTTAGGGTTAGTGAATCATTTTTGTGGACGATTAAGTTGTGCTGTCTAGGACTAGCATATTCGTAACGATTCGATTGGATTGCATAGTAGGATCAGTTAACTCAATCTAGTTAAGGATGTATCTGGTTTAGGCTTTGCATAGGACTAGCATATTCTTAATGGTTCGATTGGATTGGATCGCAATTTAAACTTGACGGAAGTGGAAGATACTGAAAGTTTGTATTGCATCTGATTGAATATTTGGGAATTGCATGTCAGTTTGTTTATGCTGTTTCCGTAAATCAGTCATAAATGAGAAAGCCATGAGTTTGTTTTTGGAAGATCTTGGTGATCACTCTCTTTATTTTTTTTAAGTGCGTGTACTTTGTTAAAATGGTTTTTTTTGAAACTGATTTAGACTTAACCATTAGTGAAGTCTGTTTTTTTTGTTACTTTAGATAAAGTTTTGGATATTCCGAGTATTTTTCATAAATATATATGTTCCATTGTGCGTAGGAAGAAGCAGTATGTCAGTCTTTGGATTTACTATTTTGAGAGACACACCATAACTTAGTTACTTAGAGCATTACATAGACAACATAAAGACTGTGGTTTATATTATAGAGGGAGGATGTGAATCATGATGGTTCTCCAAGGAGTCCATTAGTTTAGCCCCCTGTATATTCTTTTTCTAGGATTCTTATATAAGTAATCAATCAATGCGAAGCTTTATAGCATATAATTAGTAAAGCTAGAAAGGGTGATTGGACGGTTATTGAGTTTCTGACTCTATTCTACTTTCTAGGAAGGATTCGATTTGCAATCTGTTTCATATAGGAAGGCTTGAAATCTGACCTGTGGTTCCTAACATGCAAGTGAATTACGGCGTAACAATTTGAATATTTATCTATCAAAATTCGATCATTAGGTTTTTTTTAATGTTTGATCTTCTTGGGATTTCCTTATGTTTTCCTTGTGTATATTGAGAACCTTTGGAGCCTTCAATTCTAGCTCTGTGTGCCTTTTTTAGTTTTCCATTTTTGATCAGTAAGGCCATGTCTTTTTTATTTTCTTTTCGATACATGCTTTTCTTTTCTATACCAATAATGATATCCAAGAAAAGAGTACTCGTATAACTTTTGTTGTGAAACCTGGTTTACCTATTTTAACTTTTGTCGAATGCTGCTTGTTTTCCATGCAAACTAAATACATAAAAAAAATAGTTGTAGTCAATGTACTGTATAACGAAATTGAGATGTCAAAATTGTATTGAAGGTACTTAAACGATTCAACTATGTGAATGGTGCTAAAACCTTTGTGAAGAGCTACAATGTCGGTTATGCCCCCTTTGGGTAGCGATTCTTAATTGCAACTTAGTAGCTTCCTGTCATTTTTCTAACTGAACTTGAGGTCACATCCCCGTTTAGGTGCTCTAGTAGTCTATTGCCTCTAATGATTTTTTCATGCCAAAATTCCTTATACTCTGTATTTATTTACGTTTAAATACATTATGTGGGAGAAATGCTCTCAAATACATTATTTGCATTGTTTGTTTTGATGGAAGGGATCAACTGGTAAGTGTCTTTCTGTTTTCTCTAGGTAGATGGATCCCCTGTATCAATATTTTCACTAACAGGAAGTAATGTCGGTGATGGACGTTTAGCTGCTGGACGTAATGGTGTTAAACGCCTTCGAACAGTGAGTTACTCATCAAGAGCTAAATTAATGTGATTTTTATCATGGTTCATCTGGACATAAATTCATTGATATGTGATCCTTCTCCGGATGTATACCTATAGTTTATATGTATATATAAAAATATATGCGAAATTAGCGACAAGTTATTCTCAAGTATGACAACATGCAATAATGTATACTGGTTTCAAATGTATAATGTCACTTAGACAGCCAGAGTTTCATCAAGCTTCCGTCATTCATGTAATTTGATTATCATTACCGATGTCGATTTGATGTTGGTAACTGGAGATAGTTATTTTTTGTGTTGAAAAAGGGGGAAGGGGAGGGGGGGGGGGGGGGGGGGGGGGGGGGTCTGGATAGCTCTAAAGCTGTACATGCCTCCAGGCTACTCTATGTAGTTTTCAGCATTTGGGGAGCTTCCTGCTATTATATATATGACTGCAAGTGAAAAGCTATAACTTGTTTTTCTTTAAGTCAGATATTCAAAATATTTATTTGTTTCTTTAAACTGACCCTTGGTACTATGAAGAAACGATAAAATATTTGGTTGCATGACTTGAAATAAACAAATTATTGATTTTTCTTTACTTGCAAAAAATACACAATTGCAAGAATTTCACCAAATGTTTACAAATTTAATAGAGGAGGCCTGCATAGGCATTAGAGCTATCTAGAGCCCCTTTTTCAACACTGAAAACAATTCTCTCGGGTTACCAACACCAAAATGACATCAGTAATCATAGTGAATTTACACAAGTGACAAAATTAATGAAATTCTTGTTGGGTAGCACTGTATCTGGCATTATACATTTTAAATCTAGCATGCAAAGCTGCACGTTGGCGATAGTAGTAGCTCATAGCTACTTTAGTATATATTAATAGAGATACTTTAGTATATACTTACAAATATACACTTTGTTTATTTCAGGTTAGGCATCCAAATGTTTTATCTTTTCTTCATAGTACCGAGGCTGAAATAGTTGATGGCTCTTCTGCAAAGGTCACTATTTATATTGTCACTGAACCAGTTACGCCACTCGCTGAAAAAATCAAGGAATTAGGATTACAAGGTACACAAAGGTACATAGACTCATTTCTAGTGTATATATAATATATTGTCCTTCTATTCTTGTTCCTCGACTCATCTGACCAGTGACTATGATTGGGTCTCTTTTTTAAACTGTCTCTCCCAGTTTCAGTTTTACGCAGTCACCATGATGTCAGGTGGCTTAGTTCTCTTTAAGATAGTATTCCACTTTTTTGTGCAACTCGTTTAGTTCCTAGACATGCATTTAGGTTGCTGATATGACAAGAAGAAACATCCTCATCGTTGGTCTATGCTATTGTTGTTATGTAATAGTGCAATGCATTTTTCTCTAACTATTAATGTCTTCTTACATCAGGGACGAATACTATGCTTGGGGCTTGCACCGGATAGCAAAAGCCGTGAGCTTCCTCAATAATGATTGCAAACTTGTGAGTACAAAAATAATATTTTTTTCCATGTACTAAAAATAAATAAATTAAAGCTTGATGTTTGGGTGTTACGATGCTTGAAGGAGGTGTCATATCTCCTTTTCTTTTTTTTGTTTCATACAGGTTCATGGTAATGTATGTTTGGAAAGCGTGGTTGTTACTCAAACCTTGGACTGGAAGCTGCATGGTTTTGACGTTCTTTCTGAGTTTGACGGGAACAATGAAGCATCTGTAGGACCAATGCTGGTAATCATAAATCGTCAAATATATTTACTTTTAATCTCCAGTAAATATTTATCCTGACACGTGGAACGGAAAAATATATAGAATGCTCACATTAATCTACGGATTAGTCGATTTGGGTTGTTTTTATCTCAAGCAGGTCACTAAAGTAATTTAGCTAAAAAAGGAAAGGGCAAATGGTTTGAACAGGCTGAAAGTCCTCTCAACAGTCTCAAGCCTATTTGGAATGCATTCGACCTCCCTAATCTTTTTAGTTAAAATTTAATTTATTATTATTGTAATCTTATTCAACGTTTTATTAATAAAGAAATTAAAATGGACAAAAGTGTTTGCGGGTCAACCTGACTGTTTTGTCCTGTACTATAAAAGGCCATGTTTTTAACCTGAACCTGTTTTGACCCATTATTTAACCCTCCCGACCCGCTCATCTTGCCAGCTTTGCATTGAACAGATTTATATAATAAAACCCCACTTTCAGCTAATTTTATTCTATCTTATTACTCTGAAGTTGGAGAATGTATATCATTTCCAGCTTAATAAGCACGCGAGATAATTTCTGAACATACAAATTCTGAGCAAACTGAATATACTGAATTGTACTAATTATCAACGTTTATCCAATTCCTTTCGCTTAGGCACAGAACCAAATATATAATTAGATATATGGGGGCTATGGGCGTAAGCACTATCTCAATCTAACCTAACCAAACCTTGGTTCTGTCCTAGTTCTAGTTTTATCTCATTGTGGTTAAATGGAAAATTACTAAAGACTAAACATTGTCGCCTCATTCCTGCTATAGATCACCATGCAATGGGTTTCTTATGATCACCATGCAATGGGAGTGCCCTTTTTCTATTATAAGAATTCTTTTTTTGCTTTTGTTTCTTGGTGTTGCTATTATGTTTTTTGCACTATATATGATACTTTGGTGTTTGTATTGATTCTAATGTCTTCACGGAAATTTAATTGTTTCTTCAAGTTCTATAGTGCAGTTTCACTGAAGTTTATTGTTTCTTTTGTTGGTCCAGCAAAACGATTGGCTTGTTGGCACACAATACAAACCTGTGGAGCTGGCAAAATCAGACTGGGCATCTATTAGAAAATCTCCACCATGGGCTATTGATTCTTGGGGTTTAGGTGAGCTTTTTTGCCTCGTTTATCTAAACCATGACCATTGCGTCAACTGGTTAACAGAATGAGGTCAATGGTTATTCTTGTTTTGGTTGGGCAAGGTACTGTGTGCATTAGTGTGATAGTGTCTTATACTGCATTAACCTGAGTGTTTTATATTGTGTTCCTACCTCCTTGTAGTTGCTGATAATCAAAAATAGCATCTTGAATTTTGTACCAGATTTTCGTCATGATATTTTGGACTTTATTCGTTGCAATTACCTGAATGAACCTGATATAGCCATTAGCCTGCTAGGACTAGCTTGACCCAATGTTTAATGAAGGTGGAACCTCCATGCCAATGATGAGTGTCCGAGTAATAATAAACAGCTTTTTTAGTGGTTCAGTTTACCTTTCTGTTTTCGTCATAACATTTTGGAATTTGGGCACACAAAAGTAACTGAGGCTTGATGATGTATGTATGGTATCTGTACATCTTTTTTCAAGACACATCTAATGTTAGTTATTTTCGTCAGGCTGTCTCATCTATGAGATATTTTCGGGTTCTAAGTTGAGCAAGACTGAGGAGCTGCGCAATACAGCCTCGTTACCAAAGGTCAGCATGCCGCTATGGTTAGTGAGGCGGTAACTTCTTGATGCCCCTCAAAGGTCTTCTTTAGCTGTTTTCTAAGTTATTGTCACTTCAAGTATATTTATTTTTATTTGTTTCTTCATTGTTGCAGTCTCTACTTCCAGATTATCAGCGCCTCTTGAGTTCTACGCCATCTCGTAGGTTGAACTCATCAAAGCTTGCGGAGAACTGTGGTTTGTTCCTTCCTACACCCACCTTTGTTTTTAACCTCATGTACAGCTCCTTTCTTATGTTGCTGAAATGGACTTATATCCATCATATTTCAATATTATTTCAGAAATATAGCCTATAAATTTTTAATGCTATATTTCGTTATGCATACCTTTTTTACAAGATTGCAGAATTGTTATTACCTTTTTGACCTATAATAAAATATTGAACTTGTTATGGCAGAGTATTTTCAGAATAAGTTGGTGGATACTATTCATTTTATGGAAGTACTTAATTTAAAGGATAGTGTTGAGAAGGATACATTTTTCCGTAAGCTTCCAACTCTAGCAGAGCAGTTGCCTCGTGAAATTGTGCTTAAGAAGGTATTATATTCTTTTACATGTGAAGTTTAATTAGTATGGTAATGTGAAATCTTTTATAACATGTATCTGGATATGCAGTTACTTCCTTTGCTTGCTTCTGCCTTGGAATTTGGTTCAGCCGCTGCACCTGCTTTGACTCCATTATTGAAAATTGGATCTTGGCTTTCAGCTGAAGAGTTTAACACAAAGGTCACACTCTTCTGTTTCGTGTCTTGGTTGCTGTTTTAAAATGTGAATGCTCTGTACTTGGTTTTACTTACTTTGGTATCTGCTGATATTTTTTCTGAATGTAGGTCCTACCAACATTAGTGAAACTTTTCGCCTCCAGTGACCGAGCAATTAGAGTTGGTCTGTTGCAGCATATTGATGAGTATGGAGAGTCATTTACTGCCCAAGTTGTTGATGAGCAAGTAAGAATCAAGTACTAGCAATTTAGAGGTGCCAATTTCGACCCATTTACTTATAAATAGGCGATCTTGGCAGTCTTCTATCTCATTCTGGTCAAATCAAAATAATTTGCTAAAAAGGGAATGGATTAAATGGGTTGAAAGTCACCGCAGTCTAGTTTAATACATACAATACAACCTCCTAAGTCTTTTTATACTAACATCTAGATTATTATTGTAATAATATTGCTTCTGTAATCATATTTAACACATTAACTATTTATTAAAAATAGGGTAGTATTATGGACAAAATCTGAAAAGAACTTTTCAGGTCAACTCGACAGTCAACACCTTTTGACTTGTTACCCATCTGACTGATCCACCCATCTTTCCACCTCTAAATCGCTCTTTTACTAGCAAAGTTGATTTGTTTCAGCCTCTTTCTTCTATATTAAGAATGTGTGGTACTGTTTGTGACCAGGTTTACCCTCATATTGCCACTGGATTTTCAGACACATCTGCCTTTCTGCGTGAATTGACTCTTAAGTCCATGCTTGTTCTTGCTCCAAAGGTATGTTCATCTTACATCCTCTCTGGTTTCTTTGTTTTTTTTCCTTGACATTGTTTAATGTTTGACAATCATTGAGATGATATGATTTCTTGGTTATAAATGATCAAGTGTTTTGCAGCTCTTATGTCTGTTACAATAGAATTGATACATATTTAAACACTTCTATAACTCTTACTTCATGTCATTAACGTGTGCATGCATAGATATACGTTAGCAACTCACTGATTTTTATCCGATTGTAGTAAGATAAGAACTGTAGTACAGGATTCTAACATAGACGATATGAAGTTCTGTTTCATTTTATGACGGCAGAAGTTTTGCTGACAGTGATTTCCGTGTTATTTCAATATATATATTCCTTCTGCCTTAAAATACAAGAGCATTTTGTCAAAATATTACAAGTTCATTTTCCCACATCCTTGAATAACACATCCTTGTGTGTTTATATATATTTTTAATTTTTATCGTCCACTAACTAATCAAAACAAAATGTATATAACAGAGAGATGGCAAAGTATTTTTCTCTGCTGTAGCTAGGATTGTTCATCTTCACCTTTTTTTTATCAGTGAATTCAGTTTGACATGATATGTTGTTTGCGGGTTAAAGATATTGTATCTCATTCTGTTATCTTGGTCTGTGTATTTTAAATTGCAGTTATCACAGCGCACTCTATCTGGGTCACTTTTGAAATATCTTTCAAAGCTCCAGGTAATGCATCCATCGGTTGCTATAGTTTTACTGTCTCCAGTTTTTCTATTCTACATTATATAAACATTCGGTGTATATTATCCCTTCACACTTGTCATGTTTATGCTTGCTTACTTATCTTCATTATTGACACAGGTGGATGAAGAACCAGCAATCAGAACAAATACGACCATACTACTTGGAAATTTGGCTAGTCACCTAAATGAAGGGGTTAGTAAAGTTATTAGCAAATTTTGTCCACAAAAGAAAAAATAATAATAATTGAAACCATTGGTATATTGCAGACACGTAAAAGAGTTTTGATTAATGCGTTTACTGTTCGTGCTTTACGGGATACATTTTCTCCAGCTCGAGGAGCAGGTAGAATTATATATTTTTATTTTTTCAATTTTCTTCCACCAATTAACATTATAGATCTTGTTGTGTTTAAAGCATTTTCATTTCGTCCTTTGTGCATCAATTTTGATGGATTAGCATATGTTTGTTTGTGGCAGGTATAATGGCTCTATCTGCAACTAGTTCTTATTATGATGCCCAGGAGATCGCTGTTCGTATATTGCCGAATGTTGTTGTACTGACTATAGATCCTGACAGGTTATTATTCTTGCTTTATACAGAGGACAGTACTTATTAATAATATGACATTATCGTCTATAAGTCATTGATTATGATCCAAAAACTAAATTAAAGTTTGATGCACCTGTTAGGGGTGTGGTTTTGGTAATAAATTTTTCGAGATACTCACGGAAATGATTCAGATCTTACCCTTACCTACAAGGAATAAGTGCCTGTTTTGTTCATTACTAAAGAATCCTATAAAATATTTCTATTTATCCTTTGAATTACTCATCAAATCACCTGAGTTCGGGGGTCTTACCTATTCTTAGAGGTGGAAGTTTCAGCCATATGAATGAGTTTATCTGGCTTGTGTTATATCTTAAACTGGTCTGAATTGAATGAGTCGAACTGGCTGAAAGTTGCAAGAGTCTTTTTTAGATGCACCCAACCTCATATAACGTTTTACTTAAATCCTTTCTTTTAATCAGTGTCTTATTCAAAGACTTGGATTATTCTTGTGATAAGAATGTCTTTGAAACAGTTATTAACACATTACCTATCTTTAATAAGTTATAGAAAATGGAGAAAAAAGTTTGTGCGGATCAACCTGTCCCAAAATAGACCCTTTATCTAACCAACTCATCTTGCCACATCTACTTATTTTTCATAGTCATGACCTTGATTCTTGTCATTGTGTTCATGATGGCTTTGATATATATTCTGACTAGCAAATCTGATCCATGACTCATCTACTGCAGTGATGTTCGATCAAAGGCCTTCGAAGCAGTTGAACAGTTTTTGCAGATAGTGAAGCAGTTCCACGAAAAGGTGTGTTTGTGTGTGTGTGTGTCTTTTGTTGCTTTTCTTATGTAAATGTCTTAATTTTACATCTCGTACAAGATCCGAACTAGAAATGTTGGTAAAGGTCTTGGATAAACACAACATAATAACTACTTAATAATAAATGTCATTTATACATCTCGTTTTGTAGACAAATGCTGGAGATAACACTGAGCCTGCAAGCTTGGGAATGTCATCGCTTCCAGGCAATGCAAGTATACTTGGGTATGCCTATCTGATTTCTTATGTTTATAATGTAATGTAAATTATAGTGTTATTTTTCTACAATCGGAGGCATTGTTTTTACAGACATAAGCAAATGTAGAGCAGGCAATATCTGTCCATTTATTATGCATGGGTCAATTTGGCCTATCAAATATGAGAATAAAAAAGTTACAAAGAAAACGGGTCTGAAAGTCACTGAAAGTGTATCTTTAATGCATACAAACATACAACCTTCAAATTGCTTTATTAAAAACGATAAGTGTTGTAGTAGTATAGTTTTTGTAATCATTACAGCACTAGTTATTTATAACAACATTTAGGAGAAAATTAAAAGTAACCTTGTACCTGACCCGCCCATTTCCCCATCTCTAAGCAAAGACAAGGACCATGTCATGCCATATACATTTATTTAAAGTTTCTGCTCGAGTTATATTTGATTCTCTAAGTAGCTTCAAATGAAACTTACTGATTATTCTCCTTTGAGGTTTCTTAACTCAATCATTAACACTTGGTATCTTCCCGGAGATTTTGCTTACATTTTATAATGTTTGGAGATTTTTATAAAGTTGTCACACACTATAGCACATAATTTTATTTTTTCCTTATAAAAAAAGGTGTAGCTAAGAATCATATACATTTCCTTACAATCTGGGGATTTCTATTTTATTTTTTGTCAAGCAAGTAGTAATATGGTTTCAATACCCCTCTCGACACGAAGTAGGAGAACCAAATAGAAAGATACTAAGAGTATTAGTTGTATCCCTGACATGAAACCAACATCTCGGCTATTATAATGCAGATGGGCCATGAGCTCTTTATCTATCAAAGGAAAGCCTTCCGAACATACTCCACACTTGTCTGCAAGCTCCAGTGCACCAAATATTTCTGCTGTCGTCAGTGCTAGCTCAGGTACCATCTTACGTGATTTTTTTTTTATATATACCTCTTTAAAATTGGCAATTTCGACCCATTTATTTATGAATGGGCTGATTCATGTTATGTTCTATCTCTAACCAGTCAAATGGGTGATCAAAAAATTAACTATATAAGAAACGAGTCGAAATGGTTGAAAGGCTCCTAAAGGGTATTTTTCAATGATGAAAATTATTTAATTAATAGTTCGGTTAATATTGAGATAATATAATCTTTTGAAATCATATTTGACTCGCTAGTTATTTATGGAAAAAAAAGACAGTGTTTAGAGTAATTAGAAATTCTAAAATATACTGTAGAAGATTAAAGCACTTGTTTTACGATAGTAGTACCAGATGCCCAAAGAACAACAATTGTCCGTGCCAGTTCAACAGCTGACATAGCCGATCAACCTGCGCCTGAATCACCTACCTCGACAGCTACTGATGGATGGGGTGAAGTTGAAACTGGTATTTTTGAAGAAGATAACGACAACGAAAAAGACGGTTGGGATGATTTTAAGCCACTTGAAGAAGACACAAACCCATCCCCTGCTCTTGCAAGCATTCAAGCTGCTCAAAAGCGGCCCGTTATTAACTCAAAGCCACAAGGTAATAATATCTACTAGAACTTTATGAAAAGTCCCAATTATCATTTTGCTTTTGACTGCAATCGAAAATTGTAAGCAAACTTAGGTTTTGGCTTTGCATTCTGATGACTAACTATTTGCTTCATAACAAAAGTTCAGGTTTAATTAGTTTAGGAAGAAATATCGAACACACTAAAATTAAATAAAAATTGACAATGTATAAGTTATATGAGGGGATAATTTACTAATTTGACCTTTTGACCCGGTCCCACATACAAAAAACATATTCGATTATGTCAGACCAATTTATAATGTTTAAACCTTCAAAATCGCTCGCGTAGTGTAACTTACAATTTTTAGGGTTAAAACGTTGAGAAGCTGGTAAGACATGGTCAAAATTGCTTATGGTAATACTCCGAGCTATTATTTATCTCTTTAGTAAACATAGATCATAATCTGTTCTTGTTTGTTTATAAGTGTACAACCCGATAGTTTCTTGGGATGTTTGCATTAACACCATTACACCAATGGCAATTGAGCTTTAACATGGGGCACTAGTCACATCAATTATTTTCGTTTTCATGATACGTCCTGTATGTTTTGATGTAATTGTTATTGTTTCCAGAAACATAAATATATTCCTGTTGATTTTAAGTAGAAGATAATATGTTTCGAGTTTTGACATTCAAAGTTAATTTATAATAACTAATAAAAGAAAGGAGGGAGCATCCTAATGTGTGTATATTTGGCAAGAGTTGAAATTCTAGTTTTCACATCATTATGCTGACATCATATTTAGGTATAAGATTTCCAACATATTCATAATCCGTCATGTTTGTAAGAACTACGTTCAAGTTTGTCTAGGATCCGTTATCTTAGTCGTACTTATATGCATTTACTGATCGTAATTGCTTATCTTGATTTCCATTTCTGCTACAGTTTCAAATATGATACCCAAATCGACACCATACGTGAGCAAAAATGAAGATGAAGACTTATGGGGTTCAATTTCTGCTCCTCCTCCGAAAGTAGCTTCAAAGTCTCGGATTGTGAAACCGAGTACTGCTACCACCTCAATTGATAACGACGACCCATGGGCTGCCGTTGCTGCGCCACCACCAGCCACCAAGGCCAAACCCTTGGCCGCTGGGCGTGGGCGAGGGGCTAAACCTTCTGCACCAAAACTGGGTGCTCAACGAATAAACAGAACATCTTCTTCTGGAATGTGATATTTTTTTTAGAGAATTTGGAAAATAGGAACAGAAATTTTTACAAGGTATGTATATTAGTGTTATTATAATTCTTTGGATTTGATTTTGTTTTACAATTATTAGATGAGTTTAATTTTTGCAACTTGAATTGTATTTTACTTGGCATAACTTGATTTGTTATACAAAAGTTTTCTTATTATTTTCTATCACCTAAATCTGCATAAGCTTTGTAGCCGGCAATCAAAGTTATGGAAAAAACTGAATAAAGTAATAACTAAATGTAAAGATTAAAATGAAAAACATTATATTTAAGAGTTAATAATAAAAATATCTAATAAATAGTGTTTTTTAAGCAAAAACACTATTTATTAAAAAAATTAGTTTGATAATTGATATTAAAAAGATCACGTTGTAAACATGGGTCAAAACATGTGCTTTGTATTGATACTAGATGTTCGATTTTAGTCCTTGATGTAAAAAGATCTTAGCAATTCATTCGAAGGTGAAAGTAGTATAAATATGGATGGCTTTTACTTGGCATACCAAATTACCATTCGCGTATAAGCTACTTGTGCACCTATTTTTCGATTTATTTTTTAACTTTTTCTATTTTTTTATTTTTTATTTTTCTTTCAAGGATAATGAGGGGAGAAAACTAATTGAAATTTTTGAAAAGCTATTTAAATGGTGTTTCATTTGCAAACTACTATAAATATGTTCAAATAAATATAAATAAAAACTTGGAAACTTTAAAACCTTGAACAATATTAATAATGAAGGTAACTAAGAGTAAAAGTAAAGAAATAGTAAAATACTATAAAGATTTTAACAAAAACATTAAAGGTTTTTATGAAAAGTGTATCAAATATTCCATGAAAAATATATTTAATTTATACATGTTTAATACTTATAAAAAAAAAAACCAAAAAAGAAACAAAAAAAAAAAACTAAAATATTAAAGTGTAGTGATGAGAGTATAGTATAGAATTTATAGAAAATAAGAGCACTCGGAGTGATAATGAGTGACAATGAGGTTGTGGTGGGTTGTGGGGAAAAAGGTGATGACGTGGCAGTGAGAATGAGGGTTGTGAGTTGTTATGATAGGGAGGGTTGTGGTGGGTTGTGGGATTATTTTATTATTTTTTTATTTTTCTTAAAAGATTTAAATAAAATAAATAATACATTTATTAAAATAAAAATACAATACAATAATTAAAAAAAACACACAATACATTAATTAAAACTCTAAAAATATTTAAAAAAAAAACTCTAAAAATATTAAAAATTTTAAAACATATATAAAAAAAAAACATATATTAAAAATTTTAAAACATATATTAAAAATTTTAATATATTAAAAATTATAAAACATATATTAAAAAAAAACATTAGGACAAAATTTTAAAACATATATTAAAATTTTTAAAACACATAAAAACCAACAAACCCTAAAAATAACTCCCTCCCTCCCTCCCTTCCCTTCCCTCAGCCTCCATCTGCAACAAAGAAAAAAAAAACCACAACCCCCATCGGGGATTCGAGCTTACAAAGAGAAGGAAGAAAACAAAGAGAAGGAAGAAAACAAAAAAGGAAGAGAAAGAAGAGAAAGAAGAAAAGAAAAGAAAAAAAAAACAAAAGTCTGAGAATTGCCTGTTGTGGGCACAACGAGTGCCTCACAACGAGGCGAGAACGAGCAAGGGCGGAGTCACAACGAGCCACAACGCTCGTTGTGAGGCGAGAACGAGGCGAGGCCTCCCCCACTCCGAGTGCTCTAACAAAGTAAGCTCTCTAAAGTATAATTATTTTTTCTTTTAAATACACACAAATGACTCTTGTTGTTAATCGATTGAAATGAAAATGAGTGGAATTGGAGAATGAAGTCTATTCTTCAGCTAATTGCATCAATAATCTTCGTCACCATCCTCATTGCAGTATCTGTTTCAAATGAGTCTTTACCACCACAGTGAGCTTCTACTATTTTGTTTTCGTTGATTTCAAATTAACTTGTTGTTTAGGGTTTCTGTTTAGTTGATTATGCGATTCACTGATTTCAATATATTATAGCTTGTTTTTACTGTATATACTTTTGATGTAATTAAGCTATTACAACCTAGTTATAATTAAACAAGTGGGGTTTTTATATTCCATGAAATATTTTCCAAAAATTAGTTGAACAATGTCTTTTTTTATTTAGCTAAACTTGACCTTGGCTAATATAATTGTATTATAACTAATTAGAAGTGTTTTAAACAATACATAAACTTAGTTAATGTTTGAGCAATGATTGACGTGCTTACAGGACTGGGTGTGATGGCTAACCGATACGGTCTCCTGCTAGAGCAGTGCAAACCTACCAAGCTCTTTGCGAGCCTAAGGTGACGTATCGATTAGGGGAAGTGACGTAAGAGAGTGGAAAAATCTCTTGGACGTATGTGAGTAATGAATGTGAGAATGAAGATGCCGAAATCTAAAAAATGGTCAGATATTTATAGGCATTCATTTGTGGGCCGTGGACCGTCATCGTAGTTTCTAGGCCGTCATTTCATAGTCCAAATATGGAAAGTGGCTATAACACCCCTTCAAAAGGGGTGAGCTTCCCTTTGAAAGGACTGGACTGATAGCTTCGCTTCACTTTAAAAGGACCGATAGCTTAGCTTCACTTTAAAAGGACTGATAGCTTCGCTTCACTTTAAAAGGACTGATAACTTAGCTTCACTTCAAAAGGGAAAGGACTGATAGCTTCGCTTCACTTTAAAAGGACTGATAGCTTCGCTTCACTTTAAAAGGACTGATAGCTTAGTTTCACCTTAAAAAAACTGATAGCTTAGCTTCACCTTAAAAGGACTGATAGCTTAGCTTCACCTTAAAAGGACTGATAGCTTAGCTTCACCTTAAAAGGACTGATAGCTTAGCTTCACTTTAAAAGGACTGATAGTTTAGCTTAGCTTAGCTTCACTTTAAAAGGACTGATAACTTAGCTTCACTTTAAAAGGACTAATAACTTAGCTTCACTTTAAAAGGCTGAGAGCTTCCCTTTAAAAGGGTTGAGCTCCCCTTTAAAAGGGCTGAGAGCTTCCCATTGAAAGGGCTGAGCTCCCCTTTAAAAAGGGTTGCACTCCCCTTTAAAGGGGTTGAGAGCTCATTTTGAAAGGGTCATTGACATTCGAGGGCACGAGCTATATACCTCAATTTAAACATTAACTTGCTTTGTAAATCCCTACTGACATTCATGATATCAGGACCTTGGGTACATTTCAACCTATGTTTTCGGAAATTTTCTTCTTCAGTTATGCTTATATTTCAGAGTTTTTCGCTCTAGGATTTACTTAGAGTATCTTTTATCATTAAAATTTATATATATGTTTCGGTGTATATCTACCATGCTAAAATATTTTGATGGTAGAATGTCTCGACTCACTTTAAAATAAAATGAGCTTTTAATGTTTTATAGGTGTAATTTTTTTTTATTAAAGGGGAATGGATATATTATGTTGATAAATAAACTTTAGCAAGAAATTAGAATTACAACGCCACTAACAAGAGGCAAGCGACCAAAATGATTCTAAAACTTAACAAAGACTAATGCCCCTGCAACTCACAACTACTTTAAACCAAAAACATTTCACTACACATTCTAACTGAGCGCTAACATTGCTAAAAGCGAGAACGGTCTATTGAGAGATATGAGAATGCATCAAACCTAGCTTGCCGACCAGTTTCGAGTGATACATTACGACCCTTCACAACAAACACGAACCATCACGTGACCCTAAACCACAAACTTACATCTCAACCATGACCTGGAAAATAAACAAAATGGCATGATTAATTCACAACCATGATCACCTGCTGAGAACCATCAATTTTTCAAAGTCTAATCTAAATACTTTCTTATTTGGACCCCCAAACCATAATTTGAATCTCATACACATGACAAAATAACCTTATCCAAATCACTTGTTGCTGACACACCTAACCAACCATTACGGCTTGACCCACAACAACACTATCACAAAAAACATGACTCTCGAAACACCATCAAAACATCACCACGATATGAAAGATGATCTAACAACACTACACCATCAAAACATCACCACGATATGATAGATGATCTAACAACACTATCCAAAAAACTGATCTAACTCACCTAACTCACCATTACCCAAAAAAAACAAATATTTGAAACATAACCACGATTTGAAGTATCCGCAAGAACGACCTTGAAACCGACACTAAAACTTAAACAACCTTGAAACTAGAATTGATCGACACAAACCAACTTGAAACGATTGATAAAATGAACCAAAAAGTGTATGAAGACATTGTGAATATTACCCGCACAAGTTTTCATTTATGCATAAGTTTTGTTTTATTTATTTAAAAGGGCAAAAGAGTCAATTTTCAATTCAAAGTCACTTGAATTTATAATATTGCATGTCTATTTTCACTACAAGAATAATGACCTTTGGCGACGACACCTACATCGACGACAAAAAATCGTCCCTAAAGGCCCACTAAAAGACAAAAAAAATCAACTTTTTGACTTTTTCAGACACAGGCCTTTAGCGACGACCCTTTGGCGACGACTTTCACCTTTAGCGACGACACTATTTTAATTAATTAACAAAAACATTAAAAATCCCGCCAAATCCGCCAAAAAGGAAAAAATTGTGCCTAAAGGCCTTTGGCGACGATTTGTCGTCGCCGTAGGTCTATCTAACTTATTTATTTAATTAATAAATAGTTAAATGTTTATTTAAATAATTTATAAAACATTAAAATAATTAATTAATTTATATTGCCCTATAGCGACGACAAATCGTCGCCGTAGGCCTTACTAAATTAATAAATAATTAATAAATAAATAAATATTTATTTAAAAAATTTATAAAACATTAAAATAATTAATTAATTTAGATAGGCCTATAGCGACGACAAATCGTCGCCGTAGGCCTTACTAAATTAATAAATAATTAATAAATAATTAAATATTTATTTAAATAATTTATAAAACATTAAAATAATTAATTAATCTAAATTAATTAATTATTTAAATAATCTAAATAATAATTAAACTATTTATATTAAATTAAATAATATATAATGTTAATATATTAAAATTATATAATGTTAATATATACAAATTTTTTTAATTAAATTATATTTAAAAAATTAAAATATAATATATCAAATTAAATAATATATAATGTTAATTTTAAATAATAATTTTTGTTTAAAATAAAATTATATAATGTTAATAAATGTATATACATATTTTTAAATATCTAATATCGTAATTAAATAATTAATACGATTAATAATCGTTTACTGTTATAACGAAAACTTGTAATACGACATGTTGTGGTATAAGTATAACTTTAAACCATAAGCACGTAATGCTAGACCTTAAATCCTAAAATTATATCCCTAAACCATCGTAACGGTAAACCCGGACAACATTCATCGACTATCAAGATATTATTACTTGATATCAAGAAAATTGTCAATTAATTGTCAATTAATTGATTTTATTGATTAAAAATATCAAGATATTATAAATTAAAAATATAAAATATAATTGTCAATTAATTGATTTTATTTAAGATATTATTACTCGATATCAAGAAAATTGTATATATTATATTATTGAAGTAATTTTTAAAAGTAATCATATAATAGTATTCAATATATAATAATTGTAAATTAATTGTTTTATTAGTCGTAGGAACGTAACTAAACCCTTAACTCGTAACTACTAACAACAAACGTGGAAAATACTTAAAACAAAGCTATGTGTGAAAGGCATCGGAAATATTTACGTGTCGTATTTCAATTAACAAATACCCTAAACCTTAAACCCTAAAGTTAGACCTTAAACAACGATAAACGATAAACCCTAAACATGAAATCTGAAACTTTTAACAACGATAACCCTCATCAACCCTTAAACCCTAAACTATAGTCCTAAACCCTAACCCCAAAGACAAACATGACATCCGAAGCTATTCATCTACGTGCGTTTTATTGATCAATTAACAATGAATTGATTGATCACCATTAATCATTTACTATACGAGCTAGTACGTGTCATGTGTGTAGCTAGCTATCGACCCTTTTCATACATACTGATCGACTCGTTTATAGATGTGCATTAAATAAACATTTTGTTATTCAAATGTAAAAACCACTAATTTGTAATTGATTAAATAAAAGTTTTAAGTTTATTATGAAGTTTAATTTTTAGGAACGAAAACACTAATTAATTTCTAAACTTAGACGATTTATGTATTTTTTTTTAACTTTTTAACCGTATTAATTATGCGATGTTTATTATGAAGTTTATTATGGAGTTTAATATTTTATAAATAATAATTACTTGATAATAAGAAATTAAAAGTAATTATATTATTAATATTAATATACTTTAATTAAATGTAAAAACATATTTTTAAAGATCCGATATTATGATTAAGTAATACGGTTAATAATCGTTTACTGTTATACGAAAAATCATAATAACTTAAACATTAAACTAACACTAAACATTGAATTAATTTATATATTCATTATCAACTTATACAAACACAATATAAATTAATTTATATATTGATTATTATATATATTTTCATTATTATCTATAATAACAATATATTTTATAAATAAGTTTTAATCTAGATTTTTTACCAAATTTTTTTCCCACCCAAATCTCCCTCCCATTATTTCCCCAAATCTTTTCCAATATAACCCCAAATTTCCCTCCCATTCATCATATATCTCTAACAAATAAAAAAGCATCCATTTAGCTTCCTTTTTTTTCCCTCACCACCACATAACTTGGCTGCCACCACCTTCTACTGCCGCCTGCTGCCTCCACCGCCTTCTGCCGCCTGCTGACTGCTGCCTCCGCTGGCCCGCTGCCTGCTGCCTCCACCACCTGTTGTCGTTGCTGCCACCGTGTGCCCCCTCACGCCACCACCACCTGCTGCCATCACACACCACCACCACCTGCTGCCATCACACCATCACTCGTCGTCTGCTGATACCACCCCTTCCAGCCACCACCGACACCTGCTGCCGGCCTGCCGCCATGATTTTTATTTTTATTTTATTTAGTTTGGATTTAAAATTTTGTAATATATAATAAATTGTTATGTATCTTAAGTTTTATTGATTATCGAAGATTTATGATTTTTTATTTATTTGTGATTATGTATAGCTAATGGTTATATATATATTAATTGATTTTTATTTTTGAATTTATATAGTTATGATTATGTATTGGTATATTGAAATAAAAAATAAATGTTTTTAATTAAATAAGATATTTAAATATATTAATTAAAAAAATTATATTTACTAAATATATTTTAAAATGATTTATCAAATATATTATTTAAACAAAATAATCAATAATTAAATAAATAAACTTGAATAACATAAATCTTTAAATAAATAATAATTAAATAATTAAATTAATGTGGTTGAAAAAGTCAAAGTGGGTCCCACTGAATCGTCGCTATAGGTTATGAGAATCGTCGCCAAACACCTTTTTCCACGATGCTACGGCGACGACCCTATAGAGACGACAAATCGTCGCCAAAGACCTTTAGGCACGATTTTTTCCCTTAGGCACGATTTTTTGTCGTCGCCGTAGGGTCCGTTTCTTGTAGTGTTTATTTATGTAATCAAATATTGTTTTTTTGCTTGTTTTGGTTATACACTATATCATTTATTTATGCAAAAAATAATAATATTCAAAAGTCTTTTTTTTTTTGGAGCACTTTTAATTATTTGCGTACATATTTTGGTTGCTCTTGATAATCAATTTGACGCACATTATACACAAATCTGATACCCAATATTAACAAATCTGATGCACATCGATAAGCTATAAAAACTTATATAATTACAATATAAGATTGATACACATTAATTAAAAACGTACATATTGATATACATACATCATAACAAACACATATAAATTTTGATGCATTATATGAACGAATTTGATGCACATGAAGCTTGTTTGGAATCCAACCAAGACTTTTAGATATAGTCGTCAATTGATGGGATTACAATGCCTATTACGTCGGCGATAAACGCAAGATGGTAGTTGCCGGTTTTTCTCTACAATGGTTGTGGTAGTTTTTCTCTCGAAATCGCTGGAATTATGGAAGATTTTGCCGGGAAAAAAGATAAATGTACCGGTTGTTTAGGTGGAGAGAATATGATCTAGAGATATATGGCGAAAAATATACAAATATCTATACAACTCTATAAAACAAATTTGATTTATTCTAATATTAGAATACTTTTAAAATTAAGTTTTTAATACTTAATAGTGGTAATTTGTAACTTTCAAATAAATGATCAAATATATAATAATGATTATTTAATTTCATAATTGTTACTTTTCAAATTAATAAAAGTTAGCTTTTGAAATAAAATAATATTAGATGTTCCTAAATTTTACATTCATCTGTAATACTCTACAAAACAAATTTGATGTATAAAAGTAGATACGGATAACCCAAATGGAATTCGCGTTGCGGTAAGTCTTGCTACCATTTGAAATATCAGGTTTCGGGTCTGACTCCCAACAAATTCAAATTGGTTAATCAATTTCTGTTGATCCAAGTTTATATATTGGTTGATTTAGACTCTAACATATTAAGTAGATGACCACCTTGCCCAGAGCTTTGCTACTTTCCTCGTTTTCTTGTGAAGTGAAATGAGTTGCCTCTCTAATCAAAAGATTCGAGCTATCGGGGACATGGTGGATGACGTTTGCAGGCTGGAATCGGTCAACGACATTAAGAAAGTTCCTAGTTTTCTTATGAAAGGACATTGGTTTCTTCTTCAACCGAAAGATGGTGTGGTCATTGACATGGTATTCTTCTCATCGGGGTGGTAGAGGTTTAGTTCTTACAGCTGAACTCACTCAAATCTCCCGACACCTTCGTCCAAGCGGGTGTGTCAAAAGATGTAACAACTACTTGTCATAGTGTCGAGTTTATATAATAGGGGACAACCTTTGATATATAACATTTAAAATATTGGTGAGTGTTTTGAGGTTAATTTGAACTTGGCAAGAGTTCATTGTAAGATTAAGTGAAGAGATGCCGATATGAGGGCAACAATTAGGGCCAACGACAGATGGCATCTATTTTATTTGGGTTTGGTCAGAATCTGATTCCGAGTACCATGGGCGAAGGTGTTTGTTGGAAATTCATCTTGACTTAGGTTATTATTTATTTTGTTAGTTGTTATTTGACTTTGAATAAGAAACAGTAAAAGATATGGGTTGAATCAGTAGGCCGAAAGTTATGCATGTGCATTTGCACGTTGGGTAAAAGGTCACTATGTTTACCTTTTCTTTAGCTAGTAGGAGTAGTGCCTTATTTTTCTCTTATCAGTTGCTTTGTAAGGCTATATATAGCCACTTCCATTTTGATGAAAAGTATGAATCCTAGCAGCATTTTTTCTCAGTAAAAGTCTTTTATATCTTTTCTATATATAAAGTGTGTGTTGTACCTAGGCCTGAACCAACAGTGTTTAGTAAAACAATATAGTAGTACATATAAGGGCTTCAAACCAACTAATGAAATGAACATGTGAATTAAATTTTGATTGCATACTTGCTTCCCCTTGCTAGTTTATGTACTTATTAGCGGAGTAATGATAATAGTGCGTAAATGAAGAGATTATAAAACTAAGATTCATAAATTGCATAATTATAATCGTTTAAACTAAGATACATTGTCACATGGTTGCAATCAAACTGAGACTTCACTCGATGGAGTCGAAGCAAACACAAAAGAGGCAAACTAGGAACTGCATGCCTCAAACGATGAAAGAAGCCAACCGTTTCATCACAATCTTAGCTTTATCACTAGTACTGTCAAGAACATAAAAGCAGTGTCCTCCTCCTTCGATATCCAGAATCTCTACTTCACCATCCCACTCGCTTTCCTTAACTGCCTCAAAGTATTTCATACCAATTTCCCTTACCCCATCCTTCTCCGCCACCACTACTAGCAGCTTCCTCAAAGCAAATTCCGCAACAAAACTACCATCCACAAATGGGTTAATCAAGGGATTATCAATCCCGCCCTGCGCATGTGGATGTGCCAACATCCAAAACTTATATGCCATACTCTCCTCAGGAACCTCCAAAATAAGGACAACCAAGAATCCCACCTGAAATTTTCACACCATTATTTAATCTTTCCCTCCCTGCTTGCAAAGCCAAGTTATGCACAATATTACCACCTGAACCGTCCCCACCGATGTAGAGTTTATTCATATCACCAAAATCAATTAACTAAGGTTCTTGATTTTCTCCATGTGTTGTTGAATGTGAAGCAACCCACTGAAGTGCGGTCCAGCAATCTTCGTAGGCTGCTGGTAAAATAATCTATGCTCTACCGAGACTACTAGTGCATTAATACGAGAAACCATTGTATTTAGATAGTTGTGTTGTTGGAGACTGAATGCTGATCCGAGGATGAATCCACCTCCATACATAAAGACTAAGATGGGCAGTTTTTGAATTTGGTGGGCGTGAGTTTGGGAAGATAGAGACGAGCGGATACATGTCACACCCCGCATAAATGGCGGAATCGAGGTGTACAGTGTATACGGTATCAGAGATTCAAAGGTTACATCAAACATAAGTAATCCATACATAATCAACATAGATAAAAGGGTTTGAAGTAAAATACTTATTACAATCATCCGAATATTATCAAAATACGACTACAGAGTTTGGGATACTAAGGAATTACAATATCAAAACAAATTCCAGGCAAAAGATCCACGTAGCCAGGCAAGCATAACGTCAAAATAAAGTAACCTCAAATCTCTGAAAAGCGTTAAAATACGACGTCAACATAAAGTTGGTGAATTATTCGCAATAGTAAATGAAAACATATTAGTATAAAAGTTTTCAATAAGTTTTGACCCAAAAGATAAGATTTGAAGATAAGTCCTTTTGAAAAGATATTTCAAAATATTTTTGAAGTATACAAAACCTTTCGATAAAATATTCATACACATCCCATAAAAAAATACCATAATCATATCATAAAATACATACTGGATAGTTAACAACTTTAGGAACATACGATACACCTGACCCTTAACAATACTGGCAACTAACCCCACCTAGTGTCTTAAGCTAGGTTGTTCTCGGAAATAATCGGTCATAACATTACTAACACGGACAGGGCTCATCCACCATCATAATAACGTGTTAGAAATGAGGGTTTGTTAGACCCATATAGCGCTATATATACGAACCGGCGGCTAATAGCTAACAGGTGTGTATACGGGGCCTCATACTACCACAAAGGCGGTACGAGTTTGGGTAAGACCATCTAAAGCATCATATCCACAATACATATCCATAATACATACATACCAAAAATACATTAGTTTAACGCTAATCATGCCCAAAAATGTAAAAGCAGTAAAAAGGGCAACGAATAACTCACTGATAGCAAAACAATCCAAATCTCGATATGTCGGGAAATACTATAATACCGTCAGGCTCCAACGTCTAAGTGCCCTATACATCACGTAAATAAACATGTCTAAGTATCTCTAAGTCTAGTAGGGTTATGCCTTAAGGATTAACGTTTTATACGGGTTTTGAAATGACCAATAGGAATATCGATATAACGGAATTACAAGTGTTTCGGAAAGTCAACAGACTAGATACGTGATCCTCATACTTACGTGCACTACAAGTCACGTAAGTATCAAGTTACGTGTTATACAAGAGTTACGGGTATAGTTACTTGACAATGGAAGAATTACGTGAACAATAAGTCAAATACGTGCATAAGGGGCTTACTTACGTGCTAAAGAAGCTTATTACGTGTAAGGAATCGAAGTTACGGGTCATAGCAAGTCTTACGTGAACAAGACATTAATTACGTGACTCAAAGTTACCAATTACGAGAATTAGAACCATAATTACGTGCATGGGAGTTACGGGATGCATAATTACGTGACAAAGAAGTATTACGTGACTTCTAAGTCACGTAATAGACAATTACGTGCGAAACAAGATTATTACGTGATCTAGAAGGTGAGTTACGTGCATGGGAAGTCTATTACGTGATCTTCAAGCAATTACGTGAGCTATATATCACGTAAATGAGGACTTACGTGCGTAATACATGAATTACGTGAAGAGCAAGTCACGTAATTGTTTAATTACGTGATCAGAGGGTCAATTACGTGAATAGGAAGTAAGTTACGTGCAGTAACGGGATTTTTACGAAAAATAGCAATCGGAAATCGATTTCTGAGTGTTCTAGATGTCTATTTGATCCCTAAATGAAAACCTATGTCCAGAATACTATTAGGAACAATAATCCTCAATAAAATCTCGGTTTTGACGGTGAAAAATGATAGTTTCGGGATTGACTCAAAATAGAATAAAGTTTAAAACAAAAATGAAGGAATACTTACTTGATCGTAATGAAACTTGGAGGATAGATGAAGATGATGATGGTGAACAAGAATCCGGTCTCGGATTTGAAATCCAACGGTTAGATCACCGGAAAAGTTAGAGAGAAGGTGGAGGTTTAATGGTGTTTTCTTGAGAGAGAAGTTAGAGAGAGAGAGTGTGTGTGATAAATGAAGATAAAGACAAAATTCTGGTGGAGGATAAAGACAAATAAGTTGGTGGGGGACGATTTTCGTAATAAAAATCTGAATAGGACTAAAATTGTAATAGAATTTCACCCATAGGACTAGTATTGTAATAGAATTTCCGAAAAGACTAAAAATGAAATACTTTTTAAACGTTAATTTTAATCATATAATTAAGGCATAATTCCTCTAAACTTATCATAAGAGCATACTAGACTTATACTAAAGGCACTTAAGACTATACGTTCCCGACATAAAGATTCGAATCACATACTATATACCCGATAACGTAAATACACATAAAATACAAATACGATACCCATAAAATACGAGAAAATACGAATACAATACTCATAAAATACGAACACGATAACTCATAAAAGAAATACAATAGGGTCAAAACACGAGCATAAATAAATAAAACGAATACGAGTCGATAGAATAATACCGTGAAATTCGCGAATGTCACAATACATTTGGAGAAATGACCACATCTTTAGAGGAGCATCCGGTGACTGGGTCGTTTAAAGATGGTGACACATAAGGTGACACCATCAGTCGATCCACTGTTCCGTCTTTGAAAACACGAAGTAAATGTGCGATTTCATAGCTTAACTCCTTGTTTGATGCCATGGGTGATGGAAGTAAATCGTCTCTAAAGTTTATCCGAAGTTAAGAATTTCGTCACTAAGTTTAGAAAGTTGACTTACAAAAACTAATTACCTTTTTCATCCCGTAATTTTAACATACATCCATTTCAGAGATAAACTATGTAATTAGTTAACGATGTTTTTAACGGACGTTCATTTTTGACACGAAAAATGATAAAATGAATTATTTATGCAATATTTTAAATTTAAGGAACTTTAGGTTTGATTTATGTAATTATCTCTTAACAGAGTAAACTGTTGAAACTGAGCTTTCTAAGAAATAAAAAAAGAATCAACTAACCGACCATGGAGTCATAACTATACTAAACAAATACAACTAATATTAAAAAACTCCAATCAAATCTATTAAAGAAAAATAAAAAGATATTCTGTTAAACCAAACATGGAGTTATATCTTACTATTTTAGTCAGTTTATAAAGTGTTTTGCTATATAATGTACTAGATTATTGTTCCGCAATAACGTGGAAAAAAACAAAAATTGAATCGTAAATTTTATGTTTATGTAGATTTTAATCTATTATGAGAAAATAATTTATTATGAGAAAATAATTTTATCCTGATGTTTATAGTTATAAACTTATAATAACATATACACTTCATGTTTTGATGTTTTGTATTAGGAGATTTTAGAATAATAATAACATAAATCACAGTCCAAATTGAACGATTCTATAAGTATGTTAAAATTATGTTTTTTATTTTAGTGGAGATGAAATGAAAATAGATAATGTAATTATGTATTGTAGAAGGTGTAAAATGAAAATAATCTTTGATGACATCATCCATTTAATCTAACGGCTAACATCTAAGAAGTGAACTTATCCAATACACCTTACTTCGCCATGTGGTATTTAAGACCCCTCTTTTATTATATATTAAAGATTAAAGATTAGGTAAACAAAAAATCTTCTAACATATTGATAAAATGCATTAAATATACATTAGTTATGTATATTTTTCTATTTTTATTCATTACATTTATTAGAATATAAGGAAATGTGAAATTTAATTAATACATATTTATAAATGGGTTTTGGTACCGTGTGAGCACCATATACCATAACCCATTTATAAAACATGTCCTTTTGTTTTTACGATTGTTGTTCCTCATAATGCATGCTGGTCAAATCGACTTACAGATCTTGCCAATGAACATTCGAGAGACCAAATCTCAACACGGCGAGCAGTATCGGATCCAGAGTCAAATTAAAAGTGTATCTGAAACAATTATTTTTTATAGACCCTAATTAACATAAAAAGAAAATCTTCGAAAGTTTTTACACTTGAAAAAAATTGTATTCGACGGACTAAGGGGTATGGCTACCACACGGGATAACTATATCCGCCACTGACGACGAGTCTAGTAGAGTTCAATGAACTGGGGATAAGGAAAGGCAAGATTTGATATTTTCGTGATAGCTCAAAAAATTTACCCTAAGATGATTCAACGAGCCGGTAATTATAGCTCGCCGAATCATCTTTTGAGCCCTTTAAATACCAAGCCTTTTCGCAGCCGGTTTAGGAGTCTTTTTATGGACCAGATTTCTCTACCGAGCATTTACGTGATCCTATACCAAATACCCAGGGGCGAGTTTAGTGTGCTCGATGGTAGGTCCTCGGACCTACCTAAATTTCAAAAATCATATAGAAACGATGTCGTAATTTATAGTAGGACATTCCTAAAAAATCAGAAAGGACCTAGGTAAAATGTTTGTTTTACAACTTCTAATCAAATAGTAATCTTGGTGGAGTGGTTTCCAAGCCTTAGTTTAGAGTTTCAATTCATATCAACCAGGGTTCGAATCTTGTTAACCCCATTTTTTATTTTTTATAAAATTAAACCCATTTACCCATGCCCATTACCCATATTACTTAATTTTTTTTTTGCTTCAAAATTGAAATCCACGATTGACTGCTGGTTGCCTGCTTGAATATTGAAAATTGAAATCGCGCTCCTTTTGAAATCGCCTGCTTCTCGCCAATTTGAAAGTTGAAATCGCCAAATTGAAGGTCATTTAAGTGGTGGTGGCCACAGCGGCACAGCCACTGCTCAGCCAAATTGAAATCGCCATTGAAGGTCCGCCAAATTGAAGGTCAGCCGGCGACCACCGGACACGGGACACAACCACTGCTCAGCCGGCGCCGGCGGCCACAACCACTGCTCAGCCGGCGCCGGCGGCCACAACCATTGCTCAGCCGGCGGTGCTCAGCCGCTCAGGTCAGGTAAGTTTTTTTTTCTACAATTATGCAATTTCGCTTTTTTTTCTGCAATTCCGTTTAGTGAATAAATTGAATAATTTAGTGAATAAATTGGATAATTTATTTCTGCAATTCCGTTTAGTGAATAAATTGAATAATTTAACGAAGAAATTGTGAAAATATATCAAGTTATTAGACCTCGTCGGCTGCAATTGTAGGAACTTGTAATTTTTTTTGCTTTTGTCAGGTACAATTGTAAGAACTATAATTTCTTTTGCTTATATGACCCATTGACCCGACCCGCTAATAGTTTTTTTTTTACTTATTCATAATTATCGGTTTCAATTAAATAGTGACCTACGTAGATTTGAGTTTTAGACTCGCCACTGCAAATACCTAGAGTCGGAGTCGTTTATTTCATTGTGCCAAAGAATTTCTATACAACTTACCTAAAAACTTATCCAAGTAAATTAGTATACGTACTTAAACATCATGATGTACATTGGCAACTGCCAAATTATCATCATTACTTGACAAATTCGTAGATCGGCCTCTTCATTTGCAAGTAGCTAAGTGTAAACTTCAACTGTCATCCCAAATTCAAATGCCATACTCTTCAACGAAACTGAATTAAAAGATTTTATGTATTCGATAATACACATCACGATAATTAGTTACTAGTTCTTTAGAGTTACATTCACCCAAACATTTATATTTTTCACGAGTTTTTTTTTTATGACGGTGCGTTACAACGAGTTCAAAAACTTATATTTTAGGCTAAGGAGAAGCTAGAAAAACAAAAACAAAATAGAAATGTAGCAAAAATAAAAGTTGTCTGTCTAAAATCATATATTAATATAAAACATAGACATTGTTGGTCGCCTTTTTCACGATCCCTTTGAACCCTAAAACTATATTAGATGCAGAATGACTAATATATCGGTTTATATGGTGAAGAACAGTTGATATAACCAAATGAATGATTCTATTAAGCTTACGTGTTTGATTACAACCACGAATAGAACCTACACACTCGATTACAAGACTTTAACACACAAGAACACTTAGTTACCCTCCGAAACTTACATAAATGCGTTTTGGACTTTACAACTCGATCTAATTACATTCTAACTCTACGACACATTCAAATGAATACAAACTACAGACATTATGTTCCAACAAACTCCCCCTTCGATGTAGCTTGTATTCTTCAAAATTGTCTTGAACTTTTGGTGTCGAGAGATCGAGAGTTGATCCTTTAAACTTCACTGAGCTTCTACGGTGTACAGTCTGTAACCGATAACTTGCGAATCTTTTTGTCAGCTAATCTTCATCATTAAGCAACGCGGCTCCATGAATATCAGCTTCGAGTCCTTGACTTCCAAGAAGTGCTAAACTCTTCAAGATCCGATCCTTAACTTTGTAAAACCTGGCTTACAAAGACAAAACTGACCAAATACGTGTTTTTGTTCTTTAAACTGATAAAATTTCTCATTTTTCAGAAAACACGTGATAAAACCTTTTAACCATAAACGATACGTGACAACGAAGAAAATAAACGCAGAAATAAAATCTTTTTGGATTTTTGTTTGTTTTCTTAACCTACAACCGAAAATATTTTTGTGGTTTTCAACTATAAGCTATTCACACTACTTGAGCAACCTACAAAAGGGCAAATCTTTTTGGATAGGGATTAGTTTGCTTTTAAGATCATATCGCAGAAGTCGAATCACAAGAATCAGCCGATTATTAGTATATTTGTCCTCTTAAATACAACATAGATATCATACAAAAAATCTTCCGATTATTTAAATTACAACTGTTTATATGGATCCCACTTATATTTACACTTAGCTAAATCCGAACTTCCCTCAAAGCGTCATCAAACTTCCAGTATTTATTTAGGAAACCCGTCATCTTATTCCTATTTTATTAACTACTCTAAGTATTGAAAAAGCATACATATAGTATAAAGTTTAAGCACTTATGTATTTTTCATAACTAAAGAAGCTCTTTTTTTTTTTCTTTTTTTTTTTTTTTTTTTTTATATAAGCTTAAGAAGCTTTATTGACTCGTGAACTCCTCCCTCTGTCTTTGCCGTTTATCAAGTAAGCATCAAGAGTTACGGAATTCTTATTTGACTCTACTCTCCCCTTTATACTAACTGCAGGAAACTATGATTTCGCAACCTTATAGAATCCTGGAGCGCCTCAAGGATACGAGTTTTACTTAGATATAATTATTTATAACTCTTCACCTTTATACTAACTTCAAGGAAACTATGATTTCGCAACCTTATAGAATCCAGGAGCGCCTCAAGGAATTTTTGAGTTTTTAATAATTATAATAATAAAAAAACTCTTTGAGTTTTAGAAGAAACGATTTATTATATTTTTTTGATTTTCTCTCAATTTTTCTTTTCCTCGCTTTTTCTATTACTCTCAGATACTTATTTATATATATATATATATATAATATCCTATGGTGACAGATTCCAGGCACACCGAAAGTTTTCAGCTTATCACAGAGATGAACAAACTTAACCGTGTTACCCATTAGAAACAGGTTCGAAAAATTGTTTATATGATATTGGTCGTACCTACTAATACATCGAACAAACACTTATGATTCTGATTTTTAAAATCCGCGATGTACTATCATTTCCTAAGGTTTTCACAAACTTTCTCCCCCTCTTTTTATGTTTTTCTGATTTTTATTGATTTTATAACTATACAAGTCCTAAAAAACTTAAAAGGAAAAGTTTCAAAGTCACGATCAAAGATTTAGATTTTTATCATTTTGACACTTTATACTCAATTGAGATTATTAAACTTTGACTCAATGAGTTGCAAGTGTGCCATGTGAAGCATACATAGACTACTTTTATTACAATAATATGAAGACAAGTCTCACATGGGAGACAATCTTCACATGGCAGACTAATGTATAATATTGTATTTGTCGTATTTCATTATTGTATGTAAGTGTGCCATGTGAAGATTGTCTCCCATGTGAGGCTTGTCTTCATATTATTGTAATAAAAGTAGTCTATGTGATTGTATAGTAGCCATTGTCGGCTACCATGTATGCTTTTGTATATAACTAGAGGCTTAGTCCTCGTAATGGAATAAGAAATATTTGTGTTATAATACCATTTTATCTATTGTTCTTATTCTGTTGAAAACTTATTGTTATATGAATAGCAGACTAAACATTCATATCAAACTCATAAAGAACCATTACAATATTCATGCACTATATTATTTATATATGATTCTATGAATAATATAATCATATCACAATTACAAAAGTTATAAATGTTCCGCAAGAAGGCATCAAAAGGGGGGGGGGGGGGGGGGGGGGGGGGGGGGGGGGGGGGGGGGGGGGGGGGGGGGGGGGGGGGGGGGGGGGGGGGGGGGGGGGGGGGGGGGGGGGGGGGGGAAGGGTGGGGGGGGGGGGGGGGGGGGTGGTTAATGACTCATTTGAGCCAGTAAATGACCCCCAACAGCCGGTGAGAATGTGCACGAGTGGGTATTATACACGTACATTTACTACACGGAAAAAACCAACATGATTTGTGGTCTTCTCATCAATGTTATACCCATTAACGATAGTCATATAAACACAATATTAAGAGAAAAGGAAACAAATTTAGCCGGCATATTACAAGTCTCGAATATCAACGATGGTGTTTAGCACCTTTTTGGCCGAAATTGATTCTTTGACCTTGGTACTCTTCAAAAGTTTTCATCAAAGAAAAAAGTATATGTACTTCTGTCAAGAAAATATGGTTTCTTGGCAGATTTTGTGTTAGTATTTCGGGATCTTACTGTGTAAGCGATATTCTCTGATTGCTTAATTTCTTTTCTTCAATTTGTTATTTCGGAGGAGCATCGGAGAAATAGCAATGGGACAATTCATCTGGTAAGTGGGTGAAAGGAGTTTTTGCTTAGTGCATTTACTATTTACACTTCTTCGACCTACACATCAATTAAGCACGGTTTAGAACAATATAGGTCTAAATCAATACCCAAGGAGATAAATGAGTTCAGTTTGCTGCATTTTCAATGGCTAGTGACTGAACCATCAACCATCGGTAAAAGGGGAAAATGTATAAGGGGGTGGTGTACTACGGAATGTCTACTTATGTACATTAACCTTTTCCTGATGAAGAGGATCTACATTTCAAAACGTTTAAAAAGGGTAATTTTGGCATAAGTGTGTTACGCTTATGTTTTCCTTTAATGCAAAAAAAATAGAAGTGTAACCCTTTTTACGTAAAACCTATCCTTTATTAAACATTTTAGAAGTAGGTTTATTTATTGGGCAAAATTGAAGAACATGCCTCCGAATAAACGTTTCCCTATATACACTACGCTTCTATGCACATTTCCCTTTATAGTGAACATCCCAAACCCAATGTCGGTTTAAAGTGGAAGGGGTGAAATCCCATATGGGTGCTCGAGTGCTGATCAATTAGAATTCTCCAAAGGAGGTCTCCTGTTCAATTCCCATATTTGCCTTTCTAAAGAAATATATAGGTGGTAAAATGGGCGGGTCAGGCACGTAGGGTAACAATTTGTTAAGGGTCCCTTTTTGGTACGGATAGTTTAACCTAAAACACTTTTTGTCCAGATATTTAATTTTTATTAGGTCCATATTAAATGGTCAGCGGCTCAAGCTACTGACGAGCAAAGCACTCATCTGAGCCAAAAAACTTATTTGGATTAAAAAGCTCAGATGAGAGCTTATTAGCTAAAGCTCACCAAGTCTATGACTATTTTTGCGCTCAGGGAATGTTATGGGACAATAAGCCTAATATAACATGAGCTAAACTTGTTTGGATTTAAAAACTCAGATGAGAGCCTATTAGCTAAAGCTAAGCTTCGTTCAGGGAATGTTAAGGGACAATAACATATAAGGGATATGAGATATACAAAACTGTGTGACAGTATATTGAGAAATACTTTTGTTAAAGATGAATCAAAATGGGTCAAGACTTGGGGTCGAATACTCAAGGATCTAACCAGCTGAAAGTCATTAAAAGTGTAATTATGCATAAACATCACATATTATTGTATTGAATAATTAGATTATTATTAAAACAGTAGAGTTTTGACACATTTATTAATTACAGAAACTTTCTAATGATGGACGAAGAGTGCTTCGGTTCAACCCAACCCGTTTCAATCTGTACACAAAGTTACCTATTACCTACCCAACCCATTTTGACGTTACCCATTATGACCCGTTACCCAGCTCTAACAGAAAGGGAGGATCCTCCCCTCAGTAAAGGTAAAATGTATACCTGTGGGAGATTCATTAACTCGAAAACAGCCTTTTGTGGGGTGAGTTCATTGTCTATAATCCGTGCCACTGCTGTTAGAACTGGCATTTTGACATTGTACTTTTGCGCCAAAGCAATCACAGCACCCGCAGTTGATACACCTTCAGCCACCTGAAATTTACATTCAAGTTTTAAATAACGAAATGAACTACAGTAACAGATTGTGCAACCAGGATCAGATCCCAACCTGGTTCATGGAGCAGAGGATATCATCAAGTGTTTCTCCGGAACCTAGACGAACTCCAACTGTTCTATTTCTCGAGAGGCTAACAAAGCATGTCAGCATTATGTCGCCTGTCCCCGATAAGCCCGAGATTGTTGTTGACTTAGCACCCATCTTTATTAATGATATAGAGCACTAATAAGATCACAGTAATAAATGCTAAAGGTGGCAGCTTGGTCCCTTTTACTTAGGGTTATATTTTATCTCTAACATGTCAAATGAAAGACGTTACCCAAAAAGGAAATGGTCAAACAGGCCAGAGGTTGCCCAAAATGCACTTTAGGGCATAAAACCTTCCAAATTATTTTAGTCAAACAAAATATTATCGAATTAATAACAACTTAATTATTATTTGACACTCAAATTATTTATAAACAATTTCAAACTTTTGGATAAATAGTGGGTCAACACGATTCGACAGGAACAAAACAAATGACCCGTTTTGACATGTTACCTTACCTGCCCATGTTAATGAAACGTAGTATGTTACATAGTAATACCAGTATATGTTTTCATGGACTACATAAATGCATGTATGAAGAGGAAAAGGTTATCCACACCTTTGTTGATAGCCATCGTATCTCAGAACAACCTTGAGCAACAAGCGCCGCCATGGAATTATTACCAAGGTTCAAACCTTCCACAATCCCTGCTGCAATTGCAAGTACATTCTTCAATGCACCTGCAATCTCCACCCCTGTAACATCACTGTACCATCAGGAGTTACAAACTTGCGAAAAGGGTTCCTTCATTAATGTTACATTTAATTTTAGTGATGCAAAAAGATGAAGAAAAGATGTAGGAAACACCAGAATATTAGAAGCTATAGAAAGTAGCACCTACTTTGTTGTGCTGATTCTCAAGTTTCTAGAAGCTAGAAGTTGCTGGACTGTGTTAGCCAACTTCTTGTCTTTTGATGCAACCACCATTGCTATAGGAATACAAAGAAGAGTTTAGGGCCAATCATATTTTACCATCTGGCATTTACATTTTATTGGTCCCATCGATATTAGAGGTGGGCCAATGGATGTGTATGCAGGGTGGGTAGCGGCTCAACACGATTTTGGACTAAAATGATTTAGTACGAGGTCGAAACAGTTCAGTTTGACCCGCATTCATTTTGCAGCCCATATTTTAGAAAAAAATTATAAAAGTGTTAATTATGATTAGATAAAAAATACTATTACAGACTAATATTTGAATCAAACAATGTAGAAAGTTGAATGCATATAAATAGACTTCACACAACTTTCAACCTGTTTTGCACGTTTTACCCATTTGACATGTTCCCCTTTAACCTAATTTTTTTAATTTTACCCAACCCAAGTCAACTCATTTATAAGTAAATGGGTAAAAATTGGCACCTTTATTTTATACAGTTAGAGAGAAGAGACGAACTTGTGGTTATGGGACCATTTACGTGACATGAGTACAAATAATAAAGATGGAAACTACAAAATCGAGAACGGAGAATGAAGAAAAATGGAACAAATTATTGGAAAGAAGAAAAATGATTCAATTGAATGCATTGCTTTTCTTTGTGCAGCTCACCTGTAGGTAACTTGTTCATCAATTCAAGTGCAAATGAAGGGCCAGATAGTGCAACAAATGGCTGTCGAGAGTTTTTTAGTGTTTGCGGAATTATCTGAGACATCATCCTCAATGTGTTTAGCTCTAATCCTTTACTAAGGGATATGAAAGGAAGTCCTGGCTCTACATACTCAGCAACACCCTCCAGGAAAGAAGAACTAAACTGCAAGATTCAAAAGTTTAAGACACTTGCCACTAATTCATATATGATGTAATAGGGAAGAACTATGTGAAGGCATTATTGATGTAATTTGATATATGAATTCATAAAAATGCAAGAAAATTGTAGAATTTGTTGAAACATGTAGTTTAGAGTTTATCCGTAAGACATATCAAGTATTAGAATCATCGTAAGCACAATATGCTATTTCAAGTTCTTCGGGGACAACTAAAAGATGAAAATAAACTATCAGCGATTGCAGTAGTTTAAATGACTAATACACTAACGAGTCGACATGCTATAAAAGATATAAGTAGGAAAAAGTCCAAACGATATGAAACTCAAAAAGTCATTTTCCTAGGCCTCAATCTGAGTCAGTTAGAGAGTAAAATATAACTCCTAAAGAAGAATGGATACAATATGTGAAGATAGAAGAGAATGTCACATGTTTTATTGCAGATCTAACAATAAGACTGAAGGTACAATTTCGCCATTTACATATAAATGACTCGAGTTGGGTTACTTTTGATCTTAAACTAGTGAAATCGTGTGATATGTATTTTTAATTCAGATAACCTCCCAGATCATTTTATTCAAAGATTTATACCATCATTGTAACAAAATCCTGTAATTCTAAAATAATCAAAATGAACAAAAAGTGTATGTGGTCAACCTGGCCCGGTATGTTCCGACTCGTACTAAAAATGACACATTTTGACTGGTTACAAAACCCGCTCGACCCCCCTCTTCCCAACGATTTATGTGACCTAGAACAGCGGTAGTAGTCCAACTTGGTAATAGGTGTGAAAAATGCAAACATGGACTCCAATGCAAGTAAGGTAAGGCGGTATTTAGTATAAAATCAAGTGCAGCAAACCTCATGCATATATTTCTACAATAAAAGTGAAAGATGATCGATGAAGAGCTGAAAACCTGTACTGGTACAGCATGGAGGCAAAAGTCTGCACCGCTGAAAGCAGTTTTTGCATCTGTTGTTGCAATGACATTTTCTGGTAGCTTGTGGTCAGGAAAATATTTGCTGCAAGCGGAAAAATCAAATATTTTAACTATGATGATAAAATCAAACTAAAAACTATTAATATCGTAAAAGAAAGGTAGCAAGTCAAAAGCCACTAAAAAGATTATGTTAAAATGAGCACAAAATCAATAAAAATCTCACCCATTATAATGATTCTCGTTAATAGATTGACAAATTTGAGGATCACGTACAAGCATATTGACTTCCATTTGTGCTTTTCTACCAGCAACATGGGAAGCCATTGCTGTTCCAAAAGATCCACCACCTAGAACTACCACCTAAAAGTCATTCAGAAAATGCATCTCATATGTGAATGTAAAAACCACGACAACTTGTTATGAGAATAACTTACTTTGAAATCGTGGAAACTTAAATATGTATTCATAAATATAGGAATCTTACAAGTTAAGAATGTCCTAGGATAGAGCTCTATTTAAAAGGTAATAGAAGTATCCTTACCATAATACCATAGTTAGAATGATATGCAAGCAGAACTTAGGCACTCAAGAAAAAAAGACGTGTACTTATGAATCTGGCCAAATTGTCCAAAAATTCAGTCACATCAAATTCAATGTGAATTAAACTACCATAGTAACCACATACCAGTTGCAAAAAGAAGTTGATTTCGTTATCTCTTGTGTAATGAGTGAACGTGGTTACCTAAAAATGATAACTGATTTGGGAATAGAAATTTCAGATGATTCCTGAGCATCACATAGACCTAGTTTTGTAACCGATTTTATTAGATGGTTTTGAGGGTAAAAATGATAATTTTTTATCAGTAAAATGATCCATTCAGAGAGGTTATTTAGCATTAATGTTTTATTCAAAGCCAATTCAAAACTAGAGCCTCTATAATTTGACAACTTATTCCTATAGCACTCTTCCTAAATATTTCTCTTCATCTATAAATTATAGATCATAGTATCTAACATTGTCATGAGAATATTACAAAATCTTCCGTTATATGAATCCTTAGAAAACTAACGGAGAAGCCGAAATAGCATCAAAAGAACAAGTAAACCACAACCCCATGTGTGTCTATATTGAGCAATAAGTGTGTATAAACATAATTCATTAGGTTCTAATATCTTTCTATTCTAAATCAAATTATTCATCATCTCCTTTCAGCTACCAACAGTACGTTACTTTTGTTTCCAATGATTATATCCTCAAGTCCTATTAATTTCAAGTCTGGCAACTTGCCTATATAAACAACCTAAAGGCTTGTCCCGTCACCTATGACATGGATCAAACTCGCAACTTCTAGGTCTATCAAACTTGTCAAGAACGAAATTTCTTACCTCCGGTCAACATCATAGCTGAATATAGTCTAAATATGGTCTCAACTGAAAACTGAACTAAACTCAAACTTTGTCAGACTACTATCTACGGAAATTATCAACCTTCTTCTCCTCCTCGACATTTCTTTGAATGTCGGGCATATAGCTTGAAATTAACTACTTGTGACCATCGCCTATCTATACCCCTCTCAACGCACATGCACATACTCTTAGCTATAAATATTCAAAATGATAAGAGTGTCGTTTCAAATTATATACATATTAGTCTAATCAAATATATATTTCCATATCAGAAATATGCTTTCACAATCAATTTTAAAAATCAAGCCTCTCCAAACATAAGATTCAGAACATGAACAAACTTAGCCATTATGCAATGTAATATGACCGTTCAAAGCTACAAATAATGAATATAATCATAAACAAAATAGCACATCAGTTCATCCAACTACCAGCTCATATAACCAATACTACTTCATTTATGCCTTCTAAAACGTCAAATGTGGTAAAAACTTCAATAATCTTAAACAAAATAACAATCTATTCAGAGTATTCACCTAACTACGGTTTGTGCATTCTACAACGCCTAATTTGGTAAGAAAAACTTCAACAAAATAGCATTCAAGTCATTGAACAACAAACTCGAATAACGAATATAACTAACTCTCCTTGTTCATTCCTAAACATCACAAATTTGGTAAAACTTGAAACAACCGTAAACTAAATAGTACGAAACCGTAAAACGAATTATTACTTTATTTGTACGTTCTAGAACATCCGTTGTAGCCTTCAATCGCAACGAACGAGACCACCGAACAAGCTTCTCCCACGCAACTCTAACAATCTTCTGTCTATCTCTAGTAACGCTAGCAGCTTCCAGCGACACTTCTACGTCAGGCAACGGTAACCGGTTCTGCTCCGTCGGCGGTGGCGGCGGTGGATCAATTGCTGCCGCACACACAGTAGAGGATTGTAGATGAAGAATTGTGTGAGTGAGTTTTGGAGATGGAGAGAAATTAGTGTGGAGTAAGGTGAATTGAGATGGAGATTGGTGTGAATTGGTGGAGAAAATGGAGGTTGTTAATGGCGGTTTGAAATGAGACGCCATTGTTGTGTGTGTGAAATGGTTTTGGAGGTTTTTAAACCTCACGTTTTTTGTGTGAGTGTGAATTTCTGGTATGGATTTTGGTTAGTTATAAGCTTAGTCCCTTAACTATCGTAATTTCAGACTAAATTATATAAATAGGTAGGACTAGGGATGCGCAATAGTATTGTTCACTTACCGGTATCGTATCTTATGGAAACAGTTTGTTTTTAAAAGAAATATTAGTATCGAATATCATATCATATATAATCGGGTACTGATACGATTTTAATATCCAAGTATTTTTGTTCACATTTATGCTCGTCGTGTAGCGAACCAATACCATACTAGTTGCTACCGTTTTCTTTTCTTAAATCTGGCATCCAATACAACCTCGGTAATAATACGACACCATGATATTTTTGCTCATTCTTAAAAATAGTCTATATGATTAAACAAAAAAAATAAGGATATCGACTCTAAATTTAATCTACACCGTGAGTCCTTAAGATCAAAGTTTCTTTAATATTTTCGTCCTTAAAACTTCGTATTCGTTTGTGAGACAAGTTTCTTTTGACATCTAGGAATGATACATGTTCAAATGACTACTTTTTATCTTTAGTTGTGTTACTCATCAAAAACAACAATAATCTTATCATGATTTAGTTTTAATGATATCAAAATGATTTTGTATCTTCTTCAAGATGAGCATTTGCTCATTTGCTTCTTGTTATAAAAAACAAAAATACCAAAATAATGTTAGGTCTCTATAGATTTTAGATTTTGGACCATACGTGATCGTCCATAATACACGTTCAAAAACCTAGAAAAATAGTTGCAGTTGAAACCAACCAGATTATCTGGCTATATGATTCTAATGGAGTAGTTTGTTTAACCAAAATGTTGTAACAAAAATACCAAATACCATAATTTCAAAAAGTAAAAGAAACAAAAATCTAGATACAAACATGAACAACTAAAATTAATAAAACTCACCAAATAATATAGATACAAAAATACATAAAAGTTAAATAAAAAATAAAAATCAAATATAACAACTTAGTAGTAATATCCTTGATGATGATGATGATGATGATGATCCAATCCAAAGCAATGTAAAACAGGATAACAAATAGCAGAAGCACATCTACCAATCAAACCAAATATTGATGCAACTAAAAAACAAGGACAACAACATAGTGCCATTAATGCATCATTATCATCATGATGATGATGGTGATGATGATGATGATGATGTCCATGGTGACCCATTCTATTTGATGGTTGAATATGTTGTTTTGTGTGAGGATTTGGGATTATTTAAAGGGGAAATAAAACTTAGTGATGAAGGATTGATAAGAATAAATAGAGATGTGAATTTGAAAAATTAAATATATGAATTATTTGCGTGTTGTGTTGTGTTGATGATTTGGACCCCTCAGCTAACTAAATATTGGTGTCACGTTGTTTTGAAGAGTATGTGGATATTGCCTCATATACGTAATTTACGTGTTTCACGTTTAGAGTGTATTTGACGTAAGTCTTTGAAGTTTGAGGTTGAGTTTATAATAAAACTATAATTTATATATATAAATAAAAAATATGTTTGATAAAGTATTTAAATTTGATCACAGGTCCAATTCCCTATCATAAACTATTTCAAGTGACTTAGGTTTTTAAGGTTTATCGAGACTCGTACTTTTAATAAGTATGTCGAATAAAACGAGACTTATAAGTGAGTTATAGAAAACGATAAGTTTAAACTCCTATAAGCCTTACCAAACACACCCTTAGACAATAATTATGTATATATTATTGTATTAAATTAAATATAAGTTCATCCTCTAGAAATTGGTTATAGTATTTTGACGTTTTTTAAGTGGTGATATTTTTTGTTGTCTATTTTAATCGGTAAATATTCTTAACAGATTACATATTTGATAAAAATATTATCTAAATTTAATTTACCATCATAACAACTTGTAAAACATAAACGGTTATTTTTTAATGTTTAAAATACAATAAACTCTCAACATAATATTTGTTCCCGACAAACTATATTTTCATAATATAATTAACATATTCCAAATTAAAAACCTTAAAGTTCGAATGTTTTGTTAAACATAACCCGAAAGAGGCTAAGGGGTGTTTGTTTTAGCTTATAAAAGGGGCTTATGAGCTTATTAGCTTATAGAAAAGAGATAAATTCATTTTAGGTGTTTGTTTGAGCTTATTAGTTTTTATTAGTTTAGACTTGTGAGTAGGGGTGTCAAAAAAACCCGAACCCGACTAACCCGACCCGACCCAAACCCGAATAAGCTTAATAGGGTCGGGTTTATTCGGGTCTATATATGCTATTCGGGTTAAACAGGTTGACCCGACGTGACCCGATTCTTATTAGGGTCGGGTCCAAAGGAAATTTTTTTGTGTTAATCGGGTTCGGGTTGGACCCGAATAACCCGAATTAGTCTATTTTTTTTTTTTTTTTTTTGAGTTGTTGTTTGAAGCCACTATATTATGTTTAGTAAGTCATCTTTTATAACCTACATATCTTTTAGTAAGCTCGAGTTTATGTTTCGTCCATCTTTAAAATTAACTTATTAAAGACAAATATATTTAAACTAGAAACTTTTTTTCTTGCACGATTTATTTGCTAATGTATCTTCTTAGTTTCCTAATGCAATTGTGTTTATAATTTATGTATTCAATTTTTTAACATTTCAAAACTCGGTAAACTTTAACACAACAAAAAAGAATTTAATTGCTTAACATTTTCTATAATTTGCTTTATTTCTATATCAACTTTTTTTTTAGTTGCTATCAACAATTCACATGATTTAATCGACCAAATTTACAAGCTACATTCATTTTTATTTTGTTTGATATTTGTTGTCAAGCATAACACTAGAATGTGGAGCCTTTTTATAAGCCTAAAAATGAACAAGTTATGGTTATCTTGTTGTTAAAAACACTAATAAGATGATCTATTTTTATGAGTTATTTTTCTTAGTTAGACCCGAACCCGATTAGACCCGACCCGAATAGACCCGAACCCGATTAGACCCGAACCCGATAACCCGAACTCTTGTTAGGGTCGGGTTAGGGTCACTACCAAAAGTTTGAAAATCCGATTAGACCCGACCCGATTAAGCTTATTAGGGTCGGGTCAACCCGATTAACACCCCTACTTGTGAGCTTATGTAAGTGGATTTTCATAAGCTCATTTTGTGTGCCTTATGAGCCTATCAAACATTTTTGACTTATTATAAATTAATAAACTCATAAGTTACTCCAAATATTTCATAAGAATTTAAAAACTTATATTTTATAAGTTATAAGCTACTTATAAAACATAAACGTAAAGCAAAAAAATAAGCTTACACAAACACCAGTAAAATCCGTAGATATCCCTAATTAAAAACCTAATTTGAATGTTTTAATTGTGTCTCTGAATCTCAAAAAATCTTCAAACACACTAATTAAACATGGCTACTCCTTAATCTCCCCAATTTCACAATCCCTCTTTTTAATTTACGCAACAATCAAAATCAGGGCATGTCTTCTGATAAACCCGGTTTACATCATCAACTCCTCTTCCAACAACAAGGTTCCACTTCCGGTCCGGAACCCGGAACTGGTAACATCGGTAAAGCTACACGCGAGCTAACCGGGTTTATTGATCACCAGAACCGGTATTATGAACCGGAAAGAGGGACTGGTGTGTTTAACTCCGTTCCGGTTCATTGGCATGGTGGAAATGGTGGGAATGGGAGAGGTTCGGGTTCGCCGAGCTGCGGAAATGATGATGATGATGATGTGGAGGGACTTGTGATTAGTAGTGATAATAATAAGAATAATAATAATAACAGTAGTAGTAATACTAGTGGAAATAGTAGTGACAAAGATGTGAATGTGAATGTGAAATCGAATCATCTTTCGTCTTCTTTTGGTAAGTTTCCGAAAAATTAGTTTGAGCACAATGTAATTGGATATGTGTTTATGACTTTTTAGGATACTAAGATTTGATGCAACTGAATGTAAATTAATTGCGTTAGGTTGTGTTTGTTTTAGCTTAGTATCGTTCAAGTTAAGTTATAATAAGCTCATAAGCCGGAAGAATGGGCTTATGAAAAGTAAACCGAACAAAATAAGTTAAAACAGTACCCCTTAAAATGCTACGTACTATAGTTAACCAATTAATGCAACGTTATTACATACGGTTTAATTACAATATATGTATGTTACAGACAGTAGATTAAGTTTTGTTTGATTTTTTTTTTTACTTTATGTTAGGTTCTAGAAGGGAACTATTGAAGGTAGGAAATGTTGTGCAATCAGGAACTGATTTAAACGATACAAGACCGAGTACAAGTGAGAATCATCAGCACGAACCAAGTCAGTTCCAGAATGCTGTTGCATTAGTGGACCGTGATGATGAATTGTATTATCCACAGTATCTTCACGGGGGCCAAGGTTCAGGTTCAGGATCAGGGCTAAAAGATACGGGGGTTGAAAATGGATGTGGATTTAGTGGAAGAAAAGACGCTTCTTGTTCAGGTGAATCCGGGGATTCACTGAGATCGATACTTTCAGATCCTTTAACGTGAGCTTCTGCAAATTCATGTATTTTGTCATTTTAATTTATTCGTTGCTATAAGTTATAAGTTAATAAGCTGTAACTTTATGGTTTTGTGTACCTACAGAGGGGCACTGATGGACGATGCTATGATATTGCCTTGTGGGCATTCTTTTGGTAGCGGTGGGTTGCAACATGTTATGAGGATGGTAAGTTTCGATCATCAGTCTTTAATATTGATATTGTACTTTTTGACGGTGGGTTTCAAAATCGTGTGTTGACTTTCTTCTCACACGACACATTTTTCAGAAGGCGTGCTACACTTGTTCACACCCTGTAACAGAAGGCTCAGTGGCTTCAAATCTATGTAAGAATATTTATCCATTAATTTTTTCATAATCGCGCCAGCTTTTGTTATTTGTAATAATCTAAACAATAAACTACAGGTTTCTAAGAACTACATCGGCAACTGCATTTTTTCATTGTGTTTAGGTGTTACCATAGTCCAAAACACAAAATGAACACGAGAAATTTATATTCTAGGTTTATTTTGGGCACTCAAAATCTTAATCATTGTTGTTTACTTCTTTAGCTATTGTAGAAATCAATATTTTGAAGCAAGATTTTCTACTAAATAAATAATTATCTCTATCATTTGCAATTTTACCGGTGTCCCTGAAGGAATAAAAAAGGAATACTTATAGTAGTATATTACAAAATAAGTGACCTTGACCCATTTAATTGTGGATCGGTCAATTCGGGTTGTATTTTATCTCTAACGGAAACTGTTAAAATAAAATATTTTTGGTGAAACGTAAATAGGTCATGGTGAATTAATAATTTGTAGAAGTCCTATATCATATGTATTTAGTTTTATTTTGATTATTATTGAAATGATATGCTGTACTATTTTGACACTAATCATTTAAAAACTATATAGTGTTTTTGCTCGAAAGTATGTTAGGCCAACCCGACCCGACTCGCATAGAATAACCTGTTTTGACATGTCGATGACCGGCCTAACCCATCTGTTTTGCCATCTCTGGTTTTCACCCTTCAGACTATTTAGTATCCATCTTTTTCTGAACCAAAATAATGGTAAAAATAGGATGACGACTTCATCTGTAGATTTGTAGACTTTAATCATTCTGAACTATTTTGCATATTTTCTTTATTTGAACTTGCAAAGACCAATGCATCAAAACTGAAGATAATTTAAGTTAAATTTTACACGTAGCTTTTCACCGATTGATGACCACTTATATAATTATGTCATCTAATTATGTGTCTACTTGTGTAGCTCTTCGATCTGCTGTCTCAGCATTTCGTAGGGAGGAAGAGTTGCAAGCTCACCATACATCTAAACGAAGAAGAGAGAGATTAGACCAGGTTTGTCATTTTTCCTTAATCACATCTGCTGTTACGAATTGGTCATAACACGAGCCAACTCTATGGATGCAGGACATAATGAATTACAATAATACAATGTTCATGGACACACCAAGAGGCAGAGGCCTACAGTTCCCATTTTCTGTAGCTGACCGCGTTATTATCAAGGTTCTCTTTAATTTCCATTTATAAATTGCAGTTTTTTTTCCCGCTGACTAAATATTAGAAAACAATGGACCAGGGAAACAAGAGGACACCGGAGCGGTTTGTTGGTTGTGAAGCTGTTGTCACAACTCAATGCTTAAACGGATGGTCAGTCAGTCTCATTTCTTTTTTATTTTTTCTATTGTAACTTTTGGTTGTCAATTAGCAAAACTCATTTATAACCTTTTCAGGTACGTGGTGAAGACACTGGATAATGCAGAGAGTATTAAAGTGCAATATCGATCTTTGGCCAAGGTCTCCGATAAATCATCCTCACAGCCGGTTCCAAGTAAGATGACGCCAAATTGGCTCTAAATATCTAACGATGCATTACACTCGGCTTCAGTATACGTGGCATTTTAAATATGCCATTGTTATAAGTATACATATAGTTTCTGCAAATGTACAAATGTTACTATACCTATAGGAAGCATAATGTACATATATTGTAAATTAGTATAAATTTCTACACATTAAAGCTTAACGAAAATACAGGGTTCGTAGTTTGTGATAAATGATTAAATGTTAGTGCTCAACGTCTATAATGTTATTTTTATACGAAGATATAGTATTTGTGGTTATAGTACGAGTTTCCCGCTTGTTTTAAATTTGAATTTGTTTAAAGGTAACGTTTAACATTGTTATCTTTGATTTTAATATTTTCCTAACCAAATGAAGTTTACAAATATCCAACAAGTGAAGTTTTATTGTAGATGGAGTCATGGAGGGTTCGTTGTCCTACTAACCTATAAGTTGCGGGTCTATGATAAAAAGTTATATTCAAATCTAATTTCCATGTTTTCTTCCGAGTAAAAAGCAAACTTTGCGGTGCAAGTAGAATTGCATATCTAATCTTATATCTTATCATACACAGATGTTGATCGAAAACACTATTGGCATCTAAAAATATGTGTTTATTTAAACAAGGAGTTTGATAATCATCTAATTTGTATTCGTAAACTATGTGTTCCTTAACCATAATATAGAACCCGTTTAAAAACTGTGATATAAAACCACTCCAAATGCAGACGCCCATGTTGTTGGATTTTTGTGAAATAGTTTGCTAACCATAGCCTATGAAGCTATGTATAAGAAATTCAGACATGCATAATAAGGTTATACGAAGAAGCGGTTATCCATAAATATATGAACGGTTATTTAAATTGGGGACAACTATTATTGATATTCAATACAATTATGCGTGTTTTGAGATATTAAACATATTAGTAATTCTATTTTGTATTTGAAAATTTGATACCGTTAAAAAGTATTCGTGTCGCATGTGGTGGCCTCCGCTCATTATGAATACCCTCCCTCTATTTTTTGAATTTTAAACATACAAATCATATGACAAAATATAGTTTACACTTTTGCTACGTGCTTTTTGGTATATATTCCAAAATATTTTATCAATCCATACACGAGTTTGAGATTGTTTTTGTTCTCGGATTCGGTTATGGAAATGGCAAGCCCTGCCCGGAATCCGCCTCATTACCATTCATATACACAGTATGATCAAACTCACCCGACTTTAACTTTGGTATTATATATAAACAACAAGCTCAAGATCGTGGTAAAAGAAATCCAAAATGCGCAATATTTAAATGTATCAATAGATATACCGTGACATTTATAATATTAAGCTAGACTTATAACGAAAACTAGTAACATGCAAATTTTTAATACAAATACTAACTTTTAAACCCAAACTATCAAACTGTAGTTATATATACCATATATTTAATTTCACAATAAAACATTAACATAACAAGATCCCGGATCAAATTTCGCCCCGACTCATTCGATATTTCATCGAAAACCCAAACCAGAAATAAAAATGACACCTTTCTTCCAATAAGTCGCCGTTTTGGGATAAAACATAATTGGTTTTGTTTTTAATTGAGTAATACATGAATATCATGCTAAAAATTTATGTGCATTTAGATTAAAGTCAAAAATCTATCTAACATTGTTGTATTATCCAACATCATTTTATTCACATTTAATACATAACATGCTTTACACTTTAATGCATTCATAACCAAAATTTCTACAATTAATTATATCCTTGTTTAAAAATAAGAGGAATGCTACATTTACAAACGGTTTACAAAAAGAAGTTTACAAAATAATATGTAATCTCATTAGAATCAATAATCTTTTACACTAATCATCTCCCTCCTCATTTTCATCCATTTATATCATGGCATGTCATTTTGTGTAACTTCTTTTTATAAACCTTTTGTAAGTATATCATTTCTCATTAAATCTCATCCACTTTTTTTTTCTTTTTTTCTTATATATTTATTTATTTAATTTTATGTGGTATTGTGGTCCCCAATATTTCAAATAATACATAACTACATTATACATATATATTATTTTATATATATTTAATTTGTATATAATATTATAATTAATTTTAAATTTGAATTTAAATATATAAATATTTAAATAAATCAACAAACGGCAAAAACACATGTCAGCGCGCTTTTCTGCAAATTCAAATCAAAAAAGTTTTTCTCATAATTTAATTTACTACTACCATTTACCGCCTCTTTCTTCAAGAACCTAATCTTTAAAATTCAATCTCTCATTTTTACCCAAAAAAGCTTCATTTTTCCATCTTCAAATCCAATATTTGATCTGGGTTTTGCACAAATTCAAGTAATTGTTAAGAAAAATCAAATCTTTTTTGAAAAAGATTGTTTTTATGGAGTTATTCATGGATGGGAGTAATGTACCCGGATCTGAATCCAAGGTTTGGTTTTGATTTGTTTTTTTTTTTTGTGGTTTTTTTGGATTTTGTGGATTAGGGTTTGATTTTGTTTTTGTTGATTGTGGTTGTAGAAAAGGTGTTTTGATGAAATTGAGGAATTGGATGAATTGGGATCGAAAAAGGCGAAGATACGAGACCTGGAGTCCGTGTTTCGGTATGAAGGTAAAATGTTTAGATCTTTAAAGGGTATTTGAAAGTTTAAATTTTTTTAATTTATTACTCCCTGCGTCACATTTTATTGCCCAAATTTTATTTTTAGTTGTCTCAAAATTATTGTCCGTTTCCAAATTCAACGTATTATAAAGCTTTGAAATAATAAAAAAGAATCTTTATTGGTTGCACATAATTGAATTTTTATTAAAATGTGTAAATCTTGTCCGAAGACAATAATTTTGGGACAGAGTGAGTAATTTTCTTTTTTTGTGGGATTTGGATATAATGCTACTTTACGCTAGATTTGATGTAATTTGAATTAGAAATGTTTATTTTTGGTGGGAATATTTTGATTTGAATTTAATGATGATTTTTCCGTCTTGCGTAGAAGATATAAAACATTTGGGACCAGCGAATGATTGTGTGAAAGCGAGAGGTTTATCTATTGATCTAAACTTTGACGATGTTTCTGAGTGTGGAAGTACATGTAACTTGGGTAGTGAACGAGACTCGATGAGGGTTTGGAAGGAAATGAAACAAAATGGGTTTTTATCGTCTTCTCATGGAGGTGTACCAATGCCACAAATGCCGAAGGCACGTGGGAGAAAAAGAGGGACTGAATTGGTGAACAAGAAAAAGATAGAGATTGCGAAGAAAGAGCAAGTGGATAGGTTTACGAAAGTGGCTGCTCCGAGTGGACTTTTGAATGATTTGAATCCTGGGATTATAAATCATGTAAGAAACCGAAAACAGGTTCATTCTATTATTGAAAATCTTGTGAGATCTACAAGAAGTGAAAATAAACGTGGTGGAAGTAAGCAGGAAATAGGGAAAGAATGGTGTCGATCTGATTTAGCAACGAGTAATCATCGTTCATCTGATAAGTTAGGATGTGAAGAAGATATACTTGCACTGAAGCTTTCATCATCAGCAATGATGGTATCGAATATGAGCTCTTTATCTAACGGAGAGTCGGGAAATATCTCCACTGTCAATTCACTTTCCATTAGAGGTAAGATTTTTGATCTTGTCGGGTTATTATTTGACTATGCTTGTATTTAATCTTGCATTAAAAGTGGAGGGGACAATTTCGGGCCATTGACTTTTGAATGAGTTGATATGGGTTATGTTTTATCACTAACGGGTCAAAAAATTAAGGCAGAAAGTTTCATGTCGTTTTGGATTGTAATCATATTGCTATCTCTAACTAATAGAATCTGAAATGAGTTGAAGGAAAAAGGAAAACAATTTTCCTACTTTCGGACGATTTATTTTGAACTTTTAAGGATACCAGTTGAAATATGATCATAACAAATTGTGTGCATCGCTGTATTTTTTGCAGCTGCAAGTGTAGCTTCTCAATGGTTGGAACTTCTCCATCAGGACATCAAAGGCCGTCTTGCGGGTAACGTTGATGTTTTTGAAAGCATGCTACTGGTTAATTTATATGTACATGAAATTGATCTTGTTAATGGTGTTTTTTCCAGCTTTAAGGCTTAGTAAGAAGAGAGTTCGTTCTGTAATCGAAACAGAATTGCCTAGCTTGGTATCACGAGAGTTGGTTTCTAAACAAGAAAACAGTAATTCTGACTTGCATAATGCGAGATGGGGTACTCTTTTTTTTCAGATGGAAAACGCTCTTACTGAAGAAGAGAAACAACTGGTGAGTCGAGTTTTCTTATGTTAATCTTTAGCTGTATGGTTTAAAATGAGTCTGTTTACTATTTTTCTTCTTCTTCTTCTAATTTCTATAATATTCTTATTTTCTAGGAGATATCGTTGAACGAAGTAAACGAAATGCTGATGCATTGTGAACATGGTCTTCTCCAATCTCATCCACAAAACGGCTTGCAAAAGTGCACTAACGACCACAGGTAATTGCTTAGTAGTCTTTCAAGTTGGTAAATATTATTTTCTAAACTAATATTTCAAGAAGTATACTTTGGTATCTAAAATAGTTTTAAAAAAAATGATAACTTATGAATTCATGTTGACCAATAACAATATCGTTAATTAGTTGCAAAATTACAACTGAACAAGCAGAGATTGCGTAACTTCTTACAGGGACAAAATGTACATTAAATCATACGATATTACACACACTGACCTGAAGTTTGACGAACATTTAAATTTTATCTTTTTTTTTTTTATGTTAACGTGACCAAAATCTAATTTCGTTTCTGTGGAAACAGACTTTTGAAAGCAGAAACCTGCCAACAATACAAGGGTTTAGCTGTACAAGCTGCTGCAGCAGCCATCTACTCAACATCTAATTTTTTGCAATCGATGGAAAATTCACCATGTTTCTGATCAAGTCTTGACGTTCAGTAGTCATTTGTAACGATTTTAGTCTAAATATATAGTTTGCATCTTGGTGCATACTAGGAGCCATTGTGATAGTATTACTTTATAGTTTCCTTGTAACTTATAGAATCTGAATGCCTGTGTGTTTGTATTAGTTTTCAGTTTTATAGATTCCGTAGCAAAGAGATTTCGTTTTTGTTAACTTGTTCATGACATTTAATAATAGTTAGCAAATATTATGAACACATTGTTCATATTTTATGCTACATATAAGGTGTTCATTTGTTATGAGTTTAAGGCCTTATATGTTTTGATCGTTTAACATTTGTTGTACTGCAATACGGGTTTATGGATTTTATAGTCAAAATCGTTAAACTGAGTATCTCAAGTTGCAGCAAAACCTTATGGATTTTGAAGATCTGCACAAGTGCTCACTGTTGGACATAACTGAATAGTCCAAGACATTTAACAAGAATCTATCGTTTGGTTTCTTGGTTTTATTGATCAATTTCTTTTTTTTGGGACTGTTTCAGGTACTTTAGTATGAACCGAAAAGTCAAAACAAAGCGAATACTATAAACATAGTGAATAATAATTATGTTTTACTAGTTTATTTTACCAACCTAAGCGTGTACGCAGGTGTACCCTTCACAACGACACCTCTCATGACTTTACCTTACGTGCTTATGCCTCACGGCTTTCACCTGTATAATACACTCTATTATTGAATATTTGAATATGACTACTACACTCTTTGAGTCGACAAGATTAGACACAACCAATATTAAATAACTGAAATAAACCGATTGTAAAAAAGATCAAGCCGCATTATAAGAGGTTGGTTGGTTTAATTTGGTTGGTGTAGTTTGGACAGTTCGATTTCATGTTTCTAAAACCAAAAACTCAACTAGTTTCGTCTAAACGAATTGTTTCAAACCAAACCATCTAAATCAACAATTAAAGACCCAAAACAAACAAACAAGATTAGAGGCAATAAACCAAAGTTGTTTAGATTGAAATCATACTTGTAGATGAATTGTGTTTTTTCAAAGATTAGAAACGTAAGATCATGTCAAAATGTCATAATCTCTTTATCACGGGTTCTATTATTTAATGCTTCTCGCATCACATAACTTATGTGATGCCAATGCATAATTTTAAAAGTTATTTACATTTTCACCCATCATATTTCTTAAACACACACCTCTAATCCCTCATTTGCACTCGGTAGCACGCAAGTTGCGTGCTGCTAGAAGCCCATATCATTTTTCTTTCTTTAATTATATTTCGATCTTAACACTAAATTCTAACAACTTTCAACAGTCCTCAATAATATAGATGATTAAGAAACAATTAGTTGGACGATTAAGAAACAATTAGTCAATAACAAAGGATTACATATATACTTGGAGTACTAATTAATCAATTCTCGATAACTAAACCAACCAAGAATCACTAAACTGTTGAAAGGCATTCTTATGAAAACTTTGAACCTTCATCAAACAAAAATGTGTGCAAACATGTCCTAATCCGCTATCATTAACGCTACCCGTCTTCAACAAATAACACGACGATCTACATTCATTTCTACTTTTATTTTTTCCTTGAATCAACACCCCAAAAGCCCTATCTCCATCAAATTCATCTGAGGGTAGTTCTTCCACAAGTATAACTCCTTCAAGCGATGATGATACATTCCGCCAGTCTTTCGCTTCTGGAGATTTCTTTCTTGTCACGTTACCATCCGCGTAGATTTGAACCAGGAGAGGGGCATGTGTTATGTTCTTCACAATATCCGTTACTGAATTTTGAATCCATTCATCAAGGTTTTCTAAAACCCTGGGGCTTTCGATATCATCATGATGAATTCTTTCTGTTTGTAAATCAAAACCATCATGAAATAAGTCAAATAACGATAAATTGGAACCATGACTTGCATCACACGTCAACGCAGCTGTGTTTAAAGAGCTGGAAAGTTTGTTATTAGGAAGTTTAACATGTGTGGATCCGAAAACCCGATCCGAATGTTGTTGATTGAGGCAACCATAAGTAACTTGCTTTTGGATCACACTGCCTTGATGAAACGCTAAACTCGCCATCTTTCGATCGAAGAATTAAACTTATTTGATGATTTTGAAATGGTTATTGTAGGTGAATTGATTTGTATTGTTTAAAGCTTTGATTACGAACTAGAATAGATATATAACTACTTATATATCTATTCAACAGGATTTATACGCGTTATAGTTTATTCAACTTTGAAAGAGCAATAATTATTATTAGGGAAAATGCACTGGATGACCATTGTACTACCTAAAAATATCCGTATAGGTCATTGAACAAAATTTACGTCTATCTACATCACTATACCGAAAGAAACCTTTTAAATTATAACTTTAACTTTAAAAAACCGTTTAAATAGATAACTTTGGTGACCTGCAACCTTTTGGTTACCGCCACGTCATCGATTTTATAACTATCATCCAAACATTCATCATCTTTTTTCCATTTTTTCCTTTTGGCAACCTGCAACCTAATCTTCTTAACACAAACCAGCAGCCACTCAGTCACACATAACATATTTTCCATCTTTTTTCCATTTGTACAGATCGGAATAAAAAAAAATTCAGATGGCCGGCGTTTTAGAAACCCTAACTGTTCCCCGCGCTTCCGTTTTACCGGCTGCTTCTTTATCTCTGATCGTCTCTCGGATCTCAGGTCGCCGGAACGTTGTAAACTTGCCGGAATCAAGAGGTTTGAAAATCCAGTCGTTAGGAACTTCTGTATCGGTGAATCTGAGGTCTACAATTGACCGCCGTGGTGCGCGTATTGTATGCGAATCCAAACCGATTTGAAGAATGTTTCACCGTCTCGTTACCGGATCTACCACCACTTATTCCGCCGTTCGCCGTCATTACTCCGCCGAAGCCGCAGTTTCCACCGGCGACAGTAAAATTACACCAAATTCAACCTCACGAGATAAAGAATTCGCGTTTTAGTCCACAGAACACAAATTACACTACCTGAATTTGGAAATTTTGAAATCGGGGATTAGGGTTTTTACATAAATCTGAAATTGAGAATAGTAAGTAAAATTAAGATGATTAATTGAAGATTAACCTGAATATTGGCAAGAATTTGTGTTTGAAATCTTGAAAATCGAATTGAAATGAAATGAATTTTGAGGAATTAAAAAATCTTGAAAATCGAATTGAAATGAAAATGGCTGATGGATAGTCAGATAAAGAAGATGGCTCGGATTTCAAAATGAAAGAGAGAGAGATGACCGGGTAAAAATGGTTTAAATAACAGGTTTCTTTCGGTATAGTGATGTAGATAGACGTAAATTTTGTACAATGACCTATACGGATATTATTATTATTATTATCTTATCTTATCTTATCTTATCTTATCTTTATATTAATATATAATAAAAGAAAAATCTAAAATACCATTTGAAACTAATAACAACTGGATGGGTTTATAATTTTAATTTAGAACATTAGATCATTTTGATGATGTCATCATTAATAATTTTTGTTTTAACTCCTTTACTTTAAATAATTTGACCCTTATATTTATACTAATAACGAAATAGAACTAATTAACCTTTCTAATTTAATTAATCTAACATTTGTATTTTAAATTAATATCTGAAAAATACAAAACATACTTTTTTTCTTCATACAAATAAAAATTATTGGTATAAAAAGAAAATAATATTATTTTATTATTTTACGAGTGTGTTGGGCCAAAAAATAGAGTGGATAAAGCTATGGAGTCTTGAGTGTGAAGGAATAAAGATGATTTCAGTTCGTGGAGAGTCCGAACTGAAATCATCAAGAATAATCCGAAGTGAAGTTTTCAGTTCGGAGAAACAAGTTAGTTCAGATACTATGAACTAAATGAAGTTCCTTCGAACTGAAAACAAACGAAGGTGTAAGTTAAGTCAACAGAAGTCAGCATTGAAGAAATCAATTCGGAAGATGAAGACTTTAGTTCAGAACTGAAGTGAACTCCCCGAAGTGAAATTAAGATGTTGACAATGTTGTAATAATTTAATTCGTAGTTTATCTGTTCTTAGATTTTGTCTATAAATAGTGTGATAGGTAGTTCGAGTTTGTTGTCTTTGAACCCGGAACAATCTCAAAGAGGTTACGTGAGCTTGAATGTCGATGTAACAAGCCCGGTTCCAAACCTGTCACCCCTATCAATGAAATCTATGAAAACAGTTATGCTCAAATTGTTGTTCTAATCAATTTCACAAATTCAAACTTCAACATTTCCTTCAATTTTGATTCCAAACTTAGGTCATGAGATTCCGCATCATGACCTGTTTCAATTCGATTCGCTTCTAAGAGAATTCAAGGACCTGTTAGAGTGTTTTGCGTATAAATGAAAAACATATCATATGAAAAAATCTTCTTTTCTTTTTCTTCTTCCTATTTACGCAATATGTTTAGTTTTTTTATATATTATAATTATTTTATTTTTAATAAGGTTTTTCGAGAATTACGCATTAATTGTTTTCTTTATGTCCACATTTGCTAATCTAATCATTTTGTGTACATGATTAATAGCTTTTTTATTAACTTTTTCATATACATTATTTGTTCTTTGTTGACATTATATTTTCTTGATATAATTGTTCGCTTATTACGCGAGTCAATAAACTAGTTATTATTATAAGTTTAGATAAAATAAGGTTAATATCTATGTATTTTAAATAATATAAACATGTGAAAAACAATGTAAATAGATATATCCAAGGAGCAAGACAATAATTTAAGGGCACGTGAATGGCAAAGAGAGCATTTGTATGTGAACGTGCTTACTTAAGTTTGCCTTTATACGCCCTCGTGTGCTTTGTTTGAACTTACGTCAGATTTCGCCAAGATCTTGATTAACGATTGAGAATTGATCAAGTGTCATCTTTGTTGCCACTCTTAAATAACTTCCGATACTCATAAAGAACTTTGTCGTAATATTTTCTTTGAAGCTTCATTTGTCTGGATACTCCTATTTGTTTTTTTGTTTTCGAGAGAGAATTAACTTACATGATGCTTGATTTCATCACATAATGCACTATTTTGCATTACTTTATCTTATTTTAGCCGATCATTAAGTATCTATTCTCGATCATCTAGGCATGCTAGTTTCTCGATGAGACTGGAGCTACCATATATGTGGGTCAATACTTTCGAGATGTGAAAACATTAACCTTTTCTAACGAAGCATTTTTTAGCTAAATTTTGGAACAAACTCTTTATTTATCTAGATTGATCTATCTACTTTGAAATCAAGCAATGAAATCACACCGAGTAGAAATAAAAAATATTCATTGAACACTTTGTAGAATAGATCTTTAATCAAATCAATATTTAGGATTCAAGGATTGATTACAAGAGAAAAATAATTTGATACGAGATCTGCGAGATGTTCAACTAAAATCATCCAACTTGATTTGAGTTTTCCTAGAAACGAAGAAATCATCAATTTGAGACTATTTCTTGATTCACTACAACAAACAGGACTTTGGCGACGACAAATAGTCGCCGAAATGTAGTCACTAGAGTTCCGTCGTCGAAAGTTTTTGGCGACGATTTCTCTTACCAAACGACGACGACGACTTATGGGTCTCACCTTGACTTTTTCAAACCGATTTAATTATTTTTTTTTTAATTATTTAATTATTTATATACATATCTAATATTAATTATTTAATTATTATTTATTTAAATAATTAATATTTATTTATTTAATTAATATTTAATTATGAGTTTAGGATTTAAGGTCTAACATTAGGGAGTTATGGTTTACAGTTATACTTATACCACAACATGTCGTATTATAACTTTCCGTTATAACAGGAAACGATTATTAATCGTATTACTTAATTACAATATCGGATTTTTAAAAATATGTTTTTACATTTAAATTAAGTATATTAATATTAATAATATAATTACTTTTAATTTCTTATTATCAAATAATTTTATTTTAAACAAAAATTATTTTTTAAAATTAACATTATATATTATTTAATTTGATATATTATAAATAATATATTCATTTTTTAAATATAAATAATTTAATATAGTTTAAAATAATTTAATTTAAATAAATTATATATATTAAATTATTTAATATAATTTAAATTTTTTTAATATTTTCATTTTTTAAATATAAATTATATATATTAATTAATTTACTAAGACTTACGGCGACGAAAAATCGTCGCCGTAAGTCTAAGTAAATTAATTTATTATTTTAATATTTTAAAAATCATTTAAATAATCTAAATAATAATTAAATTATATATATTAAATTATTTAAACTAATTAATTAATTTAGTTAGACTTACGGCGACGACAAATCGTCGTCGTAAGTCTAACCATATTAATTTAATTAATTTAAAAATTTAAAACTCATTTAAATAGTCATATAACTATTTATTAAATAAATAAAATAATCAGTTAGACTTACGGCGACGATTTGTCGTCGTCGTAAGTTTTGGCGGTATTTGGCGGGAACTATTATTATTTTCGTTAATTAATTAAAATAGAATCGTCGCTAAAGGTCTAAGTCGTCGTCAAATAGTCGTCGCTAAAGGGTTGACTTTCAGAAAGTCAAAAAGTTGAATTTTTTTGTCGTTTAGTGACCTTTTAACGACGATTTTTTGTCGTCACCAAAAGTCCATATATCCTGTAGTGATTTGATCGCTTAGATCTACCAGGTAACGCTTTTATATCAAATGTTTGTTCCAGATTTCAAAACGATTGACGATTAGATCATAATTTTGATCATAATTATATTCAGAATAAATATGATACAAAGTGTAGGAACTTGCTCATTATCATTGTCGGAGCTTAGATCAACTACGTATTACATTAAGAGAAACACAAACTATCTAAGCTTTATGTTTAAATATAAACCCTAAAACTAGTATTTATAGACAAAATACATAGAGCTCGTAAGTATATAAAAAAGTCAAGCATTAAAATCAAGACTTGGCAAAGTATTCATAACGTCTTGGTAATTTGTTCCATAATTTTGTATGTCTTGTTAGGTGTGTTTGTTTACGCTTATAAAAGCGGCTTATTGTTTATTGATATTTCGGTTTATTTTTCATAAGTCCGGATTTTTCGGCTTATATAACCGTTTATGGGCTCATTACTGTGTATTATGACATAATAAACAGTAATACGCCCATAAATGGTTACATAAGCCGAAAAATCTGGATTTATAAAACATAAGCCAAAATATTAATAAACCAAAATATTAATAAGCCGTAAGTTTCTTATATAAGTTCAAACAATCACCACATGATACAAAGTGTTGGTAACTTTTTATCGGCAATCATGATTTTCACATTTATTGATATGTACATTACATCCAAACATTAAGAATATTTTATATTCTTATATGTCAAAGTATAACCTTATTCAAGATTAAAATTTCTTGAAATTCGTTTCCCTTTTTTATTAGGGCAGACAACATTATTCGACATTCTTATCAACCCGATTAATTTCTCATTGTATTCGAGCGTCAAATAGTGATGTTCATCATTTTATTTATTTTAACTGCAGTGAAGATTCAATCTAACGGCAAACTGTTCAAAATAATTTTGCTACTTTGACATAAACAGCAAAATCAAGCTAACGAAAACAAAACGATTTCATTTAGTAAATGGTTTTACCCCTCTTAAAAAAAAGATGATTAATTATTTGTAACACGATCAAAAACACAAACACATTATTCAATTCATCCAACAAGTTTTCTCATCATCGAATTCTTAAAAAATACCAGAATAAAAAAAAAAAAAACTAATTTTCTCATCTATAAGTGAGACAAGAATCATTTTACTACTCTACTAGCATTGAATAATTTGGACCTTAGAGCACACAGTACGATAACAGTCCTCAATAATATATATGATTAAGAAACAATTAGTTGGATGATTAACAAAGAATTACATATATACTTGGAGTACTAATTAATCAATTCTCGATCACTAAACCAACCAACAATCACTAAACTGTTGAAAGGCATTCTTATGAAAATTTTGAACCTTCATCAAACAAAAATGTGTGCAAACATGCCCTAATCCGCTATCATTAACGCTACTCGTCTTCAACAAATAACACGACGATCTACATTCATTTCTACTTTTATTTTTTCCTTGAATCAACACCCCAAAAGCCCTATCTCCATCAAATTCATCTGAGGGTAGCTCTTCCACTAGTATAACTCCTTCAAGCGACGACGACGACGATGACGATGAAGTTTTATGTTTATTCACATTCCTCCACTCTTTCGCTTCTAAAGACTTTTTGGTAGTCACCTTACCATCCTCGTATATATGGACTAGCAACGGTGCGTGTGTTATGTTCTTCACAATATCCGTTACTGAACTTTGAATCCATTCATCCAAATTTTCCAAAACCCTAGGGTTTTCAATATCATAACCGCGCTTAAATAACGATAAATTAGAACCATGACTTGTATCACACGTCAACGCAGTTACTTTGTTATTAGAAAGTTTAACATGTTTGGATCCGAAAACCCGATCCGAATGTTGTTGATTGATGTAACCATAACTAGCTTGCTTTTGGATCACACAGCCTTGATGAAAACCTAAACTCGCCATTTTTCGAAGAATCAAAGGTGAATTTACTTGTATTGTTTGATTACGAACTAAAAGAGATATATAACTATTTATATATATGTTGATATTTGATGAAGGAAGTAACTTGGAAGGATAGGATATATACGCGTTACGGTTTGTTCAAAGTTGATACAATAATTGTTAATATTTTATAAGTTTAAACATTTTTGTGTATATAAATAATAAAAACATGTGAAAAATAATGTCAAATGGACAATAATTTATGGGCACGTGCATAGCAACGAGAGCATGTGTTTGAGAACAGGTTTACTTATGTTTGGCTTACGCCCGCGTGTGTTTGGTTTGATCCTAAGTGGGATTTCCGCCATGTCGTTTTTTTTTTTTTTTTTTTTTTTTTTTTTTTTTTTTTTTTTTTTTTTCTTCTTCTGTTGAACAATCAAAAAGAAAAGATAAGTAAGTTATGGATTAGTACGAACTTCATCGAGTTTTGATACTGTTACGTTATGTTATGTCAATTTTTTATAAACTCTTTATTTTTTATAAATTTAATATTTTATTATTATAAATTTAATAAAGTTTATAACTAGGCGACACCTACATTTTTGTTTTCTCAATATATCTACATAATAAGTATTATACGTATAGATTATTATTAAAATAAAAATTTAGGTCATACAACTTTTTCTCTCAAATGTCCATTTACATGTTGAAACTCGTTTTTCTATGAACTTGATTAAATAATAGTAACTTTAATGTTATGAATTTCATGTCACCTATACATCATTATAAACATTTTTTATGAACCTTTACTACGGATGATCTTATATTTAATTAGATTTTTTTGCCTCTCGTGCGTTGCTTTGAAACAAAAAATTATCAGGTGTACAAATTGTGGTAAGAAACAAAAAAGAATAAAAATGTAACAAAAAACAAATTGGTACCTTATTTAATAATGTTAACAAAGAAGAAAAACTAAATTACATAATGTTAAAAAAGAAGAAAAAAAACTAAAGCCTACAAATAATCTTAATAAAGATGTAATTATTTTATTTAATAATGTACAATAAAACAATGCATGTCTAAACTTTTAAACCACAATCTATATCGTTATAATTATTAAAACTCTAAAAAGAAAATTTAAGCACACAAACTAGTTTGTTGGAGCAAACAATTAGCTTGCTTTATTATTAATGTTAGAGAAAAAGTATTGTTTTACATGTTGGTAAATGTAAGATTTGTTAAATGGGAAGGGTTATCCCGTGTTGCGACGGACATAGTATCTTTTAATATAAATCAGAAAACAAAAAACGAACCTATAAAAGCATTAAACAAGGAAAGAAGATGATTTTTATTATTAACATTAAACATCAATACAAACTAAATACTAAATCAAACGCTCTTTAGAAAAGAATAAACGAAAAAGAAATAAAGAAATAAAAAACTATGTCTTTTATAAAGATAAATATTTCGAACCGACTCGAGCTGCGACTCAGACTGCTTATGAGAGCGCTCCATACTTGTCGATTGTTAGAGTTAGCAAATAATAATAGTAATTTTGTATATGGATTGTGAAATTAATAATTACTCTTCTAATTAAAATCCATCATTGCCTATGGAATTGTGCATTTTATATTATTATAATAAAAAGTTTGTGTTTAAATACAATTGTTATCGTTATATTTACAAAAGACTTAGTTGCCGGAGTGGTAAACGCGCGGCCTCCCTTGCTGGGAGACCGCGGTTCGAATCTCACCCAGCACCTATTTTGTTTTTTGGTGTACTGCAGTGTTGGTCTTGGGCAGTCTTGGGCTATTTTGTTTTTTTTGGTGTACTGCAGTGTTGGGCTTGGGCAGTATTTTTATATGTATAATGTTTTATATAAAAATATGTCTAATTGGTTAATAAAAAAAAAAAATATAAAATGTCTAATTAATTTCTAAAGTTTAATAGACCTAGGTGTTATTCTTCTAATACATTATATATCAGTATTTTATTTTAATTAACTACAAAACAGTATATAAATTGATGAAGTGCTTGGAATTTCTTTATTTTGCCATTAATAGAACATTATTAAATAATCAATTATATTATTATTATACATACAAAAGTAGAGTTTAGGTATTAAAGATAGTACTAAATATACTATATATTATTAAATGATTAATATATAGTTTGAAAACATAATTATTTGTCTAATGCATTATATAGCAGTGTTTTATGTAGCATATTGTTATTGGAATTTCTTCGTTTTGCCATATTATTATTATACATATAAAATTAGAGTTTAGGTATTAAATATACTACTAACTATACTATATATTATTAAACGATTAATATATAGTTTGAATATAATAAACATATAAAAATTGAGTATAATGAAAAGTTTGTGTTTAAATATTGGTTGGTGTTGGATTTTCATTTCTTTTTTTTTTTTTTTTTTTTTAGATTAGTATCAAATAAAAAATATAGTTTCCGAATCAAATAATCCCACGAAGACGATGCCTTTTTTCTTGGCTTGCGAATGTAAATTTACATTGTTTAATGGTCAAAATACAGGCTGGAACATAAACCCCCCGAACTCGTGCAGCGCACGATTGTCTACTAGTTATGATAAAATTTTGAACTATGTTTAGCTCTTTTTGTATATCCGATCATTTATTGATCACAAGTAATCCAGATGCAAAGAACTTAGGTACATCTATGAAGAGATCGGTTTACAAAATATGTTAAAGGTGATATTAACGAATGGGTCTTCCTATAGATAAACTATGTGTTAAATTAGGCACGTAGCAAATCATCACAAACTTTATATTAATAGTAGTAAGTTATTCGTACGTTGCAGCGGTAACGTAAAGAGATAGTTAAATTTTTAGATAAACAGTTTTTTCACGTACATGTTTTTCGCAATAATAATGCAAAAAGAGAATGTGTTAAATGTTTCACAATATTTTATAATATGAAAAAATCGAATAGCTTTGTCATGTAAAACTCTCGATACATTACATTTAATGTGTATTTCGTGTGCAATAAAGATCTTAGCAGTCTTTACTAATAGTCTAATACATTTGTGTTGTCACGTGAAATCCCTATCGAAAAAACCACATATATTTATTCGAACGGTAAGTGAGCATTTAGGAAAAAACGTTCGTTTATGTTACTTTATTTAGTTAACAAAACGATCATGAATAAGATACTTTGTTCGATTGATTAAATAAATGAACATGAAGAAATGTTTTGTTCGTTCATTTATATTTATAAAACATTCATTTATATTTTCATTCATTTTATTCTTTTATTAATGCTAGTTTATTTTATACATTTAAAAAATACTTAACATAACAATATATTATTTAAAGTTAATTTTATTAATCATAGTTTATTATATTATTACTTATTTTTGACTAAAAATTTCAATAATTATGTCGTTTTAAATTTGAAAATGTTCTAAAAATAAGTTTAAGACAACTTTTAAAACACGAGCCGATTATTATAAGAAAAAGAAAATTCTTATTAGCATTATTATTTTAGCATATATTTTCTTTTTCTAAACATAAGTCGATTATTTATCAAAGAAAAAGTTTTATTAATAGTTTAGTACTATTATATTAGAATTTACTTGTTTTATTTTATCAATTAGCATAATTAGGTGTAAGTTAATTATCTAAATTGTAATATAAGTTTTATATAAATTTTAGTTTGGGTGACATTATTATTTATGAAAAATCAAAAAAGAAATATTGTTGATATTTAAATGTGTTAAATGTAAAATAAATGATATTTTAGTAATTTTCCTACTCAAAATTTTAACAAAACCTCAAATGCTTTATATATAGTTAAAATAACTTTTGATAACGATAGTCACGGGATTATAATTAATATATTAAAACATTCCTAAATATGTTGTATATTTAAAATAAGAGCTAATTACATAATTGGTCCCTGAGCTTGTTCCAATTTAACGGGGTCAGTCCTTGGGTCGAAAATCCTACGGGTTCAGTACATGGGTCATCAATTTGACTACAAGAATAGTCCATTTGTCACTTAAAATGACTAAAATACCTTTAATAAATAAATATTAATTTATCTATATCATGAACACCCATTTTCTTCTTCAACTTATAACCTCAATCTCCATTCACAAATTTCCCCAATCTCTTCCATTTTCTCCAAACCCTAATTTTGAGTAATCAACATCAACAATGGCGGTTGATTTAGTCGGAATTCAAACATTTGACCATCTGAATCGGATATTCCAGCTGAATAATCATGATTTTGATGTTTCTGTTTCTAATAGCTTTAAACAAGCAGTTTCGGCTTTGAACGTAGCGGACACGCGCGGTTTCTCTGTGGACCTTTGCACGCGTCCGTCAGTTTCTTCGCAATCTGAGGAAATGAAAACGTCGTCGTTTCAGTCGATTACTTCTTCGAGTTTCTTTACCGGTGAAAATCTAGAAGGAAGTGTTTCTAATGGAAAACAGGTGACGTCGTTAGGTATAGTAGCTCCGACGCCGTCGTTTTCGTCGAGAAAACCGCCGCTACCGTCATCTCACCGGAAGAGACAGAGCTCCGATCAGATGTCTGCTTCTGTTCAACGATCTGGATCTATTTCTCGCTCATCGTGCCATTGCTGTAAACGAAGGTATAATGCACTCACACAGCGATCTGTATCTGGATCTGTTTCTCCGATCAGATGTCTGCTTTGATATGAATTTATGATATTGAAAGATTTGATTTGATTTATTTAGGTTTGATTTTGGGAATAATGATTTGAGGAAGAAGATGGGTGTTTATGATATAGATAAATTAATATTTATTTATTAAGGGTATTTTAGTCATTTTAAGTGACAAATGGACTATTTTTGTAGCCAAATTGATGACCCAGGAACTAAACCCGTTAAATTGGAACAAGCTCAGGGACCAATTATTTAATTAACTCTTCAAATAATGACCCACTATATTCAACATAAGTACTCCTAGAGTTAAGCGGTACACTTTTTATATCATAGGTTAACATATAAACATAGTTTCAGAGCTAATGGTTAATAAAACCCTATTTTACTTTTTTCTTTTTCTTCTTAATCAACGGATAACATTATTGTTGAGTTTGGAAACTTAATGTCGCTCTCATCACAAGGAGTGACTAATCTAAGAGCTAAATGCACATTTAGCTATAAATAGTTCCAATCCAAAATCATGTCCTCATTTGTATTATTGTTTACCTCGTCCAAAACTTACCTTGGTTGATTTTTCAGACACAAGTCTAACAGAACTCGAGCTTTTCCAGACTTTTCTTCCCACACATCTCTCTCTTCTCCAGTTCATGTAGCCCTGCTTTGCTGATATGACTGAACCGTTTATGTCAAACCTGTGCAAGACTTTCCTTCTCTTCGACACCAACTTTAGCTTCACCAGCTGCCGCCCAACCATCCAAGAAGTACACACAATTTTCCTTCCTAGTTCCACAAAGTACTATCATGGAAACTTTTATAAACCTTTTAGTTTTCCATTCTACATCTTTATGGTGTATCCCTCTTTTCCAAGAGTCCATAAGGATATCAAATTTATCTTTAATTCGAAAATATAACGCACATTGTGGAGTACTAAACTTGAACAATCCTTCATCTATACCATCACCTTTCCGATCCCTTGATAACACATGCTCTGTTGTCTCTTACCTCTTGACTTCGAACTCGACTTCCCTCTAGATTGTGATCTTCCTCTCTGTTCAGACATTCCCCTTACAAATTACTATCACCATTATTTGATCTTGCATCCCCCTTTTCTTCAGCTCCCGTGAATTGAGAGTAGACAAGACGTCTTCGAGCTTCAGGGTCTCTCTCCCGTATAGCAACGTTTCAACAAAATTCTCATATGTTGTGGCAATGATGTAAGTAAAATAAGGGTCTGATCTTCATCCTCAATCTTGATATTGATATTCGCCAAGTCACCGATAATTAAGTTTATTAAACTTGTCTATGTGTTCAGACATCTTATTTCTTGAGCCCATGTAGAAAGTGTACAACTTCCCCTTCAGTTACAATCTTGTAGCCAAAAAATTAGTCATGTATAATGACTTCAGCTTCAACCAAACACCCGTAATAGACTTATCCTTGGTAACTTCTCTAAAAAAACTTGTTACCCAAACAAAGAAGTAAAGCACTGTGTGCTTTTCTGTATGGATCCGTAGCCAATGCAGTTGCCTTTACATCATCTCTGGTACCTTCCAGAAACTCGTCTATGGCAACTTCCCAACCGTCCCGAAGTCGTTATTCTCGTCAAATTTCAACATCGAACTTCGCTATAGAAGACATCCTTCTCGTTTGCTAACTCTTCTTTCAATTACTACTTGGCTACCCAAGAAACTAACCAAATCTTGCTATGCAAGCAACCCGATCAAACCAAGAACCCTAAAAAACTTTCCTTCCTTCTTTTGCAAAACCGGATCGTAACCAAACACCTCCACTAAACCGCGTGGAATACGTAATCAATTCGAAAAAACCCCTAACTTAAACACGAAGATAGATTTGCAAAATCCTAACTTTTGTGCTACACGTCGAACCCACAAAAACTAGTAAGCGTCTTCTTTTTCGAAACTCAAACCCCCAATTTGGATCTTTGATAACAGACTCACGAACATAAAAACAAACTCCTAATTATCAATAAGAAAGAAAAACTCTTTGTTATTAAATTTAGTATACAAAAATTGACTAAGTCAACAAGTTCAAACTTAAAAACAACGAAATAAAACTTTGCTGCTTTTAAATCTCTTACTAGTTTTTTTAATTTTATTCTTACTTAAAACCAGGCCCAATAACCCAACCACAAACAATAGAAATGCCGTTTAGTTAATGTATAATAAAATAATGCTTGCTTAATTTTCCAACTGCATCACTATTGTTATTAAAATTCTAAATTTATTAATTCTGAGAAATCCTCATATAAACATAAACCTACTTTATTGATTCTGAAAAATATATACTTTCTTTATTGGGATCTTATTCGATTCTAATATATGAAAAATCCAAAATATACAACATTGAAGTTTTTAAGTTTTAGATTTATTTTTAATTCCGAATCCGTAAAAATTGTCATGTAAACACTCAAATTAACTCAACATATATAGAGTAGAAAAATTAACGTCTAAACACTCGATTTTTATTCATTTTCTCCCTTTTCATCTTTAATTTTTAATTTTTAGCATGTCATAATCTCATAGCTAAGTCCACAATTATCATTTTCCTATTTGTTATTAGTAATATTTAATAAATATTGATAAAAACAACGGTTAGTTGTGGTTAAGGTGCATACTAGTTGAATAAATATAGATAGGTGATTTTGTCGATAGTAAAGAGGTTACTTTTAACACCATAAGAATACGACGTTAGATATTTTGAGATTAACGATGGTCCATCGGGACATTTGAAAGTGTTGTAAGTAATTTGTTATTTGTTCAAGTATCTTATGTACAATACCATTAGGTTTTTATAGTAACATGTACCCTATATTTTACTTTCTTTAATAACAAGATGACATTAACCTAACTATATTAGTTTACATCATGAATAAATTAACATTGTCTAAACTATGTTACAAGGAAAATAGGAAACAATTTTTTACACTTCAAAATGCAGAATTTAAACCTTAACAAGGGACATTAATCACTATCTTTTATCACCACATTATAATTAAACGTATCATATTATGTAAAAAACGCTAAAAAACAGTAATGCACAATTTGTAATACGTACTTTTTTAGCGTTTTTATATTTTCAATACTACTCGAATACCTAATTTAAAGGATGTCCATGATTAGGCTAAACGTCTTCTTGAATAACCACTCGAGCATTCCCACTATGATCACCGTCGTCCCAAGATCTCCTCGTCACGACAGCCGGCATCTCCACCACGATCCGTCGGCAAGTCGGACACGTCGAATGTGAACCAAGCCAAACGTCAACACACCGTGCATGAAACCCATGACTACATCGAGGTAAAACCCTAACTTTCTCACCATCAATAAACTCTCCAAGACATATCGGACACTCACTCGCCGGAATCTCCAATTCACCACCATAAACCACAACCGGAATCTGCTTTAACGCCTTTTTCTTAACCCCCCTACTTGCCACATCACCATTCTCATTCACCAACCTCCTAGTAAATCTTAAAGCACAACGTGCAATATAATTAATCCCTAAAGCACAAATTAAAGCACATAGTAAAACAGCCAATATGATCACCATGTTTGTGTCGAAATTCGCTTCTTTGCTATACGAAGGATGTCGTTCGTGACTATCATCCTCTTGAGACGCCATGGGTGTTCTATCGAGTAGTAACCACCGCATGATTATTACTTAAATTAAACAAAAGTTTGCTAAAAGAAAAAAAAAAAAAAAAAAAAAAAAAAAAAAACTTGAATTAAACTAATGGGTTATGCGAATTTGCTATAAAGTTTTTTCCTCCATGGAAATCGAACAACGAAAGAGATTGCAAGCTGAGGATCCATTGAGTTAAATTATTGAAATTTCGATGCGTGTGAATTCATTGGAAAAACAAGGATTTGTGCAATTCTATGATCGAAAAATGATTTTGAGTTTGTAAAGAGAAGAAGGGATGTTATAGTAGCTTTATTGATGAATAACAACCTTTTGGGTTGGTTGGGTTGGGTGGCTTAAGAATTTTAATTAAGCACCTGATACCACTTAATCATTATTTAGGGTATAAAAAACAAACAAACAAGTGCTTTATACCATAATTCCACTAAATCCCGATCTCATTCTTTATATAAAACATGTATAAGAACACTGTAACGTAGCATAACATTGTACATAATATAATACTGAAAAGATTTTATAAACATAAAACCTAAATTCGAGAAATTTTATTTTTTTTATATATAACTAAAGAGCTTTAGTAGAAAAGTTTATTTACTTATTCGGCTTAGTCATCATAACACCATCCCCTTAAAGCCGGTCATGACGTGGTTGGCCGGCCTATAGCGGCGCCATGAAGGCACAATGCAACCCATGACTTGTTGTTAGAAAACTAAATTCTTTTAGTTTGCCATTTATGCATACTTAATTGTACGATCGAGTTTTGTTAATAACAATTTATGATCATGTTTAAGAGTCTAATACATCAACCAAAACTTCTAATTATTCAAGAAAATGGTTATGTATAAAATATTTAGTTTGTTAGTAGCTTTTTAACCATAGAATATAAATTGTACTAATCAAAACCCTTTATTTAGTAGTGAATATCTTCGTGTCTATGTATATATATTTCCTTATTGAAATAGTCATAACTCATAAATCACATCTCTATTTGTTTTAATTTTGTTTGAAAAAAAATTCGTTTTGAAGTAGGAAAGATAGGATGGATAAATTTGAACAGGCATTCGGTGTTGTGGGTGAGGTTATGGATGAGAAATTATACATATTAGCGTGTTGTGGGTGAGTAGTGGATATACTATACCGTCGCGGGTGAAATCACCCTCTATCCATTTGAAAAATCTATAGATATACGAGTAAAAAGATATGTAAACCACATTTATGTTTATCTTTATAATTTGTATTTTTAAAATTATATGGTGTACTTTTCTATCTATTATTTCAAACTTAAAACTAAAAAGTTAAAATCAATGAATGTTGCTTAATGTTTACTTATTTCTCAAATTTTATTGTTTTTGGATTTCATCTCCAATAACAAAACCGAACACTAACGTATTATCTGATTCATCTTTTCATATTCCATATAAATCAACCCCCTTTCTAATAAAGAATTATGGCTCTAAAATGGTATGAATAATAATTAGGATTGAATTGTTGCCCCTTTGCATTCATTAAACATCTCTATATATACACAAATATGGATAAGCCTAAGCAATACTAATTGTAATCTAATAACAATTGTGGATAAGCCCTAGCAATACTAATTGTAATCTAATAACAATTGTAATCTAATATGCCCCCGCCGTTTGAGCGGGTGTAGAACGCACACTCAAACTGGACCGAAAATCTAAAAACAGTGGAGATGGAAGCCCCTTCGTAAATATATCGGCGTACTGATAGCGAGATGGAACATGGAGAACACGAACATGACCAGCAACTACTTTATCACGAACAAAGTGAATGTCAATCTCAATATGTTTAGTGCGCTGATGATGGACCGGGTTGGCAGACATATAAACAGCACTAACATTATCACAAAAAACAACTGTAGCAGATGCAAGTGGATTATGTAATTCACGAAGTAGATTGCGTAACCAGGAAGCTTCAGCAACGGCATTGGCAACCCCACGATATTCAGCCTCAGCACTGGAGCGAGAGACTGTATGCTGGCGTTTGGAGGACCACGATATAAGATTTTCCCCAAGAAAAACACAATAACCTGAGGTTGACCTACGAGAATCCGGGCAACCACCCCAATCGGCATCAGAATAAGCTGTTAACTGAGCAGTTGATGAAGCATATAAGTGTAAGCCAAGTGATAGAGATCCTCGAATATATCGTAAGATGCGTTTTAAGGCATGTAGGTGCGGCTCACGTGGATCATGCATATAAAGGCAAATCTGCTGAACAGCATATGTGATATCTGGACGAGTGAAAGTGAGATATTGTTATGCCCCCGCAAAACTACGGTAGGAGCTCGGATCGGAAACAGGAGGACCACTCGGACCAAGTTTGGCATCAGTATCGACAGGAGTTTTGCAGGGATTACAATTCATCATATTGGCACGTTCCAGAATATCCATGGCATACTTTTGCTGAGATAAAAACATACCATTTTCAGTGCGAGTCACCGAAATACCCAAAAAATAGCTTAAGGACCCCAAATCTGTCATGGAAAATTCACTGCTGAGTAATGTAATAATACGATGTAAAAGTGCAGTAGATGAAGCTGTGAGAATAATATCATCGACGTAGAGTAACAAGTATGCTGTATCCGTTCCACGTTTAAAAATAAACAGAGATGGATTTGTCTTGCTATGTGAGAACCCAAGACGAAGAACATAAGAGGCAAACCGCTGAAACCAGGCACGAGGGGCCTGTTTGAGACCATAAAGAGAGCGCTGCAAAAGACAAACATAATGTGTTTTGGAAAAAGATACGGGTAACATAAGCATCCAAAAACTTTTAACAGATTGTAAGATGGTGATTTTTGAAATAATTTTTGAAACGGGATTTGGTTTTCAATGGAAGTTGACGGTAAAATATTTAGTAAGTGAACCGCCATGTTTAATGCTTCCACCCAATAGATTGGGGGAAGTTTGGCTTGAAAAAGTAAGGTGCGGATCAAGTTATTAATTGTTCGGATCATACGTTCCGACTTGCCATTTTGTTGGGAGGTTTTAGGACACGAAAAACGAAAGAGGATGCCATGTTCATTAAAAAGGGAATGCATTTCCGTGTTGTCAAATTCACCCCCATGATCACATTGAAAAGATTTAATTTCGGTATTAAATTGCGTTTTAACATAACTGCGAAATTGCAAAAATTTTGTAAATGCTTCACACTTGCGACGTAAAGGAAAAACCCATAAAAAATGTGAAAAATGATCTAAAAATAAAACGTAATATTTTATGCCTCTAACACTTGGGATAGGAGAAGTCCAAATATCCGAGTGTATAATATCAAAAACAGACTCAACAGACGACAAAGAGCTAATAAATGGAAGTTTTACTTGTTTACCAAGTTGACAGGCATCACACAAAGTAGTTGTTTTACGACAATTATTAACTGAAATTAAACCATGAGAATTAAGAATACGAATAACATTTTCACTTGGATGACCTAGCCTGCGGTGCCACGTATTCTGATTTAAAGACAAAAATGCAAAGTTGGGTGAAACAAGGTTGGTGAGCGGGTATAAGTCTCCGTCACTATCACATCGGAGCAGTTGGGTTTGGGTTTGAGGATCCTTCACAGAAAATCCAAGTTTATCAAATTCAAAAGATAAATCATTATCTCTAGTAAATTTACGAACTGAAATAAGGTTCTTAATAATTTGAGGTGTAACAAGGACATTTTGTAGATATAATGGGCGAGAAAGTGTAGGTAAAATGGTTTTGCCCGAGTTGGTGACGGGTATGGAATTTCCGTCACCAACTATAATAGATGGTATATTACAATTACTAAAAACTTTACTTAGGTTACCTGAGTCCGCGGTGAGATGCGATGTTGCTCCAGTGTCCATGTACCATGCCTGATCAGGGGCTTCTTTGAATGTCATATTGCTGAATGCTTGAGGGAGAGTAGTTGCTTGATCAGATGAACCCGCCTGAGTGTGAAGAGCGGAACCCGAGTGGCTGGGATACTGCCCGAAAGTACCTGCAGTGTGGCTCGGGAACGGGGCTGCAGTAGGTGGTGGTGGGGCACTGAAGCCCGGTGGCGGGGCATGGAGGTGACCAGGGTACTGTCCCGGAGAGGCTGCTGGCATCGGGAGGAATTGCGGGTAGAAGTAGGGGACTGGCGGTGCAGGTGGCCACGGACCAGTGTGTTGGCGACCCGGTGCAGATGGCGGGGCAGCTGGAAAGGGGGGTGGGGCTGGGTATCGCGAATCACGGTTATGGGAGGGGTTTGGGGTATATGGCCGCTGGTTATTTGGGGGGCGTCTCGGGGCTCCGTTTTGGGTGTTGGTTTGGTGTAAAAACTTGCAGTTTGCTCCGTATTGACAATGTCCCTGAGTAAAGTTGCGACAAATGTTGGGGCCAAAATATCTAGGACCGGTATTATTGGTGTTACCTCGAGCGTAAAGTATGGTGTGAGATGACGATGTGTCTGCGACTTGAGAATGGGTTTTGTTGAAACTGCTTTCTTCTAACAGGAGCATGGTTCGGGCATTTTTGAAAGAGGGTAGCGGCTGCTGATGTCGAATAAGAGTGATTACTCCAGCAAATTTATCCGGTAGACCATTGATCATGTGCATAACCAGATGTTTTTCGTCAATTGGTTGACCTATGTTGTCAAGCAAATCGAAAATAGTTTTAAGCTTATTACAATAATCATTAATGGAAAGATCACCTAATTTGATGGTACGAAGATCATCATGGAGTTGTAATGCCCGCGAGTCTTTGTTGCTATGAAAAAGATCATCTAAGACTGCCAAAGTTGCCTAGCTGTTTCCCCTTTCTTCATGACCATCTGAAGAATGGATTTATTTATGGTGTTGTAGATCCACATCTTTATGAGGTTATCGCGTTTCCGCCATTCTTTGTCTCCCGGTGCTTTAGGAAGGATTGTGCCATCAAGGAATCCTTCTACATCCCATGTACTGCAATGCATCTCAAACATAATTTTCCATTGACTAAAATTATGTTCTTCCATATCCAAAGTGATTGGAATGAACGCTTTGATGTTGGTGATGCCAAAGATTTTATCATTTTCGGAACTGCTTGCCATGCTTAATGAATTTGCTAAATTAAATTTGCTAATACAAAAGAAAAAGAAAACGAATTGAATGGGTAATGCGTAATGGGTATATATAAAAAAAACCAATAAGGTGATAATAACAATTGGTAACAAGATGCAAAATCCAATCCAATTAATGCATGGATATATGATGGAACGTAGAGGCAGGAAAGAATTGTAACCCACTTTTATTCTAGGATAATGGGTATAAGAAAACCAATAAGGTTATATTAAAAAAAAAAGAAAATTGAAAGCACAGTTAACGTTTTTTTTTTTTTCTTTTGAACCGAAGAACGGCAGAAGGGGCAAACACAATTTTTTTTATTTTTTTTGAGAGAGAGGTTAGGAGAGCCCGTTATGGCTCTGATACCATAAAATGGTATGAATAATAATTAGGATTGAATTGTTGCCCCTTTGCATTCATTAAACATCTCTATATATACACAAATATGGATAAGCCTAAGCAATACTAATTGTAATCTAATAACAATTGTGGATAACCCCTAGCAATACTAATTGTAATCTAATAACAATTGTAATCTAATAGGCTCGGCGCGAGAAAGCGCCGACAACAACAGAAAGATAGGGTGTTGATCTTAGATAACCCATGAGTCAATATTCGATTCATTGTTCAATTGATAGATAATTTTCTTATATAACCCATTAGTTTTCCCAAGGAGCAGGAGTACCCAGGGATCATATATTCATTTGTACAGTACATGGACGTAATGAAAAATTTAAAACATCCATAAACAAATACTTGCGGGTTAGTGGAACCAAAAAACCTACGAACATGGTCGTTGTAAAACTTCCGTATTACCATGTTATGTTTGTTTGGATAAGAACGTACCACGATATACATGAGTACCTATGTCAACATAGATTAACCGTACTAAGTAACTACACGACCATTCGACCATATAACGTTTTAATCATCTAGAAGTCATTGAACGCCAAATTTCATAGTCATGCTTTATGGGATTGTGACATATACATGTGACATTAAACGAAACTTGTACAACTCGAGATAATCACACATTGACGCATTGTAATTCATGCATAAAGTACAAGTGTCCTTGCACGAAACAATAAGCAAGGACATTCAAATAAACCAAATGATTTGACAAGCCTAGATAGACAGTTTTGTTTGCTCAAAGGTTTGTTAGATGTGGTTGTGACATCGTCTCTATCAACATGACTTGCTTGTCGTTGATTGGTCGAGCGGTCTATTGTTTCGTTGCAGTGGGACTCGATATAAAGAAGTCTAGTACAATTTCATTAAAACGTTGTAATGTTTATCACCTAACAAATTGTCACGTTTACGTTAGAACATGGGTTTTATTTGTTGACAATGAGTACACGTTTCAAGGTTATTATGAGTTGCTTGGATTTGAACTGAATTCGAGTTCGTGCAAATTCATGAATAAATATGAGTTTGAAACAAAATTACTTGTTGAGTCGAGCGAGTATGAGCTTATGATGATTCAACTTATGTTAAGATATACGAGTGTGTACCATCATCAAGTTTCGCTACATTTTAGTTTGAGCTTAAGTCGAGTGTCTTTGTATTAAATGTAGAGTGTTTATGTTATCTATTTTCACTTATACTAAACAAATGTGATTTCACCACTATTTTTAGCTTTATACAACTTATTAATCGATCCAAGCAACACACTATGGATATTATGTAAGAAAATCATAGAGTTTTATTATTGTTGTGGTTTTTTGTTATGCAGGCTTAACAATTACGAGTTATCAAGATTATGTAAGAAAATCATAGAGTTTAGTATTGTTGTGGCTTTCTTTTTCGTCCGTAAACAAATTTGTCATTAATATTTTTTTCTTTTTTTTTGCCATAGTTTTTTCTAAGATTGTTATTTTCTTTTAATTTTTCAAACTACTAAAATTATAAAATATAATCAATCATCTACTATTATTAATTACTTATTGTTTTTATTAATATGATTTAGAAATAGCCATTGCTGACAACGTATTGTTCTTGCTATTTTTGACGGTGGTTGTGACTTGGAAGAACCCACACAAAACTGAGATTATTCACTTCATACATATATTACTAATGAATTAAGTTTAGGACCTTCAATGTTATTATTATAAATAGATACTCCATTCGTCTCATTATGATTGTCTGTTTGACTTTTAAAGTCTTTGTAATTGAACTTTAACCTTAAATTATTTTGTTTGTCATATATATTATTTGATAAATATCATCCTGATGGAAAATACATACGAAATCCAATTCATTCATATCTTATGCATCAACTAATATATAACTCAAAAAAAAAGTATTTAAGGTTAAAATTGAAAAGTAAGACTTTCAAAAGTCAAACAAGACAATTATAATGAGACGGATGAAGTATTTAATAAGGTCAAATTTGATTTGATTTCCATAAGAAATTGATGATTTGAAAGGATTGATTTTGAGTTTTGGATTGTGATTTAAGTTTAGCGGAAACTTTGAATTGCTTGAATGATGATGAATTTGATTTGAATGAGAATGGAAAAACGCACAAAAAATCATCATAATTACACTCATTATCTATTAAGGTCACTATACCTTTTAATCTGTAAATAAAGGAGTTCCTTTTCTACTTTCAATCAAACCAAATAACAGGTTACCATCAAGTTATCGGTTATTTTTTTCTTATTCTTTTTGACTTTTGATGACCCGAACCAAAAAAATAGAACCGAATGAATATTAACGAGCACTCGGAGTGATAATGAGTGACAATGAGGTTGTGGTGGGTTGTGGGAAAAAAGGTGATGACGTGGCAGTGAGAATGAGGGTTGTGAGTTGTTATGATAGGGAGGGTTGTGGTGGGTTGTGGGATTATTTTAGAGAAAATCACAAAAATAATCACTTAAGAATTCAAAAATACCAAAATAATCATCTGATTCGCGCCATTTTTCTCGCGCCATTTTTTTCGTCGCGAGATTGAAAATAATATAAATGAGTGGTCATAAATTGACCACGTCCTCGCGACTTTTTTGGTCCTCGCGACATTTTTCTCGCGCCAATTTATGACCACTCATTTATATTATTTTCAATCTCGCGACGAAAAAAATGGCGCGAGAAAAATGGCGCGAATCAGATGATTATTTTGGTATTTTTGAATTCTCAAGTGATTATTTTTGTGATTTTCTCATTATTTTATTATTTTATTATTTTTCTTAAAAGATTTAAATAAAATAAATAATACATTTATTAAAATAAATAATAAATTTTAAAACATATATAAAAAAAAACATATATTAAAAATTTTAAAACATATATTAAAAATTTTAATATATTAAAAATTATAAAACATATATTAAAAAAAATATTAGGACAAAATTTTAAAACATATATTAAAATTTTTAAAACACATATAAAAACCAACAAACCCTAAAAATAACTCCCCTCCCTCCTTCCCTTCCCTCAGCCTCCATCTGCAAACACTTAAAAAAAAAAAAACCACAACCCCCCATCGGGGATTCGAGCTTACAAAGAGAAGGAAGAAAACAAAGAGAAGGAAGAAAAGAAAAAAGGAAGAGAAAGAAAAAAAAAAAAAAAAAAAAAAAAACCACAACGGATCGTTGTGGTGGTAACGAATCCGAGAACGAGCCTCCAGAACGAGGCGACCCGGAGTGGAGAACGACCACAACGGTCGTTGTGAGGCGACAACGAGCCCCACAACCCCCCCACTCCGGGTGCTCTTAGGCCCCAATAAAAAAGATCAAGAGTGATTCCTTACCTATCATATCAGGAGCCACTGTTGGTTTTGAAAAGAAGAACCTGACTGTTAAAGTTAAAGATTAGTGTTTGTTTGTCGAAGGTGAAATCAATGATACGTTGTGTATCGATGAAGTTATCGAGTTACCAGGTTAATTACCACAGTTTCAACCCTCGTGAAATCCCTACTTCTCTCGTTGATGGCCAACTTATAATTAACTTTCCTTATGGTGACGAAGAACTCAAAAATGCAGACTTTACAATTAACTAATCAGTGGTGGTGTTGGGTGTTGATAGGGGAAAGTGATGGTGCTGGTTGTTGACAACTTTAGTTTAGGTCAACAAAAGTCAAAAAGAAAAAAAATAAACCGGTAACTTGATGGTAACATTTGGTTCGATTGAAAAAAAGGAACTTGAGTCCTTTAATTATAAATAAAAAAGTATACTGACCTAATAGATAACGAGTGCTAGTATGATGACTTTTTGTGTGTTTTGCTCGAATGAGAATGAGATTGTTTTGGATAGAGAGATAAGCTCAATCGCCAATGTTGCGATTTGAAGCTCTGATACCGTAAACAACTTTGTAACAGAATTGAGAGTGAATCTGGACATATTTCTGTATATTCTCATTAACTTTAAATGAATGGATACAACAGTAGTGAAGTCAAATCTAACAAACTAACATTGATATGAACTAAAGCTACAGTGAATTACATATCTTAAGTGAATCACAATGTAATGCTTGTATACTTGATAAATGCTTGATTGTGCTTCTATAAATATGAGCTCCGGTATGTGTGTTAGATGACCTTATACCATTACGTCTTTATTTAAAGAGTCGTGGTTAATAAAAATAAAAATAATACTCTGCAATAATAATAAAAGTTTTACTAATAAAAACAATATGAGTTGTGATTAAAAAAGTTAGACATGTATTATTTTGTTGAACCTTAATCGACAACAGTGTCCTGTATTTGTGGTGTCAGCTCCTACTTTTATGGGGAACAAGATTTTAAGCACTGCTTTTATGATTTAGCTACAACCTTAAAGGTTGTGATTATCGAGACTTTAATAATAATGCGTGAAATGATTTGAATCAATGTTTTTAAGATCGACATTTATCTATGAATCGTTTTAGTTTTTACAAGATCAAGACTGAATAGAGATCGAAAAATCCTATGACATATGCTTTATCATTCATATGTGTTAGAGTCCACTCGTCTAATAAGGTGTAAGTATACCCGGCAAAATCAACCCATTCCCTAAAATTTGGGTTAGTTGGGTCAATTTATTTAGTCTTGCGGGTCAAATTGGGTCATGTACTATTTGTCAATGGGTCAATATGGGTTTTAACATAAATATATTAAGGATGAAATGGGTCCAAATGGGTGTGAGAAAATTACCACATGGGCTGAATTAGTTCATATGTCAATTCATTCAAAAAACAAAAACGAATAAATTTCTAAACATGATTTCTTTATAAATTATATATTTTCTTTTAATAGTATTTAATTATATACTTTCTTTTAAAAGCTAAAATGCAAACACCCAATTATTCAAAGCATTTTTATTTATTTAAATACACGATCCATATAGATATATATTCGACATAAATTTAGAAATGACGTTCCATACACTTTAGAAATAATCTTTTTGACTCGTGAACCAACTCGTTTTGACAAGTCTATAAAACTTGAATGAAATAAAAACAATATAATAAAGAACCCATTTTGACCCGCACCCGTGTGATATATTTTTTAACCGACCCGTATTGACCCGCACCCATTTTGACCCGCAACCATTTTGATCCGTAACCCAACCCAATCCAACCCGTTCATTTTGCCAGGTCTAGGTGTAAGTATTACATTGTCAACCAATAAGGATGATTAGCTATACTTTTTAGGACTTTTCTAATTAGTTAAACTTTATAAATGAAAATTTACTTTTACACAAAATAATATGTATATTTATTATAGGACACATGGGGTAGTTCATATAAATTATTAGTATTATAAAAAAAGAATTTGGTTTAATATTTGAAGTTGATAATTTAATAGAATTTATAGAGATTTAAACTACTTACTTATGTTGATATTGATTTTGAATTTACATTTAAGTAAAACAACAATTAAATTTTATTCTTCTAAGTGCTTTAGTCAGTTGAACAATTTATTATAATTAAATCAATTAATTTAGAGTTCAATTTACTTTTTAATTAAAGAAAATCTTGACCGGATCGTGTCGAATAGATATTCTACGATCTTATGATCATGATTGAGATTTTATTATACCATTTGCATGATCAAATCGTTTTTTAAAAAAAAATTATAAAATATAAAAACAATAATGAGATCTTAATAATTTTGATTTAAGTGGTAAAATAAATGATTTTATTTCTTCAAACAAATATAAAAAGTCAAATCTCTAAATCGCCAAAGGGATCTCTAACTTTCGTTTCAACGCTGGTGTTGGTTTGACTTTTAGCTACATAACTTAATAGTCTAGTTAACCAAAAAGAATTAACATGCAACTATTTTTATAAATTTATTATATATTTATATTTATATATGTTTAGTACTTTGAGAAACACCATATAATTGGCATAACAAAAATTATAAAATAATTATCATATTTGTGAAAAACTTAGCATAACCTTTTTATTACAAGAATCATATATAAAAGTAAAAACACTGGAATATTAAAGAAGGGAAACGATAACATGTTCAATTTAAACGAATAGTCGTGTCTAAATGTTAATATTTACAACCTCGTAGGCTCATATATTTATAGACACACTAATCTGACGTGTTCAAATACCAACAATATGTACATATAAGTACATAACCAATAAATTCAAAACTACACCGGCATCCAGAAAATAAAATAAATCAAAAGACTATTTAAACGTCTTTGATTTTAATCTATCCTTTTGAAATCTATGAAAATGATAACGTTGCAATGGAGAACAAAAGATCGGCAAAGTTGATGCTTGCGTTGGATTCGGTACTAACAACATAGCCAACTTCATGAAAATACTTAGATAACCGGATCAGAAGCAAAAAACTTGCCATTTATAATATCTAAAATTGATATATTTGTAGAAAAGTCGATCTTCCACAAAACAAAGAAATTTTGCCAAATAGATGAAACACTTATACAACCTAACATCGAACACCCAAATATCCCTAACTATCCATTTTCTAAGCATGTTTTAGCTTCCCGACAAAAATTGACTTAAGTGGAATGAAAGAACCTGATCCGAATCTTGGTCGACCCGTTCAGTCGGTTAATCGACCGGTGTAACCTGACTTGAAAACACATGTTCAACTTTTATAGTCTGCATATATGGGTTTTGGCCGATCCCACGTCCAACCTGCTCTTTCGTTAGGTCGATCAGATTCAATCACAAAAAACATTGAAATTACTTGATATTACACAAATTGTTTAAATACATCCATCAATATATTACATTTTGTTCGAGCAACGATTGTCAAACACAAAGGTGAGGTGATATCAACCTTGGATCTCCTGTGATGATCACAGTGCAAACCCAACAAGCTCTTGACGAACCTAGGGTGATCAAGGTTGAAGATGAGAGCAAGAGTATATGAACTCTGTGTGTGTTGATCAGATCAGAAAGTGTTGATGATAATGATTTGGACCATGTATTTATATGGCCAGTGTCAAGTATATGGAACGTTGTCCATTAATGATGATCATGAATACTTGAACGGTCTTAACATTAATCACCAGTGTGTGTAACGCCTTACTATTATGACGATAATAAAGCACTCACAGAGGCTGACACCTTGGACAGGTGGTGACAGCTTGACAGGCGTTGCCGACATGGACAGGCGATGACGACCTGGGCAGGCGTGGCCGCCCTGGGCAGGCGTGGCCGCCCTGGGCAGGCACTGAAGACCTGGGCAGGCACTGCCGCCCTGGGCAGGCGCTGCCGCCCTGGGCAGGGGCTGAAGACCTGGACAGGTGTTGACGACCTGGGCAGATAATTTGACATGGACAGATAATTTGACCTGGACAGACAATTTGACATGGACAAATAATTTGACCTGGACATGCGCTGACGACCTGGACAGGCGCTGACGACCTGGACAGGCGTTGACAACTTTGACATAACGTAGGTAGTCCTTACTAACCTCATCATGCCCCCGAGTTAGGATTTTCCAAAACAACGGTTTGCAAGTCGTAACTATCATCACTCGTTACCGGCGGTAGGGGCGCAAGGTGTATCGGCTCTCCATGGTGTACCGGCTGTCCATGGTGGACCGGCTGTCGATGGTGGACCGGCTGTCTATGGTGGGCCGGCTGTCCAAGGTGGACCGGCTGTCCAAGGACCGGCGGCGGCGAGGTAGGCGGCGGTCAAGCAGACCGGCATCGCAGGTGACCGGGTCAAAGCAGGCTGGCGGTGCAAGGTGACCGAGGTCTAAGCGGACCGACGGCGAGGTGACCGGGGTCAAGCAGACAGCGACGGCGAGGTATGCCGACAGTAATGTGGCCGCCACCATGTGACCGGCTGTAGGTTGTACTAGTCATTGCTTTGCTTTGTTTACACCTGTAGGTAGTAATAGCTTATATACCTTGTTATTTATTAGGCATATTGTAGTTGTCTATGAGTGCTTTGTGACATTGTCTAGCTTTTGAAAAATAATGTTTTATTGGATGATCAAGCCAATAACACATCTTTTTTTTTTATCTTTTTATTATGGATGTTGTCCATGACACTGTCTTGGGTGTGCATGACAGTGTGTATATTTGGTTTCCTGAGGGCCCATGGTCCCTTTGTATGCCAATGACATAGGTAGATTTGGGTATGCTTCATATTGTGCCTGTGACACTGTGCCAATGGCACTTTTGTTGGTTAACCGTTACTTTGTTTACTCGCGAGGATTGTCGCTTCCCAATGAGAAGTGCTTATCTTTTATCAAGTAGATTAAAAGACGAATATGATTGTATGTTATTTGGCCAGACAAGGTTGCCTTTCTTGGCTTCATACATGTTGTATTGAACTATGTTCTTAGTTGTGTACGTGCGCATGCGTGTTCAAGTTGTAACATTGTACATAATGAAAGTGCATGGTTGGCTTTAGACTGAGATGTCTATTGTGGTCTTATGCTTTTTGTATTGAATCCTTACTTCAATATTTATTTGTTTATGCAAATACCATAGAAAAATGATATTGTGCGATAATATTGGGATACAAGATCAGACCAAATGCTATTATTGCCAGTTTCATACATGACCATGACATTCCATGTGCTTGGAAACATTTATTGAAAACATAAAGGAAAAAATGACAGTAAAGACTATTGCACCTTGATAGGTCAGTTCATATTGGCTCCCTCATGTATCATGAAGACATGGCCATCAGGTGGTCCGGGGTGTTCTGTGTCTTCCCCCTTCTTTTGCCAGGCATAACTCTTCTTAGGTGGAGTTTTGTTTTCTTCGCCAGGGACAAGGTGTTCTAGCTTGCCTTCTTCCAAAGCCCGTCTGATTTCCCTTTTGAGCTCTCTACAGACATTTGTGTCGTGTCCATGGTCTTCATGGAAATCACAGTAGTTATTCATGTTTTTCGTACCTGACCTATGCTCCATCTGGGGTGGAGGTATGAAGGTAGCGCACACCTGCTCTGTTATCAAGATTTCTTTTGGTGTTTTGCTAAGAGCAGGCTCAGACGCATGTTTATCGTATGGTCCAAACCTCCTGTTGCTCCTTTCATCTCGTCGAGTGTCGGCCCATGACCTGCCGCCTACCTCTCTTGTGAGGGAGACAGTTTCCTTTGACCTTAGATAGTCATATGCCCTGTCCGTGGCTTCTTTGAAAGTAACTGGAGTTCTCTTGATTAACTTTTCCTGAAGTTGTCCTGGAAGTAGGGAAAGAGTAAAGCCATAAATTTGTTGACTCTCTGGTAACATGGCGATCTTCTGGCATTCTTGTGTGTATCGCTGGATAAAGTCTCGCAACCCCTCTCCTTCTTTTTGTCGTATCAAATGAGCCTCTATATGAGTTCTATGTTGCTTCTTTTGTTGTACAAATTGAGTCACAAACCTGGCTTTTAGATCTGCGAAATCTTGAATACTCCTCTCAGGCAAGTCAGCAAACCAATCACGAGCGAAACCTTGTAATGTTCCAGGGAACATGTGGCAAGCGACTGGGTCTAACCATTTCTCCGTCATAATAGCCTGTTCAAACAGAGCAAGGTGGTCGTCTGGATCTCGAGTACCGTCGTAAGTACCAACAACGGACGGGACTTTTTGCTTATCTGGGAGTGGGAATCTGGCAACCCAGTCACAGAACTTTGAACTAACCACTGACAAAGGCATAGTGGCTGCACAAGGTGGAACTGCTGCTGTTACTAGGGTTTGCAAGACTCTGAGCATGTCGTTAGATGTGTCCTGTGGTAGAGGTGTTGGTGGGGTGTCTGTGCTTGGTTGCCTTAGCCGCTCCAGGAGTTGTGACAACAGATCCACTAGCTGTACGGGCGCTGGCTGAGGCGTTGGGCGCAATGCCTCCACTAACTGTGACAACAGATCTGACGAAGCAGGTGGTGGTGGGGGTGGTGGTGGCTGAGTGCTCTGAGCCAACCTTCTAAGCAGTTCCACAATGGGATCCTCCTGAACCCCTTGAGTAGCAGGCTGGGAAGCCATCGAAACATGTTGTCTTACAAGATCCGTGCCATCCTCCTGAGAGCTTGTCCCGTGGGACAAAAGAGGCTGAAATGGAGGGATGGATGTCACTGGTGGTGGTGAAGTAAACATACTTGTGTCCAGCCAGCCTTGTAGAAAAAAAGGGACTTGTTAAAGAGGGATACCCTCGTGTCGTCCTTAGATCCGACACTGTATACTCAGAATCGACGTATGATTCTGGGATTGTGGTATGAACATGTGAAGTCATCACCGCTTCCGGTGCAGTGGTAATCACAGTAGTGGTTATTTCTGACGCTGAAGAACTGATCTGCGATGGATGTGTTGCCTCCATGGAAACGGTTGATTACTGAGAAATTTTTTTTTTTTTTGGAAAAGTGAAACGCCGTTAAAAAACGAGTCACACAGATGGCGCCAATGTTCGAGCAACGATTGTCAAACACAAAGGTGAGGTGATATCAACCTTGGATCTCCTGTGATGATCACAGTGCAAACCCAACAAGCTCTTGACGAACCTAGGGTGATCAAGGTTGAAGATGAGAGCAAGAGTATATGAACTTTGTGTGTGTTGATCAGATCAGAAAGTGTTGATGATAATGATTTGGACCATGTATTTATATGGCCAGTGTCAAGTATATGGAACGTTGTCCATTAATGATGATCATGAATACTTGAACGGTCTTAACATTAATCACCAGTGTGTGTAACGCCTTACTATTATGACGATAATAAAGCACTCACAGAGGCTGACACCTTGGACAGGTGGTGACAGCTTGACAGGCGTTGCCGACATGGATAGGCGATGACGACCTGGGCAGGCGTGGCCGCCCTGGGCAGACGCGGCCACCCTGGGCAGGCACTGAAGACCTGGGCAGGCGCTGCCGCCCTGGGCAGGCGCTGAAGACCTGGACAGGTGTTGACGACCTGGGCAGATAATTTGACATGGACAGATAATTTGACCTGGACAGACAATTTGACATGGACAGATAATTTGACCTGGACATGCGCTGACGACCTGGACAGGCGCTGACGACCTGGACAGGCGCTGACGACCTGGACAGGCGTTGACAACTTTGACATAACGTAGTTAGTCCTTACTAACCTCATCACATTTATTTAGTGAATTTGTTAAAAGTAATTAGTTGAATGTGTTGAGTTGCTGGAGCGTTAAACCAATCGATTAAATTACAATTATTTACTTGTTTCTTCAGATAAATTTATCTTTTACTTTATCTATTTAAAAAAATAGAAAAATTTATGATTTCGTCCCTGTCTTTGTTGTAGCCGGTCTTGCTATCGGAATTTCTTTTGTATAACTTAGCTTATTGACAAATACTTTGTTTGACTTCGTCTTGACACGGGTATTACGTTATTGATGTTTTAGAATGTAAGACATGGGTATATGAAAAACCCGACCCCTTTGAAAACACTTTTAAACCAAACTTAACAGATAACAAACAGGTTTGACCAAAAAAGTCCACGAGATTCATTACACTTCTCCCCAAAAAACGGTTATACGGATATTCAGTTAAATAATTTCACACACACACATAACAAACAATGCAAGATCCATCAAACCCAATGAACCCATCTCCATTTCCATTCCGATCATCTCACCACCGCCGCGCACATTCCGACATCAACTACTGTCTCCCTGACGACTTAGATCTTGTTTCGGACTCATTCGACGCGCCTTCTGAGGAGGATGATCTGTTTAGTACTTATATGGATATTGAAAAACTCGGTTCGACTGACGGTGATGGTAATGGTAATGGTAATGGTAATGGTGAGGGTGATGGAGAAAGGAGGAATGTGAAAGGGAGACATAGGCATAGTAATTCGGTTGATGGTAGTTCGAGTTTTTTGAGTCAAAGTATAGAAGCTAAGAAAGCTATGGCTCCTGAGAAACTTGCTGAGTTATGGACTCTTGATCCGAAACGAGCTAAGAGGTACTTCATTTGTTTTGCTTTCCTAATTCGATAAGCGAATTTTATAATTGAGCTTCAAAGAACATCTAGTGCCCTCATAATTTACAATCTAGTTTCAGATCATCTTATGGTTTGTAGCATACAGGATTTTAGCCAATCGACAATCTGCGGCTCGTTCAAAAGAAAGGAAGGCACGCTATATAATTGAGCTTGAAAGAAAAGTTCAAACCTTACAAACAGAAGCTACCACCCTTTCAGCCCAATTGACTCTGTTTCAGGTGACTCTTTTCATACTTCTCTAGCGTTTCGTAAAAGAAAATATTTATTTCTTGAGTGCTCGTTTGATGGAAATATGATCATGAATTTGTGACTCGAACCAGTGACCTGGTATAAAACTAGAAGTCTAGAACAAGTATATAACAAACTTTAACGGCATCTATTTATGCACAGTTGTCTGTCTAGTAATGTATTAACTAGAGGTAGTAATTTCAACCTATTTACGTATGAATGGTCAACATGGGTTATGTTTTCTCCTTCAACATGTCGAATGGGTGAAATGAAGAAATAGTTAAAATGAAACAGGTCAACCGGTCGAAAGTTTCCCAAAAGTGTACGTTAGATGGTTACGATCTCCTAAATAGCTCTATTCACTAACTACAATAGGTTTGAAATAATTTGTTTTTATAATCACATTTTGTTACATAACTACTTATTAATAGAAAACATTTAGACAAAACGAGTTTCAGGTTAACCCAACCCCTTTTGACCCAAAATCACCCCGGGGGCACCATCCCTTTTTTCCATAATAAAATAACCCGTTATTACCCAACCTGACCATATTTGCACAATTGTACAACTAATCATGGCCACAGTTTTAAACTTGCAATACAGGTTACAATATTTCCATTTTACTGCTTCTGATTTGAGACTGATGTTTTCCTTATACAGAGGGATACGACCACCCTGTCTTCTGAAAACACAGAACTTAAGCTCCGGTTACAAGCTTTGGAACAACAAGCTCAGTTACGGGATGGTAAATCTCTTTTTAAGTATTCAAGTCTCAAAATCTTAATTATCTCGTTCCTATAACCGTTAAAGATCATGTTGTATGCAGCTCTGAACGAGGCATTGAAGCAGGAAGTTGAAAGGCTTAGAGTTGCTACTGGAAAAATAGCCAGCTGTTCGGATGCATACAATCTGGGAATACACAACGTTGCCTATAACCAGCCAAACTTCTTCACAAACCAGCATCAACCTGACCCTCAAAATTACCACCACCCCAATCAGTCAAACATGCCAAACCAACATCACCTTCGTGCCGCCATCCATAACACATTGCAGCAGGATCCACTTAGTCGCTTTCAGGGGCTTGATATTAGTAACAGAGGCGGTTCTCATCTTACCAAATTGGAAGGTCCTTCAGTCTCTGCCGGTGAAAGCAGCAGTACATTCTGATTCTCACTGTTTTTCTCTTTTTTAGTTGTTCATAGATCGACACCTCTTTGCATCCACAAAGCACCATTTCTTTCAAAATTTCATTTATTTATTTTCACATGATTAGGATTTTAGGTTTAACATGTATCATATCGTTCTTTATTGTTCTCCTGTTGTTGTGCTATTTGGGAAATTGCATCTTCATCTCGTGCTATTCTCCTAGCTAATTGTGTAGGGTGTTCATTGAACTCTTACCATTGTTTGTTAATCGGGATTCTTTGTTTATTCGTTCACATTAATTTATTATATCGTCTTTTTTGTTCGTTGAAATGTTCACTTTTATTGTTTTGGCTTTTCAGTTAAAATTTCATAGAACACGGTAGTATGGTGATAAACTTTACTGTTTCAAAGTCAAAATTTCCAAAAGAAGATTCACTTTGTAGTTTGTACATATGATTAGGTGTGAGTTTGTTAATGCTTGCCTATCCGTAATCTAATCCCAACAAAGAAGAGCTGTATTTCCGCGTTTCTTGACTAAGTGAACATGATCATAGATATACAATCTAGAATCTAGATTTAGATGACTTGCACTCTTACGATACAACTATATCCATCTCTTCATTAAACTATGCTCTCAACATCTAGATACAAAATGGACAGCCACTGATGGAAGCAGGATTCTCAATATGTGACATATACGGTGAACCAACATTCTTGGATGTGGTAATGTAGTATTTTCATAACGAAACAAAAGACCCTCCTAGTAGATGTGTTAATGAAATGGACATGGGTTGTCTTTGTTTTTTTTTTTTCAAACCGGGCAAATGGGTAAAAGGAACGAATTAAACAAGTTGAAAGCGAGTCTATTTTCAATACATACATTTAAGTTATTTCATTTAAATATAGATAATAATAATAGTTACTGTAATGTGGTTTTAAATCAAGATTAACCCATTAACGATAAAAGGTGTTTGGGGGTCAACTTGATCCATTTCACTCTATAGTAAAAGAAAAATGACTTGTTTCAACAATAACGTGCAGTCTGAATCTGACCCGTTCATTTTGCCACTTCTACATCAGTGTTTAATTTTTTTTCCCGATAATATCTAATATCAACTATTCAAGAAACACCGCAAAAGGATTAAAGAGGTCCCCACGATAACGAACTAGTTAACCTCAAATTAGAGGACATGGTCCATGAGTAGGGTTGGTGCCTAACTAACCAATATAAATGCACATGACACTAATATGAAGAAGGTTGCATCTGTATGGAAAGGTCATGTGGGCTCGTTATGTGTTGGTTTGCTATACAAGACCGCGATATTAACTAAACTTCTAATCGTTACTCATCCGTCATGTCCCGCGACAACACATTGATTGTCATATTACACATCAAACTGTCATGTACACTAAATTAATTTGATGTGAAACTTATTATTTCGACTTGCAGTTATCATATTTGATGTGAAACCGAGACCAAGCCACATTTATTCGGTTAGAGTCATCTTCACCCTAGGTGTGATTAGGGTCAAATATTAAGACTTATGGTTATACCGACTTACAATCCTTTGATCAAGATTTTGGAAAGTTTACAAATTTACTCATTGAACATTAGAGAAATCCAAGTTAATAATTTTTTCAGGACTTTCTGTATTCCAAAAATTCTAAAGGGGTTGAGCTAGAGACGACTTTGGGCGTAACCAAGATGGAGGTCGGGTGTCCAAGAAAGGTCGGGAATCAAGATGGTTCGAAAAGAAGGTGAAAAAAAAATTTGGATGCAACCGAGGTGGAGGCCGGGTGTCCACTACTTTGTTCCTACTAAGGGAGCGTTTGTTTCAGAGCATCTGAAGGAATTCAATGGAATTTGAATTGAATTCCAATTCAAAAGCATGTTTGGTTGCCAAAATTGATGGAATTGAATTATGTTGGAATCTAAAATTTCCTTTATGTGAAGAATTCACATTCCTTGGGGGTAGGGGAAAGAATTCAATTCCATTCATCCTCGAATCTTAAATAACAATGATACTCCTTTTTTTTAAGTCTAACTAAATACAATTTATTAAAAAAAATGTTTTTTTTTTTGTTTAATCTCGTTTTTTGTTGTTAAAAGTTGTAGTTTGTGTATATAACAACTTCGGATGAATCGAAGCCGGTCACCTCATGACATATTTATGCGATTTTTGTTGATCTCGTGCTAACAAAAGGTCAGAGGTGTTGTGTTTTTCCTTATTCATGATAATAAAGAGTTGCAATTGCAAGTTGTTGCGTTTTTCCTCTTTTTATACCAACATAGAGTTATAATACGATGCGTTTTTACTCGTTTCATGTTAACAAGGAGCTAAAAGATATTGAGTTTTTCTCGACGCATGATAATATTTAATAAAAAAAAATAATGTGTTTATGCTCATGTTTATATGTAGAAGGTTCACAAATATGATGTGTTTTTTCGTTTTGATTGGTATTTTAAGTATGTGGGTGTGAAAGGTTATAATAACAGTGAAATACTTGAAAAATGTTGCTTTGTTATCTTAAAAAGTTGAAAACCCGTGATTTTATAAAATAAGAAAACAATTATAATGAAAAACAACAAAAGTTATTTTAGTTAATTTACATAAGTACATTCCAATCCATTGACAAAATCACAAACCAAACAAAATATAACAAAAAATTTAATTTAATTCCATTTCATTTTCTGACAACCAAACGGGCAACAAAATCATATTCATTTGATTTCAATTCCTTCAGATTCTACAAATTCCATTCCATCAGAAACTATTCCCTGAACCAAACGGACCCTTAGAAACGTTGGATGTTAGGCTACCTCATAAGGTTAACGTTATTTGAATTATATCTCACGCTCTAAGCTTCATTTTAGGCCATTGAAGATATGTATCTCCTTGATTTTGGTTTTCTCATATTTAAAATCTTTCTTCCCGAATTCTTTGTCAAATTTAGGAAACAGTTAAGCACCATCCTAATTGATCTTGTCAATTTAGCTTTCCATGAGTTATCAAACTTTCTTCTCACCGAATGAAATGAATACATTTACCAATTTTGCTCTACAAAAGCTCCATATTTGTGTTTATATGTAGATACTCTAAAGTTCCCCGTCCAAGTCTAGCATATCATATACTAACGGATTTAATCATATGAACACAAGATGCATCATTTAGGTTCTTCATAACCTTGTACAAAATCAAAGTTTGAAGCCCTAGTTAAAGAATTTGGCTTATGGGCGACAAATATTTTGATATAATATCTTTCGTATCATATTGTACTAGATTATTGTCCCGCGATAGCGGAAAAAAATAAAAATTGAATTGTAAATTTTATGTTTATGTAGATTTTAATTTATTATAAAAAAATAATGTTATACGTATAATACATATATATTTTTACGTTTATACAATGTGATTTATAATTATAATAACATATAACACATTTACTTTTATACACATGTTTTGATATTTTGTATTAGGAGATTTTAGAATAATAATAAAGTGAATCATAGTCCAAATTGAAAGATTCTATAAATAAATTATAATTATGTTTTTTATTTTAAAAGAGATTGAATGAAATAGAGAATGTAATTATATATTAAAAAAAGGGTGTAAAATGAAAATACTATTTGATGACATCATCAATATGATCTAACGGCTGATATCAAAGAGGTTAATACATCCAAGAGACCTTACTTTGCCATGTGGCATTTAAGGCCTCTCTTTTATTATATATTAAAGATGAGTACTTTTTGTAAAATTGTACATTACTAGACTAGGTTTACATTATTTGAACGAGTGACCTTTAGTACATAACATAATAAACTTCAAAAAAAAAAAAATGGTAATTTTACTTTCCATATAGGGTCTTTTTCTCATTCAAGGAATTGGGGCAATCTAAAAAGAGACAATCCCTTGTGAACAAACCTTGTATTGGTCCCTTCAAACAACATGCACAATTTAGATCAACTCAACATCACCCTTTCCTTTTGTGGCTACCATTTAAGGTTTGATGGAAACTTGTCCCCAACAAAAATAAGTTTGAATGGTTCACAAGTTTTGATAATTACACATGAACAAGTTTTTGTGTATCAAAACGATAAAAAAAAATTGTAAAGCCGCGAACCAAATATTTTTCTGTAAGAAAAAAAAGTTGTGTTAAAACCTTTTCTTTTTTTACTCAATTTAATGAAGCATTCATGTCGATCTTCTAATTTGTTAAATGTATTCCGCTCTAACTTTAAGTAGTTCAGTTCGCAATTCTAATGTACTCATATGTGTTTTGCTCAAATAGAGAGTAAAATGTTTTAATTTATTCAAATCTTCAGTAACGTTCACTCAATATTTTTTTATATTCTAAGCCGGTAAAATGTCTATTGCATGAAACAATTGAACATTGGACCCTAAATTTTATGTAATTTGAGAATCACCATTGCGAAAACTCACTAGATACCCCCTATTACAACAAAGATTTTAGTTATTGATTATATATTTTTCTTATACTTTATATAAACCACCTTGTTTTTACTTTAAGCTAGGTTTCATTTCTTCATGGTGGTTCGCTGGATTTATATGGAAATCCGAATTGGTGTATATTTATTCACGAGCCAATGTCATAAAGATTCCTGAATCTTTATTTGATAAGTGGTTAACATCAAATTCGGATAGTGTTTGTAGATGTATACACAAGATTGGTTTCCCTACTCACGAGAACCGTTATTTGTTAATAGTTAAATGTCGTATGGTTACCATCAAATTCGGGTGTTTAAAGAGGTATACACAAGACTGTTTTCCATAAACATGAGAATCGTTATTTGTTAATAGTTATATGTCGTAGAGTTTATGAGAGAGATTTCTTCGTCTTGGCATAGACAACGGTCCCACGAGCACGAGGTCGTTTCATATTGGAAATCCGAAGATCTTGGGTTTTAACCGAAACATTAATAACATTATCTTTTTGGGGGGCAGTCTATTTCAATTTAAAGAACACATTTGTTTGTCTCATTTTCATCACCTTTGAAATGAATGCACACCAAAAATAGAAGGAAAATAGACTAAAAAGAGGGGCCGCAATACCCGCAATTTCATGTGATCATAACATGGTAGCCCCTAATTTCATAAACTCCCTTTCGTTTACCTAAAATTAATATATTTGTCTTAAATCAGGCTAGAGGTTGTGGGTTAAACCCGTTTGCTAGATCAATTTTTGTATCCATTGAAGCTTTGTTAAAAATAATAGTAGTTTTGCAAATACATAGTAGTAGTTTTGTTAAAATTCGTGTGAAAGTTGAAATTAGTAATTAATAGGTGTTAATAAATGTATATAATTAGTTTTGTTGAAAATTTGTGTTTAGCTTTGGGGAATAGTGATGATCAATAGAGAATCTAGATAACTACTTTGAATCATGTTGTACACTTCCTGAATGAAGTATTTCAATCCTATAACGCTTTCGATTACAAGATATCCATAATACGATACTTAAAAGTATTAGATACCCGAGTTTACAAGCATTATGATTTCTGAAAAGTTCTTGAAAGACCAATCCAATTTTGTCTAGAGATGACATTTAGGGTGTGTTGAAATAGTAGGCGAGAAAAGGTGTCATTGGCGGGAAGAACTATTTGCCCCCACCATTGTTGGATATTTTGAAGGTTGTAAAGTTTTAATATGGGATAATCATATGAGGCTTTATAATCATTGTATGGTGGGGGTAAATATCTAATATATTGTTTATTAAAATAGATGAATTCTTTAATTGAAAAAATAAAATTAAACGTGGAGGTGTTTGTATTTGGCATGGAGACTTTGTCTTCCTATTTTCATGCAACTAACTAGTGAAGCAAATATTATGGGATTTTTTGACGTTGAGGCAGACTTCTTCACGTTCTATGGTTTTCAAATGTCAATCTTTTTTCTATAAATTAGGACTTCATCTTCTTTGGAAAACACACTGAAATTTGCAATTATATATTCCCTGTAACCACCATACTTCCATTTGTTTTCTTGCTACCGCCGATTGTTTTGTGTTGTTTCGATCGCTGCCGCTAACAATACTTGTTGACTGCATCAAATCCTGGGGGTTGTACGATTGTAGACTCGCAGCAAATATACGAGTTCGTATAAACCTTAAAGGACAGGGGTTATCCCGTGCGGTTTCAGTTTTGTTTTTCTAACTTGTATTGTGACAGGTTCTACGCTTAAAGGCTTCTAGTTTCGGGTGTTGAGTTGCTGAACTTAGTGTGCTGAATTTTGTCTCTACTGGGCTAATAAATTACAACAATCTTTAAGGTTTATATTTAGCATGGACTCTGGTGCTTCATCTTCCATCACAAATCTCCGAATGATGAATCAAGAGTTCGTCAAACTTGATAGGTTTGATGGGTGTAACTATACTCGTTGGGCCGAAAAGATGAAGTTTCTTTTGATTGTGTTGAAGATTTACTATGTCTTGGACCCGACGTTGCCACCCATCTCTGGTAACCTGATTCCCGAAGCTGGCAACCCAGTTGACGAGAAGAAGATGGCTGATCTTGAGAAGGAAAGGATGCTCCGCAAAGATGATGAGACTCTTTGTTGCGGGCACATAAAAAATTCACTGTCTGACCGACTCTATGATCTTTATGCATCTATTACTGATCCACGGGAGCTTTGGAACGCTTTGGAGTTCAAGTACAAAGCCCAGGAGGAAGGTACGAACAAATATTTGGTTTCTAAATATATGGAATTTTCTATGGTTGACGGAAAATCGATTTTGGAGCAAGTGCATGAGCTCCAAATACTCGTTAATAAATTAAAAGCTCTTTCCATTACCCTCCCTGAAGTTTTTCAAGTGGGGGCTATTATAACTAAACTTCCACCATCATGGAAAGATTTTTCGAAAAGGATGATGCACAAATCTGAGGATTATTCCTTAGATGTTCTCATAAAACATCTTCGTATTGAGGAAGAAACCAAAACCAGAGAAAATATGTCTTTGCATTCTCAGAAATTTAATGTTCACCATGTGCAAGCTGGGAATTCTTCAAAGAGAGTTTCTAGAAACTGGTCACAAAACTCCAAGTTGGGAGTGAACCGTGATAAGTTTAAGAAGAATGCACCCATGAAAAGATCAGGTAAATGTCATGTCTGTGGAGAGGCAGGTCATTATGCACGGGAGTGTCCACAAAGGAAATCGGGTTTTGAGAACGTGAATGTGGTAGCCAACGAGATGGCAAACATGGTGTCACATGTTAGTCTTAATGATGGCGACTTAGAGGCATGAGCCTAGGCACTTTTCTGATACAAAGTTGTTTCAAGTTTTGTTTATGGCTGCTGGTCTTTTATTTCATTTAAGAATAAGTATTTGTTTTTGTTTTTCAATTCTAATGTAATAAGGTTCTTTTGAATCTGTGATTTATGAAAGTTTTATTTATTCAATTAATTTTGCAAAAGGTAAAACTTCACAAATTATCACTGTGACAATTTGTGTGGATAAAAGGAAATTAAAATAAAATGAAACAGCTTGTGTATACTTGGGTGGATAAAAGAAAATTTTCAAAGGGTGTTGAAAGTTATTATTTATTAAAGTTGAACAACGAGAATAAGTGGATTTTGAATCGGGTTCTAATCCATTAGTCCTAATTTTATTTTAATGAAAAATTAGAGACGTTTGTTTCAAGCAAACATGCGATATAAATATTGAGAATTTTATCATTAATGATACGTTTGTCAAGAAATCTAGAAACTTGATTTTGACACTACTAAGTCTCTGACGAGAGGTTTAGCGAGTGTATTAGATAAGACCAACATTGGAGTGGCTTATCATGGATTCCTTCTTAAGCCTCTGACGAGAGACTTATTAAGGGTACTAGAGACATGGGTCCGAAACCAAACTTGAACCAGTTAGTGATGGGCACCCGACTCGGTTGTAGTGCTCCTACTTCACGGGTTTAATGGGTAATAACAAGTTACTAACCGGTAGAAGGTACTATCATTCATTTGATCCATGTGTAGTAAAGATAGTATGTTGTTGCCGAGAAATAGGTTGAGATAAAATCTCTTAACAAATCTTTAGAGGCGTCTTAGCAACAAAGACGTTAGAGAAGTTTTGCCTATATGATCTAAAGGTGGTGCCGCCTTGAATAAAGAGTATTGGTTTCTCTTTTAAAGGGTCATGAAACCGGGATTAAGCGCATGGCCATATTAGCGCTCAGTGAGAAAACATCGGTTTTTAAATGAGAAAATGTGTATAAGTATGCCGGTGAAATCTTAAGGTTCAAGGTTTAATCTTCGGACACCATCTGAATCGATTTCACTTTGCATGCTTGTATTATGCAAGGTTTAATCTTAGTGATACCTTCGTGACATTAACTTATTAGAGTAGTAGGAAAACTATTCCAACCTGGTGGGGGATTGTTGGATATTTTGAAGGTTGTAAAGTTTTAATATGGGATAATCATATGAGGCTTTATAATCATTGTATGGTGGGGGTAAATATCTAATATATTGTTTATTAAAATAGATGAATTCTTTAATTGAAAAAATAAAATTAAACGTGGAGGTGTTTGTATTTGGCATGGAGACTTTGTCTTCCTATTTTCATGCAACTAACTAGTGAAGCAAATATTATGGGATTTTTTGACGTTGAGGCAGACTTCTTCACGTTCTATGGTTTTCAAATGTCAATCTTTTTTCTATAAATTAGGACTTCATCTTCTTTGGAAAACACACTGAAATTTGCAATTATATATTCCCTGTAACCACCATACTTCCATTTGTTTTCTTGCTACCGCCGATTGTTTTGTGTTGTTTCGATCGCTGCCGCTAACAATACTTGTTGACTGCATCAAATCCTGGGGGTTGTACGATTGTAGACTCGCAGCAAATATACGAGTTCGTATAAACCTTAAAGGACAGGGGTTATCCCGTGCGGTTTCAGTTTTGTTTTTCTAACTTGTATTGTGACAGGTTCTACGCTTAAAGGCTTCTAGTTTCGGGTGTTGAGTTGCTGAACTTAGTGTGCTGAATTTTGTCTCTACTGGGCTAATAAATTACAACAACCATTAGTTTATGCGGGATCTTTAGATATATCACGTAAGGTGATGTTGTCCCTTTAACGCCACAAGGGGTGCTTAACCTCGTCTCTCCTAATCCGTAATAGAGTTTGCTATGAAATTCATTTGGTTTTATCTAAATCTCAACGACATAAAATAATTGATTACACTTTAACAGTTTTTACATAAAGTTGAAACTAGTCAATCTTCATGGGTTAGAAGGAGCTTGCAACTTGGTGCTCGTTTTCAAGTTATATGCACGTATTTGTCTATGGTTATCAATATACATGTCTTCACAATATACAAACGCGGAGTTTGTGAAAAGATTTATCTCCATACAATGATACAAAAGTGGTAAATCCCTTTTTCTTAAGAGGTAACTACACACTCGGTTGGTCCTATGTGAATTCGAACATGAGGTCTCCCCAACCTAGCTAATAAGTACATGACACCAAGTTGATTAGTTATAAGGATAAGTGCCTTGGATACCTAACGACTTTGAACGTGTACCGGAGAATGATTACGAAATAGTTTGTACTATTAAGTGTTACCCTCTCATAAGTAGTAGGATATCAACAATTTTCATTCTCGGACCAGTCAATGTGTGTGTACATTATAAGATGTGGTCCAAGCCCACAAAGCCCGATATGTGGGCTTGAGGTAAATTAGGTTTAGGGTTTACTATATGTTGTGTAACCTATTTATATTACATTAATAATACAATAATAACAAGGGGTTTTAACATTAATAATACAATAATAACAAGGGGTTTTAACATTCTATCATACATGTGTATTTTTTTTATTAAATTGTGTGTGTACATGTGTGTGTGTGTGTGTGTGTGTGTGAGAGAGAGAGAGAGAGAGAGAGAGAGAGAGAGAGAGAGAGAGAGAGAGAGAGAGAGAGGTAAATATGTAAAATAAGCACAAGTATGAGGGATATAAGAAGAAATGGTTTAGCGATATTCAAACCTTATTAAAATCAGTATTATCAGATGTCATACACATTTAAAATCTGAAAATATAAACACGTATATGTCATACATTATTTTCTAACAGAAGACAAAATAATTATGAAATCAAGAATCATTAAATTTAAAGAGAAATGAAAGATACAACTTGAGGAAATGCCATGTGATTCGGAGGACCTACTTAGGTTTAACAAAAGCAAGTGCACGTTCCATTTCATATCTAGTTTTATTGTGTTTGTTCCGCTTATATAACGTATTTATTAGTTTATATAATTTTTGATAAACTTGTTTATTGTTTTTTTTTTCTATAAATTAATCAAATTGAGTTTATAGTTTTAAATAACCTATAAAATTAACTTGATAAACTCTCAAATCGATAAAATAAACATAAACCTATTATATAAACCGAAACAAACATCCTCTTAATTTACTCAATTTATGATTTTTTAATAATCATTTTGCCAAGTAAATTTTATACAAAAATAATAAAATCTATTAAAAAAGGTTATTTCCAATTATGGGAGGTCTTGGGTTCGAGTCTCTCCCGAGGCTTCTTCTTGTTGAATTGGTTAAGTAGTTGTCGGATCACTATCGAGTTTGGGTTTTGAGTCATGCCCATTATAAATAGATAACTTAGAATTCGGACCACTTGTCTTTCTAAAGAAAAAGTTTACTTCTCTTATGCGTTTGATATCTTTTTTCTTCATAAACAACTTTTATAGATATGGCACGTGTATTTATTAGTTTTGGTAATTTATTAGTGAAATAATCATATGTATTGTTTGTTATAAGTAAAGGTTAGGTATACTAAAATAGTTTTTCTTCTATGTGTATAATGGAAAAGTGTTTTTGGTCATTTGATGATGTTAATCAAATTTTTAACTTATATTCATATTCATAATATGTATTTAATATGAATTGACTATAGAGTTAAATGAATAAAAGTGATATAACAAAATTTGTTCTTTTAATTATTGTATATATCTGATTATTAAAGTCTTTATTGTGTATATTTAACTCTTATTTTTTCACAAATGTTTTATCAATAATATTTTTTATAACAAATTTTTATAATAATTAAACAATTACAGATCAACAATTATGGTTCATGGCATCATTTGTAAAAAAAAAAAAATTACATACATTTTAATAAAAGTTTGAGAATGACACATACATAATAATAAAATAATAAATAATTAGAGTTGAATACAAAATATATAGATGTATATCCAAATGTAACTCATGATATTGAGTTTTTCAAGCATCTAAGGAAATCTTTATGTAGAAAACATTAATTTGGTAGAGGTTTTAACGATCGGATACACACAACTTTTATTCTTTACGGCTTATTTAATACATTTTCTAAAATATAAGAAAATTTAAAGTTCAATTCCTATCAAAAATACATTTAATCATTTATATGTTAAAAACAATAGTAAAGTAATATTCTATTAAGACAGAACATTTTGTTTTCCTAGACTCACATGCATATAAAGGAATTTCCAAATGTAATTCATTATATTGAGTTTTTAAATAACTGTTTTCTTGAATATGTAAAATGTTGTCTAAATGCATGATGTCAAATTAAATGTAGCAACTTCGAATTCTGATATAGACATTTTATCGGTTCAAATAGTTATTATAAAGAAAATAAATAATCAATCAGTTTCTTCAATGACTTTTACTACCGGTTATTCTCGTTGCAAAATTTGGACAAATAAAAACTCGTTATGATTAACAACAATCTACGAGTTTTTTCATTTGCTATATTTGTGACTTTCCAATTTTAAACACCTTACTATAACCAATACCTTTCCTAACCTACAAGTCTACAACTTCTCCTATATAAGTCTGTCTAGATTTGGTCCATTTCCCAACTTTTGTCAAGAGTACTCTTCCAATGGCCTTTTCACAATTCATCATTGTTGCTCTACTTATTTGCTTCTTTAATCTTGCCAATGGAGATTTTGGCCATGCCACCTTTTACGGGGGCGGAGATGCTTCAGGCACAATGGGTATCTATAACGACAACTATTTTGTACTGAAAATCGTTATTCATAGTAGTTTGTACTAAGTTTTATTAACTTAAAATGATGTTTTTTGTAGGTGGTGCTTGTGGATATGGAAATTTGTATAGCCAAGGATATGGTACTAATACTGCGGCATTAAGTACCGCTCTTTTTAATAATGGTTTGAGTTGTGGGTCGTGTTATGAGATGAGATGTACAGATGACCCTAGATGGTGTTTGCCTGGTAGCATAATCGTTACTGCAACCAACTTTTGTCCACCTAACCCTGCGCAGTCTAATGATAATGGCGGATGGTGTAATCCTCCACTCCAACACTTTGACTTAGCGGAGCCAGCTTTCTTGCAAATAGCACAATATCGTGCTGGTATTGTACCCGTCTCATTCCAAAGGTACAAAACAAAATCTCATTTAATATTTAAATTATGTCGAAATAGGACTAAAACTCGTTGCTGAATTTGGTGTTTGTATAGGGTGCCTTGTATGAAGAAGGGAGGAGTGAGGTTTACGATAAATGGTCACTCATACTTCAACTTGGTTTTGATCACCAACGTAGGTGGTGCAGGGGATGTACATGCTGTCTCAATCAAAGGTTCAAACACGGGGTGGCAAGCAATGTCACGAAACTGGGGGCAAAACTGGCAAAGCAATTCTTACATTAACGGTCAAAGCCTTTCGTTTCAAGTCACCACTAGTGATGGAAGAACTATCACGAGCTTCAACGTGGCACCAGCCGGTTGGCAGTTTGGTCAGACTTTTCAAGGAGGGCAATTTTAAGTTCTCCAAAAAAGAAAGAGGAGTCAGTTAAAACGAGAAAGATGAAATATGAAAAATGAAAACCGAAGTTTTAAAAGAATTTGTATATTGCAGAGGTGACAAGTTAGCACCCGCTTAAATTACAACATTCAGTATACACAACGATATCATTTGGGTTGTAGTACCAATCTACCTTGTCATAATATAATGTAAAATGTTTGCCACTTTTTATCTTTTTAAATATTGTTTGGAGTCATATAGATAAATTGAATTCATAACCTATTGATCTACTCAATGTTGGAGAGTACTCGATTTATCCATTTAGGTTGCGGGAATCACAAGACCATATCATATCGTTTTGCTTCGTATGTTCTTGTTCTCTAGGTAAACGTGGTCCACGTCTTGGCGAACACATCTCTCTTGTTTCAGTTATAGCAAATTTAGTTTACCTTGGCCTGCCCAAAAAAGACAGCATTACATTATAACAGTCAAATATAGAAGTTACACATATACCACTTAAAATCTTTACTTTTCAACAACTATATGTCTTAGGTTTCGTCAATACTGGGATACATTGAACGAATTTGATTATTGGTCTTATATAAAAACTACCTGAAATCCGCAATTGTTTTGAGATCAAGTGATTCCTTCGCCATAACATAAATAACTCTCTTGAACAGATTAGTGATATAATACCTAGAACAGTCCTCATAACAAAACATTTAGTAACTTATGTATCAAAGACGATTTTATTAACGAGTTGTACAAATACAACGGTCAAAAAAGTGATTAAGTAACAGAAGACCAAGGAATCCCAGATGGGGATTTATATGATACAACAAATTAACAATAATGTTCCTCTCAAGAACATTTATAAACAAGTCAAAGAACTGCACATGCATTTCGGATATTTTCTCTGCACAACATAAACATTAAACAAGCGGCAAAATCAATATAGAATCTTCTATGTATGATTTTACAAACAACTCTACATTGCCACCAATCCACATGCTTCTGATAATCGTATCGTTCAGACTTGCTTATGAGAGAGCTTGGGAGTTAATACAAACATCTCGCAACTGTGAGCATCAACTGTCACGCCGAATGATGCCACTGCATCTGGTACTATATCTTCATGCTGCACATCAAATCAAGATGTTTGATCAACATATCATATTTATATCTGGTCAATTGCTTTGGGTAATGTTGTAATGGGTTAAAAGGGTTTCAGATGGAAATTGGTCACTTTTAGTTACGGGTCGGGTTGACCTCCAAAATCTTTTTGCTGATAGTTTAAAATATAAGGGAATATACATTTAGATATTAGAAGCTAAAAACAATGGAGTTACCTTCCACAAGTCTCTTACAGAAACGTTGACTGAGGATTCGAGTCCAAGCGTATCCCATGAAACATTGATTGTTCCAGCTTCTGAACATCGGTTCCAAAGAACAACAGCAAAACGATTTCCAGACATCGGACCAGCCCAAACCTGAACACACATTATTTAAGATTAGATAAACCAGATAGTTAGGACGAGCTACACTTATATATGACTATATCTTACTTTATCAAGAAAAGATTAGAGGTAGTCGTTTCGACCCATTTATTTATACATAGATCTGTTCATGTTCTATTTTCTCTAAAGGGTATAATAAAAAGAAGGTTAAATTAACGGGTCCGATGGTTGGAATTAGCCCGATTTATAAGCATTATTGAAATATATGAATTTGGTAACAATTCGATCCGAAATTTGATCCATATAAAATATTCCGTTGGATCCATAACCCGATCGGGCCAATCCATTTTGCCACCTCAGAAAAAGACTTAAAGAGAGAGTACCTGAAGACAGCCATCTGTTCCCGAAACATTAACTTTTCTTCCCTGAATTCCAAGTGGATCTGCAAAACAGGATATAAATTACTTTTTCTTCAAGAAATGCATATAATGTATCTTTCAGAAGAAAAAAAACGGCACCCACTTACGATTAAGTATAAACACACAAAAAGCCAGATTACCTTGGTTTACGGCTATCACCTCTTTATTGCTTAAAATTTCAAATGTTTCCGCAGTCATGTTTCTAACATCACAACCAATAAGAAGAGGAGCCTGCACATTTAAATTCGTGATAAGCACCGATTAGAATCTATTTTTTTGCATCAACTTATTATATTGAAAAAGATATTAAGACAATAAACCACCTTCATCAGTGCCCATATACTAAAATGTGATCGGTATTCCAGGTAACTCATGCCTCCATTACCAACTTCTAACATATCCGGATCTACAAAAAGTTCAAAATGAAAAATAAGTACTCCAATAATATCGACCCACAAATCATGGATGAGAATTACTAGAAGATTTATTTCTTACCGTTCCATCCACCTGGTCCTGCATAGGCTGCCCATTTATCATTGAGATCAGCAATAGAAGTCATACTGAAACGAAAATTTATAGATCGGTAAGTAAATAAACAACTGCAGCATACCAAATAACATTTGTCACGAAAAGTTTAAACCTTTCCCAATTGTCAACTATGTCATCTGTTGTTCTCCAACTATTGCCAACATTGCCTGCCCATAAAGCAGGGTCATCTTCACCCCTACCAAAAAATAAGTGGTTCGGTGAAGTGCGATAAGAAAATTCCAATTTTAATCATGTGAAGAAACATTGTATTACCATTCACAAAGAGAATAAAATATTTTCCGTCCAGTGGAATTCAATGCATCACGCATTGGTGGATATCTATATATACGAAACACCGTTAAATAACAAACATAGAAAAAGTTACAAATACCGAACGATAAACGAATTTATAATGAATATAAACCTGTCAATCGGCTTGATGCCAAGATTGAAACAGTTGTCATACTTCAAGTAATCCACGCCCTACACAACATCACAAACATGATTAGACAGTTGTTTAGGTCTTGTTTTCCGTGTTACATTACATCACAACTTACCCAGGAAGCCCAAGTCGCTGCATCATCATTTTCATGGAAAAGAGAAGCTGGACGTACTTGACAGGTGAAAACACTACAGCATCCCATACTATAAAATGAATAAACAGTATTTTGTAGACCAATGAAAAGATATAACGTAATTTTTTGTACCCTGCAGAAGAATAGATACCAAGCTTGAGATCCTTTTCATGTACATAATCAGCAAGAGCCTTAATTCCCGACGGAAATGTTTTTGAATCAGGGACTAATTGGCCCTGCATAACCAACCAGTCAGTTAAGTTAGCATTTTCGGATATTAAAAAGTTTCTATTAAAGGTTCCTTAGTAGCACGAGGTAAAGACTAAAGAGTGTCGACTTGCCTTTGCGTCTCGTGTTAGTGATTCCCAACAATCATCTGTTTATGGAAAGATATATAGAATATATTAGATTCAACAATAGTTAACAAGAATCAATAAGATGTAAATGAGTACCAATATTGACATAATTATAGCCCAAATCAGCCAAGCCGGTCGAGATTAGTGCATCAGCTGCCAAACAAAATAAAACCAAACTTAAGATCTCAAATGAAACCAACTGGCTTGTAGCCCGGCGGTATGTATGTTGGCAAATAACCTAAAGATTGTGGGTACATGTCCCGTAAGGGACAAAGGTATAAATAACTATATAGTAAGATGTAATACTTGCCGTTTTGTTTAAAATTAAAAAAAAGGAGGAAAAAGGATTTCAAATGAAAAATGACACCCTCAATAATCAGAATTTGGCATTCCAAACTACTTATTCGCGTTTTTAGCACAATAAAGATATATAAGTAGTTAAAAAAAGGCGATCCCGTACACTCTCCAAAACATCTAATTCTGATATTTTGAATCCTCTAAAAAATAATCAGCTTACCGAAAACAACATACACACATAACCCCATTAGTCATCCAAACATTTCAAACTACTTATTTTATATATACATTTTTTTAAAACTCAATAAGTATATAAACCGTTCAAAAAGCAGTCTCAAATACGCTCCAAAACATCTTATTTCATTGTAAGGGTGAACTTGTAATTATAATTCCGATTACAAACACTTTAAATTGTGTAGTTTGGAATAACTTTTTAGAAATGTATCAAACTTTACTCCAAAATATACAACATGTATCTAAATTTAAAATGTGTCGATTATATCAATCTAACATGTAAATATCCTTATTATATGTATATATGCTTACATGACAATCATATATGTTGTCCCGTCAGGTGTCGTGTCACATGTTTAAAGGATAACTCGAAAAACGAGTCATCAACAAAAAAGAAAAAGAGAAAAAAAAAATCAACCTGTTTCTTTAATAAGCGTTTCGTTAATATCACAAGCAAAGTAATTCCAGCTATTCCATCTGTTGAAAAAAAAGTCAACTCAAAAAGTCAAAATCAGATAAAAAAAACAATCAATTCATTACAGATTACAAATATTACCCCATTTGAGGAGTTTGAGCCAATCCATTATGAAGCTGAAGCAATCCGTATTTCGTATTATCAAAAACATTTACTGATTTCTCTACAATCGGAAGTGGAAGAACTCGACCTGCTACTGTTACTGTTAACACAATCGATAGATACAGAATTGTATATGTATATATCACAATTGATGATTTAAAATCCATTTTGTAATGAATTCAAGATTGTAATAATGTTGTTGAATTTTAGTTAATTGATTTGAAATTTGATTAAGGATTTGTGTGGAACACTGGAGAGTATATTCGAATTCAAAATAAACACGTGTGTTGTATTGTAGGCTTATGTGATTGTACTTTGGATAAACCTTCATTAACCTAATCTTGTTTATTGTGATAATCACATTTGATCCAAAAGTAGCGGCTAAATTCATTCCACGTGTCTGTTTAATTAAAGAAGAAAAATAGAAGAGTTAATACATAAGTCGTCCCTATGGTTTCCACCATTTTTACCGGTCATTCCTATAACTTTTTTATTACACCATTAGTACCTAAGTTTGAATTTTGTTGCTTACATGGTCCCTATTTTGGATGTGACGTTAAATAAACCGTTAAGTCATCTCACGTGGGTCACACGTGAGGGTATTTTAGTCATTTTACCTTTCTCTCTCATTTTAATTTCTCTACCCCAAAAAATCTCAAAACCCAAAATTAATTTCCCAAAATCCAGAAAATCCTTACAAATCTAACACAAACCATAATTTCTTCATTTTCTAAATAGCTTTATATATGTAAAAAAAGAAGATATTTTCCCGGCAAGAAGAGTGGCGGAGAACGGAATGTACGGCGCCGATTGAGCCGCGGAGATACTCAAAATCGTGATTCTCCACGTGGTTTCACTGGTATAAAATTCCAAGCAAGAACCGTGATTCTCTGGTCGATGATTCGGATATCAAAATCGACAATGTCGCAGTAGACGGAAGCCGAATCGTCGGTGAATTGAAGACAAGATGAGTTAGGGCAGGTGGAGGTTGAATCTAGGGTTAGGGTTAGGGTTCGTGTGAGGAATAATGGGGAGTGAAGGGGTTTAAGGATATTGGAGGTGGTGGGTGGGTGGGTGGTGTGGGGATTGTGGTTGGGGTGGTGGAGTGGGGGGTGGCCGGAGAGAGAAGATGCGTTGGTGATAGGGCGGAGACGGTGGAGGAGGTCGGAAAGTGAAATGGGTTTGACCGGAAAAGTCTCGTCGTCCATTGGGGATGAATTGGGGGTTTTCAATTTGTAAGGATTCTGGGAAAATCAAATCAATTTGGGGTTTTGGGGATTTTTGAGGATGAAGAGATTAAAATGGGAGAGAGAACGGTAAAATGACTAAAATACCCTCACGTGTGACCCACATGAGATGACTTAACGGCACATTTAACGTCACGTCCAAAATAGGGACCCTGCAGGCAACAAAATTCAAACTTAGGTACTAGTGGTGTAATAAAAAAATTATAAGGATTACCGGTGAAAATGGTGCAAACCATAGGGACGACTCGTGTAATTAACTAAAAATAGAAACATTTAGCATTTCTAAACGAATCTTTATTATTACTATAACACAAATATTTTATTTCTCATGTTGATGACTTTCATCAGACATTTTACTCCTAAGAAAAACCGGTCAAATAATTAATCATTTTTTTTTTTTGTTTCCATTCGTTTTCTTTTGAATGCCAACGATTCTTAAGCCTAAGGTAGATTAATTGCACTATGTGTTTGTTGAAATGCACCGTCGAGTATTTTTACTTAGTCAAATTAAACCTGATTGGGTAATGTATTTCAAGTTTATAAGTATCATATATTGTTAATGTCGTTTATTATTTTAGCTATAGTAGTTAAGAAAAAGAAACTGGTTTTATAAAAAAGAGACGAAACAAATAAGCTAACAAACACCCCGTAAGTACACGTTCTACAGTGCATGTTATGGGCAGTAAAGGAAAAGTATTATCGTAACTAATTAAAAGTTGAAACCTTTTGATTGAATTTTACAGAGACAATGATGGATTTTCCTTAAAATTCTTCAAATCTATTTTGCATTCTATTTCACGAAGTGTGATCAGGATGTTGTGTTGCCTACTTATGTTACTCTTTCCTAGGTTAATATCTTCTTTTATTAATCTTACACACCAAATGTTGTGATAATGCCACAATGAAAAGAACCATTTTGTATAACTTATGGCTTATGACTTTGTGAAGGTGTTTTGTAACCCTTGAAACGAAAAGCGACAAGCAAGTTTGATAATTTTTCTTTTTTGATTTGATTTCAAGTTCTATTCATCATGTTGCTCGGTTTGAAAAAAGCTATACATTTACAAACTTTTTTGACGTCTTGATATTTTGACATTATGATTTTCAGATTTAGGGCTTTTTCTTCCCGAAATTTCATTATATCCTTCTTTAGAAAAAGGTTGTATGTTTAAATTTCTATATTTGGTCATGGGATTTAAATGTACTAGCATCGGAGGCTATTGGATGCCGATTAATTTTTTTTCACAAGTCACAATACCCTTTTATTGAAAGGATGTTAAGCTAAATTTATGATGGAAAATCTATTTTACGTAGCAAAAGCTCCTTTAACATAAATGGACGAGTTTATTCAATTATATTTTTCTATATTTTTCGTAGAAAAAGAATGTATGTTTAAATTACATAAACCATGCTGATTAATGCTTTCGTTGTAGGTGCCTTCGAGACATTTGTGATGGTTACTAGCAACTTCATGATCATGTATCTAGATTCTAGGATTTGGATTAATGGGTGAAGGTATACTTTATATCTTTTTTTTTTTGTTTACTAAGCTATTTTTGTAACGTATTTCATTAATTATTATTATGTTTCAAGCCTTCGGAATTTGGTGACATTCTGATACTCACTTAAATATGATATGCACATGAAAATGATTAACTGACATAAATTGTATTTTTTCCCATTAGGAGAAATCACAGAAGATAGTTTTGAATATCTATACGATCTGCTGCTCGTTTAAATATTAATCTTAAGTTTAAATCTCATCAATACCTATGGAATTGTGCCTTTTATATTATTATACTAAAAAGTTTGTGTTTATATATACAATTGTTATCGTTATATTTACAAAAGACTTAGTTGCTGGATTGGTAAGCGCGCGGCCTCCCCTGCTAGGAGACTGCGGTTCGAATCCCACCCAGCACCTAGGTAATAGAAGATATCCCAACATTTGTATTTTTATATGTATAATGTTTTATATAAAAATATGTCTAAATAAAAATATGTCTAATTGGTTAATAAATAAAAATATGAAAGAAATGTCTAATTGATTAATAAATAAAATAATAAAAATGTCTAATAAAAAAATTATAAAATGTCTAATTAATTTCTAAAGTTTAATAGACCTAGGTGTTATTCTTCTAATACATTATATATCAGTATTTTATTTTAATTAACTGCAAAACAGTATATAAATTGATGAAGTGCTTGGAATTTCTTTATTTTGCCATTAATAGAACATTATTAAATAATCAATTATATTATTATTATACATACAAAAGTAGAGTTTAGGTATTAAAGATAATACTAAATATACTATATATTATTAAATGATTAATATATAGTTTGAAAACATAATTATTTGTGTGATGCATTATATAGCAGTGTTTTATGTAGCATATTGTTATTTTGACATTTTAATTAAGTACAAAACTGTATATAAATTGATGAAGTGTTTGGAATTTCTTCATTTTACCGTTAATAGAACCTTATTAATTATCAAATAATCATAATAATCAATTATATTATTATTATACATACAAAAGTAGAGTTTAGGTATTAAATATAGTACTAACTATACTATATATCATTAAACGATTAATATATAGTTTGAATATAATAAACATATAAAAATTGACTATAATGAAAAGTTTGTGTTTAAAAATGGGCCGGTGTTGTGCTTTGGTTAGTGTTGGACTTTCATTTTTTTTTTTTTTTTTTAAATTAGTATCAAATAAAAAATATAGTTTCCGAATCAAATAATCCCACGAAGACGATGCCTTTTTTCTTGGCTTGCGAATGTAAATTTACATTGTTTAATGGTCAAAGTACAGGCTGGAACATAAACCCCCGAACTCGTGCAACGCACGATTGTCTACTAGTTATATACGATTATTACATTGTATAAAGTTAATTAATATATTTAAGATATATGTTTTTTCTAAACGTACGCCACGAGATCATCGCGGAGTCTGTTGTGTGTGCTCATGTCTATAATCTCTCTATAAATCCGGATACGTTCATTTACTATGTCGTTATAAGTTCGGGTAACACCTGTAACCGGAGGAGCATACCATTCACAGGCATCACAAATCGACCGTCTGTTGTCTTCAACAATCATGTTGTGCAATATGATACCCTCGTACATAACTCTTCTTAATTTGTTCATCTTGTAAAATCTCGTTGCATGTTTTATAATCCCCCAACGACCTTGAAGAACACTGAATGCCCGTTCGATATCCTTTCTCGCATTCTCTTGAAAATATTTGAATTTTTTGACGCGGTTCGTCAAATGGGTACGAAAAAGCTTTAACAAATGTAGACCACTCCGGATATATACCGTCTGTAAGGTAATATCCTTTATTGAACTCGTGGCCGTTGACGGTGAATCTGTAATCCGAGGATGAGTCGTGGAGCATATCATGAAACAACGACGATTTGTTTAAGCACGTTGATGTCGTTGTTCGACCCAGCGACACAAAAGTAAGCATGTCATATCCAAAGATCGTACGACGCAACAACTTCCAGCATAACCGTTGGATAACCATGTCACCTCGTGTGTATTGCCCTTTGTATGCATTTGGACATTGATCCCATTTCCAATGCATACAGTCAATGCTACCAAGCATACCCTTAGACCCGTGAACCTTATCGTGTTTTTGATATAAATGATTAACATCATCTTGTGTTGGGGTTCTTAGATAAACGTTTGTATAAAAATGGATTACACATTTTAAAAAATTATGTTCTTTTGGACATTTGTAAATATTCGTCAAAAGCGTCCGGAGTAATACCATACGCCATCATACGCATAGCGGACGTGCATTTATGTAAACAACTAAAACCCATTTTACCCGTACAATCGGGTCGTTGTTTGAAATATTTAAAATAGTCGGGCAAAGGTTCTACGGAGTAATTAGATATACCTTCAACTATTCTGAGGAAAAGAGGTATCCTCATACGAAATCGTCTACGAAAATATTTATTCGGGTGCGTGCTTTCACAGGAGAAGTAATGTCTTAGCACGTTTCGTTTGCTGCAGTTCGATCGCGGTGGATATAGCGCTTTTTCCTTTTTCAGTCCGACGTGAACTTTCCGCCTCATTTTCTTCCTCCTCCATTTGTTCAACAGCTTCTACTGCCTTAACTAGTAATTCGACCAATTCGGATTCGGAAGATGACAAATCTATAACATCGGGATCGGTCGAAGAATGTGAACTCATTTTTTGTTGTCTATATTTTTTTATGAAAAATTGAGATAGATTGAGAAATATTGTGGATTTTGGTTTATGAGTTTATGTTATATTTATAGAGGAAATGTAAAAAAAGCAAAAAAAGTTTTTTTTTTTTTTAAAAACTAGCCATTGGAAAAAAAACGGTCATATTTTTTTTTCTTTTTTTAAAACATTTAACCGTTAGAAAAAAAAAAAAAAATTAAAAAAATTAAATAACAACCCGTTAGCCACACAACGAACACCCATGGGCGGAGCTACATTGACCCGAGCGGGTTCAACCGAACCCGCTGAATTGGAATTTTTTAGAATTTTTCGTATAAGTTTAACATTAGTTAGTGTATGGACCATTTGATTTTACACACATACATAACTAAAATTTAATCATGAACTCACTTAAAAAAATTTCTGACTCCGCTCCTACGAACACCTACAAAGAAACATGACGGAATGGTAACGCTTGTTGTGGGATATAACGAGCCCACAACGAGCCCCGAGCCCCTCAAGGATCACTCCAAGTGATCTAATCAAAACAAAGTAATCAAAACAAAGTGAGTCAAGTGGTTTCTGTTAGAGACAAAAATAGCAAAAGTCAAAGAATGAATAAATCTTGGTTGGTGCACCTAAATATAACTTGGCCGGTTCACCACGTGCTCTGAAAGCATAACCAATAAGTTAGATAATTACCGATATAGCCTTACCAAAAATAGATATTTCGAAGACCCCCTGTTAATCTTTTAACTATATTAAACCCCTTATTTTTCATGATATAACTATTTGGTCCTCCGCTTATTATGAACACGATGTAATTTAGGATCTTCTTTTTTCTTTTCTTTTGAAAGTTTTTTTTATTTTATGTGTGTTTGTCTGAGCTTAGTTTTGGGCTTATTAGCATATTAGATTTCAACTTCTGTTTTATAAATTTTTGTTCGACTTTGTGGGGTTATGACTTATTATCCTTTAGACATTCATTGTGACATAATAAATGATAATAAATTTATAAACTAGAAAAATAAGCTTGTAAAACATAAGCCAAAATCATAAAAATTCATAAACCCAAAAATAAGTATTTGGTCCTTCACTTATTATGAACACGATGTAATTCAAGATTTTTTCTTTTTGCAAAAGTTTTTCTTGTATGGGTGTTTGTTTGAGCTCAGTTTTGACCTTATGAGTAGGGGTGGTAATTCAGGTCGGGTTCGTATTCACGGGTTCGGGTCAATTGCGTCAACCTAAAACCGACTCGAAACCCAAACCTGTTTATTTTCGTGTCGGTTTCAGGTCGGGTTTCGTGTCGGGTCAGAAATTGCCAGCCCTACTTATGAGCTTATTGAATTTCGACTTATGTTTTATAGATTTTTTTTTCGACTTATTTTATGGCTTATGACTTATTATCCTTTATTGTAATATAATAAAAGATAATAAATTCATAAGCTAAAAAAATGAGTTTATAAAACATAAGTCAAAATCATATAAATTCATAAACCAAAAAATAAGCTCAAATTAACACCCACTAAGATCAAGAAATCATTAATCAATGTATGCGAGAAACTTAAAGTCTTAAAGTATACAATTATTTTGCTTATCTTATCTTATTACATAATAATATTAGTTCAATATTTATTAAACTAATTTACAATAAGTTTCGTATTTTGCAATAACAAACACATATGCTAAAGAGGTCTTTCTTCTAAAGACCATCAATAGTACATCATTTTAAATCAACCATTCATAAGGTTTCATGGCTTCAAGTTTTGGTAAAATAGAACGTCTCTAACGATTGCCTTTTACTTTAATAAGTAATTAGTAACTGATAATTGGACGAAAAACATTATTTTAACCAAATATTATTAAGCTTATAAATTATTTGAATTATCTCCATTAACATGAACATAATTGGATCCACTTATTCACAAAATTGTACCTTTTTGTACTATATAGTAGTAAACTCGAGAAAGTAAAAGTATTAAACGACTAAATTGTTATAGAAAAAGGCAACCATGTCCCCTTCCTCCATAATATATCTCTAGGGTCCAAGTAAAGAGAGAGAAGGTGGTCCATGTAAAGCTCAAGAACGATACCAATGTTACTAATGTTTATCGTTAAAGAATTTTCAACGGGTATACACCTCTAATAATATATTTAAGTTTAAACGATGATCACTAATTGCCATCTAATAAAACCCTTAATATATATATATATATATATATATATATATATATATATATATATATATATATATATATATATATATATATATATTATCCCTTTAAAATAAATAAAACAATAACATAACCACTTAACATATATAAAGAGACAAACAAACAAATTTTTGTTTTATGTAACCATATCTACACATGGGAGTTAGGATTATTACCATGTAGGTAAGAGTATTTATCACACATTACCAAACCCAAGTACTAAAAACACCAATTCTATAAACGATTTTCAAAACCTAATCCTCGAAACTATATTTAAAAAGTTAAAACATATATAATCTTTAATCTTTAATATATAATAAAAGAGTATCCTTAAATAGCACATGTCGAATTAATGTCCCTTTGGATGAGTTAACTTTTTTGATGACAGCCGTTAGATCAGATTGATAATGTCATCAAAGATTATTTTCATTTTACACCCTCTTACAATAATAATTACATTCTCTTTTTCTTTCTATATTAACTAAAATAAAAAACATAACTATAATTACTTATAGAATCGTTCAATTTAGACTATAATTTAACTTATTGTTATTCAAAATCTACTAATACAAAATATCAAAACATGTGTATAAACGTAAAAGTTTATATATGTTATTATAACTATAAACAACATGTGTATAAACGTAAAACTATATATATATTATTATACATATAACATTATTTTTTCATAATAAATTAAAATCTAAAGTTAATGATTCAATTTTTATTTTTTTCCGCGTTATCATGGGACACTAATCTAGTTAAATTATACAGTAATAATAAGCGTCATTCTTTAAATAACTATCATCTATCTATATATATAACCGTGTTCTTAGATACAACACTATTATACAAATCCGTGGATGTTAACAAACTAATTCCTCAAAACTCAAAGGACCATAAGATAAAATTGAACAATAAATGAAGTAGTTAGACTGAAAATAATTCAATAATAGATGTTTGATTGGTAACTAACCCACCTTTAGAGTTTGAAGTCATCCCCAGGAGCATGGCAACAAATAGAGATCTAAACAACAATGGTGAGAGCTCCTTGCGTTGACAAAAATGGGATCAAAAAAGGAGCTTGGAGTGAAGATGAAGATAATCAATTAAGATCTTATGTTCAACGTTATGGTCATTGGAATTGGCGCGAATTGCCTAAATATGCTGGTAACTTTTTTTCATTTTGTTTTGTTGAGATTGAATGATTTGTTGATTTGATTGAGAACTGTTTGATTCGTGCTAAATGAAGCGGAAATTAGGTATATCCGTACCAAAAAAAGTGTCTGGAAACAAAAGACGGTCAAATGACTGTTTTATAACTACTAGTAGAAGGTTATATTAACATTTGATATCAAATTTATTAATGGTAAAATGGGAAAGTTATCAAATTATTAATTGCCAGATTTGGAAACGGAAAATAATTTTGTGATATTTATATATAAAAAATAGAAAGGTGGACAAACATTTGATATAAAATTTATAATGGTAAAATGGGAAAGTTAGCAAATTATTAATTGCCAGATTTAGAAACAGAAAATAATTTTGGGACATATATAAATAGAAAGGTGGACAATCTTATATGGGAATTGCTAACCATTGCTCCGGGGCAATGATTAATTCTGATAAAATGCATTAAATGAACTCATAGTTTTTATGTTTATATTGAATATATTCTATACCTTCCATATTTATATAGAATTTTAATAAATTGTCATTGTGAAATCTATATAAACATGGAAACTATGAGTTAATTTAATGCATATAAATAGAAAGGTGGATAATCTTATATTAACATTTGATATAAAATTTATTAATGATAAAATGGGAAGTTATCAAATTATTAATTGCCAGATTTGGAAACGGAAAATAATTTTGGGACAATCTTATATTAACATTTGATATAAATAGGAAGGTGGACAATCTTTTTGGGACGGAGAGTATGTTTTTTGTTTATTATGAATAGATAGATGACTGTTTGATTTATGGAAAATGTATTAGAAATTGGTGGAGTGATGTGAATAAGGCTAGTGTGTTTGTTTGTTTGTATCGGTTTGAGATTGAATAATTTTTTGATTTTGAAGTGAGTACTGTTTGATTGGACGAAAACGGAAGAGGATTTGTGTTGTGATTTGAATTAGGACTAGTGTGTGGTTAGTATCGATTTGTTAAATCTGAATGTTTAACTGTTCGATTTTTCGAAAATGGAGAAAGATTTGGAGTGGTGATTTGTATTAAGGCTAACTGTAAAACAATATTAAATTTGATTATTTGTTTCGGTTGTTTAATTTTTCTTTTTTGTTATAATTAGGTTTAGCAAGATGCGGCAAGAGTTGTAGATTGCGATGGATGAATTATCTTCGACCGACTGTGAAACGTGGGAATTTTAGTAAAGAAGAAGAAGATCTCATTGACAAGTATCATACAGAAATGGGAAACAAGTATGTATCCAAATTAGTTCACCTTTTGAATCATATGTGAATTAGGGGCATTTGATTGATATTTTGTTTGATGCAAAATACGGTATAAATTATTTAGCGATTTATATATAATCTGTTTTTATAAGTTTAGTTTGTTGTGGTATACGGAATGGGGAATGCCCATAATCTACAAATTATAAATCAAAATCCTACGAATATGTAGGAATTATAGATTGTGGATCCTTGACAGAAGACCTTAATTCCTGGTTTAGAAAAAGAATCTGATTCCGCATGTTCATTGTTACAAATTGTTTTGGTTATTCTTATTTAAGATTTTCTGATGTATTGCAGATGGTCAGCCATTGCTGCAAAATTACCAGGAAGAAGTGATAACGAGATAAAAAACCATTGGCACACGCACTTGAAAAAACGCAGCCCCAAACACGTTCTAAATGTCTCTCATAAAGAAGAACAAGTTCTTCTGGTGAACAATTATGCAGTTTAACTGTCTACCTCCAAGCATTCTTTCAACTTTTAGTGCTAATGTTATTTCCAACGAGTCAATAGCATCTCATAGACTATCAAACGAGTCACTGGGATCACAAAGAGTTTCTGAGGATTCGTCATCACATTCTTCGGGTATAAAGCGAGAGGTGTTGATAGATTTAAATCAAGAATATGTAGACGAGGAATGAAGATAATGGTATAAGTGGAAAGCTGATCTGACTACCGCCAAAGATGGAGTAACTGTTACAAAAGAGGTAAGTCTTTCGATCCCCATTGAGAGGATTTTAAACTGTTTAACTGTTGTTTTGTATATGGATCACAATTTCCTCCGGGTTCCATATTAATTTGTTATTTCGTTCTTTCTTTTATAACTTCTCCGGAAAATTCACATGTGCGGCACAACTAAATCAATGTTAAATACTGCAAGCTTTTTATTAAAATACACTGACAATAGTTTTAATTGGAATACAAAACCTAAAGAATTAGTACAAGACTGGGTTGATCCAAATGTAGATTCAAGACAAGAAACACACGAATAACGGTATGTATAAGCTTACATAAATTATAACTCACTTAGCAAATTACCATAATGTCGCTGGTGAATCCGTTCAAAGAGGGAAATGCCTAAATTTTATTCCATTCATCTTCCAAATCTTGAGAGATGCCTTAACAGAAATGTCGGTTGCATTGTTGAACAAGAATATTTTAGCGTCTTCGTAGATTGCTTTTGTAGGATACACTCTTGATGTTATCACTGCTCTTCCTCTTTGTGCAAAGCTTTCAATTACTGAATGATCCAACTGTGTTCATTACGATTCATTAGGATATAGGTTTATATGTATGTGCATGTATATACATCAATTAAGTTCGGATTTGGTTTTTAAGTTTTTTTTGTAAATCCTAGTTATGGCGGTTATGGGGATTTGACAGTTGACATACCAATATCCTCATGCGGTGCCTTTCATTATTGAGTACAGGAACAGTGGTTCCATACATCCTTTTGACCACATCTTTCCGATGTGATGATCTGCGTTAATTTAGATTTCCTTAATCATAAAGTAGATTTAAGAAGAGACAAAGTGGAAGGAAGAATGAAAAGAAACTAATACCCACCTTGATTCATCAGTACAGAAATAAGTCCTTAAGGTGTCGTCGGTATTTTTTGCAATATAGAAATAGACTGGGGTTAGTTCGGAAAGTTTCTCATTGGCTAAAACCAAGAGCCCAAAGGGTCCATAAGATCCCTTGTGGCTGAACCTTCGCTTGTGGTGCAGTTGTACATATCGGCTTCTTTGGCTGCACCCAACAAAGATCGGTCTATTTTGAATGTGGCCACTATGTCCAACTATAATCATTACCAACAAAAATGTTAGTTCACATAACCACTTATTATTCGGTTCTGTATCAAATGAAAACATATATGTCACCTGTGTGGCCGAGTCCATATTAAGCGGTACTATTGACCCAGGCTGTAACTCGACATCTTTGAATTCATCATACTCTTTATACCTCAACTTCTTCACCTCCTTAACGGGCCATTGAATCAAATTGGATTGCGTCTTCAAGTCTAACCAGACAGATCTTGGAATATTCTGGAGATAAATTCGAAAGAACATAAACTATTAGTAAGTATTGCAAGTAAGATGTTGGAGCATTATTGTCTGTATTGGTATTCATTAGAATGTGTCGTCGAGGTTAGAATGTAATTAGATCGAGTTGTAAAGTCCTATACGCATTTATGTAAGTTTCGGAGGGTAACTAACAGTTACCCCTCGCGTAACTAAGTTACGGTCACGTAACTAAGTTACGCTCCCGTAACTAGAGAGTTACGCGCGTAACTGTCTCCAGACAGTTACGTGCGCGGTAACTCTTCTAGGTTTTAGTGCTGCCTATAATAGCAGCCTCGGGATCATAAATGCGGTTGTTGAAAGTTGTCAGAGCTGTCAATCAAGAATAGGTACGTGAGCCTAACCCTAGGTCGCGTAATCTAAGTGTTCTTGTGTGTTAAAGTCTTGTAATCGATTGTTTAGGTTCTATTCGTGGTTGTAATCAACACGTAAGCTTAATGGAATCATTCATTTGGTTATACAATGTTCTTCACCATACATACGTTGATATTAGATATTCCGCATCTATATTGTATTAGGGTTCAAAGGTGTTCACGGATTAGGCGACGACATAAGATATTAACAATAATTATTTATACCATCATGTTTGCCCATCCTTTACTAAGTCGGCATTTCTAGTATCGGTTTCACACCATATCCCCACAGGACCCGTCTTTCTTACGAGGGTCATAAAATGTCTTTGACGCGTAACAACTTCCGTAGTCATATCTATTACCCGATACCCAGATCCATTTCCGGATCATCTGGATACCCATTTATCCTTAAAGGGTCATACGACCCGATTGCATACCAATCATGTCTGTCTTCATCACCACTTTGCTTTAAAAGATACTTAAGACTCGACCCATTACATGACATTATACGACATGTCCAGCCCGGTTTATGGGTTGTGGATAGAGGGTAAATATCTACACACTCCCACATACCCGTACCTGGAACCGAATGCAACACTTTTCCAACAGCTCGTAATGGTAGAAATCTTTAGTGTGGAAAACGAAAACACACCAATGGTGTTGTTTTGTTGGATCCCATGACCATTCGGTATTTACCATCAGGACCCATCCACATGGATGACGGGTCCCGCAAGTTTTGAGCACCGATGTTAGGAGGAGGGTATAGGACAGGATTTTTGTCGTAATTTGATCCATTCGATAAGACGGGGATCAGAAGAGGTTAGCAGGGTATGCAAGGCATTGAAGCTGCGATGATCATTGGCGTTGCCTGTATAGAACATAATGATTTTGCCGTCTAGGGAGGATAGTAGCGGACCCAGTCATGACTCCGTTGATGTCATACCAGTGGTCGGAGCCATGGCTATAGGGAGACGGACCAGTTAATGAGATCTTTTGAAACTGCATGACCCATGACATGTTGCCCCAAATAGTGAATCCGGGTGTACTGGTAGACAAAATGCTACCATCCCATATGACTATAATGGACCTGCAAAACAACAAATTTTACATACAATTATGACTGTATAACTGCGTTGCCTAAGATCAGCAACAATGAAAAGAGTTCGGACAACGACAAGGGTGATATCAGTTGGACCGTGTACATTGTCGCCGGGCTCGCTCTCCGGATAGTTTGAAACATGGATCATTCTTTATTCTAGGTGGTTATAAATCAAATGTGAACCGGAATTTCTTATGGGTTTCAGTTATGTATTATCGAAGCAACACCTAAAATGTAAAAGAAAAAAAGTTTCTTGGCGGACCCTCTCAAACTCGTGTCACTTTTGCGTTAAAAACACCCATGTTGAGAGAGCCACGAGCATTGGTAGAAATTCTTCTTGGAGGTCTTTCGTCCCAGTACTAGGTTTCAAACCGTGACATCCCACACAAAGGTGACAAGTGATAACCAACACATAAAATGTATGTTAATAAGGAGGGCTCGTATGTATTCTTGGGTTGAAGTTGAGTTCAAACTAGAAATTTCTATAAGAAAATTAAGTTCATTGAGGGAGGCCGAGCATCATTCAACCCTTGTCTTCGTCATAGGTTATACATTCCACTTTGGCGTTTAATGACATCATTCAAACTATTTTTTCCTTTTTTGATTACTTCTCAATCGCCGATTAATCAGACTAATTAATATTGCTTAAATCATTTCTATTTAAGTCGTCCTTTTGATAAATACTCATCAGAAGTTTTTAGTAATTGTGTGTTTACTTACGTAATGTTTCTCTTTAATTAGTCAATGTCTAAGTATTCATTTCAAATTTAATCACGACTAAAAAGGTACTCACTCTTTCATATTTCAATTGTCCAGTTTATGTTATTGTTTATAAACAAAATTATTATTTTCTTTATCTAGAAAATAAAAGCTATAAACTTACTAGATTTCATATAAAGAAAACTCTAAGATCTGTTTGATGTTAGAAGAATTGATGCAAATTGGAATCTGAATCGTGTGCATTATGTTTACAGGAATTCATATATGGAATTTGTCAAAATTCTATCAGATTCTTTCGAGCATTTAGAATTCCTAATTTCATGGAATTGAACCAGTTTACTAAACTTCTTTCAAAACAAAACTTTGTATCATTTTAATATAACGGTTCAACTTTTTTCGTAGATATGTTCGACATGTAGTGAAGTTATAGGTTAAAAATGTAAAATAGTAGTCGTCCATAATACACTAACGTAAGATAAATTAATTAGGAATAATTATGTATTTTACCATATTCTAATCTTAAAATAGCTTGAGGTTAGTTACATAAAGGGTCCCCTGTGTTTGTTCGGACTTTAACGGGTTTGGTCCATGAGTCACAAATAGTTTGTAAATTAGCTTCCAGAAAATGTCTAAAATGTTTTTCACAAATCTCTATTTATTTTAAACTAGCTTCCCGAAAATGTGAATCAACCAAGATCTTAGATTAAGTTCTCATAAGTCCCTTCTAAGTTTTTCACCACTATATGTTACACAAATTTCAATTAATTTAAAAGATTTCTAATCAAACTGAGTTATATACAAAATTGAAAACTGAATTTCGTTGAATTTTGTCAACCAAAACATGACAACTTTTTATTCAATTTAGATTTCAATTCCCTAAATTCCAATTCGTTTGACAGACCAGTTCCTTTAAATATTCTACGAACCAAACGGACCCTTACTAAATGTCATCATTAATTAAGAATTATAATTTTTTTTTCAAAAAAAGGCTTTAAATAAAGTGCACAACTGACGTTTTATAAATTTGAACACGATATTAATTACAATTATTTTATTTCAACTGTTTTTATTTTAAGAAAATAATTTTTGTGATAAAGAGAGTTATATCAAAGATAAATAAAACACTAGGGCCTACGTACCATTAGGATACTGAAGTGGAGATCAGCCAAATTTGTCCATCAAAAAGGTATGCGAAGACCATTGCAACATTAGCAACATCAAGTTCAAAAACAAATTATTATAAGACAAATTAATTCAACACGAACTTAAATTAAACATGGAATAATGTTTACTCGATTTTTTTTCCACTAAATTATTAAACTATAATAACTATAGGTTTTACAGATTTGTAATTATGTTCTATTTATAGCAATTTCGTTATTAAACATGACATGCCATGCCAACTAACAAAATAAGTTAAATAAACTAAAAATCGTTTTATAGTGAGATATAAACTTGTCAAAAGATTATTTTCGTTATTCTTATATATATCGAATACCCACAATTAAGGCAAACATGTAAAAATAATGAAACCTTTTCAAAACTTTAGTGCATAAAATTTTAATAATAAAAGCTTCATACTTTCAAAAATGTATACAAATAAGAAGAAGAAAAAACAGCCACCCCTATAAATGTAGAAAATATAAATGTAAAGATCGAGTAAAAAAAGTCGTAAAACATAAACATTTTAAAGTTTGAGCATTTAATAAACTTCTCACACTTTTAATAGCGAAGTTGTAAACATTCTCTTCATAGTTTTAAGTGTGGACTTTTTTATACGGTTTTCGATAATTTAACATTTAGATTTAGTTATAGTCTCTCATCATATATCTTCAATATAAACTTATTTTGCACACTTTTAAGTAGATTAGTATGTCTAAAAAGAGTGAAAAGCTAAGTTTTAAATTTGTTATAGTAGATTACTAAATCTCCTTTTGTTTATCATAATTAATATATAGATAAATGAATTACTATACATTATTCTCCTAATTACACATTTATTTTGTAAGATATCAAAATAGAAAAGTGAACAATAATTTTAGGATGAACGTAGTCATGTTCAATAGAGATGCACGAGTATTTTTATAAGGATGGATGTTTAAGAGGACATGACATTAGCTTTGATGGATAAGTGAATGGTCTTTCGTTTATTCTGAGTTAATTTGTTTGTTGGCATCAGATAGAATTTTTTAACATACCGCTAATGAAATTCTTATGGGTCTGAAAATGATAAGCAGATCGTTGCCATTTTATGTTGTCTTTATCCTGTAGCATCGCCTTCTCTAACACACCCCTTCTTATCTCCGGTTTCAGCTTAATATCAAGTGATGCCAAAGTAGTTGTGGTGGTACTAAGCTGCTCGCGGTCACTTTTTTGGTTTTGTAGTTGGTTGTGATTTACAACGACTAAATATGAAAGGGCTAGCATGGAGACAAAGAGACCAAAAAGGAACTTACGGGTGGATTGACGACGGAATTCAAGGTTATTGTGACTAAAGGGATTAGTCGTAGTAGTGCTAGAAGAAGGCATTGTAATCACAATTCTTAGAAACTGTACAAACTTAGAGCGTGAGCACTTAGATATAAATATGCATGGAAGGTTAGATAGGGTCCTACATAAATAATAAAATTGCTTAATTTGTAAATTTAAAGTATGTATATCATGATTGTTAAGATATCGATCGTTATGTCACAATTTTTGATTTTATTTTCCTTAAACAATTTGATAAGATTAATAAAAGTATAGGATCTCAATGTTTTCGTTGTTGATTAACATCTTATGATCTTTATATGATCTATTTTCAACTAGAGAGCAAAAAAACTATAATAAAGTAATTTTGTTAAAATAAACTAAAAACAAGTCGTCTAACATATTAACACACTTAGAAAAGTAATTTTTATAGTATTTTAATTCAGACAACGAAAACATGTAAAACCAAAAACATTATTAACTCATTAAGTAATCTATATTTATATTAATTTTATTACACAAGTTTCATCAAGTTAATATATTAAGAACTCAATGATTTTAATATATGATTAGTAATTAATATGAATTATAGCTTATATTAGTATGAGAAAAACCTATTATATTAGTAGAATTTTGTGATGTCGATCCAATCTTACGATTCATATATCGTGAATACGAAAATGATCTTATATAGAATCACGATCTTTAACAACTTTGTTAGTGCATAACTAAAAAATTTAATTAGGGATGTCATTGGTGGATGTCAATTCGTCCATAACTTTTAAAAGTTACACTCCTCATCTAAAAGTGTTGTTTCTGTTACACCCGTAGTCCAACCGTTAACATGTCGTTAAAATTTCCCTTAACTGTTTCCCAATAGTTACGTAGCCATGAAGAGAAGTTACAAAGCGGTTTTTCTAGTTAATGGCTTAACTGATACTTACGTTGGCGTAACTGTTGTTACGTAGCGTAACTAATTAGGCTTTTGTTACGTAGTGTAACTGTTACAAAACTGATACGCCGCGTAACTGATAGTTAGGCTACGTAACTGATAGTTACACTACGTAACAACAGTTACGTTAGCGTAACTATTAGTTACGTAGCGTAACTAAAATAGGCAATTATGACAGCTGAGATCAAAAGTTAGTAGATCCGACGATCAAAAATGAAAGCCAAACGCCGAACGGTTAACTCGCCAAAAACCATTGATATAGAATTTGTCATATCGTTCTTTCTTTTATAATTTCTCCGAAAAATTCACATGTGTAGCACAAGTAAATCAATGTTAAATACCGCAAGCTCTTATAACAAAACACTCTTATTATAGTTTTCATTGGAATACAAAACTTAACGTATTCATACAAGACTGGGTTGATCCCAAATGTAAATTCAAGACAAGAAACACACAAAAAACGGTATACATAAGCTTACATAAATTACAACTCACTTAGTAAATTACCATAATATCCCTGATGAATCCGTTTAAAGAGGGAAATGTTTAAATTTTATTCCATTCATCTTCCAAATCTTGAGAGATGCCTTAACACAAATCTCGGTTGCATTGTTGAACAAGAACATTTTAGCGTCTTCGTAGATTGCTTTTGTAGGATACACTCTTGATGTTATCACTGTTCTTCCTCCTTGTGCAAAGCTTTCTATTATTGAATGATCCAACTGTATTCGTTACCATTCGTTAGGATATAGGAGTTTATATGTATGTGCATATATATATACACCAATTAAGTGTCGATTTGGTTTTTAAGTTTCTTTTCTAAAGCCTAGTAACCTAATTATGGGAATTTGACAGTTGACATACCATTATCCTCATGTTGTGCTTTTCATCATCGAGTACAGGAACAGTGGTTCCATACATCCTTTTGACCACATCTAAACGTTGTGATGATCTGCGTTAATTCAAATTCCCTTAGTCATAAAGTAGATTTAGAAAGAGCAAAAGTGGAAGGAAAATTGAACAGAAACTAATACCAACCTTGATTCATCAGTACAGAAGTAAGTCCTTAAGGTGTCGTCGGTGTTTTTTGCAACATAGAAATAGACTGGAGTTAGTTCGGAAAGTTCCTTATTGGCAAAAACCATGAGCCCAAACGGTCCATAATTGCCCCTTGTGGCTGAACCCTCGCTTGTGGTACAGTTGTACATATCGGCTTCTTTCGCAGCACCCAACGACACTCGGTCGATGTCGAATGTGGCAATTATGTCCAACTATAATCATTACCAAATAAAATGTAAGTTTACATAACCACTTATTGTTCGGTTCTGTATTAAATGAAACATATGTGTCACCTGTGTGGCTGAGTCTATATCAAGCTGTACGACTGACCCAGGCTTTAACTCGACATCTTTGAATTCTTCATACTCTTTACTCCTTAATTTCTCCACCTCCTCAACGGGCCATTGAATCAAATTCGATTGCGTCTTCAAGTCTAACCACACATCTCTTGGGATATTCTGTAGATAAGTTTAAAAGAACATAAACTATTAGTAAGTATTGCAAATAAAATATTAACAATAATTATTTATACCATCATGTTTGCCCATCCTTTACTAAGGTCGGCATTTCTAGTATCGGTTTCACCAACATATCCCCACAGGACCCGTCTCTTCTTAAGAGGGTCATAAAATGTCTTTGACGCGTAAAACTTCCCGTAATCATATCTATACCCGATACCCAGATCCATATCCGGATCATCTGGATACCATTTATCGTTAAACGGGTCATACGACCCGATTGCATACCAGTCATGTCTGTCTTCATCACCACTTTGCTTTAAAAGATACTTAACACGCGATGCATTAATGGTATTATCTGACATATCCAACCCGATAGTATCTGTTGTTGATAGCGGGTAAATATCCACACACTCCCACATACCCGTACCTGGAACCCAATGCAACACTTCTTCCAACAGCTCGTAATGGTAGAAATCTTTAGTGTGGAAAACGAAAACACAACCAATGGTGTTGTTTTGTTTGGATCCCATGACCATTCGGTATTTACCATCAGGACCCATCCACATGGATGACGGGTCCCGCAAGTTTTGAGCACCGATGTTAGGAGGAGGGTATAGGACAGGATTATGTTCGTATTTGATCCATTCGATAAGAAGGGGATCAGAAGAGTTAGCAGGGTATGCAAGGCATTGAAGCTGCGATTGATCATTGGCGTTGCCAGTATAGAGCATGATGATTTGGCCGTTAGGGAGGATGGTAGCGGACCCGGTCATGACTCCCTTGATGTCGTACCAGTGGTCAGGAACCATGGCTAAAGGAAGATGGTGCCAGTTGATGAGATCTCTTGAAACTGCATGACCCCATGACATGTTGCCCCAAATAGCTGAATCCGGGTTGTACTGGTAGAATAAATGGTACCATCCCATATGATATAACGGACCTGCAATACACCCAAGATTTATCACTATCCTTTTAGTTATATGCAAACATCATGTAACAGTTTGAATGAGGCAAATTTATCTCTATACTCTTACTTGCGGACATTTTTATATTTGTACCTGGTTACAAGTGTCTAGATTTTATTTTCCGGACATTTATAAGTGTAACTTTATACTTGTTTATCTTTCTTCACGTTTATAAATGTAAAAATCGTGCAAACACCCGAACAATTAAAACAAAAGTTATGCACATACTAGAGACCTAAATTTAAATTATAAATGAGAAAATTTTAATAGTGAATGAAAAAAGTCCGAATAGGCAATGAACAATACACACATACATGTAGGGATGGCAAAAGAAAATATTTGAAACCGACTGCGAAGTGATTGGACGGGTTTGAGGGCGAGTTCGCGACTATCGTATTAAAACTCATTTTGATAACCACGCTAGGCCAAAGGACGGGAGTGTATGATCCCTGCACCGGTTACCCGAACCCCATATTAAAATCAATTATCCGTACCAAACTTGTAATGTAATATTATTATATACATATTTATTTATACTTATATTCAAAATACTATATACTATAATAATATTCAATTATATATTTATATTAATATTTATATTTATATTCGACAAATTAAACAATTATCTATGAATTTGTTACGGAGTATTAGTTATTACTACGATTGACAAACTATCGTCTATACCATTTTGTTGTTCTTTTTTATAACCGCTTTTTGGCTTTTGTATAAATTTTCTTTCTCCTTCTAAAATAAACAGGAAAACCCCGAACCTGACGGTTTTGAGACCGGGTCCGAGACTCGGTTTTGTAAACGGGATCGAGTCCAAAATTACCTGGACCCCTACAAAACACGTCCCGTTCCTATCCCTACATACATGCAATAAATAATTGTGCCACTATCGTTTACAAAACTTGAGAACACAATATTATGATTATGTGTAGACATAATTGCCATCACTACTTAAATTAAACAAAATTTGTAGATATCAACTCCAGTTCACTCCGTTATAGATTATCTTGAGTAAACCAATATTAAAATTTTAAAATCATAGTTCGATTTTGGTTCCAAACTGAAAATCAAATTTGAAAACAATTTAAATTAAAATCGGTTTTGGTTCTATTCTGCCAGGTTTTCATTTTATTCTATTAAAAACCAAACCATAAACACCACTCGAGAATTACTTTCAATAATTTCCTAATATATTATAGGTTTCAAGACGGTGACGCAGCATAAGTATATTACTATTAAAAATTATGTATTAGAACAAATATACCATATTACTTACCATTATATCAAAACTAAAGAAGTAATATAAAAGAAAAATAAATCATTAGAAGTATACGTACCATTAGGGTCTGAAGTATTGATCGATCAGCAAAATTGTCCATCGAAAAGATATGCCCAAACCATTGCAAAATAAGTTCAAAAAACATATTATTAGCAGACAAAATTAATTCACAAAAACTTAAATTAAACATAGAATAATGTTTGTGGACACTACTCAGCTGATTTCTTTCATTAAGATTAATTCACGTATTAAGATTAATATTTTTCTTTTACGTACCGCTTATGAAATTCTTATCAGTCTGAAAATGGTAAGCAGATCGTTGCCATTTTATGTTATCTTCATCCTTCGCCTTCTCCTTCTCCCACAACACCCTTCTTATCTCCGGTTTCAGCTCAATATCAAGTGACGCCAAAGTAGTTGTGGTGGTACCAAACTGCAGGCGACCATCTTGTGGTCTTTGTGTTTGGTTGTGATTTACAACAACAAAATATGAAAGGGCTAGCACGGAGACAAGGAGACCAAAAAGGAACTTCCAGGCGGATTGACGACGCAATTCAAGGTTATTGTGACTAAAGGGAGCAATCGTAGTAGTGGTGGAAGAAGGCATTGTGATCACAATTCTTAGATACTGCACAAACTTAGAGCGTGGGTACTTGGATATAAATATGCATGGAAGTTTAGCTTAGGGTCCCAATTACATAAATAAGATTTATAGATTAATAACATTGCAATTTGTAAACTTAAAGCATTGTATATAACTTAAAGTTTTTTAATTAGGGATGTCAATCGATGTTTTGTCAATTGATTAATGATTTGATTATTTGGAATTAGAATTTTCAAGTTGTATTACTTGAGAAGTACTTTTGTTAAATAATGAAGCTTATATGTAAATACCGAGTAGATCATTATTGCATGTAGTTCAATTAACTACTTATTACGGATTTCTACTTTCTTTACGTTAATAATTTTTTTTCTAAGTATTGACAACCCTCTTTATGTGTTAGACATTTTTCAAAATTTGTATTTTAACTGTTTTCATTAAATTCGTGAGTTGTATCGTAAATATACAGATGGTTATTGATTAGTTAGAAGTAAATATATAATGCACGTTTAGTTAACGGTTGATGCTAACAAAACAATTTTTTCATAATTTTTTGCATACGGTCAACCATAGCTTCAAAACAAACGAGATAAACAAAACCATTGACAAACCCACTTGAAAAAACGCAGTGCCAAACAAGTTTTATATCTCTCAGTAAAAGAACATAGTTCTTTGGTCGAACAAATTATGCAACATAACGATCAACCTTTGAGCATTCTTTCAACAGCTAGTACTAATTAATGTTATTTACACTCTTTTAGGTAAATGGAAATGGAGATACCATAATTAAGAGCATGATATTTGGCGAAAAGTTATATATGAGCTATATGGAGAGTACAATGGGTTTGGGGGAAAGAGTAGATCGTTTAAAAGAGCGGGTATTTGGGATGAGATTATGAAAAACTGTAAAGTTATTGTGAGTTTGGATATTCCTTTTGAATCATCATTTTTAAGGAAGTTTTAAATGGTTCGTAAACTTGCTTTTGGAAAGATCATTTTTGATCAAATTCTAGTAAATTGATAGAATTGTTCCCAAGGTTATACGAGCTTGAGAACCAAAAAGATTATATGCTTAGCAATGGTGGAAACTTGTGAATGGCTCTTTGTTTGGCTCTTTGGAGAACCCGTCCTAGAGGGTGTATATCTGAATTTGAAAGTATACTCGTAAGAATCGGAAATTTACCTTTTTTGCTCGTATCGCTCAGCCCGTTGGGTATGGGCACTTCACTCGTCGAGATCCATCTCGGTTAAAAATGTTTTCGTCTCAATTCAATACAACTTGCTTAATGTACCTCTTAAAGAAAGTAACTTTAAATGGAATTCTCTACTACCAATTAAAGTTAATATTTGCTTATGGCATATGTTTTTGGACCACTTTCGTTTTCGCGTTAATCTCGCAAAAAAAAGTATTGAAGTGGACTCGCTTGTATGTCTATTTGTTTTAATGAAATGGAAGATCAAGAGCATTGTTTGTTTAATTATGCTAAAGTAAAGTCTATTGGGCTCAAACTTTGGAGAGGTGGTGGAATTTAAGGACACAAACCACTAGGGTGTTATATTCCCATTTTTGGATATCCGGAAATTTGGATATTGAAAAATCACTATCCGAATCTGAAGCTTCGAATATCCGAAATATTCGAAAATCCGAAAAATTTAAAATTATTATTAATTATTATTATCTAGTTATTTATTATTATTTCTTTTAATTTTAAATTTTATTATTCATTTTATTAACTATTATATTAAATATTTATATATATATTTACTTAAATATATAATGTGGTGTTACCCTACTTGTTGATACGTTGTGATCACTTAATATTAACCATGCATTGTACTAGGTCTTAGGCTACAATGAGTTTTATTATGTTTAACATGATCCCAACCATTTTAACACCTGAAGAGTACCTTATTGACAGGTTTTTGACATCCAGATAGTCGCAATAACCCTCGTCAGGAAAAAAAAAGTGTTTTCGAGAGATTATCGACAGGAAAGTTTACCGACGGATATTTTGTTGCTAATCCCTCGAAAATCCGTCGTAATTCGGTTGGTATTTAAATTCTCCAATAAACCCTCTAAAATCACTCAGAATTTGAGACGGAATTGACCGTCGCTAAAATCCGTCACTAATACTACTTTTCTTGTAGATCTCCGCATCCTATGTTTTAACTTCACATATTTGTTAGTCATAAAATACTTAACAAGTATTATTTAAACAATAATAGAATGGAAAAAAAGCTTTTAGTAATAGTGAGTATAATGTATTTATTAAACTTTTTTATAAAGTTTATTAGTAATAGTGAGTACAACATATTTGAAAAACTTTTTATGTTAACTAAAGTGATAAATTGATAATAACTGCTTATTTTTTATTATATAGTTTATGATAACTTTATCTTTTTATTTTTTTCTTTTATGTAAAGTACTCTATGTATTTAAGTGAATCAAATAAATTAAAATATCATTAATCATCACACAATATATCTACGAGGATTGATTAAAGTTACACGAGTGACTAACATGTGGACATAAGATCTTAAAGCTTTTAAGTATGGATATTAATTGATTTTAACTCAATCAATTAAGAGTTAATTACATAATTGGTCCATGATCTTGTCTCAATTTAACGGGTTCAGTTCATGGGTCGAAAATCCTTCGGGTCCAGTCCCTAATGCACATGTTTGGTTACACACTTTGTCCCTCTTCCTGTGTTACTCACGTGAGGGGTATTATAGACATTCTCTATTTTACAGGAACCAGTCTTGAACACACGTGTCACAGAAAAATACATATCACCATAATCACTCCACGTCAACTTCCTACCAAACCAAATAAAAATAAATATCACTTTTCCATTTATTCCTTAACACACCATGGCAATGGCTAACTTACGCCGCCTTCTCTCATCACCACCTCTCACCGTCGTTAATCATCATCTCCACCGTCACTCGAATCATCTCCACTTCGCCGGAAAACATTCAAAACTCACCTAACAGTCACAGTCACGGTCACGACGAATCAAATCAGATCCAAAAGGAATCCAAAATCCTCGAATCGGAAATCGAAGAAGATGATGACGGTGATGAAATTGATATGAACAAAGATACTGGAGAAATCGGCGGTCCACGAGGTCCGGAGCCTACTAGGTATGGTGATTGGGAACATAATGGCCTTTGAAGTTTACTGAGTTAGGAAATCACTTTTGAAATCAATCGTGGGAAATTTGGGTCCCAATGTAGCTATGATCGGCTTCAATGACGAAGACTTGAACCAGGTGGTGGGTAGGTTTTTAGATAGAATCAATAACATTGTACACAAAAGTCATATTTATTTGAAGACGGTTTATGAGGTTTATGAGAATCTGAAAATGAACCGGGAGGATTGTTTAGACCGGACCGGTCGATAGATATTGTGGTGGAGAGTTGAGAAGTGGAATCATCGACGGAAGTTTCCGCCGGAACATGAGACGATCCCGCTGTCGCCGCCGCCGCAGAACATTGACGGAAATCAGATTTGAGGTTTGCTTGTGATTTTGAAATCAGATTTTTTTGAGGGTTGCTAGTGTGATTTTAGCTGATGTATGTATATGTGTGTGTGTTTTTTTTATGCTTATGAATTTGCTTGTGTTCTTTTGATGATTTTGAAATCAGATGTTTTTTTGATGCTTTTGAAATCAGATTTGAGGTTTGGAGTGAAAGAGGGAGAGAGAGATGAAATTAGGTGTTTTTGTTTGATGCTTATGAATTTACAAAAAAAAAAACAAATTACATAATTGATCCTTATAAAAGAGAGAATGTATATAATACCCCTCACGTGAGAAACACATGACTCACTTAACGACCAAAACAAACGAACGTTAGGAAGAGGGACCAAGCGTGTAACCAAACATGTGAATTAGGGACTGGACCCGAAGGATTTTCGATCCACAGACTGAACCCGTTAAATTGAGACAAGCTCAGGGACCAATTATATAATTAACTCTAATTGATTTTGGTGTGATAGAAATTAAATAGCAAATCATATTAAATTGGTTTTGATAATGTAGGAATTTATGAGTTATATTTTTTCAGTAATGATAGTTTCGTAAATATAAGTTTTCTTTCATAAACATAAACCTTAGTGTTGTCATCTCATAAAATTCGACTAGATATATCAGAACCCCATATATTGTATGGAATATCGATTCATTATATGGTTTATATAATGGGACATAATTGATATACCAAAACGTCGTTGATGAAACAAGACAGTTATTGATTAACCTATTGGAATTGAATACGAATAAAGTATTTGGGCAGAAAATCCCTCAATTTTTGTAAGATGAAAATATGTTCTCGTTTGAACTAAAGTAAAAACAATTTCTCATTCGATTTATGTTTGCCTTGACAGTCAATAAAGCATAGGATAAACATCTAATTACTTGCCATTGTTTAGTTATCGAAATTGTTTTCTCACATGCACAACCTTATTTTTTCAAATACAAAGGTATTGGTGAAGCCCACCAGATATTTTAAACGAGATGAAATATACATCTTAAATGTTTTCTATCGAGAAGTTTTACATGATAAATGAATTATATGTGTCTCAAAAATTAATGTTATTATTTTGTATATATTTTGTACTTTTCATATTTTACATTATGATTGTTGATTAATTACTCTTTTCATATTAGTTATCATTCTTCATATTTATTTTCCTCTATATATATATAATCTAATTTTGTTAAAAATAAATATTATCGTCGATGTATCGCACGGACACTATACTAATTAATTAAAATGTATATCCATTAAATGATTCAAAAGACGCATCTTAAACTCGTAGTTTAAATTTCAAACATAGACAAAAGTAAGTTTGCTTTATAAAGAAAAGTCGTGTAAATGATGTCTTCTATATATAATCTTTAAATTCTGAACGTTTTGGGAAAAGTTGAAAAGTTTTTGCTTTATAAAGAGTGACATTTTAATCAAAGATAATATTGTTTTGATTTGTTTGGATAATTACATGGATCACATTTTTATATTTCGGATTTGATTTGTGCAATGTTTATATCTGTCATTAAGGTTACTCTTGCTTCTTATTACAAGCAACTATTAATAATAATCACATCCGAAAATAAATCATATAACATATTCTTTTAATTTTAATATATCTTTAAGAAAAATAGCAATAACATATTAAGGATCTTTTTTTACCATAATCACTCAAATATATTCATATTTTTCAAGTTGGCAAAGAAAGATTCACACAAGCAAAAACATGTACATTCTGTAGAGTATGGTTTATCTTTTTTATTCCTTTATAAAACATTTTTAACCTTATTGATTTTTTAGAAGTTTAACTTTTTAAAAATTATATCTTAACCATTCTTTTTATAATAAACCATCAAATATCTAAAACTAAAATAACAAAAAAGAATATAATAAATGAATAATGTGACTTGCTGATAAATTATTTTAATGTATGTCAATGCATGTATATTAATTCAAATTAATCCAACTGAACCTAGAAGACACTTTAATAGATAATAATTACATTTATATATGATATTTCATTAATTTTAATCTCTTAAATATAAAACCATTATTTTATATCTATCTTTTACTATATTATAAAATTAATCTAATGTATATATATATATATATATATATATATATATATATATATATATATATATATATATATATATATATATATATATATATATATATATATATATACATTTTAAAGCATTTGGATATATCATTTTAACAAAATATTTATTAAATAATAACAAGGAAAAAGTACATTAAAAACCATTTATTTTCTAAGGTACAAAAAACTCAGTCATTCATCATTCATTTAATTTCAATCTAATTGCTTAGATTAAAATCAAAACTCATTTTCAACATTTATTTTAAATTAATTTATCTCGCAAACTGTTAGTCGTTAAACGAAACAAATTACGACGTTGCTACCGTCTTGTTCTCCTCTTTAATTAGAGCAGTGGTCATATATACTTTCGACGACTTTTATTTTTTGAGGTTTAGGTGGTATTGAAATTATAAAGTTAATATCACATGTGATATTAACATCTAAAGGTAACTTTCCAAAACAAAAAATTTTATACAATGTATAATTAATCAAAATAAAATAAAATTTGACAACTTTTTTTCCCCGTGTTTGGATAAATATTTAAATTCGTAATGTATATCACATGTGATCTTAACATCAAATGCGGATTTAAATACCTAAAATCATTAGATGATGTATAATTCAATTAAACGGATAAAAAGTTTCACGAAATCATATGTCATAAAACTAATATCACATGTGATATTAATGTAAATAATATGTGATCTTATAATATACGTATTATTTCAAAACTAATAAATCAATAAATCACATAATTTGAACTTTAAATGTGAATTTTAAAACACAAAAATATTATATGAGGTATAATCTATATGAACACGTGAAAAAAAAATCGAATTTTGACGAATTTTTATTTTTTCGGTTTTTATCAAATGTTAATATTCGTAAGGTAATATCACATGTGATTTGAACACTAAACGTGAATTTCAAAACATAGATATGTTATATGATTTATATTTAACTAGATCCAAAAAGAAAAACAAAATTTTTTTTAAGTCAAACTACTATTATCACATGTGATAAAACTGTGATTTGATAATATAAACTTTTTAAAACCAGGAAAAAATTTCCGACAAAAGTATATCAAGTGGGTGCTCTATAGAAAGAGGAGATAATGCTTGTTTTAATGGTGTAATTTATTCGTTTAATACATGTACAGTTTTTAAAATAATGAATTTTTAAACAAAAGAAAAATTATAATGAGTTTTTAAATTGAGTGTTGTGATTGGTTATTTTTTACTCAAATTCTTTTATGGTTTTAAATGAACTCAACGTAAATATAACTCAATAACACAGTTACCATATATACCTAAAAATTTGAAATAATTGAATTAATCTGTATATACATTATGAAGCATTTGGGTATAAAGTATTGAAATTTAAGTATGATAAGAAGACTAAACTATCCTTTAAACCAAACATTTATTAAATAATTACAAATATAACTCCATAACACACTTACCATATATACTTAAAAATTTGAAATAATCTATTTTATTTTCCTATAAACTTAAAACAACCAATTTTAGTGTGTAAAATTTCAAATAAATAAAGTTATTTTTTCGTTTCTAACTAATTGAATATTAACAAACCGAAAATCTTCATCGTTCGTAAAATTATTTGTAACAAAATATGTATTATCGAAAAAAATTATTTACCGAAAAATTAAATATTTATTATCGCCGTTGAATCGTATGGATATTATACTACTAATATATAGTAAAAGAGGTGTATACAAACATATTATAAATTATAAATCATTATATGGTTTTCAAAACTAATATAAGTCTTTGAATCAAAATATTACCCTGAAAAATCTTTTTGCAATATATTTTTCAGTTTCATATCTAACGCTCATTTAGTAACATTCATAATAATATTAACTATCTTTTATTCTTTTTTATATATTTACCTATATAACACAAACTAACTTTACTTATAAGACATTCTTTGCAATTTTCTTTTCATTCTTTATTAATCTATAAAAATACGATTTAAAGATGAAGTTGAAGTCAGACGTCATATAAACATAAACAAAACTACATGATATTTAATAACACACATTATACATATTTAAATAAAATTAGTTCATACGCCTATAGATGAAACGACTTAGTATTTGATAATATATTTCACGTTGTTTTAGATGGTTAATGATTTTTATATACACGTAATATTCCCTAGCTTTTTAATTGTATATTATTTTTAATAAAGTTGTCTAAGTACATGAATTTTAAGGTGAAACTGAATACAATACATAAAAACAAAACGATAAATATTTTACATCACAATTCATATCATATCATTCTATATCGTTAACGATACATAATCGGCTCTCAATATATTTTATACTTCCATTTTTTTTGATAGGGTTCTTCGCATATACAGCAAAAATAAACCAGTATGAGTATAAATTAAATCTATCTATCATTTTATAGATTAATATAAGGCATCACATATTTGAAATTTAAGTAATCATAAGTTGATATATGAGTTTTATGACTCATTGAAAATTAGTTTAATATCAGTTAATTACATAATGATGCGTGTGATATAAATAAAATTTAATGATTATCCTTATTACCGTTTTTGTACAGGACTAATCCCTCTTTCTAAATGTTGTTGTCCCGATTTTCCCTATATCATGATTGGTGTTACATCGAATGGTGCATGTAATGGTGCCCGATTAATATATAACTAAACGTAATCGATCCAGAGATTATTGTTGGTTAACATTTTAAAAAACAATTATATTTTTGCCAAAAATTCCATTATATCCACTCGAAGACAGTATATGTTATTATTCAAATTGAATAAGAAATAAATTCTTATTCGTCTTAAATTTGCTATAAAGGTTAATAAAGTTCAAAGACAAATAATTTTAAATTGTTGTGTTTATTTATTGGGATCGATATTTTTACCCGGACAACTTTAAATAAGATTGTGTCGGGAAATATTACGCGAAAATACAAATGTATTAGTTAATCATGCCAACCATGTTTATCATGACTCTTCAAACCGAACTTTGTGTTCAAAAATTAAAATTCTTCACTATGAATGTGCTACATGCATTAATCATTATTACTTATTTGTTTTAATATGTACCAATTAAAAATCATTATTCATTTCTCGCGAGATATCATTACGCACGGATGCGTCAAGAAATGTATTCATATTCACGAACGTATTGAAATGGATGATCCGTATAAGTGTAATTTCTATTGTGTTTAAACATACATTTTATGTTAATATTTAAGTAACAAATTATATTCATTATCATATTGGATAATCAAATATGATGGAAAATTGTTCCTTGTTCAAGTAAAAGTTTGTGACATATAAATTACACGAGAAAATTATCGACTTTGACTAACATCGTCTGTGCTCTATTACATCATATAATTGAAAAAATACTTCAAATTGCATATGAATTTTACATACTCTTACAATAATTAATTATAGTTTTTAAATTACATCAAAATACGGTTAGTAACAATTGGAACGTACATATGAACAACACGTTATTACTAGACATTGACTTTGACCGACATCGTATATTCTCTATTACATAATGTCGCGTAACGTGGGTAATCTATTGGTACAATATAAGGTATTTGTTATACTTCTATGAACAAGTGTGTTTTTGTTTTCTTGATACATTTAAAAAAAAAAAAAAAATGAAAAAAACATCGTTTAGTTTTTCAATTAAGAGATGTTAAACATATTTATGAACTTTCATTTTCTTGTTATCAAATCTCACCAAATTAACTTGAGATGCATTAATATTGTACTATTTAGTTAAAGGCTATTAAATATATTTGATGACCTTTCATCTTCATACACCAATATCTAAGTATTTGCTTATTTAACATATACTACTGTAATAAGAATATGATGTTTCTAAGTTCTAACTCTTGAAGTCTTTGTATTTTCTTTAAAGTACTATGTATAATAATTTGCCTTTCTAATGTAGTAACTAGTAACTGAGATGAAAGATGGAATATATCAATAATTGAATTTTATTATTATTAATAATAATAGTGTCTTTTAATCTTAACAAACCGCGGGGCATGTATTAGACATACTAGATTAGGGTTTGGTATGAATGGCATATCCAGTTTGAATAGTATCTTTTCGTATTCCAAAAAACGAAATTATAAATAATTGATTAATAATACCAAAATACCTTTACATGATTTTCATTATAGTATGATTTTCATTATAACTAGGGGACTCTCGTGCGTTGCACGAGGTCCGGTTGCATTATGAGAACTCTACGATACGCTTGGCAATACGAACCTAATGGTTAGCTTTTGATGCCACCATACCACAGGGTTTCTTCTGATCCGTGTTTGCTGTTATGTAATGAGTGAAACAAAGTATTAGTTAAACTCAATCGAACAGAAATTATTGAAAATGTCATTGATTCAAGAAGGAATGAAGAAGAGTAGAAAGTAATAAGTTATGCCTTATATGCACAATGGAACCCGTTCCTGTAAGCTCCATCTCTGACAGATTCTCGTTGTAACATTAAACGGGTTTTAACCATGTCCATAGGTGCAGTTATAAGAGTGCTTACTGCTCCCGCTACTGTACTTGAGCTTCACATAATGCAAGTTACAGTTATATAAAAGCGCATCTGAGACCGTGTGGAATATAATTAACTACTTTAAACCAAAACTACTACTTTCAATGAAGTAAATGGAAAAAAAATGCATATTTACGTGTGACCCAGTTACGCTTCTAACTAGTATTGAAGTACTCCGTTTCTTACTTCAAGGATCAGAGGTAGGAATGCGTAAATGAAATGAAGATAGAATCCTTCTTCAAGAGCCGTCCATTTCACCAAGACCTACATGATAGCCACATAACAATAATGTAAACATGAAAATATACATTTTAAAAGCTAATGTGAAAACAGCAGTTTTGGAAGTTACCGTTTTAAACTCATCGTATGTAGCCATCTGTGATGCTGTTAAAGCCCCTGCCCTGACTATAGCAGGTCCAACCTCCTTCCAGAGAGCCATCATTCCCTCTTTTGCGGCAATCTTCTGTAGTTCACCAATTGATCCTCTACGCAAATTGTGGTCCATTTGCAAGTGCACCTATAAAACAGCCAGTAGGTACTTGATAAATAGAGAAGATGCTATAGGTGGCAACTAAAAAAAGGAGGAATAGGCGGGTTGAGTAACGGGTCAAGACAAATTCGGATCGTTGGGTTGACCCAGAATACTTTTTGTCCATTTTTTAATTTTTTGTAATAATGGGATAACGTATGCATAGACCACCCGAATCTGAAAACAGTAAATGAAAATTTTCGAATACTTCAATAAATACACAATTTACATGTTTTTACCTTTAAAACTTCCATAGGGTTGGTCAGCAAAGTGGCAAAAGCACCAGAAACAGCTCCAGATGCTATCTTCATGAAGATGTTATTGGACTTAAAGGCGAATTCACAGAAATTTTTAGAAGGTTCATACAAACCAAATCGTAGACCTCGATAAAGAACTGACCTCGTCAATGCTGGATCAAAACATAGAAAAAAATATACAAACACAAAATTTTTATATTCATTTACTTCCACCTATCATGTCCTAAATGAACAACAAAAAAGAAACATCCTTTTAAGTTAAGGATGTCTGCCTACTTACTCCCACAAACACATGTAAATAAAAACAAAAGCAGCATATCAGTGTCAGTACCCCTTTTGCAATCTATTTTCAAATTCATTACACATATATAAAGACAATATATTTGTATGTATGAACGTAATCATAGTTGCCACCCATGAGTCAACCTAATCTAAAGCTTCGTATGAAGAAAAGAAATAAAATTATTCAATGTTAGAAATCGGGTACATCCCCAAAAAAAAGTTTTGGATAAAAAAAAAAAAAAAAAAAAGGACAAAAAAGTTGCAAATTTGGCCCATTTACTTACGAATGGGTCGATTGTGTTAGAATAAATTAAGAAAGAAAGCGTGAAGAGAACTGACCAGGAGCATTCCATGGTGATTTGGCAGTAGCAACTCCTTCACACTCTGGATTACCGACGTTTTTTCCTTGTCCTTTAGCACTAAGTGCTGTAAAAAGTAAATTATCCTTTAATTCAATGCCTTTGGGACGTAAAATGGGGATCATCCCAGGTTGACCTTCGTTTTGTGCAATCACAGCATGTAAACTGCTGCAGTAGTTGGGGCACCACCATTGAACCGGTGTCTCGGACCACCAGCCTTGAGCCGGTCTAGGACAATCCCACAGTGCACATTTTGGTCCAAAAAAAGCAGACGGTGGAGGGCAAATATTAGGTAGAAAGTTAGTGATTTGAGGTAAACCATCTTCACCATACATATCGTAAACCCCACCAATACAATTGTTCTCATATTCATGTGGCAAATCAAATGAAAAATAATCAACACCCATATTATGTATTGATGTCGTGTTTATCTCCAAAGGCGAATCTTTGTATTGATCAAGCAACTTGAAGCCTTGTTCTTGAAACACTGGTATCACAACAAAGTTCTGCAACAAAAATAAACATAACCAAATAAACGGATTGTTCTGTTGCACCCAAAAACTTTGCCCATGTAAATCTGTTACGTCATACGCGTATCAGACGAAAATATTCACCATATGAAAACCAGAAATTTCAGTGTCGTTGTGGGCATCTGGATCAGGTTTTGGGGCAGGTAATCCACTTGTTGCATCATCTTCCTCATCGTACAGCTGCAACAACCTAGTTATGTTTGGAGAAAAAGACCCTAAACTTCCACCCTGCATAAGAAAACCAAAAGTTTAACAAAAACCGACATCCAAACTTCAAACTAACAAATAACATATTCTACCAAAATATAGTCCCAAATATATAGTTTCACGTTGTTTATATAAATGACTCGAATTTAAGATTTCCTAGTCCTCCAAGAGTCACCGATACCAAATGATAACACGCGTTATTTAAAACCTTAAACCAATGCCTGGCATTGCGTTATACAAAATACGAAATAATCAGAATCAGATAATCAGTTGTACCAAACCATCTACAATGAAAACAAATTATACGCGACTAAAAAAAAAGTAGAAAACACAATTATGAAATCATCACTTTCCGTAACACGAAACTTAACAACCTGCTGAAATGAAGAAGCAGGAAAAGACGGTTCAGTAAGTTCCTTCTTCCATTCCTTAAGCATCTAATGAACTTGCTCCTCAAGAACAACCATATCGATTTTCCGTTTCTCTTTCCTTGCAGATTGCAGATCCATAAACATACATTGAAGATCATCAACACGGTTCATCGCTCTGTCTTTCAATATCCTATGAGATTTTATACCTCTCCTCATTTCCAAATCACAATTTAACCTAATTTCAACAGTTAAAACACATGATCAAAATTCAGCATAAGTAGTAGCTTTTTATGAATCAAATCTTGAATAGGGAATCACTATCTGTTACAACATCACAGCAAAGCAAATTAATTAGTTCCAATCCAACAATATATCGGATAGCAAATAATATAGCAAAACAACACCTACACGATCGATGTACACACTAAGAAATTTCAACAAACAGGTAACATGCAAAAGATAAATAACAAAAATCACAGATATGAAGTACCTCGAAGATAAGTGATTATCCATGGTTGCAACAGCAGACCTCTAAATGTAGAATAAACATACATTTTTAGACAAATGGGTTCGAGTTCCATGTAGGTGAGTATTTGTGGTTCAACCAATTTCATAAGAAAGATTAAAATAATAAAAAGATAAGCTTCATAAAGTTTCAGGAACTAAAATGATTATGGGGCTCAGATTTGTTAACAATCAAACAAAGTGGACTAATCTGCCATGGCTGCAAACCTACTTATCGGTTGCAATGCAATTTGACATAACCATCCGAGTTGCCCTGCCAAGATACAGATAATCTCAACTCTGCTTGAATTCACTCAGACGTGTTAAAGAAATTCATCATCATAGCCTCTTCATAAAGATCATCAATCAAATGTATTCTTCAAACTTTAAAGACAATAATCAATCAATTACAACCTAAAATTACAGAGACCTGAATTAACAATTAAACAACAGGATCTACTAAATCTACAATTGAGAAATTAGGTCGAAATGAGTTACCTTGATCATATCCATCTGCCTGGATAACGCAACACGTGTTAAGCGGAGAAGAAAAGAAACGCCAGCGTACGACTCCACTCAAAAAACCCAGAGAACTAAAATAAGCAAAAAAAACACCCAAACCCGAAAATTAAACCCAAACCGGGTAATACCCTGGCCCATACGGAGCCCCAACCCGACCCAAACCCGACCCTGGCGCGAAAACATAGGCAAAGACGGGATTTGAATAGACGGGATTTGGCAGGAACTAAAATGATTATGGGGCTCAGATTTGTTAACAATCAAACAAAGTGGACTAATCTGCCATGGCTGCAAACCTACTTATCGGTTGCAATGCAATTTGACATAACCATCCGAGTTGCCCTGCCAAGATACAGATAATCTCAACTCTGCTTGAATTCACTCAGACGTGTTAAAGAAATTCATCATCATAGCCTCTTCATAAAGATCATCAATCAAATGTATTCTTCAAACTTTAAAGACAACAATCAATCAATTACAACCTAAAATTACAGAGACCTGAATTAACAATTAAACAACAGGATCTACTAAATCTACAATTGAGAAATTAGGTCGAAATGAGTTACCTTGATCATATCCATCTGCCTGGATAACGCAACACGTGTTAAGCGGAGAAGAAAAGAAACGCCAGCGTACAACTCCACTCAAAAAACCCAGAGAACTAAAATAAGCAAAAAAACACCCAAACCCGAAAATTAAACCCAAACCGGGTAATACCCTGGCCCATACGGAGCCCCAACCCGACCCAAACCCGACCCTGGCGCGAAAACATAGACAAAGACGGGATTTGAATAGAAGAGGAATATGAAACATTAAGATTTGTCGTACCTTAGTCTAAGGTACAAGAAATCTAATATCCATTATTTTACTATGTATAAGTAAAGACACTATTATTATTATTATTATCTTCACATTTGTCAACTTAAATTTAAGATTTCTATAGTGTCTCTTAATATAAATAATTATCACTACAATTCAAAATATCTACTGATTTCTATAACCTTTTTTATTTTTATTAGAGTGGGTCAATACGGGCTTAACCCGATCACTCTTGCAGTCATAACTTCTAAACCACTTATACTTAATTCATATTGGCTTCGTAACCGAATTTCAAGAGAATCCATGCGGACGTGCACTCACGGCCTTAACGGTTATAAAAGGTTTCGAGCTTTTATGGCCCGACCCGCAAGACCCAACTTGTAAAGATAGTTGTTATGTGCCTCTTAGTGTAAATAATTATATAATTGCAATACATAATACCAACCGAGTTTCTATCATTTTTTCACGTCCATAAATTGTAATTAAATATTAGACAATAGACTTAGTTGACCAACTTAGCTTATTGTCTAATATTCCTTGAAAGTTTGAGCGTCGAAATCGTTAAAACTCGAACTGAAAATAAAAACTTAATTATAAAACGAAAAAAAAAACATAAAAGAAAAAGATAGATAGTTTCAATAACTCATTGTTGCGGCGGTGCATGACGGTGTTTCAAGACGGTAAATGTTGCGATTTCGGTTGTACTTTTTTTTGCAATGTAATTACGAAGTCACAACCATCGACTTCGTCAGCTAACTCAAAGCGGTTTGAGAATTGTTAGCAAAACGAGACGTTTTTTTTAGAAATGAATTGAGGCTTGTTACGGAGCGTGAGAATATGTCTCTTGGTCCTCTGTTGCGATTCCGATATGCTTTCCTTTGGAATTTGATTACGAAGCCAATGACGCTGATTTCTTCAGTTAACTCTAAGTGGTTTAAGAGTTATGGCCGAAATAGTGACTTGATACGGTTAAAACCGAATTTTTTGAGATTTATTTTTAGGGTTTGAAATCTAGTCAAGCTATGCGACTCATCCACATCCCGATTAGGGTTTGAAAAAAGATAGAGACGGGATCAGATCCGCTATTGATAACGAATATTTAGATATTTGAATGATAATTTAACCTCAATGGATCCTAATAAACCCAAACTCATATATCGGATTTTGGTCATATGGTCTAATATAAAATTGGTTTGTTCTAACCACAAGGATCGAAAACTTTAACAAAGCCGGGCAATAATCCCTCGAAAGAAAACTAACCTCCCGTACAATTTTTTGAGGCTAGTCATTTTCTTAGATATTCCACAAGAGATGCTCAATATCTAGTGATGCATGAAGTTATGATTAAGACATTTATAGGTTACACTAACCATATCGTGCTTTACCAAACTGTCCCTAGCAAACCGTTTTAAAGTGGGAAAGGTTTAAGTTCTGCTCCGTACATCTTCCATTTGTTGAGAGACGCCTTAACATTGATGCGGGTTGCACTGTTGAACAAACTTGTGTACAAAAACGGTAAATAAATTTGAATACAACGAGTTTTTAAATACTAATCAAACAAAACCCTAAAAGCTAATAATGGGTCAAGCTAGCAATGGGCAATCTAAACTAACAAATTTATTGCGCTAATTATTATTCGAACAACACTAACTAATATGTGCTTAGCAAATTACCAAACTGTCCCTAGCAAACCGATCTAAAGTGGGAAAGGTTTAAGTTCTGCTCCGCGCATCTTCCAAATCTTGAGAGACGCCTTAACACTGATGCCGGTTGCATTGTTGAACAAGAATACTTTAGCTGCATCGTAGATTGCCGTTGTAGGATACACTCTTGATGTTATCACTGTTCTTCCTCCTTGTGCAAAGCTTTCTACTATCGAATGATCCACCTACATCCATTACAATTTATTAGGATATGTAAATACTTTTCTATAGGTCGAATCAACAACTCTATGTTTGTTAAATTTTATTCTAATTATAAACACTAGTTTTGAGAATTTCACTTACCAATACCCTCATATTGTAGCTTTCACCATGGAGTACAGGAACACTGCTTCCATATACAATTTTGCCCACATCTGAGAGCTTTGATGATCTGCATCGAATTGAAATACATAAACTTAATTAGTTTTACGATCAAGAAAATGAATAAGCGTGTTGGAGCATTATTGTCTGTATTTGTATTCATTTGAACGTGTCGTAGAGTTAGTATGTAATTAGATCGAGTTGTAAAGTCCAAACGCATTTACGAAGAAGTTACGCTCAAGTAACTGAGTTACACGCACGTAACTCAGAGTTACGCACGTAACTAGGAGAGTTACGTGCGTAACTCTCTTCCCAAGAGTTACGTGCGCGTAACTCTTCTAGGGTTTCGGGCCACCTATAAATAGCTGCCTCGAAATCATAAATGCGTGTTGTTGAACATTGTCAGAGCTGTCAAATCAAGGAGAGTTACGTGAGCTGGGGTTTAGGTCACGAAACTAGTGTTCTTGTGTGTTAAAGTGTTGTAATCGAGTGTTCTTGGTTCTATTCGTGATTGTAAACAAACACGTTAGTTTAATAGAATCAATCATTTGATTATATCTCTTGTTCTTCACCGTTTTACTTTGAGTTATTGTCTATTCCGCATACAATAGCTTTTAGGGTTCAAAGGAAAAAGAAAATAGGAAATGAAGAAAAGTAATAGCAACCTTGATTCATCGGCACAAAAATAAGTTCTGGAAGTGCCATCAGTATTTTTTGCAATGTAGAAATACACAGGAGTTTGCTCAGAAAGTGCTGCATCGGCTAGAACCACGAGCCCAAATGGTCCCAAAACGCCTCTTGTGGCTGAACCTTCACTTGTGGTGCAGTTGAATAACACATCAGCTTCTAGAGTCGCACCCAATACAGCTTCGTCTACCTCAAAGGAGGCACTTATGTCCAACTATAATCATTGACGAATAAAATTTAAGTTCATATATATATTAACGCCTATTGTTTGTTTTTATTAAGTCTCTTCTAATAACCATCTTTTTATTTATTGAACAAACGTGACCCATCAAATGGGAATGGAAGTGTTACCTGTGTTGCTGAGCCTATATCAAGCGGTACAAGTGATCCAGGCCGTAACACGACATCTTTGAATTCATTGTGCTTTTCAGACCTTAATGTCTCCGTTTCCTCGACAGGCCATTGAATCAAATTACGTTGTGTCTTCGTGTCCAACACCACGGTTCTTGGAACATTCTGTAGATAAAAAGATAATACAAAACCATTAGTTATTATTGAAAAAAATAATAATAATACAAACAATCACTCGAACCATAGATAGATGAAAATGTAATATGTAAACAAATATGTTATTTTTTGCAAATTTTTTCAGAAAAACAATGATGATTTTATCACAAATAATAAACCCAAAAAAACTTACCAAAATATTTGCCCATCCTTTAATGATATCATCCTTTTGAGGATCCGTTTCTCCAACATAGCCCCATAGGACACGTCTCCTCTTACTCGGGTCATAAAACGTCTTTGATGCATAAAACTTCCCATAATCATATCTCAACCCGATACCCAAATCCCTTTCCGGATCATCAGGGTACCATTTATCTTTAATCGGGTCATACGACCCGATTGCATACCAATCATGTCTATCTTCATCTCCACTTTGCTTCAACACATACTTAGCACTCGACCCATAATCCGACATATCCAACCCGTTTGTATTTGTAGGTCCCAGTGGTCCGATCTACAGGATTAAACTATACTAACAACGAGGCGGAATCTCGTAATCAGTAATCAAACAGGTTATAAACAAATGCAGTAAATAATAACAAACACGAAATACCCGAATTCCAAATACTTTATTATTGAATCACTCAATTACAATAAAGTATTCTCAGAACTCTCTCAGTCTGTCTCTGCTACTAAACCATTAACCCTAAACCTGAACTCAATGTCTCTTTATATAGAGACATGTTCACAGGCTTGGGCCACTAATGGGCTCATGGACTATGCAAAGTCCATTAACACCCATAACAGACTAAATAGCCCACTTAACAATACAATGTTATTGGGCCATTACAGACTTAAATAAACTATAACTAAAGACTTAATTAATCTAGAACAACTGTCACAGAAGTTGCACCAACAGTATTGGTCGAGGAAGATGGAACCAGTTGATGAGATCTTTAGAGACTGCATGGCCCCATGTTATGTTGCCCCAAATAGCTGAATTCGGGTTGTACTGGAAGAATAAATGGTACCAACCCATATAATATAATGGACCTGTACAATGAAGCAAAAGTTTCCAAGTAATCAGTTAAAAGGATTATTAATGGATCGGATTATTAATGGATCGGATCATTAAACGTTACTGATTTTTTTAAAGTTTGAAGCTAAATAGTAGGTTTTCCTCACACGTTAAACTTAGATTATGAAATTTAGAACTTTTACAAGGATACATATGAAATCAATCCTTAATAGAATTTAATTAAAATAGTTTCATGTTACAAGATATATTTTAAATTGGATTTTATGTATAACTTTTCTAGAGTTGATCATAACTAAAGTATTTTTTTTTTCACGGCAATTGGATTAATAAAACTAGCACCTAACAACCCTAACGGGTTGCCAGCAACATATTATATGCTTAATTTGGTTGTTTTATTATTTATGAAGTGATGTTCCCAAAAATATGTTTTGGGTAATATACAACAGAACAAAACGCGTAATAATCTTTTGATGACAACCGATAGAGCTGACAACATCAAAATCTAAGTATTTAATTTATAAAAGGAAAATAAATTCTTAATAGAATACTTACCATCAGGGTCTGAAGTTAAGATCAGCAAAACCATCCATCAAAATAGGCCAAAAGTTACCATGGCAAAAGAATTCAAAAACAATAATTAGTATGGCGTATTTGTGATAATCACTCATTACAATTTACAATATATATAATAACCTAAAATTTTGTGTGTTACAAAGCTAAAACTTTCAATACATACCGCTTATGAAGTTTTTATCGGGTTGAAAATGGTAAGCTGATCTTTGCCATTCTATGCTCTCATCAGCTCCAACATCCTTGTTTGCCGATGATAGTGTTAGTAGGTGATGGCTTATATTTATAGCCTATCAATCCTAACATCTGGGTTAAGCCCACTAAAATGTGACAAAAGGGCTAGAACCGACACCAGAAGCCCGCGACCAGGAAAAATGACCAGACGCCTGGCCCCGTGTCCGGGAACCAGGCCGTGTCCCGGCAAGTGTCCGGGAGCCAAGCCGTGTCCCGGCAAAGTGTCCGGGAGCCAAGCCGTGTCCCGGCAAATGTCCGGAGTCAGCCCGTGTCCCGGCAAACTGCCCGGGAACCAAGCCCGTGTCCCGGCAAACTGCCCGGGAACCAGGCCGTGTCCCGGCAAAGTGCCCGGGACCAACCCCGTGTCCCGGCAAGTGCCCCGGGAACCAGGCCGTGTCCGGCAAATGTCCGGGAGCCAAGGCCGTGTCCCGGCAGTCCGGGAGCCAAGGCGTGTCCCGGCAAGTGTCCGGTAGCCAAGCCGTGTCCCGGCAAGTGTCCGGGAACCAAGCCCGTGTCCCGGCAATATCCCGGGAGCCGAACCCGTGTCCCGGCAGACGTCCGGGAGCCAAGCCCGTGTCCCGGCAGTGTCCGGGAACTTGGCCCCGTATCCCGGCGATGTCCGGGAACCTAGTCTCGTGTCCCGGCAGTGTCCGGGAGCCAAGCCTCGTATCCCGGCTGTGTCCCGGCACTTAGCGTCCCTGGGTCTGGAGACCTGCCGATCAGTCCGACACTCATGGCCTGGCATGTATAAAGATTTGTGTAGACCAACACTGATGCTTGGTCTCACAGAACCATACTCCTGACATCCTACCAGTCAGACACTCAAGGCCTAATCCTTGAGTGTAACCGTCAGAGCATTAATAAGGTCATATTAATGAATAGACGTTAATGGCCATTGGATCCTATTGATGAGCCATTAATGGTCATCATTGCCATACGTTGTTAATACCTGGAAGTGTTGGGTATAAATACTTAACACTTCAGGTTTTGGCCACAACTTCATCATCTTCCTCACATACTCACTGACCGGAATACTTAACCATATTCCGTCAAGCCCTTCGATCAATCTCTTGTCCACCTTAGACTCGCCAAGAGTCTGTTAGACTGCTTGAGGCCGGAGGTCCAGAGAGTGATCAATCTAACCCAAGTTACTGAGCCTGTCATCCTTGCTCAAAACATTGGCGCCATCCGTGGGACACGTTTTAACAACGTGGTGTTTACCTTCATTCCAAATTTTCACAAAATTTTTTCTTTAATCCACTTCTTCTTTCATCATGGAAGACATGAACTCTGCACAATATTTCCTCAGCCCCAGAAGTAGAAGTAACTTACCACCACACCACCGCCAATGACTACTGTGACCTCATCCCCAGTGACTGTTGTGACCACATCCCAAGCTGAAGGGAGTACCACCCTGATACCAACGACTGTTTCGTCACCTCGTACCTTTGTTTCATTGCCTATTCCATCCAGTCCATTCTTACCAGACATGGAGACAGACATGACGTTTGAAAGAGGTCCTATGGGGAGGACAGGCAGGCACGGATTTTCCGCCTTGGAGGATTGGACACTAGGGGATTCAGGTCCTGCCCGCCTGTATCGATCAACAACCACTGGACCTTTGTATTCTACAAGGGTGTCCGGAGCTAGTGCATCTGCCATACCATCCCCAAACGTTCCAAGTTTTCAGATCCCCATGGCTCGTACCTCAACACTGCACGAAGAAGCCGCTGAGGCCTCTAGACAGGCTGTCCCAGAACTTCCTGGCTTTGAAGCCCCTAGGCAGTCTGCCTCAGCAGGATCCCAACCCGGAACTCAAGGAACATTTCAGAATATCCAAGGAGCAGCATCGGTCCCGGCACCAACCTCATCTAATCACCTCCTGGCCCAACTATTGGCATCCCTGCAGCCAGCACCACCACAGGTAATTCCCCAACAATCCGAAACAGATATCCTGTTGACACAGTTGGCGGATCGCCTGAGGCAGAACGCGCCGACACCGGTGCCACCTCAAAATCCCAATTCAGAGTTATTACGACTGTTGCAGCAACTAGCAGAAGGAGGAATGACAAGAGAAGCTATCATGCCGGTATCAATAGTAAGTTCGAAATTTTGTGACTGGGTGTCCAGATATCCGATGCCAGACAAGCAGAAGGTCCCCTCCATTGTAGGCACTTATGACGGCACAAGGGATCCGGACGACCATATGGCCTTGTTTGAGCAGGCCATCATGACAGAAAAATGGGTAGACCCTGTAGCGTGTAAAATGTTTCCAGGAACATTGCAAGGGTTCGCCAGAGATTGGTTTGCTGGCCTTCCAGAAAGGGGCATTAGAGACTTTGCGGATCTAAAGGCAAAATTTGTCTACCAATTCTTTCAACAAAAGAAACAACGCAGGACACATCTGGAGGCCCACCTAATCCGGCAGAAGGAAGGGGAAGCTTTGCGAGACTTCATCCTGCGATACACACAGGAATGCCAGAAGATCCCAGGTTTGCCAGAAAGCCAACAAATTTCAGGTTTCACCTTTTCCCTATTGCCTGGTCAGTTGCAGGAAAAACTTGCAAAAAGGACTCCCGCCACCTTCAAAGAGGCGACAGATAGAGCCTATGTTCTTAAGATCAAGGGGAAACTGTCTCTTTGGCAAGAGGGGGTGGCTGGAAAGAAAGACAAGCCGTGGAACGGGGGGTCAGCGTCAGGTAGACAGGACCAACAGAGGGAAGATAGGAGAAATGACAGACGGGATAACGGCGGCAACAGAAGGTTCAGCCCTTATGACAAAACTTCATCCGAGCCATTTCTCAACAAGACCCCGAAAGAAATCCTGCAGACAGAACGTATAGGCTCTACTTTTAAACCTCCACCGCAAATGGCACACAGGTCCGGTACAAAAAACATGAACAGGTACTGTGAATTTCACGAGGACCATGGACATGACACCAATGCCTGTCGGGAATTGAAAGGAGAGATAAGAAGGGCGCTGGACGAAGGGAAGTTAGAACATCTAGTGCCAGCCGCCAGAAAACAAACCAACAAGACCCCAACCCAGAAAACGTATGCCTGGCAAAAGAAGGGGGAGGATACTGAACGACCAGGACCGCCAGAAGGTCACATCTTCATGATTGAAGATTAGATATCATAAACTAAACCTAGCTCAAGGTCTGATAAACTTTTATTCCATATTTTCTTGTTTTGTCGAAACTTAATCTTTACTTCTGTCAAGGACATGGATACCATGCCTTATAATAAAACGTTTGGTCTGATATTATCCCAATTATGCACTGCATTATCTTTCTACTTTTTGAACATTGTTCAAACATCACAAGCATAAGGCCAAATAAGACACTCATGTCTAAGCCAAAACATGCAAACACGTCTTTTCATCTACTTGAGAAAAGATAAGCACTTCCCATAGGGAAGCGACATACCTCGCGAGTAATACAAATAAACGGTTAACCAAATAATATATCACTGATATAATACGCTTAAATAGCAAACAAATAATAAGATAAATATCCAACGGATAAACATTTATTATTAAGAAATCACTCATAGAGTCAAACAAAATATCCAAAACATAAAGCTTATAAAGCTGATATTCATAACAGAAAAGGAAAATGTTCAAACATATAAAAAAGAACACAAACTACACTGGTGGCATAGACACTGGTGGTGTAACAATAGCGAAAAGATCTTCAACAGAAATATTCAAGTCTTGGACAATGCGCTCCAGAATAGGAAAATTTTTCTTTTCAAACAAGGCATTAGCAGCTCGCATCTGACTTTCTACCGAAGGATCAAGAAAGGGTAGCACTGCATCACCAGCAACGGATCGCAACTTGGTCCCTACAATGTGTTTGCCAAATACATGAGCAGCCCGATTAACTTCCAACATCAAATTCATCACATCAGGATGATCAAGTAATAGCTTGAACAACTGAGGAAACACAGCAAGAAGGTCTTTTCTACCCTGGACGGCCGCATCAAGTTGCTGGCTCTGAGACTCAACTGCCTGTCTCTCAACCTCTAAAGTCTTGGTCACTGTGGCCAAGTCCTTATCCTTTGCAGCCAGGATATCTTCATACTCCTGCGTCTTCCTTACCAATCCATCCCTCTCTTTCTCTAAGTTGGACATCTTGGCAGAAAGATCACTAATCTCCTTGTCCCGGCTGGAAACAATCTCACGTTCGGCCTCAAGATCTTTCCTAACCACAGCCATACTTTCCACCTCTTTCTTCAGATCCGAATAATTAACTTTCAAATTTTCATGATCTTCACATATACGCTGCCTAGCAAGTATATGTCCCATAAAGCCATGAAACAGGCTCATATCAGCATCATCCAACAATTCAGAAGTTCCTTGCAGCTTTGACTGCATAACAAGTTGAGGAGGGACAACATTGTCCATAAAATCCCTAACAGATCCAGCAGTTTGCCCATCGTCACCCACACAAAATGACCAGGCAGGCACAAAACGTCGACCAGATGGCGTGCCAACAAATGCAGCAGGCTGAACAGTATTGCCACCAGCAGGAAGAGCCATGATAGTAGATCCATGGGGCGCCATCTGAAGGCCCCCATAACGCCTTACAAGATTTGTTCCAAGAGATGGAGAAGCAGGGAACAACACTTTTTTCGATTTGGGTGTAGGAAGGTCATAATCCTCAACACTTATTGGCCTTTTTCCTAACACCGATGGACCATCAAAACATGGCTCCTGACCATCGTCAGAGCCAATATCCTCCAACTCAACTGCATAAAAGAAAAACAAGTTAGTTACTAAACACAGCGAAAAATAATCATAACTCATAAGTACCTTGTCTCTGACAAGGAGAATGCTGCTCTTCAAGCATGTAATCATTGGGTTCAAAATCATCACCTACACAAACAAAAAACATCAGTTATATAGAGCTATTATTTAATAGACAAAATAAAAAAAAATAAAATAAAAAACCGGGCGCCGGCACAAAACTGCCGGCTATATGCCGGCTAAACAAACCGAAGGCGCCGGCACAAAACTGCCGGCTATATGCCGGCTAACAAACCGAAGGCGCCGGCACAAAACTGCCGGCTATATGCCGGCTAAGCAATTTAACCAAGTCGCCGGCACACAGGCCGGCTATATGCCGGCTGCCGGCTAAATAACAAAAAAAAAAAAAAAAAAAAAAAAGAGGGTTTGAAGTAATACCAGCAGGGGATACTACGAGATCTCCATCCTCAGTATTCTCTGGCAGCGGCGGCCTAACCTCCAGGCCCTGCCCCTCTCTTCCTGTAGGAGGCACGCCAGGGACATCAACACCAGCTGCTTTATACATCTGGCAAGCTACGTCAGGCAAATGATCCTCTACTTCACATGCCTCATTCCCCACTAAGAAATCTAGCAACCCCATAGCTGCAAGAAAGAAACAATATAAATGTCAATCAACTTCACGAAATAATAAAGACAAAAAAGGATTTTTACAGAGACCCACGTTTCTTTGATGTCTTCGACACAATGACAGGAACCGTCTCCTCTTCCACATCCTTAATAATTCCAGCCATCACCAGCACCCCTTCGGGGCATACCCTATACCTCACAGACATACGGCGGAGGCGTGCATAGGCCTCCGCCTTAGGAACGGAAAGGTGGGGGAGTTCATTTACTCCGTTGGGTATCTTAGATGGCCAGCTAAAAAGGGCACTTGACCAAAGCTTAATAAACGATCTATCCACGAAAATAAAGTCAAACCGCCAGTTCTTAAGACTATCGGGAGGATTCTCAATCAGTTTCCACTCTTTGCTTCTCTCTCTCTGTTCTAGGCTAAACCAATCCCTAGATTTAGACAGTTTATAAAAATGCCTAAACAAATCTACAGAACAAGAAATTTTCATACCCACCAACAACATCTCAAACATTATAACTTTAGCAGCACCTACAGGATGCATTTGGGCAAACCCAATTTTGTAGTGAGTCAACACTTTCATATAAAAGGAGCTACATGGAAGTCTAAGGTTTGAATGGGTAAGTAGGTTCGTGTATAAAGTAAGCTTTCCTGAAGGAGGGTCACTGGCACGTTGGCCTGTGGTAGGCGCTACGGGATTGAAGGAACTAAGGCATGGAAACCTAGTTATTAAATCCGCTAACTTATCACCATCAATGCCACTACTGCATTTCCTAACCTCTTTCTCTTTTCGGGAAGCCATTTCAGCTTTTTATAACAAACTGCTACAATTCAAATAAGATAAATATAAGACTCAGGCTGCGAGGATGCAAAAAACAAAATAACTTACCCGCAAAAACCGACGCTTCTGGCTGGAACTCACCTGAACAAAAAAGACATCCGTTACAAAAAAAAAAAAAAAAAAAAAAAAAAAAAAAAAAAGAAGGCAAACAATTTTCGCCGGCACAAAGGGCCGGCTATATGCCGGCTGTCAAAGCCTCAAGTCGCCGGCACACAAGGGCCGGCTATATGCCGGCTGTCAAAGCCTCAAGTCGCCGGCACACAAGGGCCGGCTATATGCCTGCTGACAAAACCTCAAAGCGCCGGCACACAAGGGCCGGCTATATGCCGGCTAACGAAGCCACTAGATCGCCGGCACAAAACTGCCGGCTATATGCCGGCTAAACACAAGTCGCCGGCACACAGGCCGGCTATATGCCGGCTGCCGGCTAACCAAAAAAAAAAAAAAAAAAAAAAAAAAAAAAAAAAAAAGAGAAACTTACCAAAAAGCAGAAGAGTTAGGCTTCAAAACCTAATTTTTAAAACCTAACTGGGGGGCATGATAGTGTTAGTAGGTGATGGCTTATATTTATAGCCTATCAATCCTAACATCTGGGTTAAGCCCACTAAAATGTGACAAAAGGGCTAGAACCGACACCAGAAGTCCGCGACCAGGAAAAATGACCAGACGCCTGGCCCCGTGTCCGGGAACCAGGCCGTGTCCCGGCAAGTGTCCGGGAGCCAAGCCGTGTCCCGGCAAAGTGTCCGGGAGCCAAGCCGTGTCCCGGCAAAATGTCCGGAGTCAAGCCCGTGTCCCGGCAAACTGCCCGGGAACCAAGCCCGTGTCCCGGCAAACTGCCCGGGAACCAGGCCGTGTCCCGGCAAAGTGCCCGGGAACCAACCCCGTGTCCCGGCAAGTGCCCCGGGAACCAGGCCGTGTTCCGGCAACTGTCCGGGAGCCAAGGCCGTGTCCCGGCAACTGTCCGGGAGCCAAGGCGGTGTCCCGGCAACGTGTCCGGTAGCCAAGCCGTGTCCCGGCAAGTGTCCCGGGAACCAAGCCCGTGTCCCGGCAATATCCCGGGAGCCGAACCCGTGTCCCGGCAGACGTCCGGGAGCCAAGCCCGTGTCCCGGCAGTGTCCGGGAACTTGGCCCCGTATCCCGGCGATGTCCGGGAACCTAGTCTCGTGTCCCGGCAGTGTCCGGGAGCCAAGCCTCGTATCCCGGCTGTGTCCCGGCACTTAGCGTCCCTGTGTCTGGAGACCTGCCGATCAGTCCGACACTCATGGCCTGGCATGTATAAAGATTTGTGTAGACCAACACTGATGCTTTGTCTCACAGAACCATACTCCTGACATCCTACCAGTCAGACACTCAAGCCTAATCCTTGAGTGTAACCGTCAGAGCATTAATAAGGTCATATTAATGACATAGACGTTAATGGCCATTGGAATCCTATTGATGAGCCATTAATGGTCATCATTGCCATACGTTGTTAATACCTGGAAGTGTTGGGTATAAATACTTAACACTTCAGGTTTTGGCCACAACTTCATCATCTTCCTCACATACTCACTGACCGGAATACTTAACCATATTCCGTCAAGCCCTTCCGATCAATCTCTTGTCCACCTTAGACTCGCCAAGAGTCTGTTAGGTTTGCACTGCTTGAGCAGGAGGTCAAGAGAGTGATCAATCTAACCCAAGTTACTGAGCCTGTCAATCCTTGCTCAAACAGCCGATGTTGACGCAGTTGTTGTGTTTGTGGACAGCCGGGCACCTTGGTTATGAGTTATAGCAACCAAAGATGAAAGAACTAGCATGGAGACAAAAAAGGCGACGAGGACCTTGGCGATGAATGATCGAGTGATCCGAGAGCCGGTGGATTCACGATTAACGTCATTGTGAACAATCAGAGGGATGGTGAAAGAGGCCATGGGGTCTCTTGTTTACGTACGTACTGTATGAAGTTGAAGAGTACGTGTAGGTTTTATAGATAGTTATAGTTGGTGATTAACATGTTTCATGCGAGACTAGGAAACTAATACCTCAATTATAACAGCTAATAATAGATAATTATAATGTACTATTTAATAGTTCTAACATATCTAATCTAATATTTAATATCTAATATATGATATCTAATAGGGACCAATTACACGTGCTTAATCTTTAATCTTTAATATATAATAAAAAAGGGTCGTTAAATGTTACATGACCAATTTAGGTCCCTACAGTTAACTTCTTTGATGACAACCGTTAGATCAGATTGATGATGTTATAAAAGATTATTTTCATTTTACACCCTCTTACAATACATAATTACATCCTTTCATTCATTCTATCTTTACTAAAATAAAAAAATAACACTAATATATATTTTTAAAATCGTTCAATTGGACTATGATTTAACTTATTATTATTCCAAAATCTCTTAATACAAAATATCAAAACATGTATATAAACGTAAAAATATGTATGTTATTATAACTATAAACATGTGTATAAACGTAAAACTATATATATTATTATACATATAACATTATTTTTTCATAATAAATTGAAATTTACATAAATTTAAAATTTACGATTCAATTTTTATTTTTTTCCGCATTATCACGGGACAATAAGCTAGTAAATTAATAAAACTAAAGGAAGGATATTAAAACTTGTAAATATAAGTAGTTTGATTAAAATAAATAAGGGTAATTTTATTAGAATACGGTCAAACTAAATTCGTAATTAATGAGTTTTATTTTATTGGGTTATCGTGTCTTATATATTTTATCTTTTCCTTTCTAATAACACTAAAATAATCAAAATTAAACCCGGCTAAGCTTTGTAGTATTTTCATCACCACTCTCCCTCTTTTTAAGTTTTCGCAAAGCTAGTATTAATTCTTCTATAGACACATTTATTTATACGGTATTATAAAACAAATTTGGTATAGTCGTACTTATGCAGTGGGCGGGAAGGTTAGCTTCGCAATCTACTTTCGTGATTGTCTTGTCTTGCCTACTAAGGCTATTGTTGTTTATTGACAACATCAACTAAGTTTACATAATTGTGAACGTGATTCAACACCAATGAACCAAACACATAGATATTGATACTTATTTTGTTTAAGGTAGCTCTTAGTGAGATTCAGGTTCCTCATGTCCCTAAACCCTGTCATTATGCAGATATTTTCACTACCAGACTACCCTCCACCATTATTCACAGTGTTCACATCTAGTTGTATAAGAACAATGGCTGGAAATTGAAAACTTGTATGTTTATTATCACAGAGGCTTTTTGTTTATATAGCCAGTAGTTACATAGTAGCTACATAGTGATCAGTAGGTATCTATGTTTGTTACAACTAATGTGGCTACATTTTAGGTTAAGTTACAACTGATTACAAGATTAATAATGGACAAAGTCTAATCCTTATCATTATTATGAACAGTTTGAACGTTCATTATTTTTCTACGTTAGTATGTACTTAAATTATAGAGAAAATATCACAAACAATTTTTGTAGTTGGTCTGTTTTTCACAAACAATCTTATTAAATTTTTTTAGCATTAACAATACTTATGGTTTGAGTTTTTATCACCGATAATCCTATGATGACTTGAAAGGATGAAAATACCCTTTTTATTTAATTATTTATTTTTTCAAAACTCCCCTCTCTCTCTAACCCAAAACCTAGATCGTAAAAAGTGATTGCCATCCAATATAAACAATCTTAATTTTTCGAACACTCCCAACAACGATATAGCAGCAATCGAGTCCATCGAGAGGAAAACGTATATTAAAGTCAACATATCTGATCGTGCGGAAACTACATGACTTAATTCTGATTTTTGTGATTTAGGGGTTTCTATTTCTTTACAATATTTTAAAATTTGATTGTTTGTATAAAATGTATGCAAGTAAGAGAGAAATACCGACTATAAGGACCGTTTATGATATTTTCTCTAAATTATTTGTATTTTAGTAGGTAGCCCACTTCCTATATTATACTTTGGCCCATGAAGCCCGATGATTATATAAATATTTTTCAATTTGAATAGAAATTAATCATCGAAAACTATAACAATCTACATAATGTAAATTAGTGATTAATTGATAGTTGTACTTATTACAACATGGAAGCTTAATCTTTAATTGTGCTTATTTTAAAAGCATTTTTTAAATATATAAAATTGCAAATACCAAACACCCTAAGGTCTGTTCTCGAGTCTAAAATTAAAGGAAAAGAAAGTAATGTAAAGAAAAGTAAGTAAAGGAAAGGAAAGTATTTTACTTTACGATCACCCCAAATATGGCCGGATTGTTTTATTGAATAAAATGTATAAAATTTACCTTCAAATCCTTTCGTTTTCTTTACTTTATTTCCTGAAAAAAAAACTTAAGAACACGATAATTTATTTTTATTTTTTTCTTTATATTCCTTTAGCTTAAAAATAAAAGGACAAATCACCCTCATTTAATAAATAACCCAATAACTCCTTGATGGGCTTGGATTAACTCAAATGAAGCATTTCTATAAAACAAAAATTAGTTTAGTGGGCTAAAGCTTTAACTTATTTATACCTGCTTCATGCAGAGCGACACATTTTCACTTTAGTAACCGAAATATATATTTTAATAATTATGAAGGGAGGACTGATTTATTGTGAAAAATAATATATTTTTGAGAAAAACATATTCTTTGACTATTATATTACGTTAAATATACTAACATTTGATTTCACATGATAGAAAGCGGTAGCAATTACGCATGTTGCTCCCAGCAGCTAGCTTATCTACTTAATTTTTTGCTTTTTTTTTCTTTTGAATTTTAGTTTTTCTTTTATAATAAAGGGACCTTTTTTTAAATCGTTTTTAAAAAACATATCATGTTTTGTGTTTTGTGTTCAAAAAAAAATTAAAAAAAACTTTGACTTGTAACCGGTTTAGCTAGTCAACATTTTTTTAATTATTATTAAACATTTTCCTGAATCTAAGAACAATATCGTCGAAAACCGATTTGAGACATTTTTAAAACATGAGGAATCTGAAACCAAAATGTAGTCGTTGATATGAAAAGTTGGCATGTTTATAGACTTAACCGTGACGAGTGACATAATGGGCGTAAAAGATGGTGTCATTGGCAACGTGGGAGATTTATCGAAATCTTCATTTTCGAAAAAAAATTGGGTCCTAGAAAAATCGGAAATGGTGGCCAGAAAATTCCATTATGTAAAATAGTAGTAGATAACAAGTTATCATTTATTTACTTCAATAGATAAAATTGGGATTCGTTATTTATAATGGTATTGAAAAAGTTCGTTAACTGAATGTATACATCTTAACTATATTATAAAGTATTTCCTTCAAACTCTTAAATTCTTAACATTTAAGTAATTGTAATTACTAATCTACCCATATTATACCTTTCACAAAGTTTATCATTTAAAACAATTTACAATTAGTGACATTTTCTTAATTACAACAATAAATAATAAATAATAATAACTATCTTTATCTTTATCTTTATTAATATATAAAATATTTTCACTTTTTATTAAAATTTTAAATTTTTAAATAAAGTATAATTAGTAATATATCCCTTAATGAATATAACATATAAACTAATCTTAATTTCCTTTGATTAATTCGATTACTAATTTCATAAAAAAATGGCAATTCAAATTAATTGATATAAAATTTGTATTCATGTAACCATTATTTTTTAACTTTAAACGTTATCTGATTGAGTAAAATTTCAAATATTTGATTTATAATCTAAATTTTATAAAGTTAGTTGACAGTGTTGTGGTTCGTGTTGCTCTATAATTCTAGGAAGATGGTTATCATCAAAAGTTTATATATTCTTCTATTGATCACCGATAAGTCTTAATACCAATAAACTGAGTAGTATTACATTTAATACCAAAAAACTGAGTAGTAATACATTTGATACTTCTAAGGTTAATAAACCTTGTTACCATATTGATTATCCTTCATTACAACATTCGAAAGTATGTGTTACCATATTGGATTCATGGAAACAGACTGAATTTGAATGTCTTGAATGAAAATATTTTTTCGGGTTGAAAACCAGAACGATAAACATTAGAAAGCGTAGTGTATAAATGGATTTTTAATTGTTGTTGCATCGTTGAAGGAAAATTAGTTTTTGTTTATGGAAAACATGGGTTTATTTGGGAATACTATTCAAGAAATATATTTAATTCTTTTTTTGACCGAACGTGAAATTATTAGACGTCACACGTCACTATTAAAAAACAAAATGACCTGAAAATTAGACTTTTGTTATGTTCGCAAATGAGCTTAATCTTCAAATGAGTCGAATTACCCCAATGGGTTGAATGATCCGAACGGAAATATTCTGCGAGGGTGTTTGTTTCACGAAATCTATAAAAAAAAATTGAGTGAATTTGAATTGAATTCCTTTTTCATAACATGTTTGTTTGAAGTTTATGACGGAATTTAAATCCGTTGGAATCTAAATATTTCTTTACTTACAAATTTGAGATTCCTTAGGGTAGTGGAGAAGAATTAAGAAAATCGATCATATGACATAATAATTATTATCGTTGAATGGTTGAACCATAAATTGTTACCACAACATTCTTTTTATATTTTCCGAATGACCGAACTTTAAACTATTACACTCCACATATATGTAACGAGACAAATGATAAATTATCATAAATCATTACCCCACTATAAATTGTTGAATATGATTTTTTTATCCGTTGTATCGCGCGGTACCATACTAGTTATTTATAAAAGAAATGGGTATCTTTTTGTTTTAATCTTTGGGACACCAATTATTAAAACTTTCAACAAAAACATTATATGCATTGATTGCCCCGGCCACCGTCATGGCTGACGGCAACCTACCACCGGAAAATAACTCAAGCATTCCTACCCCTTTCATACCATTCCTTATTTTCTTGCCTCATATTATGACCAAAAGACTTTTGACATTTTATACTAAATTATTAACCAATATTTAATTATATAGTATTAAATCAAAAAAGTATTATTTGTCGGTCAAAGTGTGAAAAATATTGTTGGTTCCATGTTTTTTGAAAACAGGTTTTTCAACAAAAAATTAGATTGATGTTTAACAATTGGGGCACCAACTACTAGATAAATGTCAAACAGAAATGTTGCAATTTGACTTGTGTGCACGTTTAAATGCTTAAAGTTAGAAATGAGTTTAATTTATTTGTTATGTATTGTTATTTATAGTAAGAATTATGCCAAGGATTTGTTTAGTAAATGGTGGTGAAAACAAGTTCTTGACTAGTATTAAATGTACACACTAATCGGAATATTATCATGATCATTTTGAACTATATCTATAACTATCTCCAAAATATTTATCTAAAAAATCCAAAATTCATATCTTTTAGAGATCGAACATAGGAGAGCTATTATCACCATGTCACCTTGGTGGTGTGTCAGGATTTAAAAGGATCGAATTGCTCAATCAGTAAATTGTTAGATCAAATTGAGATACGGAATCTCTTAATTTGATTGAATCTATAGATCTAATTGAATTAAGAATCAGTTAATTGAAAGAGTTTGATATGATCTGTTTCATAGAGTGATTTCGGCAGGATAGGTTATTATTTCCTATAAATAGGCTTCGTATGTAATCGTTATTTGTTGATGAAATACAATTAAATTCTTCCAAAAACCGATTCTTAATTTCTACATTTATAGACACAATTACAGACTTTTAATAGATTAAACCTAGAGTCACGTGTTTATTCAAAAACACTTCGGACTCTAATGCACACACTTAAGTATTAACTCTGATGTTGAAGATCTTCACTTTATTTAAATCTGATGCTTAATCTTCTTTTTCTTCAGATGTAAATAGCTTACTTATTAATCAGCTATGTCATCGTCTTGATTTAACTCTGATGTTGTTTACTTTCACTATGAAGTAGAATTTGTCCTTCAGTGATTTAACTCTGATGAACTTTCCTTTAACTCGGAAGTAGAAGTTTCATCATCCGAGTTAAATCTTCAATGTTAACTCTAAGGTGATTCAACAACTTTTAACTCGAATGTTGGATTTTGTTCTTCCGAGTTAAAACTTACAAACACATATTTTAATGATTTCATGCTTCATCGATACTATTCTATACCCAACATGGTGATTAATAGGTTAACAATGTCCTTTCTATTCTTATAATGTAATCATTTGCTTTGTTAATTACTTGATATCATCTAATGTTCAATTTCAAGTTTGTTTATATTTCAAGAGCAAACTAAAGAGTTACAAGTTCAAGTTACTTGGAAAGAACCGATTTATCGTTGGTGACTATTGGATTAGTAATTATATCAGGTATTTGTGATTATTTGAGATTAAATAATTTTTCAAGTTAAAGATCGAATACGGTTAATGAGTGTGCGGATACGAGGGTTAGGGTAATCTTTTTATGAGCTTTATTACGAATATGTATAGTAATAAAGTTTAGAGAATTTAACTTTAAAACTTAATAATTATGACGTTTTCTCATATTCCATAAAGTTAGTCCTGGTCAAAACAAAGTTGTTATGTAGAGTAGAAGTACAATTTAATAATTCATTCAACTTGTAACTTTATATAAAAAGATACAAAGAATAATATCAAACTAATAGTCGTCTATATAGATCTAGGAACACCATTTTTCACACTTAGGAAATATTAAACCGCCATTTTAATAAATAAATACTGCTAGGAATAAACAATTAGATCATGTATATTGCCGCGTTTATAAGATTAATAAAACAAATCATCCAACAATGACATTGTACAAGCGGTGAATGCGTATGGTACAAGCTTGAATAACGATCCAAGGTCTTCATTCTGATTAAAAAACTAAAATGCCGACAATTAATCAAAGAACATAAAAAAACCGTCAACTAACTAAAGCAACTGATTAGTTAAACCATCATCAAATCATGATTTTTAATCGTGAAATAATTCACGAGTTTTTGCTAACAATAGCGCGACCTATATTTAATAATTGACTATAATCTAAGACTATTGTTAGCAAAACTCATATTTCAATAATATCTTTCAATTGTTTCAAAAAATATTAAACTTATTAACTTAAATTTCATAAAAATAGCACATATTAAAGAGTTTCTATGTATTTTACATATCACAATTTATAATTAATTAATAACAAATAAATAAAATACTACTATTCTTATTCCAAATCTGGAGAATAATTCAAACGTACCATAAATTAAAAAAAAAACAAATGTACCATAAATTAAAGAATAAGTATGTATTTGTATAACTTATCAATTCAACTACAATAAATCAATTTTAGATGCACACAATTAGTGCATTTCTACATAATTTACATCTCAAAATATATATAAAAAAAAGTATCCTAATTCCAAAACTTTAGAAAGAACAAACGAATATCATATTTTCTATAATCTATACTATGTAAAGAAAAAATTACGCTTAATTATTCATGCCATTAGTTCTTCTGCTCGGTCCAGACGACGGCACACGCTTTCCTTTCGGTAACGAGCTCATAAACAAACTCTTGTAATTTCCGGTTCCAAATCTGCTGGGCAATGAAGAGTCCACCTTTTTCGGTACGAAACTATTTGTTGTTGTTAAAGGTCTGGCTACCGTGAAGGAGTGTTGTAAAAGGAGGACGAACGAGACGAGAACGATGGCGACGAGTCGGAGATTAAGTTTTGTCATCGGAGTAGGTGATTTTAGGGTTTTTTGATGGTGGATTGTTGAGCAAGTTTTGAGAGTAAAGATTGTAAGGAATGGGGGATATATAGGAAAAGCGTTGGAAAAGGTCAAAAGTGTTGCAAAGTCAATGAGAGACACCTGTCATGGGAAACCTATACGCGTATTTTCATGCATATGTTTGGTTCAACAAGGTAAATATGCCATATATGTATGTAGCGTGTGTACGGTGTTATTAGTTGTAAAAAACAATACGAAATTAAGATTAGATACTTAAATACACATACTTGTTTTTAAATGTCAAACACCCTTCGTTTTCGAAATCATATACCCATTAATGACAACAAAATCAAATTATACATATAAATTAATTTTTGGTGTCAACCTAAGTACCGTAGGTATCCAAACCCTGAATAAAATTATACCGATTTTATCAAAAACTGACATTACATAATAAAAACTAAACATTCAAATTGTGGTATTCAGGTATCTTTAATATATAATAAAATAGTGACCTTAAATGTCACATGGCCAAGTAAGTCCATTAGATGTATTTACTTCTTTGATTTCAGTCGTTAGATCAGATTGATGATGTGATCAAAAATTATTTTTATTTTACATCCGCTTACAATACATAATTACATTCTCTTTTTCATTCTAACTCAACTGAAATAAAAAATATAATAATAATTTAGGTATAAAATCGTTCAATTTGTTGTTATTTTAAGATCTCCTAATACGAAATCTCAAAACATATGTATAAACGTAAATGTGTATATGTTATTATAACTATAAACAACATGCGTATAAACGAAAACGTATACATGTTATTATATAACTTAAAAGCTACACAAACATAAAGTTTTCGATTCAACTTTTATCTTTATCCGTGTTATCGCGGGACAATAATCTACTAATAAATAAAGCACTAAAATCATGCCTTCAGATAGGTATTTTAAATACGGTAGTTTATTAACCACCAAACCGTTTTATTTTAAATTCGGATTTTTGATGCATTTTTAATAAAGCAACAGCAACCGAAATAAAAAAAAATTCCAGACCCCTATCGTTTAGGGCTCCGCAACATCCAAACTTGTTCAATATTTATTATGATTATATTAATTAACAAATTAATCTCATTTAACTTAAATCATATTGGTAACACAAATCATTAACATATTTTGCTATTTGTGCATATATCTAGGAATATAACATTGCTGACCTTTTGTACTGATCGCATAATATTTGTTTACACCAAAGAGTGACGTGATCTCTCGATTTACCAGGCCGAAGGTAAAAAATCGACACACCTTTTAGGATATTAACCAATTTCTTTCTTTTTCCAAACCTCATACAAAAAAAAACCTTCATTTAATATACAATTGTCTCTAGCTTCTTGCTATGATAGCCTTGCACGAAACAGTACGGTCCCCTACCAAGTAAAAAGATCTTGGATATATGAACTCATTTCATGTTGTCAATTCATTAAATGATCATAACAGTATGTGGGACTAGTCATTCACATTTTACTAGTAGCGTTATCCATGACAAAACTGAGTAAAAAAAAAAACCTTTTTATAAACCATATATTAAATTAACATAAAAATATAAAAAATTCCGAGATTTTTACACTATAAAAACATATCCGAGGCTACCCCTCAACTTGCCTATAGTCCGCCTTTGCAAATTATTATAAAATATGGACGTGTGATCGGTTAGCATTAACTCAATGTAAATGAAGATCAAAAAGTGCAGAAGTTGCTAACCATAGCTTCCGAGACTATATATCTTTCTTTTTTTTAGAAAAGCAACGATTTAATTATAATCACTTACAAAAGGGGACCAAGATAACAAAAATTACATCAAGGTCTAACCAAATTTATACAAAAGAAAGCTAAACCAAAACAAAAGCCTAAAACGGTTCAAAAGAGTAAATACACCTATGTCAAACTACGAGTATTTAGCAGCCTAAAACACAATATCAAAATTCAAATCCGTGCAATTGTATCTGTTTTTCATTTTTCACCCAGGTCAACATGAGGCATTGAATAGGTTTTCGTTGCTTACTTATCAATATCAATATCGTGCACTGAAGCATAAAGAATACGGTTTCTCCAATTCTATATTGATCAAAGAACAACATAGAATACACCATAACCAAAGAACCACTCCTAAATCTGTTGTATTGAAAAGTAGTTATCCTTATATAATTATACTAGTTTATTGACCCGTCTAATACGTGGAAAATTATATCAAAAAATATATGATGTTAACAAAGAACATATAACCTATATAAAAAGTTTAATATAAAGCTATTATTCATGTAGATAAAATGATCATGTTGGCAAATGTGGAGTTAAATAAAACATTTGTTGTGTAATTCGGAAAAAAACCTTATTAAAGATAAAATAATTATAATATATAAAAAAACTAAATATTGCGTAAATAGGACGAAAAAAACTAGAAAAAAATATTTTTTTATATGATATATTTTCCTTTTATATGCAAAACACTCGTAAAACAGTAAAATAATTTTATTTTATTTTCATACCAAAAATGTGTATGCATTTGAAGAGAAAATATGTTTCATATTTTTTTTAAATTAATTTAAATACAAGTGTTAGATTATTTGAAGTAGAAAGGTTGAATTAGCTTTATTTGATTATTTTACTATCTAAAATAAGGGTTGAGATCAAGAAAGACTATTAAAAAAATTGAGATCAAATGGACCAATCACAACTCTTCATTTCAAAAACCCATCATAACTTTTTTTTTGTTTAAAAATTAATTATCTCATAAACGGTAAATGTATTAAACGAATAAATTGTACCATTAAAACGAGCATTTTCTCCTCTTTCTATAGAGCACCCACTCGATATACTTTTGACGAAATTTATTTTCGGGTTTTTTTACGAGTTTTGAAATTTTATATTACAAATCAATGTTTTATCATATGTGATATCAGTAGTTTGACATATTATTTTTTAGTTTTTCTTTTTGATTTAAGTTGAATGTATGTAATATAACAAATCTATGTTTCGAAACTCGTATTTAGTGTTCAAATCATATGTGATATTGTCTTACGAATTTCAACATTTTGCCATAAACGAAAAAATAAAAGTCGTCAAAATTCGAACTTTTTTCTGGGTCTATATAGGTTATACATTGTATAACATTGTTGTGTATTAAAATTCATATTTAGAGTTAAAATCATGTGTGTTATTCTCTTTTAAGTTTTAAAATTTTTACATACATAATATCATATATGATTTATATTTATATCATATATGATTTACAGTAATATCATATATGATATTGTATTATCATATATGATTTTAGTATATATCACATATGATTTATATTCATATCATATATGATTTACATTAATATCACATATGATATAGTATTATCATATGTGATTTTAGTATATATCACATATGATTTATATTCATATCATATATGATTTACAGTAATATCACATATGATATAATATTATCATATGCGATTTTAATATATATCATATATGATTTATATTCATATCATATATGATTTACAGTTATATCACATATGATATAGTAGTATCATATGTGATTTTAGTATATCACATTTTATGTCAAAAAATGAGAAAAAATAAAACTAGTTAAAATTCGATTTTTTTTCTAAATTTAGGTAGTTTATACATTTTATAGTAATTCTCTTTTATACAATTTTACGTAATGATGTAAATATCATATATGATATTATCGTTATAATTTCAAAACCCATAAAAAAAAAAAAAAAAAAAAAAAAAAAAATCGTCGAAAGTATATAACACCACTGTTCTAATTAAAGATAAAAACGAGACGATCGCAACGGTGTATTTTGTTTCGTCTAACGATCAACGGTTTGTGAGATAAATTAATTTAAAAAAATAAAAGAAAAATGAGTTTTGGTTTTAATCGTAACCATTAGATTAAAATGGGATCAAATGCCAAAATGATGTCTTTTTGTCTCAAGAAAATTATGGGTCTTAATTGATCTTTTCTCTCTAAAATAAATGTTAAATTATTTAAGATAAAGTGTTTAAAATAAAATTATTAATGATTAATATTATCAAAATGATCTAATGGTTTAAATAAAAGTTGGATTTCATCTAATGGTTACTACTTTGTCAAGTGATATTTTAAGTTTTTTTTTTTTAGAGTTAATTACATAATTGGTCCCTGTGTTTGTTCCAAAACAACGGGTCCAGTCCCTGGGTCGAAATTCCTTCGGACCCAGTCCCTGGACCCTATCTTTGGTTGCACGTTTGGTCCCTCCCACTAACAATCGTTAAAAAATTCCGTTAAATACATCATGTGACAGACACATGATGGGTAAAATAGTAAATTCACAGTTCTTTTCCCCATTTCTTTTCCTCTTTCTTCTTTTCCCCCATTTCTTTTCCCCATTTCTGTAAAATCTTTTCCCCCATTTCTTTCCCCCCATTTCTTTTCCCCCTTTAATCTTTTCCCCCATTTCTGTAAAATCTTTTCCCTCACTCAATTCCTTTTTTTTTCCCTAAATCAAAACACCCATAATCCTTTATTCATAGATTGAAAACTCTATCTAAAACGAAATAAATCAATCATAAACAAAATAAATCAATTGAAAACCCCAACATCAAGTTCTGATTCAAATGAAGTATTAAGAAACGAAGACGAAGACGACGAGCTCCACGAGCCTGGTTCTGATCCGTTTCGGTTTCTTTGAAATCGATATCCATAGATTAATGATGGAGATTTAATATGTGTAAAGGTATCTTTAAACTATGTGTTTATAGTGTGTGTGAGAGAGAGTGGGGAGGTGTGGTTGGATGGTGGATAGGTCAGTATCTGGAAAGGAAGATTGGAGTGGTAACTTGTGCATTAAGAGTTGTACATGAACTGACCCGCCACGAGACTCAACTGCCATTTGTTGGCTGAAGACAAACAACAGTTGATATATATCACGTATTTAATATTTCGATATGTTTTTGGTAAATTAGTTTTTTTAATGTTACAAGCAAACACTTGATACATGTTTATGGCTGGGTTTTCAATTGATTTATTTTGTTTATGATTGATTTATTTTGTTTTAGATAGAGTTTTCAATCTAGAAATGAAGGATTTTGGGTGTTTTGATTTGGGGAAAAAAAAGGAGGAAGAAGATGGATATGTATAAAGGGAAAAAAAAAAAGGCGAAATTACCTATTTACCCATCACATGCTAGGCATATGATGTATTTAACGGAATTTTTTAACGATTGTTAGTGGGAGGGACCAAACGTGCAACCAAAGATAGGGTCCAGGGACTGGGTCCGAAGGAATTTCGACCCAGGGACTGGACCCGTTGTTTTGGAACAAACACAGGGACCAATTATGTAATTAACTCTTTTTTTTATTATATATTAAGATAAGATTAAGATATCTATTTAATTCTTTTAAATATAATTTTGACTCACTAGTTTTAGCAAAATTCTAAAACGTAACACCAAGAATTATTCCAAGTGGACGTGTAAATATGTGCGGTAATCGTGTCGGCGTTATTTGTTGAATATTGACACCACGTCGTATGCTGTCACTCATACGTCAGCACTTAGCTAGCTAAATAGTTAAATTACTCTTTTTGTCGAATTTGACAAGACATGTGATTTGGATAAAATGATTAAAAAATAATCATTTTATCATGATTATCATGATTTATGGGTGTTACTGAAAAGTTTGAAAAATGTATTGGAAAAGAGGTATAAGTGATGTAAGATTTTGTTTTATATATATATACATAATTTGACTTACTTTATCGTGTGATTTTAGTTTTAGGTCAAATACTTTGAATATTGATTTTCTACATGATAATGTTATGATATTATAAAGATGTTTTGGCAAGGACAATGACTTTTGCTAAGTTTTTAGAAATCAAATACCGATAATTGAAAATCTTGTGTTGAAAAAAGTCAATGATAATATTTAACTCTAGTTTTCTACTTGTCAATTATTGTTTGCAATTGTCGGGGATGGCAATGGGATACAAAAAACTTATAATTTTTGGATAAAATCTGTAAGCTTTTACATGAGAATGCGTTCGTTAGTTAAGAAACATACTTCTTGGCGGGTTACGGGTGGGGCGCGGGTTTTATTTTAAATCTACAGGTAAACTTGACCCGCAAACCCGTATATAATACCCGCGGGTATATTCGTTCATCCGTAATAAGATATAGTATTGGATACTTAACTTAAGTCTAAATTAAGTACTTAACTTATTAATCATCGTTGCCATCTAGTTAAGTAAGTTTAATTATAATTTATAAAATAGTTTAACGATTTTCCTATTCGATTCTCATCTAAGGATGTTATAACTATTTGTAATTTCTTTATTTATTTGTTTATGTGTTTGTAAATGTGTGGTAGTCAAGTATGACACTCGTTTAGTTCAAATAACAGTTCGTTCTATGTTTGTAATTTGTTGAAATTTTCACTAAATCTTTGATAACGTTGTAATTTACATAAACTAAGGTTAATTGTTCAACTCGTAAATATAGTTTTATACAACTTGTGGGCATGGGTTAAAAACTAACCCGTCAACAATTACCCGTGGGTTTGTGGGTATAAAAAATCCGCGGGCACGGGTCATGGGTAAAAGGTGTCTGCGCCCACAACCCGCAGATGTTATCCCAATTGCAGCCATACGACGGTTATCAGATGCATAACCCGTACTTAGGATGAAATCGGGGCGAAACAACGGGTCACTCATTCAAGATCCACTAAAAAATCTATCTTGAAATTGACTTGATTTTTATCTAGTCAAGTCGAACTCAGCCTACTTGAGTAGTCTTTTGAACCAAGCTTGAGTATATACTCGATTCAAGAAGCTCATAAGCTTTACCAACCTTATGCCATTCGACATTTTTAACCTTTGTATATGTGAGTATCTACATAATTAGCATAAACTAACCGATTGTATTAAGTTGATTTTGAAATTTTCAAGCTAAGTTGGGCTTGAAAGTATGAGAGTTGATTAGTACTAACCTAATAAATATTATCATTTATATTTTAATATTGATAAATGAGTCAAGTGACCCGAATTAGAAGGTTTCAATAAGTTAATCTAATCAAATTTGAGTTGAAAATAGAATATCGATCGAATTCATGTCGAGTTTGGTAATTAAGTCGAGGTCGAGCTAGGAATTGTGTTGACTTGACTCTCTCGTGGACCTCTATTCACCTTCGCACATCAAACACCAATCGCCAGTCACCATGATCGAAGCTATAAACAATAAATTACTTGTAGAAAACATGTAAGTAGGGTGTTTGTTGTAAGGTATTTATAGGGACTATTAGTTTATTAACTTAACTTGAAAAAGGTAAACTAATACGTTTATATGATTAGGCTTACGAGCAAATGATCTCCAGCCTAGCTGGTTGTGATGCATCCGGTTTTATACCCATGTGGGCTGAGGTCGTGGGTTCGACCCTTGTGGTCGTCGCAATAGCGTAATTTAACCTATGCCTCTTAAGGCACGCATGGCGAATTTTCCCCTGGAGACGGGCTGGGTTTGCCCGCTTGGCGGAGCTCGAACCTGGGGTGCTCGTTGGAATATTACGAGTAGGCTCCGATGTACAATCATTTGCCGTTTCCAAAAAAAAAAAGATTAGGCTTACGAGCTTATTTAGACAATGAGGCACATCAACCCGCCTCGACGAGGTGTCCACCTGGCTAGCGAGCTCCTTCCTAACACCACACCATTCACCTTTAACGTTTCTGACCTCGGAGATGATGGTGGTGTCCGTCTGATTGCTTGAATAACCTCTCAGAGCTGTTCAAGAACACAGTGGCATTTTGTAGAAATTTGAATCCACACTCTTCTTATGGGACACACTTGGTACGGCTGTGTAATTTACTTTTTGTGTTACGATTATTTTTCGACAGTGTCATTTAATTCTAAATTACTTCACCACGATTAGGTCCAAACACTGTCTTCTTCAATTGTGCAATCCATTAGTTCTTTTAACACGAGTAATAATAGCAACTTCTAAAAGGCAAAAACTGTTGTTCGTCCTCGTTGGACCTCGGTTTGGATTCAATCACTAGAAAGTCGCGGAATTACTTTAAAGTGAATATATATTGGTGTAACACTCTAATAACCGAATGATTGATATTACTAAGCTTACGTAAAGGTTTACAATACGACTAATATCAAATACAATCGATTACAAAGACTTTAGACCGCTCGAGATGGTTGTTGCGCAAAGAAAACAACCACACTGAAATCTGCTTCTCGTATGCATCTATGGCAGATTACGACCATCAACCGACTCAATCTGGAGCTATGATCGGTTGCAACGATGATCATCTAACTGAAATCCTTTATAGGCTCCCTGTTACCTCTGTCCTTCGATTCAAATCTGTATCCAAACATTGGCAGTCACTTTTGAGTCAGCGTAGTTTCAGTGTTCTGCATGACAACAATTCCAAACTCTCGTGGTCTTTTCTTTCGCAATTTGTATATTCCTTTTGATGTTGAAAACAGAAACTGTCCTTCTCTTCGTAGGCTCGACTTCTACTCTGATCTTTCTGGTATTAGAATTGTGCAATCTTGTAATGGATGAATGTTGTGTTGCGGCGATAAAGGGGTAGAACGTGTTGGTCAATACTACATATTTAATCCCACCACCAAGCAATTCGCAATCATTCCATCACTCCCTGGAGGTCAGAATGTTCGTAAAACTATCCTTTTTATGGGTTTAGCTTATCATCAAACAAATCTTGTTCACTACAAAGTTGTTTGTCTTCGTTGCGCAAATCTTGATGAGGAGCAGTTTTCAGGTCCAAATCTACTCATCGCTTAAGGGGAAATGGAAAATTTTAGATCAATCTTTCTCCGCTCCATATAATACGCCTTTCAACACAGATGTTTATTCGAATGGAGCTATTCACTGGTCTCCCTCTTGTCTTAATCCATTGTACTTAAACCTCTAGGCGGAAGAGCTGCAAAATTTGCCTTTACCACCACTGATGGCGGTGAGACTATTTGGAGGTTATCGAGATGGAGCAATGCCACTTTACTTTGGGGAATCTCGAGGCCATCTGCATTTGGTGGAGACCGCCCAAGGCAAGAATCCTTTAAACCTGATCGTGTATGAAATGTTGAGCGATCATTCAGGCTGGTTTGTCAAGTACTAAGTGGACCTAGATGAGCTTCCAACAGTTTACCCGGAGATGATAGATAGCTAACAACATCCATCGAGCCCCCGTTACTATGACCTTGAAGTCTTTGATGTGGTTCGAGGTCAAGAAAACGAGGATACATTCATAGTTGTGAAAATTCCTAATAAGATCATAAGGTACAATGAGTTTGGCAAAAGTTAGAAGGAGATATATGATCTGAGAAACTTATCAAAGGAATAATCAAATACTCGAAAGTGCATCGTTATACTTTGAGGAACATCAATCATGATTGAACAAATTCAATGGAATAAAATGAGAAATTTTGGTCAAAAGCTAAAACAATGTAAAAGAAACTGGAACATTAAACCTTTTACAGAATGCAAACACCGAAAACATGAAAATGCCGAAAAATTGCAAACGAAGTTATTTATTGATAAAGAAACAGACATTTAAATGGAATAACAACCAGGTCTAGAATTTATGAACGGCATCTAAATCTCCACGGTGATCTTCTTGATAATATATTTACCACTTACAGGTGCATAGACAAATATCTCTCGAGTTTCCAGAGAATCGTTGGGCATTTTTAAACATTTAATCTGTTCCAAACATCTTTTCCCCAGATTTCCATTGAGATCAATGTTCATACAGCGACGCAAATCAAGTGTTTCAAGGTGACGACAACCATTTATAATTTCCTGTAGCCCGCTATTCCACATTTTGCTCCTTATGAGTTCAAGGTGCCTTAACTCGTGAAAGTTTTTCCCAATTGCTATAGCTATCTCATTAGAAATCCTTATAGTCCCCACATCGCTTTCTCTCACCCAGTTTTCGTTATCTTCTTGATTCAATTTTAGTGTCCTTAGCATTGGGCAATAACGGCCAAGAATTACAATTGCTTCTGCAGAAATTTTGGTTGCGTAAAGGTCGAGTTCCTCCAGTAATGGAACTTTCTTCAAAGCTCTAGTCCAGCCTCCATACAAATCATAAAAGCCGCATTCAACTTTTAAACGTCTAAGCTGACTTGATCTGTTAAATAAACATAAACAGTTAGTATAAAGGAAAAGCACATAACTCACAGTCACAGCTTCTTTGGATTTGACTACGAAACGTACACAAAGTCAATTACAACATATATATATACTCGCATACCTATTAACAATATGCAGAAGAAGCTCAACGTCGCCAAAATGTACAATGGTAATATCAGCCAATTCGCCTTGGCTTCTATCGATAGCATTTGTACACATATCTTCACGTGTTTGTTTTTAACGATAAGTTAGATTAGAAAAGTCCATATGAATGACCCTCCACAAAGCAGGGTCGTGTTTACAGATTTTATACCAAGCGTTGCATACTTTCTGGGTATTCTCAAGTATATCAACGGCACCAATTCTGAAGAGTATATTCGACATTATATCTGACGGGAGCTCTGACCAATTCCTTGTTGGTTGCTCCACCTCAGATTGCTGTTTTGGGTTTTGTAGATTTAAATTTGATGTCGATGCCATTCTCACCTTAACAAACAAAAAATAACATAGTCCAAAACATTTAACATGATATTCTAGTCATGAAAACTGTTATTAATTCTACGTCATGTATCAAATGATCATGGGCTATGTGCATGAAAGTGTAACAAACTTTCCCGTTTTGCTATTGGATATTTTCCCGTTTTGCTATTGGATATATGGAACTCTCATGAGTCATGACCTCTTTTATTGTGTATCCAACTTTTATTATTTCAAAAACAATATATGAACCGGATTTTTCTCTAGAAATTTCCTATAATTATAGTTATACGTCACTAAAAATCCAACTCGTAAGATCATTTCTGTAGATAAGAGTTGAATATACATAATATATAAAATTTAGGCAAATTAACGATCATAGACGATAAGGATGCGAGAAATACCAACATGAAATACAAAATTTCTTTAAGAAAATTCATGGATTTTAAACATACCGTTGGGAATTTTTCGCACACTAAGATTGCAAGTGATACTAAACTTGTGTTTTTGTTGATGATTACTTTACAAAAACAAATTATTTATTTTAATGAATTCACGTAAAAGCTTAAGTTTGATTACCTAACAAGTTAATAGTGGTGAATAATTTAACCTTTAATTAGCACTCGAGAAAGTAGAACATAACTTGGCTTTGTAAGGTTTTAAGGGAGCCCGTAATGTATTACTTGAGATTATTTGTATTTGCTTGAAAATATTACATATAAAGTGGTAACATTGGAAGGGGTCGAGCACCCTTTAATCCCCCTTGTCTCTGGCTCTCTGCCACTGACTTTGTATATCTGGCGCACCCATAATGCTTGTTTGATTAACTAAATGGTGTTGGGAGTTTAATTTTCTTAATCATTGCTTTGATTTTTAGGGTGATGTCGAGATTGTATCCTGTCAAGTAGTCGGTAGACCTCAATTACACTTTAAGAACCTTCTCTATTTGATTTGCTCGTTACTTTGCAAACTTCTTTTGACGGTATTTTTCTAACATTGCGAGCTTATCTTGGCAATATTGTTGTCGCCCTATTTAGATTGATTATATTTAACTCTTCTAAAATCTCCATTTCATGACGGGTTAAATAACAAAAATTAAATGTTTTTTTCCCATAGCTCCTGTTACCGACGGTCATGCAACTTCTTCCACCTCAGAGTTCTTCCAACATTGCGTATCTGAGGTCGAAGATATTATAGGTGTTTGACTAGAAAAGTTTGGTTCGTTTTGAAGAAGTTGACTCATAGTTCCTTTCGCTGTCTTTCATAATTTACCACACCCTTCATGAGTAAACACTAAACAGTTCAACACTCTGCCTTTAGCCTATATTTTGTATGTGTGGAGCTCGTGATCTTACCATCATCGTCACCCATTTCTCCAATGATTTCTCGAATTCTTGTAGCAATCGTTAATTGTTAATTAAACGATGCCACGTTGGTATTTATATCTTTAAACTTTGAGGTAATTATGTTAGTGTTGATAAAAAAAACAATGGAGTTGATTAAAGTGTAAATGTGAGTCATTGTGCATATTTATCTTCTTTTGACCACTTGCTATTTTTTGACTAGCAACTGAATAGGTATTAGCCACCTAACTTTTTCTCGAGTAAATAGGGATAGCAAGGGACGAGAAAAACCCCATAACCGAGCCCAGCCCAAAAGTATCGACAATAATCAAGTCGAGCTCATACCTCAAAATAATATCTAGATCGAGCTCAAGTTGGATTTCTCGACTCAACCAGGCTCGTTTTCACCCCTAATCACAAGATATTATGAAATCCATTCGAACCATATGGACATCCAAGGTTATTTACTGTATTTCAAATTTCAAATGAACATAAAGGTAAACAGATCAACTCAAAAATGTAAACAGATCAACCTCACCCGGCCACTCTTTTATCCTTTTACGCATCTTTGATAAGGGGATTCCATATTGAGGCCATTACAGGATGCATAAACTAATCAAAGAAAAATAGGCGTACACACCTTTCAGTTTTTCAGACCTTAGTTGACTCTAGTAGCCACTAGCCATATCGTCTAAATGGCTGTTCACTAGTACTTTACGTTAACAGGCTGATTGTGTGAAACAAATTAATCGAGTATTTGAGATATTTTCTTTCTAAGTTAGACAACTAGCAGCAAAAAGATTACTATATAAAGACATTAAACGGGAGCCGGTACAAGGGGTTGAACCCTTTATACAACATGAATGCATGACATGACAAACGCCAACTCAATGTTTGACTCCAACAAAACACAAACCTACTTCGGCCTGCGCCTGCAGCTCTTCTAGAACTTTTACCAGATGATCCCTAGGTATGTTTGTGTCCGCCTTATCTTCAAGCATTTTCCGTAATCTTCATCCATGCACATAACAAAACAATGGAATATTATAAGTATGGTACTTCTTCAAACACTAAAAAAGACGACAGTTTGTGAATATTAGCAACTAGTAACCGTTAACATCCTTAGAACATGTTCTTTTTTATATTTAGATTAAAAATCAATGAAGTTGCAATGCGTAATAGCTACAGCCATTTCCATTTTCGGTATCACATATCCATTACAGCATTTTCCTACACTTCAAGATCCCAAAACCTGTTTTCTTGTCCAACCTTATCTGTGTTGTCATTATAGAAGGGTATTTTAGACAGTTACAGATACAAAAAAACGCTTGAGCTTGTAGGCTTTGAGTGATAGAGGGGTACAAATTTTGGATGATTATTTACTGTCGAGAACAGGTTTCCTTGCAGAATACGAAGTCAAAATTAAACTAGTCATCTGGAGTCTGGTCAAATGTGAGTTGGGGCATTGTAATGATTTTTATGGAAACATATTCGTAATCTAAGTCTAAAATAAGAAATCACAAAACCTTGCATGACATATTATGGTGGGAGTCCCCATAAGAAGCTTCATACAATTTCAAAATTGCCGCATATTCGCGACATGTGAATAGGTTGTCCAACAAATTTAAAATCATCCCAATATCCCATATGCACATAACTGGTCCGTAGCGATTAAACTATTTGTCAAATGTCTAAAAACGAGTAGGTTTACCCCGCGCGTTGCGGCGGGACTAATATAAACAAATGAAAGAACCGAATATAAATAACTCAAAAAAAAAAAATTTAAAAGTCATTATTTTAACCAAGGTAAAAAAACACGTAAAAAAGAAGGCTTTAAGTCGGTAAAAAAAAATGTATTAAAATGGTCCCAATCATTATTTTTTAACCAAGCCGAGCCGGGCAACCTGATTGGTTGTATCGGCTTGTGAACAGTGACATGAGTTTTAAATGGATACCCAAAATAAAGCATGGTAAAAGAAGCTAGGTGGACGATAATCAATAGTCTCGATAAATCCGTAACTATGATAATCAGCTACTAGGTAATATGAACTTCCATAACCAATATAGGAGATGCTTGCAATTTTCATGAGACTGGCGGACCATATAACTAACAAGAAAAGGTTATACACATCCTATAAATGAAACAGAACGGGTCAAATTGGTCAAACTGGTCAAAAGTTGTGAAAATAAACCTCATTCATTCGTTTGACCGATTACCCAACTCACCAATTTTGCAACCTACTGTCATCGGAGTGGTGCATAGATAACTTTCGACACAAGGATAGCATGAGAATGTAATAAAATGTGGTCATAAAGTATGTGTACCTTTGAACGATTGCAGTATCTCCATGACCTGAGCAAAGAATTAGCATAGCATTGCTAGGTAAATTGGCGTGAATATTTTTAATTCTAGAATTCAAGCGACTAAGAACGTCCTTCAAATCTTGTGTGACAGTGTACTTGATGCTTTTTTTCCCCTTGGACTTTGTATTGCATGTAAGTAAAGCTATCATCTCGGACAGTTTTTTACTCAACGCCTCACCATCCTCTACTTGTTTTTTGTAAAAAGAAGTAAGCTCTGTAAACTGGGCCCACACGAAATGAACTTTGTCGTTTTTTACCTGTAGTCACACAAGATAATGTAACGAACTCCAAACCACAGTTTTTGCCACCTCAAAATTTAAGATAAAAGATAGAAATATATACGAGTACAATACCTCCTTGATGGTTTTGGAAAGCGCTTCATCATCAGAAGTAACCGGAATGGAATGCGATAATTCCGAAGCATATCGTTTCACTACATATAAGTTATCGACAAAAGATGATACCTTGCCGGAATCATCCAAAACTGTAAGGAATTTTTTCCGCATAAATGATGGTGGTCGACCAAAATCAGGTCCTATTTCAAATTCATCACATTCCGGCCATGTAACCGAGAGAAAGGGTTAGAATGCCTTTCCGTGATAATGATTAGAAGTGACTTAATTTTTAAGCGCTAAACAAGTAAAATATACCATGTTTGATCTTTAAGAAGGCTAGATCCATTGCAGCTTGTGCATCCTCAATACTATCATGTCCATTCCCGGAATCTTGTATCTCTCTGGAGAGAAATCTTCTAGTGAGCACACGAAGAGCAATTTTATATGTTCCGCCACGTGAATGTTTGTATAAAACAGCAGTGTCGATCACCAAACTATGAGAGATTTTCAATGCTAATAAATCATTCTCCAGGGAATGTCCAACTAAATATGTTTCTTTATTCACAAGTTGTAGAAAATCTTCCTGAAATACGAAGCACCGTTAGTTAAATTACAAGTTAATAAAGCATTAAACGTCTTAATACAGCAGCAGAAGGCAGCCATAAAGCTAGACAACAGAAGTTAACGAAGGGGAAACCTGAACGTCTTTAAGTGTGGTTGAGACTCCATCCATCATCTCACGTGTTATTCCACTATACCTGAATAAACAAGAAACCACTTGAACATTTATATTATACGTGTTTGAGCGTGTATATGTACGAGTTTCTATGTGTACATACAGCACAGAGTACCTGGTGTTGTAATCAGTTATCGCATTTGTTGGTTTAACCAATTTATCCAGCAGAACCTGGAAAACAAACATATTAAGCCATGTGCGTAAGGAGTATATATATGTTGTTAGTTTATGTTTTAATACATGCAAAAATCAGGATAACGGTATTACCTTTCCTCTAAAATCTATCAGTGTTAATCTTGTGAGCTCGAACCCCTCACTTGTGATACACTGAATAAAAACAAAAAATCGATAAGCTTTTCACCAATGTATTGCAACAAACCATACCGGTCTGCATTTTTTACTCGAAAATGAAAATTCAAAATAGAACCCAAATGGCTATATATACAAAAATACGAGACGAATAATATCTTTATATGACAGAACGACGTTCTTACCATTTCACAATCAACTCCCACCATTTCATGGGTGGGCTTCCCGGATGGTGCAGGAAGAGTTGAAACAAAACCTGTAAGTATTTTAGCCACAAATGAATAAAACGACTTAAAAACATTCAGATAAATAAATAAATACAACAGCCACAATTAATAAGTTAAAGAATATATATATATACAACCTGGTTGATCATGGATATACCCATTATCTTCTAATTCCCTTTCTGTAAGAGTATAATATGACATGGGAAACGGGACATTTTTCACGAGCTCAGCAAACGATATATCAAGGCGATTAGAACATGTACCTGTTAAAAACAATTATCATGTCAAATACTAGGGACGTGAGCAATTTTATGGTTAGAGAGCGAAGTTATCATATTCCTTACTTGATTCAGATATCGATTCGGATTCTTTAATAGTTTTTTTTAGGTTCCCTTTTTCTCTTAACCTTGCACGTAAGAAGTGCATTTATAGTCTGCATTCCATCTGATATACAGCTAGCACAAGAGGAAAAGTACGAGATAATTGCTATGTGAATACAAACTTGCGATAGTTAAAATTAGATGCGGCAAAATGGGTAGAGATTCAATAACGGGTCATTTTTCAATACGGTTTGAAACAGTCTGTAATTAGCATGTTAACTGTGATAAAAATAAAACCCAAATCAACGGATTCATAATATTGAATTTGAAACGGAATAGTAAGCATGTCTAACCTAGTTGCTAGCAGCGCCCTTGGAATACCGCAGCATTCTTTAAAACTGTGTAGAATTTTAGACTGAGAGAGGTAGATTGCTGCATCAAGACCAGGAACATAAAGCATAACGACTTTTGGAATCAGAGGTTTGTTCTGTTGAAAAAGATAAATGTATGATTACAACAATGATAACATAAACTAATTATGTGAAGCGTAATGATGATTGATGAGTTGCTACCTTAATGAAAACCCATGACGGCATATATCCGTCAGCAAGCACCCATGTAATAAGCCCCTGAACATCCTGTCACATTTACAAAAACCATACGTAACAAACACGTTTTCAAACTCGAAAATGGATAGATAATTATGTGAGTTTTAAAACCGACTTACTTCGATGCTGAGAGTTGAGTTTGCTTCTGGTGTCTTAAACTCCACATCAGCTTTCGCCTAAATTATATCCAAAACAAAAGTTCATGCTAATTATAATCAATTATTCAGCGAACTACTTTGCGGGTTTGTTTGGCCTAGCTTATTGAAAAGTGCTTATGCTTATTAGCTTATGAGTTTAATAGCTTTTTAAGCACTTTTCAAAATCTGTTTGGATTAACTTTACTAGGATCAATGAACCAAATAGTAAAGTTAATATGTGAATTAAAGCGAAAAATGAAGAATAACCTGGGGACCGTAGATATCGAAAAATGCATTATTTGGGGATTTTTCTTCTTCTTCTTCTTCTTCTTCTTCTTTTTGGGGATTGTTTATCTGAAAACTCATTGACAAAAATCAAAAGTGTACAAGGACGATGAATGGGTGGAGTTTTAGGGGTTTTGCGGGAATGGCCTTAACCTAGTTTTTAATCAATTTAAATTTTTAATCAATTTACGCTTATATACATATTTTGATATTTTGTATCGGAAGATTTTAGAATAACAATGTTTTTATTAAGCGATTTTACAAAGTAAATTAGTATCGAATAGACGTATTTTTTTTATTTTAATAACAATTAAATGGAATAGAGAATGCATCTATATATTGTAAAAGTGTGTGAAATGAAAAATTATTTGCTGACATTATTAGTCTAATCTAGCGATTGAAATCAAAGAAGCTAACTTATCTAACGGATTTTACTTCGTCATTTGACATTTAAGCTATCTCTTTTATTATATAAAGATTAAGATTAAGATTAGAATATATGCGTAATTTACCTGAACTTAGACAACTCTCATTTTTTTAATAGTTGTACAAATAGACATTAGACATAGTTAGTACGTCAGTAGACACCAAAATAACTAAAAACTGACAAAATCTTAACAATAAATTATCAAATTAAGTTTTTCTAAACTCAAATATTATATATACTTAGAACATAATAATAATAATAATAAATTGATTTAAAAACCATCTCCTTCTGAAAAAACCCTAGGCTCCCCTTTGATCTCTCTGGTCATGTTCCTGTGGAACTTTTGTCGTCCTGTTCATTCACCGGAAAAATCGCTACTAAAAGCATATCTTCTTCACAATACGGTTGGTTACTTAAACAATTTATAATTTTCAGATTTCATATTATATATCTATCTATATCTATATTTATAAAAATGATTTTTATATCTATTTTTGAAAAAAACCTTTTTTATTCATATGGCCCCATCACTCCACACAGATCTTTGTCTCACTCTTCGTTGCTTAAACGACCAACATACGTTTTTTCTCCTAACCGCCTATTGCCTTTGTATTGACATTTGTTTCATATATAAAATGGATTCATAACCTCTATGTTTATGGGTCACGATGATACCAATAGTCCAAATAATTATTAGTGAAATCATATAATTGAAGTATTTTTTTAGTTTATTTATTGTATGTATGTATTAATCGCCAAACTAGCCCATTTGACCAATTATTTGTGTATTCTAAAATTGGGATATAGATTTCCCCAAAAAAAAAGTTCATCCTAATCTTCACACAACGATCGATCTCATTTAGCATCTTTTTCAAGATTATGTTTGATTAAATTATTCAAATGTTGTTGGGGTTCGATCAAAATCAAAGCAAAAGTTCTCAACTAAAAATGTAGCTGAAAGTTTACGTTGTCAAGGTGAAATAAGCACAAAGAGGTGGTCAATAATCAATATCACAAAATCAAGTTATAACAAAAAGAGTGTCTCATGCATGAATACTTTAACTAATAAAGTATTTACTCGAAAGACTATTTTCGTTGAAGATACCCTTTACCCCACTATTTTAATTATTTTCATCCCTAACCTGATTAATACACGAAAAACGTAGATTATTCAATAGTTCCATGAAAACATGTAACAAAATTTTGTAAGCTTAACAAAGTGAGGAGAGTAATGAACTTGGACATCATATCGCACAATAGATAATGGGAGACAATGGAAACTCAATATGTGACGTCGATAACTCTTCTACTCTACTAGCCATGTATATCCTTAATGTTGCTTGACAGAGTCGCATGTCCTTGGATGGGTCATTCAATCCTCACTAGAATTGATCGATATATGGCTTTTCGTTTTTGATAAGCCACTTCATAAGCCTTGTTTGGTTCAACGTGCTTATGAAAAATATAAGCCCCAAAACATAAGCCACTTGAAATAGCTTATGAAAGGGGCTTGAGCTTACGGTAAATAAATTGATATAAATATCCCTCATTTTAATTTAAGCATATACTTTATATACCCTTTTATGTCTTTTTACTCTAATAAGCTCTAACTCCAATTACTTTATAAAAAATGTTTTTCATCTTTATATATAAGTTCTAGGTCCGACCATAAGTTCAAGTTCAAGCTCCAACCTAAGCTACAACTCAAACTATTTACGCCAAATACACCCCGAATAACAAAAAAGTTTGATGAAATTGATGATCTTATACAAGTTCTAAATAGATTTAAAAAGAATTCAAACTATTTGATGATGATTCGTGGACCGAACCAATGTTCCCAGAACCAGTCACTCTGTTTAGTTGCAACTCTTTATTATTTATGGGATTACCTATCTATAATCTATAGTATATATTAAACGAGATGCATCAAAAGACACTTGTCGAACTCTTGATCATTAGTTTAAAAATTAATTTTAAATTCTTAGATTAAAATGATGATGTATATGATATCATCATTATATATTTTCAATTGGATCCTTTCATTTTATAATAGAATTTTAATCCTACAAATTTATAAATCCTTAAAAAAAAATAGAAGGATAGTATTATTTTAATTTTAAAATATCCTTTATATATTAAACTTTTTTATAGAAAAATTACATACTTAACTCGAGTTTTCTTTTATACTTTTACTATGAGACAAGATCAATCTCGCCAAATATTATAATTGTTTTATTAGATTTTATATATTATCTTCCATTTTTTTTGATAAATTTCTCTGCATAAACACGATAAATAAACTAGTACTACTTTATAAATCACATGATCTTCTTTAAATTTAAGTTTTAAATTTAATGAAACACGATCATGATCATTTAATTAATTTTTCTCAAAATCTAGCTATAAAATATTTTAAATTAAATAAAATAAAAATAATTTAATAAATAAAGTTTTATAACTCCTTAATAAATTAGTTTTAATATACTTTAATCTAACTCATTAATATTAATATATATTAATATTAATATTAATAAGAAGAAAATTTTTATTAATATAAAAGTTTATTCAAGAGTTTAATATATGAACTGAAAACACAATAAGCAAATTAATATATTTATTATCTTTATTATAAACATTTAATTACATAAAATAAAAAATAATTAAGAGGAATAGGATTATATACAAATAGGATCAAAACTAGAAACAGTAAAAACATTCTTAAAACCCATTTAATAAAAATCCAAATTTTAAATTAACATACCTAAAACATAAATAGCTTTTAAAAAAAACTAATTATATTACTAGAATTGACATTTAATTAACTTTTCATAGAATATCCATTTGATATAGTTTTGACAACAATTTTTGTTTTAATATAAAAAATTGTATCTAACATTTTGAAAAATGCATCAAAGTTTTTGAAAAATGTATCTAACTTAAAGTAATCTTGTTTTGGAGTTACAAAAAACCCTAATATTTATTTATTATTTTTTTTAACATAAAAAACTTATAAAAGTTATTTAAATAGGGATCTCCAAATAAAATCTTCAAAAAAGTAATTTTTTCAATAAGATTTTTTTTATTGTTTTTGTGGTGTTTTTTATCGTTTTTATATTTATGTTTGTTTTTACATAAACCTTATCCATAATTAAGATATTAACATTTATAAATATGTAGAATAATACAGCAAAAATAATACATTCATAGATAACAGCTAATTTAAAAAATATTAGAATTTTTAAAAAGAAAAAAACATATCATTATTACGATATCGTGTTTAATAATAAACTATTTTTAGAAAAATAAGTTTCCATGTTAGGAGGTTGTACCCCCTAGTGGAGGTCTTGGGTTCGAGCCTCCAGGGGTCCCTCCTTAGGTGATTATTAGGAGATTTAGAACTAACTTTGGTGTATGGTTCGTGGGTCGCATGTGCCCCGAATCACTAACATTTGCCGTTTCAAAAAAAAAGAAAAATAAGTTTCCATGTTTGAGCATAAACCGATGATCTCAAGAGGATGAACAAAATGAGATCCCCAATTGAATCCTTTTTATCAATTTTCCTTAACATTCATCCTCACGAAACCTACACCGTTTTCTACTCCACCTCCACTTTCTTCTTCGTAAGTCATTGGCAAGCTTACTAAGATATTTTGGATTATGTTTCATAAGTCCGGATTTTTTGGCTTTATTACTGACATAATAATAAACAGTAATAAGTCAATAAACCGTTACACTATATGTAAAAAAACGTGTAAATTACAAAGTACTGTTTGTTTTTATTGTTAGTTTCAGTAGGAAAATTATGTTTGATTGTGATAGATGCAGTTAATTTGATGTATCGAGTAATGTTAGGAAATTATGTTTTGATTGTGAATTTTGTGATGTATTGTAGGTATTGAGTGCTTATTTTGTGGTTTTGCCGTTACGCGATGAAGGTGCGATATCATTAGGCATAGGTAACATACCTGGACTGTTTCTCGGTTCGTTGATACTTACACTCATTGCTGCTCCTCTTTCCACACTCATTTTTTCCTTACCTAATCTTCCTAAACCTAAGGTACAATATCCTCATTTCTATTATATGTTGCTACTTAACGACTTAAAGCAATAGCTATATTTATCATTAAGCCGTTATAGAAGTTGTTTGTCGGTGACTTTTGTCCCCTTTCTCTTTTAGGCAGTCTTTTTATCTGGAGTCTTGTTTAATGTCATAGGTGTAAATTAGTCGTTGATTGCCATTGTAACTCTCGACTCCATACATCATTCTGTAATAAGTTTCTGTTGAATTCCAGGCTTTGGTCTTGATATACAGGTTTTTCAGTGCAAGTCTTGTGCTGTTTTTCATTTTATGGGTGCTGTCTTCTCCTGAAAATACGTTTCCCAGCTTCAAGGTAAAGATAAAATCTGTTTTAACTAGTGCGGAAGATACTTTTTCTTACATTTGCATTGGGTAATCCTGTATATTTGTACGTTTTTAGGGTTTCCTTTCCATGCAATCAACCATAAAAGAGGATTTAAAGGTTGAAACTCGACCTGCTTCTACAAATCCTCCCGATTGGGACAAGCATGGATGGTTTTATATTTCTGTGAGAATAAGCTTCTTCTTATGGGTACCCACTGCTCTTTTTGAACTCGGTTTTACCTTATCAGTTTTTGTCACTGATGGTCACAAATAAAAAAGGGTATTGTTTGGATGTGCAATGTTAATAGTGATTGTGTGATTTTGAATAAGAAAAATCCAATAATCAGCTGTATAAAACCAGATAAAGAAGTAAAATCTAAAAGTTTGAATTTTATATTTCAGTTTCAAACGGTAATTTCCCGTATTCCCTGCAGGTTGCTCTGCTAAATCTTATAACTATATCTTCAACATGGGCAAGAGTCACTGATGTTATGGACAACGAGGTATGTGATAGTGATACCATTTTCTAATGCTCTCTTTGTTACTGTAGTCGTGCACGCTTTTAATTCCATCTTGTATTCAGTCAGGTTCAAGACTGTTTGGATTTATTGGTGCCGGTGCTACTTTTGGTCAGCTTTTCGGTTCATTGTTTGCCACAGGAATGGCCTGGTTGGGTCCATGTATGTGTGTTCTCTCTTTTTCTGGAAAATACTTTTTGCAACTAATCTGCCTATTTTGACCTCACTTATTCGAACTCGGGTTGCCAGATCTCTTCCTATTTGCTTCTCTCATGATAGAACTTGCTGCCCAGTCATCCAAAAGGATTAATAAAGAAATATCCGATCCTTCAGAAGAACTAATGCCCTTCAGGTTTTTATTTGATTTTAAGTATTATAATGTTTTTTTGCACCATTGGTAACACATAAATTAGATTCTTGAGTTTCCGTCTTTGTTTTGTTTTCTAGAAAGACCGAAATTGATCAACAAGATAAAGCCAATGAAGTAGATATATCTGATTCTAAAGAATCTTCATCAACAGCTCCTAGTTCAACTATTGACTCAACAAAGCCTCGGTTATGGGTTTTATTGGACGGATTTTGGCTTATATGGTCATCAAGTTATTTGTTGTGGGTGTCATTATTCTTGTGGCTAAGTGCAGTGACCTCTTCCTTCTTCTATTTTCAGGTAGAAATAAGTCTTATTTGTATAGGTGGCAAAATGAACGGGCCGGGTAATGTTTCAAAACTGTTAATTATTGATACGGGTTGGGTTGGATTATCCTGAAACGTTTTTTTGACTAAAATATATTTTTTTAAACAATAATGTGTAAAACATGGTTACAAAATTTGAATTATTTGATTGAAAAACTATTTTTTTGGTATAATGATTTTCAAATTTTTATGCATTAAGAATTCACTGAGGGCTACTTTTGACCCGTTAGACTCATTTTATCATTTTGCTGTTTAGCTCATTTGTCTGATTTTATCTGCTTAACCCGTTATTGATAAAACATATCCCTCCATTTATAATAAACGGGTCGAATTTGCAAAATGTTGGTACTTATTTATCTTATTACTTTCAACTGCAGAAAGTAACAGTGATTGCCTCAACTGTTACAACCCCTACCGGAAGAAGACGATTATTTGCGCAGATCAATAGTTTTATTGCTGTTTTTATCCTGGCTGGCCAGCTTACATTAACGGTATCCTATCTGTGAAATTTAGCTCTCACTGTAGAGTTCTTCCGAAGTAACATTATTTAGTTCCCTAGTGTAAAAAAGCCGAAATAATAATAATTGAAGTTTGGAAGATCTAGGGAATTTGGACAAATCGTTAAAATGTAAATGCAAAATCAATCATTGTACTTGACACTTATTGTTTAGAATCACTCATTCTACCAGAGTTCAGTTTTTGTTTTTAGTTTCTTTTGGCATTTTTCGAAGATTTTTTTTTTTTTTTTTAGTTCCCGTAATAAAGAATGATATTCTGCAAATGTAATTTTCTATTTTTGTATTACAGGGTCGGATTCTTACTGTAGCTGGGATTACTATTGCTCTTTGCGCTGCACCATTTACCGCATTCCTTAATTCAATTGCTATTGCCATTTGGCCGACTTATGTAGCAGTTGCTATCTCAGAGACCATTAGGAAGGTTTATCTATATCCTTCAAGCTGCTATATTAGTCGATCGTTATATTATAATGTGAACCAAAAGCTTTTTTAAAAATTTATATATTGAAAATGTGTGGGACAGGCAACAACTTGAACCAGGTTGGCCCAAAACACTTTTTTTTGTCTGAAAGTTCTGAACCTTTTTGAAACCATTTAGTAGGTCATACGATCACAAAAGTTATACTATCACAATAATGTTGAAGTTTTTTTTGAGGATTTAGGAGATATTGTTGATTAAAATTACATTTGGCCAACATGTTGAATCGTTTTCTTTTTTGCTACTTTTTTTTAACCCATGCTGCTCGTTAAAGATTAACATAACCCAAATTGGCCCTTATAAGTAATTGGGTCAAAGTTGTCACCTCTGTTGAAAATATATGAATTTCTTGTAACTATTGCTTCGGTAATAGTATGTTGTATTATAAGTTAAAAACAAAAACTCCCATAATAAAAATTCAGCACTACAAGGTAAAGCTGTTCATGCCCGCATTGAACATGCAAAGAAGACCAGTGGATCCTGAAAATAGTAGCTAATTAGGACATTCTTATAGTTTCTATCGATTTAGAAAAGACTAAGCAGACAAATAAACCTCAACTTTCATAAATGTTTCTTTCTTATATTAGATTTGAATATCGTGCTTTAACACTCTCTTGTTTGGTGTTTATATAGATTTGTTAGTTAAATCCAATATCTTTTAAACCTTCCTGTTTTTGCATAAGGATGAAGCAGGACTACAAGCGTGTAATTGATCTTTTTGCAGGTGGTAACCTATGTTATAACTAGACCAGGACGAGAATTACTATTTACTGTTGTCTCACAGGATGAGAAATACAAAGCAAAGGTACAATCCATCCCCATTCTCGCTCCCACTTTGGGCAACTTTCAACTTGTTTGACCCGTTTCCGTTTTATCCAGTCTTAAATGTTTGATCCGTTAAAACATATAACTCAAATTGACCCGTTTATAAGTAAATGGGCCAAAATTGCATATATAACACGTCTTTCATTTTATACATATTTCTGCAGGTATGTATAGATGTTCTTGTCCAAAGGTTCGGAGATGCTACTGCAGCCGGAATGTACAAGCTACTTCATAGCACACTCGACAGCAAAATAACCCACATATCTCTTTATGCTTTGCCTGTATGCACATGCTATCAACTTTTACTTTTTTTATGCTCTGCTCTGTAGACCGCGAAAAAATAAATAAATAAACTTATACACATTTTTTTATATCTTCATCAGGTCTGCATTATATGGGTACTTACAGGATTCCATTTGGGACGCCGACAAACACAACTAGCCAAGTCGCAGAATCTCTCGTTTTCCTAAAACTCCCATTGTATATCAGGTAAATTGTCAACTGTTGTGCCATAGTTTTTCATTATTTTTTAGGTTATATTGTTAGATCTCGAATAATATATCAGGATTGGAATGAAATTTAACATGAATTATTCAAAGCATTGCTTCCACACACATAATAGATTACAATACATGTATGTATATGTACTATATAATAAAGCATTTAAGTCGTTGATTTATAAGAGTTTTTTCTTTTTTATTATTTTTTGTTCGTTAAATATAATCTTTAAATGTTATTATGATCACGAATCAATCACACTTTCTTCGGGTTAAGAATATTTTTTTATGGAGGCTAATTTATCACGGTTTAAAAAATGGTTAGATTTTTGTTATTTTTGATTTTTTGCCCCTTTAAAAATCAATCCGAAAAAATTGACGTTTTACTTTGCCCTCCACGCAAGCTTCGCTCCCACTCCCACGTAAAAAAAAAAAAAAAAAAAAACTTACAGCTCCGCCCCTGGTATATTGTATAAATATTGTAAATGTTTTTATATCAGTTTTGGAATATTAAAACTATTTATATTTTATTATTTGTAAAACATACATGTAGATGAGTCAATGGCTTAATAATCATATGGACAACTTTTGTCCACATGTGTAGCTACTTTCACCTCACAAACCTCCAACACATTTCTTTTTACAAAGTGTGCTTATCATAGTTGACGTGAAAAAACTTTTGCTCGGATATCGTTTATGACAGGGACGATTTATGCAATTAATAAGTATAAACCTATTAGCACAAATCGTCTTTACAAGATGCGATATCCTTACAAAAGGTTTTCTACAAAGATGATATATACACACTTTCAAAACCTTATCAATGAAACTTAAAATCCAAACAAACGGTAGGACAATATATGGAATTAACTCCATTCGAATAAGTGAAATTATGCCGAGAGATTAGATATGTGACACATACCGGAGATTGATTCTTGAATGTCGTTTTTAATGGGAATAAAAAGTCATTTCATGTCTTGGATAATTTAAATTGATAATCGGTATCGTACGAGGTATGAATATTCTGTCCTTGACATATTCGTTTCTTTTCAAATCAATAATTAACATATTGTTATGACGATATCATGATCTATTTAAGATATTATTGGTTCAAACATTTACCATATTTGAATAATTAATACGAGTATACGACCAATACTGTGAGACGAGGTTCAATCTATCCTGTCATAAGGGACTAAACTCAAATTTATCTCGAGCTGCCTCTTGGCAGGAGCTATACCAGACTCCGAATCCCTGTATCAGACTCGAACATGTTGTAACTTTTGGCCACAACCAAAAATAGTTAGACTAGTATCCAAAATTCGAACCTGGATTGAGAACTATCCACTTAAGTCATAAACTTGACACGAAATTGTAAGGGTTATAAACCGATTTCAAATAGTGAGATTATTTATTAGCTACGAACTTCCTTAACTTTGGCTTATAAAATGGTAACGAAAAAAATGTGAATAGATGTGTAGTGTTGTAATCTTTGTCTTTCTATAAAAATAGAAAAATGATCTTGAGTATTTTATCGAAGAGAAATATGTTGAATGTGCACAGTCAAAACGACCCAATTAAATCGAACCAAGACATTTTTAGTGGTTCAGTACTCATTCTAAACCGGTGTAGAGTCGGTATTAAGATATCATATGGTAAAATTAAGTTAAAAGACTTGTAATGAACGAATTTTATGAATAAACTTTTTTTTCTTTTACTAAAAAGATCATTTTTTATAATAAATCAAATAGAACTTGCATATTCTTAATGACCAAGAGTATAATATCTCATTAAAAAAGAAAACGACCAAAATTCTAAAACGTAAAAATTAGAGAAAATTACGAAGACAATCATTTGATAAATTCATGTTTCGAAAATAATAATCAAATTCGTCAAAATTTTATGCGTCTGTATCTTTTGTCGCGGGAATTAAATTTGCGTCAGAAACTTTCTCGCGACATATTAAAAAACACGATATATATGACGTGAGAACGTGACAAAATTCAAAGCTCTAGTTTGGCGTGAATACATGGCACAAGAACGTACAATATGGCGCGAGGACATATCATAATTTGGTATCACATATTTCAAAAATCAGTTTTTGCGCCGTAAAGGAAAATTACAAAAATGACATGAAAAGTTACCAAAAATTAAATATATTTTTACAATATAGATTTTGTTAAAAAAAGTATAAAATATTTAAACATGAATAAAATAAAATACGAGTTGAAATAAATTGGGTAAGAAAGTTTGGTGAGTTTTTACCAAACATGGTCATGAATAGAGGCAATGTTAATTAAATGCATAATTTGACGTTTCCTTCATATCATATGTTTCATGGGTCCTTTCTTTTCACTTCTTTCTTTGTCTACCAATTACCAAACATCTAGGATAACAACTATCACATTAAATTAAAACCGGTTTTATGTATTTTGATATCTCACAAAATGTTTTATATTCGAACTTCTTATATAAGATTTTGGGATTACTAGAAAAAGAGTTCAGAAACGATCATGTAAATAGCATAGTTATACTGAATAACTTCGAGACAAAAAAAATAACACGAATGAAGAAATCCTCTTCGTTTACCATTTCAATTATGAATCATATATAATTATCATTTTATCATTTTTTCTATATAATCTATTAGATGAGATCATATCAATAGTTTATTAGAATTTGTTATTTATGATAAGAATTATATTTAGAGATTATTATATTAATTAGTTACCTAATAGGTTTATGTTTCTTGTTTACAAAGATAAGACATGTCTAAATAAATAGCTAATAATGTAATCTTGATTCAATCAATAACAATTATTTTTACCAATTTATATGATATCAGAGCTAAAGCTCTAAATCCAACTCGTTTAGAATTATACATCCTTCGGTCGTCGGCTACATGCAGATGATTCGGAGGGATCGTTCTTTTGTTTTCTTTCTACTTCTGTCTCGAATAAGTGATTTCATCTACACAAAACCCTAGCCGTCATAATACACCTACAATATGTTGAGTAGTCACAAAATCACCTAAATCCGTCTTGCTTGTCTCGTTTCTTCACACCGGAGATCATTGTTGTCAACGACAAAAGGGAATCACCAAATTGTCGCTCCCTCCTAAAGGCAATGCAAGCCATGGCGTAAAAATAGCAAACGTCATAAAAACAAAAGGAGGAAACCGTCAAGCGGTATACACATTTGTGCTAGTTTTTTCGTTCGGGAGCCTCCCGTTCAAACTACATGGGAGTATTAGACGAGATCATATCAATAGTTTGTTGAAATTTGTTATTTATGATAAGAATTATATTTAGAAATTATTATATGAATTAGTTATCTAATAGGTTTATGTTTCTTGTTTACAAAGATAAGACATGCCTATATATAAATGGCTAATAATGTAATCTCTTGAGGATTTAATCAATAACAATTATTTTTATCAATTTACATAATCATTTAAGCAGTTGATTTGATACCAAATTTCTTACAATCTCGTTCTATATTGATACTTATACTCTTCTTTAAATTGACAAGTATATCATTGTTTTTCATTTATAATCAGTGGCAGAGACAACGGAGGACTGAAGGGTACTCGACCCCCTCTAACGATCCTAAATTATATAGAAATTTTCAGGTTCAACCCAATTCTAATGGAAAAGAAAAATACATAATAAGCTTTAATAATCAATTTATGTTTTTTTTTTAGAACGACCATGTTAGTGATTCGGGGCCACAGTGACATCCAATTGGGTAGTATGCGACCCACGAACCTTACACCAAAGTTAGTTGTCTCCTAATATTCACCTAAGGAAGAAAACTCATAGAAATACTCGAACCCAAGACAGAATGCGACCCACAAATCTTACACAAAAGTTAGTTATCTCCTAATATTCACCTAAGAAAGAAAACTCATAGAAATACTCGAATCCAAGACCTCCCCTAAGGGAGGACAACCTCCTACCAATGGGATATATGTTTTATATGTTGTTTCGGTAGGTAATATGGTAATATGTAATGGGTAAACTTCGGGCTTTGCTTATTTATATAACTAGATTTTTGTCCCGCGATAACGCGGAAAACGATAAATATTGAATCGTATAATTATATCGATTATAAGTTAACATAAGAAAACAGTGTTACATGTATAAACATATATACATTTACGTTTATATACATGTTGTTTATAGTTATAATAGCATATACCCGTTTACATTTATACACATGTTTTAATATTTTGTATTAGGAAATTTTAGAATAATAATAAGGTAAGTCTTAGTCCAAATTAAACAATTTTATAAGTAAATTAAAATATGTTTTTTATTTCAGTAGAGATATAATAAAATAGAGAATGTAATTATGTATTGTAAGAGGATGTAAATAAAAATAGTTTCTGATGAAATCAGCAATCTGATTTAACGGCTGAAATCAAAGTTATTAACCCATCTAATAGACCTTACTTCGCCATGTGCCATTTAAGACATCTCTTTTATTATATATTAAAGATTAAAGATCTGGTGATGATCAAAATAATATGAAATGATAGACCTAAAAAGTATTGACAAAATATATTATAATTTTAGTTATAATGTTTTTAAAAATAAAATAAGTAAATTTCAAAGCCCATGTGAAACATAAATACTAGGGAGGACTTGACCCACAAAGAGTCCCACGAGTGTTTTGCAAATGGCATGTATTTTGACCTACAACTTTAATGGCAACCCATCAATAGTGTGGGCACTCTTTCCCATCTTTTCGTAATTGTCAAAATTGGCAATAACTAAATATAAAAGATTTAATCATCAAAACACTTGATTACTATATTTGTTTATGCAAAGTAAGATTTGTGAATGCTATATAAAATGATGTATCTAAACGAGATTCAAGGCTTATAGTGTGATGTTTGAAAGTACGTGAGTTGGTCTATTATTTTAATATTATGTATATATTAATCATGTAAATGATAAAAATGGAGCAAATTACAAAAATAATCACCTATCACTTTTACTTTACAAAAATAATTACATAATTCGTGACGGATTTCTCGCGACATTTTTTTCGTCGCGAAAGTACACGTATTTTAATCATACCAATAAAATTTCGACACGTCTGATTTTTATTGGTCTGATTTTGTTTTATGTACTTCTAGCGACGATAAAGTGTCGCGAGAAATTCGTCGCGAATCATGTGATTATTTTTGTAAAGTGTAAGTGGTAGGTGATTATTTTTGTGATTAGTTCATAAAAATGTGTAATGTGTAATATATTATGTGAATTAATATATTGAGTGAATGTGTTGTATACGTCTTTTTTAAGAAAAGAACAAAAAAAAAAGGAAAAATAAAACAAGTTCAAACCATCTTTGTTTGAAGCTTAAGTTTAAAAAACTACTCATGTTTAGGTCAACTCGTAAGCTTTTAAACACAGACGTTACATAAGTAAGGTTTGAGCCCTGCTTGATTACGAGTAGAATTGAGTTCTTTTTGTTAATCATTGACTTAAACAAAAATTTTGATAAAAATTAAAATTAACTTAAATGTCTAATTAAAATCATAGATGCTTAAAACACGTTTAAATTAAAGAGACTTGTTTCGACTTTTATCAAACTTGCAACTTCGAATCATCTTAGACTTGATCTTGGATACAATACATAAAACATGTTAATATATATATTTCAGCAAGTGTTTATAGAATTGAATTTGAGTGATATAAAAGATTGAAGAAATTTTGTCAAATATTATTAAATTGATTAAGTGACAAATAAGTCATATCATAACTTAATAACGATAGAAAATAAGGCCACACATATAATTTAAGTCTAGTCATTGAATGAAGATTGATAGAGAAATATTAATATTTTTCAATTATTATAATTTTCCATTTCAATAAAATAATAATTTCTTTTAAATAATTAAAATATAAAAAATCTATTCTTATAAAATGGATGTTAATAAGAGCCAAAATAACAAATAATTTAATTATATTAAAACCCCTAAACTTCAACCCTTTTCTCATTTCCATTCACACCATTTTCTACAATTACAACACTACCCCCTATACTACTGTTAATAACACTTCCATTACTCCTAGCCCCCTTAAGAATCCCATATTTACATAGAAATCCCTCTCCCCAATCCCACAAGTTTAACACTATGTATGTTCCTATACCACCTATCAACCCATAAGCGATCGAGTATGTTAACGGCATTAAAAGCAACGTTATGAAAGCCGGAATCGCTTGTTTCATGTCGTCCCAATCGATTTCTACGACTGATCGCATCATTAGTACTCCAACAAGTATTAATGGTGGACCAACTGCCCAAGCTGGTATAGATGCTAGCAATGGTGTAAAGAAAAATGACAACATAAAATATCCTGCTACCGTTAAAGCCGTTATTCCAGTGCGTCCACCTTCTCGTATTCCAGTTGAAGATTCTATAAACGTCGTCACGGGTGACGTACCAAGAAGTGATCCAACGACAATCGATGATGCGTCTGACATGAAGGCAAAATATTGACCTAAAAGGACATATGTGTGAGTTATTTCTCGTTAAGAAAAGACAATGACTTCAAAAAGACGTATATTTGAGTAATTTTTCAAATAAAAACATAAAAAATAATCGTGTATGAATTATTTAACGTAGATAGAAATGTGACTGAAAGAATATGTATAGTTATTAAAAATTAACCGTAAAACATTTTAATCTATGTAATAACTTTTTAACCACGACCTATTAAAACCCGTAAAAGAAAATACCAACCTTCAAAGTCTCCGTTTTCATCGGCGAATCCAGCAAACCGAGCCATCGAGTATAACGTTCCGGTGGTATCGAGAATATCAACATAAAGAAACGTCACTAATGCCTCCCAAAAGTACCCTTTATTGATGCTTGAAAAGCTCAATGCGCCAGCAGTAGATTGAATCTTGTGAACATCAACAACTTGTTTAAAATACTCATAAGCCGAGTCGCCAGCTGGCGTTTTCGGAAACGCTGTTACTTGCGTGTTACGAAACCATGAAATTGCCGTTACAAATACAATCCCATAAATCATCGCACCTTTTACATTTTTAACCAAACAATAAGCAATAATTACGAAGCCGACCACACCGAGCCAAAACGTTGGGCTCTCCATTCTGTTATGTAAACACATAATATCACCCGAAACCGACCCGCCCGGAAGGAGCGAGACCGTGCCGTTAGGGAAAGTCATGACGGGTGCGAGTGATGTACGGGACGTGATAGGACACGCGCCGATGGTAACTAAAGTGGATGAGCTGTAGCCGATTAAGCCGATTCCTTGGTTGTTTTGTAAGCCGATAAATGCTAAAAACAAGCCGATTCCAGCTGAGGAAGATATTCGGACCGGCTTTGGAACTAACTTAGCCAGCTTAGCGCGAAAGCCGACGGCTGAAATTAACAAAAATATTATTCCTTCTATGAAAACGGTCGCAAGGGCGTTTTCATATGACACGTTGCCGGATCCGTGGAATCCGACCACTGTGTACGCGAAGTAAGCGTTAGCGCCCATTCCAGGCGCTAACGCTAAAGGCAAATTCGCGAAAACACCCATGATCACACACCCAATCAACGAAGATGCCACCGTGGCAACAATAAGATCTTTTCTAACCCTTGCTAAACAATCAGTATAGCCCGGGTTTACCGGCGCGAACTTACACGAGTCATCAGGAAGTATGACTCGTTGGTTCGGGCCGGTACAGTTTGAAAAATCAAAAGACGAGTCAGAACATAACGGGACACAATCCGAAACCGAGCACGTACCACCCGAGTCCGAAAGGATACTCGCGTTAACAGCCAAGATATAAGCCATGGTTAGGAAAGTGGCGGTACCAGCTCGAAGCTCGGTTGTGAACGTCGTGTTTCGTTCATCGAGTTTGAATCGTTTCCCAACTCGTGATTTAGCGACGAATACGTTGAGACGGGTTAACGGTGACGGTTTCAGGTCCGGTGGTCCGCCGGTCTCCATTTTTGCTGGAGTTGGTGGGAAATATATGAAGTGATTGGAGTTTATAAAAGGTGTTACATGGAAAGTTTTGATATAAATACTTGAGGAATAAGTTAAAAAATTAAGTGTGGGTTTTTAGTGACGAAAGATGAGGAAATAGTGACGGAGGATAAGTATTAGGAAGGATGATTCTTACTTTTGTAATAAATATTTAAAAACTTAATTAGCATGTTAAAAATGTATTACTGCTTTTATAAAATAACTATTTTTTATAGTATACTACTATATTTTTTTGAATTTAAATTTAATGTACTATTCATTTGTGAAGATTAGATATATGAATAATAGACATTGACGGAAAAAAAAAATTGATTAACGTGATGGGAGTATGATTTTTATCAAATTTCGGTAAGTGGTTGTTGGAGTATATGTAGATATACTCCAAAAAGGGCAACGGCTTACTCCAAAGCTCCGGTAATGAATAGCTCCGGCAGGATTCCGTGACATGCTAGGCCGAAGCAACAAGCAGTAGGCTGAGCTGATGTCACCAAACCGCCAATTGTATCACGTGCTCGCCTGACATAAAGAACCTGACAAGTCGGCTAAAAGGACTGTACCATACGAAAAGTACTGTCGAACGTGCCAACCGTCTAATGGAAATTAAAGTGATGCCGAAGGTGCCTGCTATGGACTGGATTTATCAAGGAAGGGAATATTGTGCGCCGAAAGAAGCATCAGTCTATTATCCAAGGGATAATAGACCGATGCGCCAGGTACTATAAAAGGGGTCAGACCCATTCTAGGTAAGGGGATCGAAACCTTAAAACTCTCCATATCAAGAACATTCTCCCTGAATGTTCTTGGTGATTCTCAATCATTCTTATACATTAAATACTGCATTTACTACACTCAAGATTCATTAAATAACCCTAAATCATCACGATGAACACTTACTCTCACGCCCGAGCCTTATCGGGGGGATCTCCCCGATAAGCTTAGACGTTTGTTTCTTGTGCAGATTATTATCTCGAAGACCTATTCTTTGAAGATTGTTCGTGGTATAAGTCCTCGTGGATTTTTACTTCAACATTTGGCGCCATCCGTGGGACCGCTATTTAACGATAGTTGGAGCGGGAACACAAGCACATGGATACCCCACTGTCGTCGGGGATATCTACCCTGGTGCCGACTGTTCAGCCATAAACCAACGTTATAGAGCCACCCATATCACAACCGCATCCTTTCACATCATGCATGTCGATGCCATACCTTTCGATGCCACCTTTATCGCCGCCTGAACTAAATACCACCAGACACGAAACGGTTCTTCGAGGTGACAGTGGTAACATCACCCCGGAATTCATCAGCAACAACTACGAACGCCTACGAGGGCTGATGGACTCCCATGCGCAAGGAGAAAGGCAGCGAGGGGTTGATATTGAACTCCCGCATGGAGACGGCCACGAAACTAGCGTGACCAATGGGTCAGCCACCCCGTCACCAAGGAGAACGGGTCAAGGGGAGTGGAGAGAAGAGCATGTAAGTCCGTTGCAGGGACGAAACCTTTTTGGAAGAACAGCTCCGACAACTTTCACCCAAACACCGGGTACGGGACTAAGCCAGAGGGGAGGTATCGGGCCCCCACCGTCGCAGATGAGCTATAGGCCTTTGCACTCTACGCTGTTACCTCCCAGGGTATTCTTCGATTTACCTCCAAACATCGCAGCGCCGCGATACGCACAGGGGACTGGGATCCCACCTTTCTCATCAGGATATCAGACTTCGGCGGAGTATAATCCTAGTAGTTGGGCGCTACCTCCGGAACATTCCCAGGCCTTGGCGGAGCAGTATGAGGCCGAAGACCTGGCGAAGCCGTACCACCGACAAAAAGAAGCCAAGTTCGTAAAACGAATCGCGGAATTCAAATTTCCCCCCAAAATTAAAATGCCATCTAATGTAAAGATGTATGACGGAACACAGGATCCCGACGATCATCTAAGCATCTTCGCCGGAGCGGCTGAGGTAGAACAGTGGTCCATGCCAGTGTGGTGCCACATGTTCGTACAAACGCTAATAGGGGCAGCCAGGCTATGGTTCGACAGCCTTCTTCCAGCAAGCGTTGTCGGTTTTGAAGACTTGCAACAAAAATTCAGGATTAACTTCATGCAACAGAAAAGGTACGAAAAAGACCCCGTAGAGATACACAACATTAAACAAAGGGAGGACGAAACTCTTCGCAGGTTCATGGAGAGGTTTAATAGGGAAAGCCTACAAATCAAAGGGGGAACCGAAGGAATGAGAGTGTCAGGTTTCATGCACGCCATCCGAAACAAACAGCTCATCGAGAGGCTGAACAACCAAATCCCCAGAACGGTGGAAGAAATGATGGAGAGGGTTCAGGATTTCATCAGGGGGAAAGAAGCGGCTTCCTTGACGGAGGAAGGGAATTTGCGGAGAGTGACGCGGGAGGATAGACGTGGCAATTGGAGAGGCGGACACAGACGAGAAGCTCCGGTCTCTCGCAATGAAAGGTCTCCTCCGAAAACGAGAACTTTTACTCCACATATACATCCGTACTCACCCGATGGTAGACCTAAAAACATATTCCAACTCCTGTCCAAAACTCCCTGCGAGATATACTCTACCGAACCGATCTGTCAAAAATTCCCAGTACCCCCTCCGATGGCAGGAAATCCGGAGAAAAAGAATGCAGATAGATACTGTGAATTTCATCAAGGGAATGGTCACAATACCAATGACTGTTACCAACTTAAAAAACATATAGAGGAGGCGGTACGTTCAGGACAGTTGCGCCACCTCTTGACGGAAATAAGGTCAGGGGTCAAGCAGGGTGGAAGGAATGCTCGGCAAGATAACCGGAGCGGGCAGAAGAACAAATCCAAGGAAGTCCATATGGTAGACTACCGAAATATCGAGACTCGCGGAGAACTAGACAACCGGAGAAGAAAGAAACCAGAGGTTTTCAATTGGATGAATCAACCAATAGCCTTCCCACCCTTGAGTGAATACTTCCCTTCGCAAGATCCAATTGTCATAGAGGGAAGGTTCGGCAATTACCCGGTGCGAAGTATCTATGTAGACACAGGCAGCTCAACAGAAGTCATATACGAGCACTATTTTCGCAAGCTCAAGCTGGGAGTACAGGCGGAACTCCGAAAGTCAAGAACTCACCTGCAGAGCTTTACGGGAGAAGTATCATGCCCAATGGGAGAGATAGATTTGCCTCTCACACTGGGCAGTACCCCAGGATGAGAACGGAGATGATGACCTTCTTAGTGGTACGAGCTCCGTCAGTATATGATGTTATCCTAGGAAGACCAGGGCTATTCCTATTAGGAGCGATCGCTTCGCCACTCCATTCATCATTAAAATTCCCAACCCCGCCTGGAGTAGCCACCGTAAGGTCTGATAGAAAAAGAAGAGGGGAGTGCCATGAAGTTCGGCCAACGATAGGTCAGAAGAGGGAGACAAATGAGCCCGAAGAAAAATTAGTTATAAATCCTAAATTCCCAGAACAAACCGTTGCCATAGGATCCCTCTTGTCACAAAAATGCAAGGAACAATTGTTCACCTTGCTCAGTAACAGTTTAGACGTTTTCGCATGGCAACCTGCGGACATGACAGGCGTACCAAGAAGCATAGCTGAGCACAAACTCAAGGCATACCCTAGCATAGAACCCGTTAAGCAGAAGAAAAGAGGAATGGCTCCGGCCATGACCAAAGTTGTAAGAGAAGAAGTGACCAAGCTGGTTAAGGCGGGTATACTCAGGGAAACAAGATACCAAACGTGGGTCGCAAACCCAGTCATGGTAGCAAAAAGCGATAAGTCGTGGAGAATGTGCATTGACTTTAAAGACATAAATAAAGCATGCCCCAAGGATAATTATCCGTTGCCAGAAATCGATTGGAAGATAGACTCGCTAATGGGATTCAAATACAAATGCTTTCTCGACGCGTACCAAGGGTATCACCAAATCCAGATGGCAAAAGAGGACGAAGACAAAACCGCGTTCTACACAGACTTCGGAATTTTCTGCTATAAGAAAATGCCATTCGGGTTAAAGAACGCTGGAGCCACCTATCAGAGGCTTATTGACCGAACGTTCCGAAGTCAGATAGGAAAGAACTTGGAGGCTTATGTAGACGATTTGGTAATCAAAAGTAATCGGGAGGAGGAAATGATATATGACATTGCCGAAACATTCAAAAACCTTAGGAGCATCAACATGAAGCTAAACCCAAAAAAGTGCACCTTCGGAGTAGAGGAGGGAAGATTCCTAGGGCATGTCATAACAGAAAATGGAATCAAAGCTTGCCCGGAGCAAGTGCGAGCAGTGGCAGAAATGAAATCTCCCAGAAGCCTGGGTGAAGTACAAAGCTTGAACGGAAAGCTGGCGGCGCTTAACCGGTACCTTTCGAGGTCTGCGGAAAAGTCATTGCCTTTCTTCAAAACCTTAAAGAAATGTGTAAACGTGAAAGACTTCGAATGGACTACGGAGGCCGAGGAGGCATTCGTCTGTATGAAAGTGTACCTGCAGCAACTGCCTACGCTGGTCGCTCCGACACCGGGACAGGAAATCCTGGTCTATTTGGCAGCATCGCCAGAAACTGTCAGTGCAGTCTTAGTCACCGAACTCGAAGGAAAACAGAAGCCCGTATACTTCGTCAGTAGGGCCTTAACAGGAGCGGAGTTAAATTATCCACCGATGGAAAAATTAGCACTCTCCTTGATACACGCAGCAAGAAGGCTCATGAGATACTTCCAGGCTTATCACATCGTAGTCCTAACGGAGTTACCTATTAAAGACATCCTAGCAACCCCAGAACGCTCAGGGCGTCTAGCCAAATGGGCAATAGAGTTGGGAGCATTTGCCATTGAATATCGGCCAAGGCAGGCAATGAAGGGGCAGATCCTAGCAGATTTCTTAGCGGAAATACCGTTACCATCAAAACCATTTTATCGATACCACATTATATTTTGATAATGGTTAAATCTTCTTATAATGTACGTTTTATAAAGAAAATTGTTGGCAAAACATTTTATCGATACCACATAAATGTCGAAGAGTGAGCGAAACTAAGTTTTCCTAAAACCGGTAGGCTGATATTAATTAGATTCCAATATCCCATATCATTACACAAAGTTATGATTTTAAAAAACAAACAAAAAAAAAACATGGCCATTATGAAAATGGTAATTAGTAGCAAATTTTAGTCTGTTATCTTTTATCAGACTATTTATAAAAAAATAAAATAGGAAAATTGCTAAACTTAGTCTTTCGGACTATGTTTATGGGTTAAACGGTTAGAGTACAAATAGTAATGCAAACCCCTGTTTGGTGAGCGGTTCTGGCCGATTTTTAGACGATTACTTTTTTTTTTTTGTTACTATATATATAATTAATGCATAAAATTTATATTTTAACCGTAGCCTCGAAAGTTATGGTTAGCAAACTCTAAAAAATAATTTTCATTTCTGCTTCGTGTACAAAAATGAAATGGTGATATAATACATTTTCAATAAAAATAATGAAAATAAGCTATTTTTTTATGTAGTTTCAATAAATTAATTCCTTTTTTTTTCTTTCAATGTCTTGTTAATGTATTTAATTAGAGTTTAAAAAAATTACACTGTGATTTGTTTTTATTAGTGGAGTTAATATTTAATATTTAAATAATGATAAGAAGGTGGAAAATGCTACTTGGGTTGTCTATATTTGAATTTTATGTAGTTGACTTTTATATGTCACATGACCAAATTCTTTACGCAATGCAGCACAACTTTTATAACTTAAAAATAATAATTTGAATTGAAAGTTTAGGTTTCACATTTAAGATCTGTGTTTTACGTTTTGAAATATTTTTATCTAATTTAATCAGTATCAATATTAATAACAATCAATTCAATATTCAATATATATTAATATATTTTGATCTTGATATTTAATCATAAATGTCAAATATAGCCAACGTGAAATCAATGTATCTCTTTGGTACCAAAAAGAGTATCTGAAAACAAAAAAAACGGGCGAAATTAGAAGGTGCAGTTAATGAAGTAATTTTTCATTAGGTTACCCATTTTGTCCATGTGTTAAACACATCGGTTATATTTTGAGTTTAGAAAGTTTAAATTTTTTAAGGGGCAAATGAGAATTTACTACATTTTAGTTATCCATATTTAGAAACATTACAATAATTTTGGGACAAACGTAAGTAGAAAGATGAACGCTTTTCTGAGATGGAAAAAGTATTTGTTTTTTGAAAATTTTAATTCAATTTGTAGACATAATCAAGATAAATTTGCGGTTGGTCAATTTAATAGTTTTTTTTTTTTTACATGAAAATGACTTTAAAATTTAGAAAACAATACTTTATTTATATTTTTATAAAGACAGGCATTATAATCTATAACACACCATTTAGAATTCACCCTTGTATTATAGTTTAGATTTGAACCAAAATATCTAATATCTAAAGTTATCGGGTCAAATCAAATCAAAATTCATGTTATCCGCAATGATAAAGTTTTACCGGCTTTCATATACGTGACTTAATCGTAAGACCAATTTTGAAATCTTTCATTGTAATCCAAAATATTTATATGAGAAGGTTTGAAGTCGGATCTTTTATGAGGTTTATGAAACGTTTTATACTAGGTTATCTTGAATATAGTAACTAGAATAATTATAGTAAATTATATAATTATCTATAAGTTTAATGATGATACATGATCCAAAGACTAGTTAAGTATATACTCTAAGAGTAAATAATATTGTACAAATTTTCAATAATGAAAGTTGGAAAGAATCCTAAATCAACACTACTTTGAATTCCAACTTATTAACGGTAACAACAACAACTTGAAACAACCCACCTTTGATGGATCATATTAAATTTTCATGCCAAATAATTTCTCCATTTAGGCAGACAATTTGACTTTAATATTAAAAAAACATTGAGTAAGAGGCCAAAGTGGAGAATCCCAACTTGTTTTATTTTATATAAAAAAAGGTAGCGGCACAGCTTGTTTTCCGTTTGTCTTCTGTCATTTTATAAATTCTTACGTTTTAAAAAAAAAAATACAAAAATATGTGTTTCAAAATGATGTTTTTGACTTCAATTTTAACACCTTTTTAAATAATTTGTAATGGGATTATGGGTTTTAAAAGGTTTTCTTTTGGTAGGTATTTTTGTTAGTTTCAAATATGAAATGATGTCATATGTTTATTTCTTTATTAAAAAAATATAACATGACTAGATTCTTGTTTAATATATAGAGGTGATGTATATTAGTCATATATTCCTTTTAAATAGATAGAGACATGAATATGGTTATATTTATATACCACAACTATAACATGATTATTTGTTGACTAAAGGGAGTTTTAAAAATCTAAACACAAATTTTATATATATGATCATTTAACCATATACTTATTTTATAGGGAGTAACATATTTATCACATATAACCAATACATACGTAAATAGTGATCAATAGATATAGATATAAAAATATATTAGACATAGTTAAAACCCGATCTATAAGCTTTGAATCTATTAAATTTAGGATTTGTATCCCCATAATTATTGTATGATAATATGTCATAAGACACGGATTCTATCGTTCTTTCAGTATAAACATAACAACGAATCGTACATATGGTAATGGTTGATGAACTTGCAATCATGTTATTGAGATATATGATATGTAAACTGAGTTGAGATTATGAAAGGCTATTAAAAAACTTGAGACCAAATTAACCAATCATAGCTTTCCATTTCAAAAACTCATTTTAATTTAATTTTGTTTAGAAATTAATTATCTCAAAAACTATTAATTTACTAAACGAATAAATTACACCATTGCAACGATCATTAAATCCTCTTTCTATAGAAAACTCGATATACTTTCGACGAGATTTTTTTCCATGTATTTTGTATGGGTTTTGAAATTTTATACTATAAAATCACGTTTTTATCACATGTGATATTAGTAGTATAACATGTAATTTTTTATATTTTATTTCTTATTCTAATTTAATATACATCATATAACGTATCTACGTTTTCAAATTCACAATTAATATAAAAATCACATGTGATATTACTTCACGAATTTCAATATTCGGCCATAATCGGAAAAATAAAAAGTCGTAAAAATTTGAACTTTTTTCCAGGTCCATATAGGTTATAGATTATATAACATTGTTATGCTTTAAAATTCATATTTAGAGTTAAAATCATGTATGTTATTCGAGCTTTTAAATTTGTTTTTACATACATACTAATATCACATATGATTTGCGGTACAATCACATGTGATTTTAGTACTATCGTATGTGATATTATCATTCTAAATTTAATACCCATAAAAAAAAATATCGTCGAAAGTATATAACACCACTACTCTAATTAAAGATAAAAACGAGACGATCACAATGATATAATTTGTTTCATCTAACGATTAACGGTCTGTGAGATAATTTAATTTAAAAAAAGAAAAGAAAAGTGAGTTTTAGTTTTAATCTCGACGAACGCTTCTGTAACCTTAGACTCGTTACGCTGTTCAACTGAACTCGTTGGCTCCACGTCCAACAAAAGCGTTAGCCATTAGATTAAAATGAGATGAATATCAAAATTGGGTCTTTTAATCCTTAAAAAGTTACAGGTTTTAACTGATTACTTGTCAAGTAGTTCATGGAGACAACATTATTTGAGGACATAAAGCAAATTAAATTAAATATTAAAGATCCATCATAGGATGCTTTCTTTGTACTTGTGATTTGTGAATGTTAACCTTTTGGTTGACTGCTATCAAATAATTGGCAAGTTGAATTCAAGATCATTAGTAATGCTTCATGAATGTTAGTCCCAAACAAAACCATGTTACACGTTGTTGGTTTAAGTTTCTTATATGATTATTTTAGTGTTCTATAAGTACAAATAAAGTTTAATGATAAGAATTACAATATAAAAGTACTTGTTAAAATAGTTCAATAACGAACAAGCTTCGGCCAACAATATGGTGATGACCCTTCAACATAGGAGTTGCGGTTTCAAATTTTGTCGTAGACATTGTATGGTATTGGATATGTGTGAGTCTTTTCTTTTGTTAAAGGAAAAAAATAACGAGTAATACCAATTTAAATTCATTAAAATCGTTCTAATGTTTTCAACGTCGTAAATCATTTTATTAAAATATAAGAAAAAAAAATCTTTATAGGTAAATCAAGTTAAATTATTTTAATCCGTATCAAGATTCACTCTATTTTAACTTGTTACTTAGCTATTTTACTCGTCATTTTGTCACATATAAGGTTAATGGCATATAAGATGTCGCATAACAAAAGCATGACTAATAGTACTTAATTTTTTTAATTGTAATGTATGTGAAACGTTACTAAAAAGAAGTATATACAATATTATCTAGGTTTTTTTGACTCTTAGTAAAGTTGTCAATAACAAATATAAAAATATACATTGATTTCAAACAGTTAAAAAAAGCCTTTATTAGAGGAATCCAAACTTATTTGCTATGAATAAATTTACAAAAGAAGTAGCATATCTACCAACACCTTTATTTGTTTATTTATAAAGTTTGCTTTTTAACTAAAAAAATTTGGAAAAATATATATAAGGTAATTGTTATAAACTTAATTTATTAATAGATTGATATTTCAAATTATTTAAGCTATCAAGATCTTGTGCTAGTCGAGTTCGACTTTACATCAAGAGTACTTGGCAAGCTATCAATACGAGTTTCAACTAAGTAACTTGGTCTAACAATTTCTTATCAAGTCCGAGCTCGGCTTGTTTGTAGTCGTCCTACACATGGGATGAAGGATAATTCTATCAAGCATATGCATATACTAGATTGGGTGTTTGTTTTAGCTAAGTGTTAGGGTTTATGGGCTTATAAGTCTAAAGGTTATGGGTGGTTAATCTTATAAGCTTGACCTATGAGCTTAAAGGATTTTCTTCGAGCTCTATATTTCTGGCTTATAAGTTTATGTGATATTTTCCTCCTCGATTCTTTAATAATAAGTCAATAATCCAAACACTAATCGGAAACTTATGAGCTTTTCAATAATGACTATTTGAGCCGGTAATGTCCCCAACAGGATTCGAACTTGGTACCTCCCACATTTGGTGTGAGTTTTATCCAATTTCAAATTGTCACTTTAACAACTCCTGGAGGACAAAACTTATGAGCTTATCTTTCATAAGCTACAAGTTACCTTTATATCATAAGTCTAAGCTCAACAAATAAGATGAAACAAGAAACCACGAATAACGGTTTATGTCTTTAGTTCTAACCAAAGAACAAACAAGGTCAAGTAACAAGAAATAATGGAATGATACAAAACTCATTTGAGTTTGTTATGGTTCAATAATTCACTCTTTCTTGTCTTGATTGTCTAATCAGACCTTTAACTTAGCCTAGACAAAAAGGAAATTGTTCCAAAATGATGGGCCAAATGTAGTGATTTCAACCAATAGAGACCATTGGGTTGGGTCAATACTTCTCCTATGGTGGGATATGAATGGTTCTCAAGTCATGAAAGCTCCTTTATTATGTTGCTTTTTTTAACATTTGTGTAAAGCTATTTGTTTTGTCTTCTTTCTTTTCTTTGGTGGTAAAGTGGCTACAACCTTTATTTCATATCTTTCTAAATGCGGACTCCGGATGTTGATTCATAGTCGATGCTACGTCTACATCTAGTATGAGTATGGATAAGAGTCGTATATCCATCACCGAATTTCCAACAACAAATTAACCCTAATAATTATTTTGAAGAGAATATCTCAGAACTTATATTATCTTACACAAGGACAATACATGACTACAACGGAAAAGACTTATGTTACGAGTTGAGGGACGATATTATACTTGAATATAACAAATGTTGCGTTGTTACTGGTAACGATCCCATACCACTTTGTCGAAAAACTTGGTATGAATCTTGTGAATAAATTAGTACTTTTCAAATACTTTTTTGCCTTTGATTTTTCATGTGGCTATTGGGCCACTTTCTTCACTTGTGAGTGAATTTATGAATAGAATAGTGTTAGTGTGGTAGTAGTAAGGATGGGTTGTGGGGTAGACAAACACTTCTCCTTTATTCTTTGTTGGCCTAACTTGGCATGTTGGCCCACATTGTGAATAATTGCTATAGTGCAAATGGGAATAAAAATTGCCCAAAAAGGACCTTAAATTAGGCATTATGAAATAATGTTGTGATATTTTTAGTTGTTGTTGATCTTAGACTTGCCTAAATGGTTATCACCTGTTATTTTTGTGTGGGAGGTCACGTGTTCGAAATCTAGTACTGGGGTGGGTGAACTCCCAAGAAGATTTTCTACCAATGCTCGTGGCTCTCTCAGCAGGGGTGTTTTAACGGGACCAAGACTTCGTGCAGGCTGAGTTGGTCGGTCACAAAAGTGACACGGATTTGAGAGGGCCCGCCAAGAAAACTTTTATTTTTATTTTTAGTTGTTTATCAAAGAGTCTTTCCCTCTTTGGTTAACTTTTTCATTATTCTATGTGATAAAAGACCTTCTAAAAGTCTACGTCGCAAAAGTTAGAGTTAGAGTTATGGTTTGAAAACGTTTGGTTCTCGGATGGTGGTCTGTCTATTTGAGAATAACGTCATTCACACTTTCATAGTAGTTTCCAACAGTCATATTCACAAACGAATTATGCAACTTGTAGTGTACTACTACTTGTAAGATACCATAAAAAATATCTAAATCGCCACTTTGAAAGGTACATATGGAGTTTTAACTCAAACCATGTTTGAATATTGATATTAAGTCTTAACCGAGCAAGTAGACATGTATGAAGTTATCGTTTAGTAGACTTCAGCTCGTTTACAGCCATAAGCAAGAAAGATGTAACGTGTACTCTTTGCATATGATGCATCTTTCTTTGTTCAAAAGTTAGATAAATGACGGTGACTACAAGCATCTTGGTTATATTCTCACACCCAAAAGAAAAACATCTAAGCATCCTCTTTGCTCCTCCCCTTTTCAAGTGCATCTACCTGCAACTTATAGTGTTCGAGCCGTGGTAAAAAGTGTGGCATCTTATAGACACTTGTTCTTTCGCGATAAGAAGGTGACATACATACAATTTGCTATGCATCAAGTATAAATTTTTATAGCATCGATGAGTTGCATCGTTGTCTATGCTAGCTGTTTATACTTTATACCACCTACTGCAAACTTCACAAAAGAATCTGTTTTAATCTTCCTTTTTATCCGTTTGAGCGAATAACTAGTCAAAAATTGGTTCTATCTAACGTGGCAAAACAAATAGCAAATAGATAAAACGATATCATCATGAAGCTTTTAATACAAATCTAAACGAGTTCAATTGCATTAGTTATGTTCATAGAAACATTGATACTTAAACATAACACAAATTAGAGATGAATGCCGAGATTAAATGATAAAAGATTGCAAAGGAATAACAAAGATTGGGAAATGTTGGAAAATAAAAGTCGCGTCTATGGTAGCTTACTCACCATGCCAGGCCCAAACGATTTCTTGAAGAGCTGGTCTTATGTCGGTATTCAATATCTTCTTACACTCGATTGCATCACCACTTGATTTTGTCACTTCTACTAAATGAAACGTAGAAGTGATTTCGAATATTTCAACATTGATTGATAATGGCCCGTGACGATTTTCACTTGGTTTATGCAACTTTAGCTGGACTCCTTTCTTCATACCGACTTCCATCTTTAAACTTGTGGCGATTTCTTCGATTTTGGATATAATTTCCGAGGCAGACTTTGTGGATGTGAATTTTAGTTCGTCCTTTTTATCACTTTCAACAAACAAACCAGACAGATCGAATCCCGTTGATAGAGAAATGATATCAAAAGCATTAAAACTCGAAACTCTAGCTAAATCTGGCTTTTTTGGCTCAAAAAGAGGTCTTTCATCAGCCTTAACGGAAGGCGTTTCTTTTTCCACGATGTTGTTCATCTCGTTGGTGTCTAAACCTTTCTTGAACCAAGAATTTTCCATGATCTTTTTCATGGAAATCCTGGTAACGGGGTTTGGATCGAGAATTCTTTTTAGCAGCCTACGGGCTTCTGACGGAACCGAACTAGGGCATTTATAGTCAGCCTTGCTAATCTTCTTATACATATGCATAATGTTCGAGTCATTAAACGGAAGTTGACCAGTTAGAAGAACAAACAAAATCACCCCACAAGACCAAATGTCAGCTTTAGCACCATCATAACCTCGTCTGCTAATTACTTCAGGCGCTACATAGGCGGGAGTACCACATGTCGTGTGAAATAATCCATCTAAGCGCGTGCACGAGGCAGGAACACTTAACCCAAAATCCGTCACCTTTAGGTTATTATTCTCGTCTAACAACAGGTTTTCTGGCTTCAAATCTCGGTGATAAACACCTCGACTGTGACAAAAATCTACGGCTAAGATTAGTTGTTGAAAATACTTTCTAGCAACGTCTTCTTTTAGCCTTCCCTTAGACACTTTGTCAAAAAGCTCGCCGCCTTTCGCATATTCCATTGCAAAGTAAATTTTAGTTTTGGTGGCCATGACTTCATACAGCTCGACTACGTTTGGGTGTTTCACCATTCCCATGACGGATATTTCTCGTTTGGTTTGATCAATAAGTCCAACCTTTAAAACCTTTTCTTTGTCAATCACTTTGATTGCTACACTCTGACCCGACTTCAAGTCACGTCCATGATAAACTTTAGCGAAATTACCTTGACCAAGCATTTTCCCAAACTCGTACTTTCGCATCAACACATTTCCTTCTGTCTCCATTTTTTACTTTTTATTTAAACCCTAGTTAAAATCTGAAAATATTTATCCCCTGCTACGACAGCTATACTTATATACAAAAGCAGGAGCCTTGTACTGAAGAACTAACCGTCTTCAACAAGCTCGTGCTTTAACACGACAGTAACGCCAGAAATTGCAACTTCATTGTGCAATTGAGCATAAAGATTGAATGTGTTCTGATGATTGAATCCAACTTCATCAAGGAGCACGAGTACTTCATGAGCACTTGCAAACATGCAGGTTTTAGTGAGAAAATTACCAACGTTTGAACACATCATTCCGCATTCCCAGGTAATTGAACAGTTTATGTGTGTACTTCTGCTGAAAATGAAAACAGTAATACGTCAAATTCTTTTTCCGATAAAAAAATAAAAGTAAGAAATGTTCACATTATCCTGAATATGATCAATGTATCAAACTATGTTGACAGCTAAAAAGCGTACTTCATTATAGGCAATATAAACAAATATGGAGGGCTATTAGCAGAATTTTTAACGTTTATATGACGAACAACATAAGGGTCTGTTTAGTTGAATAAAATCATTTGTAAAAGAAATTCAAGGAAAACAAAAAAATAGAAAACGCGTTCAAACTGAGATTTTCACCAAACTTTTCAACGAAAACAAAAACTCCTTAACACCATTTCTACATCTAAACGCGTTTTCAAAAATTTCATTTGTTTTCATGAGAATATAAGCCCCTTTCTTTTTCATGAGAATATAAGCCCCTAGTATGTAATTATTTCAATTGAAGTATTTGAATTTCCAAACGAACCTTTTATAAAACACGATAAGCTTACAAACCAGATTTGTGTAAGCAAATACTACTCCTTTCGGAGAAAAAGAGACACGAATACAAGACTTCATACAAAACATTTGGATCAAAGAGCGTTAAACAAAAAAGTATCAACCTCTCAAAATTACATAAATCAATAACAGTTTTTTCCAACAGATCTGCAAGCGTTAAGCTGAAGAAGCAAAGCTAGACACCATACATAACTTACAGGCGAACCATTTCTTAAAACTTTTAAAAATTACTAGATCTAAAAATCAAAACAAGGATGTGTATATCAAATGTTTATTACTCGTAAAGGATTTAACCGCGTCTTAAAGTTACAAACTCATCAGCTTAGATGTGTATTGGATGGCTTATCAAAACAACTTATCTACTTACATAAGGGGGTGTTTGTTTGAGCTTATATAAGGGCTTACGAGCTTATTGAGTTTCGGCTTATGTTTCATAAGCCCAAATTTTATGGCAAGCCCAAATTTTATGGCTTATGGGCTTATTATTGTTTATAATGACTAAATAAACAATAATAAGCTCATATCATAATCCCTTACATAAGTCATAAAATTCGGGCTTATGAAACATAAGCCGAAACTCAATAAGCTCATAAGCGCTTATATAAGGGCAAACAAACACCCCTAAATAAGAGATCCGACAAACATAAGCAGGTGGAACTCATTTATTCGCACAAACTCAACCAAAATTCAGATTCAGATTCAGATCCAGAATCAGATTCATATACAGAACCCTAATTCATCTAAATCATCACACACATCTTTTCGATGATTATCGGTTACATAATTATAACAATTCAACATCACGGATCGATTCATTTCTATATTTTGATGCAAAACTGAATCGAATTCCACAAAACAAATATATAACTAATTTACTTTACTAAGTATTATATTTTAAACAATTAAAACTTTATCGTGCGTGAAATTTTTTAATTTACTACCGAGAAGCTATTCGAGACGAAGCTTTATAAGATTAAATTATAAAACCGCTTAGGTTCTTAATGTTTAGTTAAAATAAAAACGTAGAAATTATACACGAGAGAGTAGTTACCTGTTTGAAGCTGAGAATTAGAGGATGAATATGAGATTGCAAAAATATGAAATTGATGAGATTGAAATTGCGAGATCCGTATATAATGGGTGAAGATACTAGGAGATTTGGCTGTTTATTGTGGACACGTGGCGAGAATATACAGGTTGCTTGATATGGCAGGAAAATAATTGGTGGAGGTGTAGGGTGATATGGTGTGGGTGAGGAGTAGAGTAGAGGAATTTGTCCAGAATATTCTGTTTGGGCAGCACACCACAAAATGATGGTTTTTGATTAGGTGGAGAGACTCTGTTATTGACCAACCATAGCCATTTTACTTGGCACGTGATTTACATGTGACGTCTAGGAGTTGTACACCTTAAAAAATTACTAGGCTATGTAATGAGAATATAAAATTCAAAAAGACTTTCTTTAATTAGAGGTGAGTGAGAATTGTTTGGTTCAGTTCGGTTTTTAAATAAAATTAAAATCGAACTGAAATTTTTGGTTTTTTAATTGATTAGTTTAGGTATATTGGTTCAATATTTAAGATTAAGTTTTATTCGATTATGTTTTTAATCGGTTCTTTTAAACTTTAACTAGTTTAACTAATATACTATATCCTATTCAGTTTTCTTTTTTAATCAAATATAATTTTCATTTAATAGTTTAGAAAAATTAATTTAGAACATTTATAATCATGATACATATATAAAGTATATATTAATGATATATTATAAGGGTTGAGATCAAGAAATACCAGAAAAAAATTTAAGACCAAAAGACCCAATCATAACACTTAATTTTAAAAACCCACTTAAAATATAATTTTGTTTAAAAATTAAATATCTCAAAAACCGTAAATGTATTAAACGAATAAATTATTTCATTGTAACGAGCATTAATTTACCTTTGTATAGAGTACCCACTCGATATACTTTTGACGAAATTTATTTTCGGGTTTTTTTTACGAGTTTTAAAATTTTATATTACAAATCACTGTTTTATCATATGTGATATCAGTAGTTTGACATATTATTTTTTTGTTTTTCTTTTTGATTTAAGTTGAATGTATGTAATATAACAAATCTATGTTTCGAAACTCGTATTTAGTGTTCAAATCATATGTGATATTGTCTTACGAATTTCAACATTTGGCCATAAACGAAAAAATAAAAGTCGTCAAAATTCGAACTTTTTTCTGGGTCTATAGAGGTTATACATTGTATAACATTGTTGTGTATTAAAATTCATATTTAGAGTTAAAATCATGTATGTTATTGTCTTTTAAGTTTTAAAATTTTTATGTACATAATATCATATATGATTTATATTATATCATATATGATTTACAGTAATATCATATATGATATTGTATTATCATATATGATTTTAGTATATATCATATATGATTTATATTCATATCATATATGATTTACACTAATATCACATATGATATAGTATTATCATATGTAATTTTAGTATATATCACATATGATTTATATTCATATCATATATGATTTACAGTAATATCACATATGATATAATATTATCATATGCGATTTTAATATATATCACATATGATTTATATTCATATCATATATGATTACAGTAATATCACATATGATATAGTAGTATCATATGTGATTTTAGCATATCACATTTTATGTCAAAAAACGAGAAAAAATAAAACTAGTTAAAATTCGATTTTTTTTCTAAATTTAGGTAGTTTATACATTTTATAGTAATTCTCTTTTATACAATTTTACGTAATGATGTAAATATCATATATGATATTATCGTTATAATTTCAATACCCATTAAAAAAAATCGTCGAAAGTATATAACACCACTGCTCTAATTAAAGATAAAAACGAGACGATCGCAACGGTGTATTTTGTTTCGTCTAACGATCAACGGTTTGTGAGATAAATTAATTTAAAAAAAATAAAAGAAAAATGGGTTTTGGTTTTAATCTTAACCATTAGATTAAAATGAGATAAAGGGCCAAAATGATTTCTCAAGAAAATTATGGGTTTTAATTGATATTTTCTCTATATTATAAATGGCTCTTTTTTTTGAAACGGCAAATGTTAGTGATTCGGGGCCACATGCGACCCACGAACCATACACCAAAGTTAGTTATAAATCTCCTAATAATCACCTAAGGAGGGACCCCGGAGGCTCGAACCCAAGACCTCCCCTAGGGGGGGGACAACCTCCTACCAATGGGACAAACCCCATTGGCTCTATATTATAAATGGCTCAGTTCGATTTTATTGATCCATTTTTTGGAGTAAAACCGAAACCAAACCGAATATTCTATTTTTCATAAACAAAAAAACCAACCATTGGTTTTTTGCTTTGGTTTGGTTTTCTCTGTTCAGTCATTTCGGTTTCGATTCAATTTTTCGGTTTTTATGCTTACCTCTACTTTTAATTCAACACTTGAGTTTATAATAAACAAAACTATATTTATATCCTTTATATAAATTGAAATATATATATATATATATATATATATATATGTTTATATGTTTTGTTATGTTTTTTTAACTCAGATACTTTATCAAACATTTATTTTTTTTATCATCTTTACTTCTTCAAATATAAAGTCTAACTTCAACCATAAGCTAAACTCCTCCTCCATCTCAAACTTAAACTTTAGTTTAAACCAGTTACGTCAAACAAACCCAAAAATATTAACTTGATGTATATACAAAATATAAATTTTGAACTTATATTTCTTCCATCTCAAGATAAAGTTTCACCTTGAAAATGAATAAATTTTAAAATGAAATTACAGTTATTACATTGTTTAACACTTAAAAACTCAACTATACTAAATCATGTTTTGACTAGCAAAGATTGGAAATTAATATTTATTTTGAACATCCCAGAGTAGTATGCGAATAGAGATAGTGTATTGCTTGTAGAGTTTTGATAGTAGGCATGTCCAAAAGTTTTTTAAAACCGAAAGATCATAAGAACTGAATATGTTTTGGACCGAAACCAACTATAACCGGTGATATAGGTTCGGTCCATGGTTCGTATTATTTCCAAAACTCGGTCCATGGTTCTTGTTTTTTCATTTTCTCTGTGTTGGTTCGGTCCGGTTCATGCCGGTTTTGGACCGTGTCGGGCCTAAACAATAGTCTTGGAGATTGTGGTTGAAAAAAAGTAAAACACGCATTAATTAGTTATACCACTTCAATAACAAATTCATCAGTTTAAGGTATCCCCTTTTATTTTAAAAGTAATCAATAATATATAAAATTTTATTACGTATATCAACTTCTAAACCACGGTCTACAAAATTGTAGTTATCAATACTGATATTTAGAGTTGAAACGACAAAAAAATTCTTTTTAAGTCCACTTGGTAAAACTACTTGTACTGCATGTGACGTCTTGCAGTTGCATACCCGTTGGCCAACTTGTGGAAACCAAAATAAACCATTTGTTTTGTTTCAGGAATTTACTAGGAAAGTAGAGGTTATCAAAACTTAAAAGAGTTTCGTTTCATTCAACTATAAAATGTCAAACTTGGTGTATATTCAAAATGTCACGACACCGGAATGCAGCTAACATAAATGGGTTGAAGGTTTGGAATCCGATGCTCTTGATTCGAAGAAGACCTTCGTCATGTTTCCTATCTCCACTTCAAGCTGCTTCTGCAATCTGAAAACGAACCGAGTAAATCGGATGGGGAAAGTTCCCCTAATTTACCTCGGGTGTGAGAGTAAGTATATGGAAAGTAGGAGGTGAATATATATGAGTATATATATATATATATATATATATATATATATATATATATATATATAGAGAGAGAGAAAACTTCTAGCAAATGTTGATTGGTGAATATATATGAGTATATATATATATATATATATATATATATATATATATATATATATATATATATATATATATATATATATATATATATATAGAGAGAGAAAACTTCTAGCAAATGTTGATTACCTTACAAATGAATTATGAGTTAGGTATTTATAGTGCGTGAGATTGAGATAATAGCATGTCTCCTAGACGATAATGCTTTTATCAGTTGGTCTATTTCTCGTTTTGTACTATCTCAACAAAAGTTAACCTTCGGTCTGACGGACAAAAAGATGTTCCTGAATAATAAGTTTTCTTTTGATTCCTTTTTAAGTGTGGGTTTTGGACTTGTGGTTTTTAGTATGTACCATCATAGAGGACCGAAAGAGTTCTTTCGACCTTACCGATGGTACGTCATCACAAAATATAACTTATAAACTTATATTGTTATTTATAATATAGAGCCGAGATGATAAAAGTACTCTAAATCAATAATTACTTGATAATTAATAAATTAGTAAATAGTGAAAAGGAATTTTGGGCAAAGAAGGGCGACCGCACATCTCCAAGTGTGGTTGTTGATGGTCGACATGGTTTAGGGCAAACCGAACAGGAAAACTAATTAATATCATTTGAATCTCCTAATATGTTATAAAATAAATTGCTAAATAGCTAAATGACTCAAGGAAACTAATATGTATAACCGAAAAATCACTTTACATCATTATAGGAAATTTATAGACCTAACCTTAGCGAACACTAAAAACGTTTTCTTTGAGTTTAGTTAAATTATACACGGAAGTTAATAACGTTAAAACACAACCAAGAGAGTATTCATTTGATCGGGAATAACTATAACAAAAATCATGGATTAGATATTAAATTTTGATGGAATGAACAAAAATGCAAATGACAACATTGTTGTCCTTATTGAACAAAACATATAACATAACATGTGGTTGAATGGCTGTTCGTAAGTCGTAACCATATTAGGTATTAAAAGTCTAAATAAGATGACGGAGATGGGCACGATGTTTTGTTTTCATACATGTTTTTGTAATTATATCAGCAACGAATCTATCTATCTTATTGTTCGATTATTATAGGTTACCCGTAACATCATTATATTTGGTCGTTTAATACAACGTTTTGAGCCACAAGAACGAATTGGTCAATTTGTTATTATAAAATAATGTTATTAGCAAGATACATATGCAAATATTATACGATCTTATTAAAATGAATTACTATTGTTAAACAAACTAGTTTATAGTAAAACAAAACATATGATATAAATAGACTAATACTTAATTTAAAGCTATTCAAAAAGTAATATATGATTTTAATATATCTATCAGAATTCAATATAATATTTATCATTGTTTCTATTTAAATGTTCACGAGTTGGTTTCAAATGAGAACCATACAAATAATTAGGAACGATTAGGAACCACATATATACTAGTGAATATAGACATATATTAACTAATGTATACAACCTTTTATTTGAAGGTTATATACATTAGTGAATATATATACATTAGTGAATATATGTCTATATTCACTAGGATATATGTGGTTTATAATGGTGCTCAAATATTTAGTGGATCCTATCTGAAACCACCTCAAATGTTCACTTTAAAAGGACATATAATTTTAAAAATTTATAAATCATTACACTATCCACATAATATCATATATATTCTCAAGAAAACTATTTTTAATTAGTTAAAATATATATTAAATGTCTATTTTAAAACAATTAATATATTTTATTTATGAAAATAGACACATGGTGATAGAAGCAATAGGACACCAATGGTTTAGGTTTTAAAATGTTGTTCATTTTCATATTGTTATTTGTTGGTAATTGAAACAAGATGTGTTCAATTAAATTTTTGAGTGTTCATTGTAACTTAAACTTTTAAATTATAATAATGAAATCGTCTAATAAAATAACATTTTAGAAGTCAAAATATGTCTCCCTTCTATGCTGAGTTACAATAAGTCAAATATTTGTACCTACAAGTCACCACTTCATCATTATTTTTATTAAAATAATGTCAACTAATTCCTGTTAAAATTTAATAATACAAGATTAGATGGTTTTAGACATGCATAAGGAATAATATGGAAGAAATTGTAGCATTTGGTCTCCTTTGAGAAATAATATGTTTAGTCTATTATTATTGTTATTACTATTATCAATAGTTTTTAACCTGAATCGAAGGGTTTGATTTAACGGGAAATCGGTATGGTGGTTTGATCAGATTGAAAATTATGTCTTGAATGGATGAACCAATGGACCATAACACGAAAGTTATATTCTTCATCTCCGACGTCATTTTAAATGAACAATGTAAAAAATATCCCGAGTTTGTTTCTTTGTATTTATCATCCTCCTAATTATAGTCTTCATTTTCATCATTAATTGAACCATATTACCGATGGTTCACCGATAATGTGCTTCTGTTAAATTTTTCCTTAAAATCAATAATTTACTTATAGAAATATCTAAAATAATAAAAATATAAATTTAATACATTAAGTGCTTGTATATATTTAACAATAATATTAGGTTGTCCAGTGGCGAAGCTAAAATAAGATCGTAGGTAGGTCCTTTACAAAATTTTACTTCAAAGTTAATAGGTCAAACGGGTTGATTTGGGTCAAATGGTTCGCTGAAACAGGCGGGTTGGGTTTGTAGTAATGCAAATATTCAATAAATGGAAAATACTTTTTTAAAAATAAACCTCTTTTACTTAAATCATATAGCTCATAAAAATAAGTAAACTCGTGTTTATATAAAACATTTTACTAATTCAATTTTAATAACTTGTAAATACGTAGTAACTTTTGTAATTGTCAAATAAAAATACAATTCAATTTGATACTACAGTATTGAAGGCACCTAAACATTTTTAACAATGGGGAAATAAAATATTTAAGGGGTATTTAGTACTTTTTGAAACTTAAATACTTTTTACTAAATGAAAAATGCAAAACCTAGAAAATAAATAAAAAATGTGTGTGCGGGATTCGAACATGGGCAAAAGAAGCTACAATCAAGCGCTCCAACAACTGCATAACCAGTTCCACCAGCCTAACATTTGGTTCCTTTTTCTTAATTATAAGTCTTACCAAGGTCCTCTGAAACTTTTTAGGTGTGTCCGTCAAAAAAAAGTTATATCTCTTTTAAAGTATTTTCGAAACTAAGGCAGGTCCGGGGACCTACCAGGTCCTAGTATAGATTCGCCCTTGAGGTTGTCTAGTTACAAACTAATATTGGCTTTTAAAGAAAAAGATCTCAAGTTCAATTGTGGTTCATCTCTTGTTTATGTGATTTTTTCGTTTAACCTTTAAGTTTTTTCATCGAATTCTATAAAATATTAACCAATAACCAATCTAAAATGTACTGCTAAATGTTTAATCAAAACTAATTTAACCATAACATTTTCAATTAACCGAAATTTCAGTTATATTAGTTGATTTGGTTTATAATCTAGGCGAAAAGATTTATTTACAGCTATTAGAAAATGTTAGATAAAAAGAAGTGATAGCGTTTATATTTCTAGAAAAGACAGGTTTAAGAAATATGAGGATTAAAAATTCTCTTTTGTATTAGTGGTAGGTTTTCGACGTGTCCAATTGGACCACATTTTAGATCCCTATGTGATAGCTTACCGATATTCCTTTGTCTATGTCGTTAGCTATATTCATGTATCATCATTAATTATTATAGTTTGCCATCACTCAATTATTTCCTTGAATCATCTTTCATTATTAGTTTGTTATAAGTAATAGTATTCCTTTATAGGGTTTAAATATATAAATATTTATTTCGTAAATTGTAATATGTATTAAATAGAGTCAAAATATTTTTAATATTTTTTAAAAAATAAAAATTTAAGTTTAATTTATTTATATTAAATAAATATTACATATTACGAGAAAAATATACTTGAATTTAATAAGACTTAACATGTGTCTTAGGGCACATATTAGCCAAACCCTTTAGATTTATTAGAAAAAAATTGTTGTAAATTCTTTTGGGAATTTGGTGATGATCTTAATAGTATTTATTGGGTTAGCTGGAAAAGTTCTATGAGAAAGAAAGAATGGGATGGCTTGGGTATTGGTAGTATAAAAGCTAAGAACTTGAGTCTTCTTGGTAAGTGGTGGTGGCTATTTTATACAGAGAAGGGGGCTTTATGGTGCAAAGTCATTGAAAACTTTTATGGTTGCGAGGGAAATCTTAACGTATTTAGAGGTTCAAGATTGACATCTAGTATTTGGAAGAATGTGATTAAATGTGGTAATGCAATTGATAACTTGGGAATTCTATTTAAAGACTCTTTTACTATTATCATTGGCAACGGTAATTCGACAAAAATTTGGCTCGATTCATGGTGCTCGTCAAGGCAAAGATTGTGTGATCGATTTTCGTGACTCTTCACTCTTGAATCGAACAAAGAATGACGGGTAAGTGATAGATGGGTCGTGGTAAACAATTCATGGTGATGCGAGTGGGCTTGGAGATGTGTTCCTCTGGGAAGAACTATTGACGAATTTAGTTCCCTGGTAACCATTTCCGATAATTTCTCGTTAGATCCCTCATCAGGTGATAAATGGGGTTGGTCTTTTGATGAGAATAACTTTTTCTCGGTTCGAAAGCTCTCTTATTTAATTGATGATATGTTACTCAGAGATAAATGTTTTGGTCAACAAAACTCAAAAAAAACATTTACTCTAAAATGTTGGTTGCATGACCTATATAGTATTCATGGCTGCTTTATTCATAAAAACAACTTCATAACCCAGGAAAAAAAAACCCTACCTATAATGTAAATAAGATATCTATAATTGAGAAAATCATGGTAGAGATTACTTGACGAGTAAAAATAATAGAGAAAATCATAACTGTTACGAATAAACTGTAATATTTTTTCTCTCCATTCATGGTAGAGATTACTTGACGAGTTTCAGTTTTATTCTCCTTTATGAGCGGTTTATTTCTGCTTGAAAGATCGTTGCTATCCTATCTTGTTAAATCTTTGAAAAATATGGTTTATGAATTCAAAGTTTGGGAAATGGGAATCACTTTTTTTATCCAACCTTTTTACGTGTCACGTTGCATAAAAGTCTTAGTAATCAGATCTGGATTTTGAAAAAAAAAAAGAAAAAGGATTTGGTTCGTTAATGATTTTAAATGACATATTAAAAGTCTTTTCCTCAATAAAATTCAACATTTGCTCAATTCACTGATTTTAAATCCCCCAGCTTCATATGATTTTTATGTTTTCGCTTTCTTGTTAGGCTTTAGCCATGTGAAAGTATATATATATATATATATATATATATATATATATATGTTAATCATAGTCCTAAAATTTCAAGATACAACCCATTTAAATATGTATGAACCTTTTCAAATTTGGTCAATTTCCTACAACAAAACTCAAAAAAACATTTACTCTAAAATGTTGGTCGCATGACCTATATAGTATTCATGGCTGCTTTATTCATAATGATGTGTACGACATAGATTTTTGTCAATTTACTGAAAGAACAAATGACTCATGAATTTTTTTGGCATACTATCACTCTTCACAGGCAATTATAGTTAAAAATTACATTTTTTATGTTTTACTTATTTCGCTCGTTTAATATTTTGGTATCTCTTATAATCCGTAAATTTTATTCAATTATAGCATATCTCAATTTTAAAAAGTTAATCTTATTATCAATAAATTATTAGATTTTGCGTTTTGGTTCAAAAGAAAAAAAAAGTTGCTATATCACAATTGGATATTTATTTAATAAATACAAGATTGGTATTGACTAATGTATTGGCTATGCAACCAACATTTCTCATTATATTTTACTCAAAGCATTTTAACTAGTTTATCTTTTAACTTTTATATGTTTAAAGAGATGTGGGACCCACAACTACCATAAAAGGTTGGTGAACTACTTGCACTGTCACTGTGGCAAGATATGAGAAATAATTGGAGGTTAATATTTATATTTGTGACAAAGGAACATAAACTTTTTTAAATTGGTGTAATTTTATTGTATTAAAAGCTCATTGGACTATACCAAAATGGTGGCTTTGTTGAACAATTTACAATTATGTGTTTTGGTCTTTTATTACATTGTCAAGTTGGACCATATGACCTTTCAAAACTAGGTTACCTACATTTTCAATTTAATCAAGAGTGTTGGGGTTGTATGGATCTTATAGTCAACGTTGTATCGAAAAACCTAGCGGAAATAAGCTTACGATTTCTAGCGAATATGAAACCTTCGGAAACGGAATCTAACCAACGGTTGTTGATATGATCGGACCTAAGGAAGACTATTCGGATGATTGTTTAGACTTTACTAAACGTTTGGAACACTAATAATCGGAGCAGCAGCAATTCGGCACGAAAACAAAAACCAAAAAAAACCTTAGCCGAATGCAGAAACCCTAGCTGGGTATATATAGGCCCAGCTATCCATTCGTACGAATGAGAATTCATTCGTACGGATGAGTTTCTATTCGTGCGAACCACATCTGGTTCGTACGAATCAATCTCCATTCGCACGGATATCATCCTTATCCGTGCGAACCAGTTTGAATATCATTTAAACATTACAAAACACATATTCGATTAATTCATAACGATGTAAACATCAATCAAATATTCAATACCGATATTCAATCACACAATACAAAGACTGATATAGAACGTTAATTACATACGAATCTTAGTAACTACATAAATGCACCTACAAAGAGTCATCTTGTTGGATCAATTTATAAATTAAAAATAAGCATAAGTCGTATTTAACAAGTAAAAATAAAACGTTAATTCTCTAATATATGGTTGTCTCTGAGTTTTTAAAGGCCTTACACAATTAATGTACTCAATGACATATCTTCGAAGGCCCTCTTCTCAATATGATCATAAGGAATATTTTGAGGCGAGATATTTTCAGACGAAATATTTTGAGGCCCGGTGTTTTCAGAGGCCATAAGCAGTTGTCTTTATTGTCCACTTTCAAAGACGGCCATGATTTAACAAATATTTAAATTATTCATTGATAAAGACATTACGAAACTTGTGTACAAAGAGCTATCCACAACCAAAATTGTAGAAGCTTACCAACCATTCCTTCATACTGATCTTAGACGGATAATTCCAATGAGCGTTGAATCACCATGGTTACCGATATAATAATTTCTCTAAATATTTTATGCCTAATCACACTGCACATTAGAGACAATGCAATGATTCTGAATCAGATTCATACCATATTCATTATGCATGACGTATCTCCAGCTTATGTTATACAACTATACTAATAATGTCACGGCACTTGCATTGATATGACATTAATATACTAAGCTTCGACGCATAAGTAGGACAATATAACAATGAACAACCAATCTTAGAATCCATAATTACATCGAAAATGGCTAGATTTTCCTAGGTTAATTACAGCAAAAAGATAAACCTTCTAGGTTGTTACTATACAATAGCCAAAACGACTTGCCTGTGTCATCCAACTTTCCATCAAGAACCGACTCTGTAAAACCAGTAACCAAAAGTTGTCAATCAATGAGCTCGATGTAACCAAAGTGATTATATTAAGAGGTTTGGAAGGGTGCACTTATGGGATCACTCCTAATTACAACATTGTTATCGTGTATAAAAACTTTAAAACCTATGTATCATTTCATATTTAATGCTCAGTCTTATAAGGAATCAACGAAACATAAAATGCATACCTTTCTAATCAGAGTCGAAACAATCAGAATCGTAAGAATCATCATCGAAGAATTGACTAGTCTGTAATTATATTGGAAACACGTCAAGAAACACACACAAAAAAGGTATTGAACTTTCAAGTGAGAAACTATAATACAAAGGTTTTTCTTGCAAACTAACTATCGTTCTTTTGAGAAATACAAAAAAAGAACATTCTCATTTGCAAGAACGTGCAATTTTTGAACCAACTCAAAAAGACAAATCATACTTGACACCTGTTATTCTTCTAACGTTGATTTTTGTATAACGTAGAGTTAGTTTGCATTTTTAAAAAGCATATCAAGCAAAACTTTTTGGTAACAATATCATATACATAATACAAACCTCGTCAAATTTCCCAACCTCTGCAGAATCTGCCTCCTCGTCAACCTAATCATAAAGGAAGTCAAGAATCAGGATTAATGTTTTCAAACCATTATTTCTGTAAAAACAGAACAAATTTATCTACGTGAATATTTGGTTAGGGTCAAAACGGGTCAGGGTAGGCCAGCCCACATACACCTTTGTCAATTTCTAAATATCACTATAAAAAAACTTTGAACGAAATTTTGCCCGTTTCCACTATAGCTAATAATTTATTTGACTGGTTTTAGATAATCACAACCCAAACGACCCATTCATATTTTAATAAAAAATTCGAAACTGCCACCTCTAAGGAATCCTTACAATGTTCTGCAACTGGTTCTAAAATCTACGTGTTCATTTAAACTAAAGGAATTCTAGAAGGATTACATATGTATGAGAGCTTATAACACTTGATTCAGTTTCAGTATTATTATCAATAGCATGTATATTTTCTGTATAACACTTACAAATGGACGCATTTGATCTTCCGATTCTTTAAGTAGCTTTTGAAAGTACGCATCATTCACCTTCCTAGCTTGAAGCTGATACGGCAGTCTTTCCTAAAACAACATAGTTTAACGGGTTAAACATAAAACCAGATCGAAGATCACAAGAAAAAACAAGAATACGATAATAGAAAAAATCCAGACAATTAGTACCAGGGATAACATGTTTTGCCAGATTCTAAACCCGTCTTGCTCTATTTCAATGGCACTTTTAGAGTCACAGTTCTTCACAAAGCTTTCCCTACAATGTAGAAATAGATTACCGGGTTATTGCTCCTCAACGACAAAATATTTTTTCATAACACAATTCTAGTCACCGCAACAACATCTTTTGACTATAAATGCACAAAAACATTTTTGAGCCAAAATTTCTAGTGTTTCGTAAAATGTACAATTTTAACATAAACAAATAGTACCTAGAAATCATGAATCCCATACATTTCAACAACATAAACAAAGTTTCTAGTAGGTAAGTAAAATTACATGTTTCCTTTGGTCGAAAATTATGAATCACGTCATTTAACATTGTTCGGGCCATTTCGTCTTCAACAACACTAAAATGACTAGAATGACCAAAATGCCCTTTTCTACATTGAATGAAGTGCCCCAAAGGGCAATTTAGTCATTTCAATATGATGTTTGCTTGTCTATTTTGTGGCTTATTGGCTTATTATACTCTATTATGACATAATAAAGGATAATAAGCCAGAAATAAACATAAGCCGAAATCAAATAAGCTCAAACAAACACGCCATTAACTATGAATATCTAGTTTATAATTTTGGACCAAACGTAAATACGAAACATGAAAAACTAGTAAAAAATTACATGAAAAATCGAAATTCTGATCTGGGTTGATCTGGAAACCTCTCATCTTCTCCAAACTGATTTCCCCTGTTTTCGACTTTCGATTTCTTCACTTCTTTTTTAATTTCACAATCATGCATACCCAACAATGCCACCGCTACCGATACCCCACAACTTTCACTACGAATTCAAAATAAATACAAAATTAACAACAGAAACAAAACATATGTATATGTATATAGATATATAGATATAGATATAGATATACCAAAATTGAAAAGCACTCCCATCTGGGGCACGGCGCAATGCATTCACTCGTTTTCGTGTTCTTAATTGATAAACCATTAATGATGAATTTTTCTTACTTTTTAAGCTTTCTGCAATTTTTTTGCCTTCTAAGGGTTTTTCTAAAAGGTAATAAAGTGGCGGGGGGATGAAGGCGTATGATAGTGGGATGGGGGTTTTGGTGCTAGAGTGCGCTGGCGGGTGGTTTCTAATTTTGCTGTAAAAAAGGGGTGAAAAAATCGTGTTTCCCGCGGTAAAGTGGTTTATAATCTAATTTGGTGATTTACTTCGTACTACATAAAAAATGTTCAATGTTATGGGCGGAAAAAAAAAAATAATTCATCTGAAACATAACAGACTATAATATTTTGTTAAATTAAACATACTTTATACTCGAACCAACCTAAAATATCAAGTAAACAAAAAGTATATTTTATTCTGACCCGACTTGAACCGGACAAAAGGTTGGTTTAGGAACGATACATTTGCCACTTGGTAATGTTTATTATTTAAATTCGACTTATGAGATACCAGATAAATTTTCTTTTATCTTTTTTTTATATAAAAGGTAAGATGGCTTCAAACAATACAAGAAAAAACCATACAATTACAAAAAAAAAGCTAGAAAAACAATGAAGATGGGTTCGAAATCCAAATATTTCAGTTTAGAATATTTGTCTTTTTAAACCTAATAAAAAATATGTATAAAGTAAAAATTAAAAAGTTGAACAAATGATAATCTAAAAAAATTAAACACCTCCAATTAAAAAAAACACCCAACCGTTCGGAACCAAACACCTCCGCTTAGCTACATTTGGAGCCACGCGATGTTCGGTCCCGTCAGCCAAAAAAAATATATATAATTTTTCGAAAAATTTAAAATAATTACACAAAATTATATTATTAGACCCTTATGTTTCTTTGAATGTGAATTTTTGGCTTTTTTTGATACCAACCTTTAATTCAAAGCCTCTTCACACCCAACAAAACATTAACACCTTCGACATCTAAAATTATATTTGAATCCTCATCCGATATTTGTATCCGTCATCGACACTACTTTATAGTATTATGACAAAGTAGTGATATGTGTTTTATCATCCATTTCACGTCACTAATGAACCTTCGATGGTCGTCCATGAAAGGATTTGCATACGCATTTACGTTGTAAAAGGAAATTTCTCTACATAACCTTTAGCCAGAACACACTTGCATATAATAGAATCAATATATGCATCTAGATTACAATCATCAAACAAAGATACATCCGAAAAAAAACATACTATAAGTTATATCCCCGTCTTAATGGCTAATTATACACCAGCAATGGTTACCCGGGTAAGAAACTATGTATCAAACACATCTCATAAACCATCAATAACAAGAAAATCATCCACACTCCAAACCAAAACCGAAAAAAATGAAAAAAAATCAGAAATCAAGAAATATCATACGCTAAGGGTACCTCATGTTTAGCGGCTCTTGAGGTTGTATATTTGATTTCTTCTTATGTTTTGTTAAAGGTAGCGATACGTGAATGAAACCAAACTTTTTCCTCTGAGAAAAGAATTGTTTTTCTGTCCGTCCTTCTTTATCAGCTTTTGCAGAATCATGAAATATAAGTCCGCTTTGATCACGAAGCATTTGACTTAAAGATACATCGTCTCTTCGAGTTTGACTTTCAACATCCTCCCGGACAACTATGTCATCTTTTAGGATCAGCTTTCTGCTTAAAATATCGCCTATTGAAACACTTGATCTCAAAACCGGGCCTGTTTCTCTGTTGATCAAATTTGAATCATCCCCTATTAATGGTCTATAACTTCTAGCAGCACGAAAAGGGTTCGAGTTTCTTGTTTTTGGATGATTATCTGATCTTCCCCTAAAAAACTCGTTTCTTGTCTCAAGATTTCTTCCATTTGCAGCCTCCATTCTTGGCCCTGGTCATAAAAAGAAAATTCTTCATACAATATTGATACACTTACTTATAAATGGGCCGATTCGAATTGTTTTTGTAATCATAAGAATTATTTAACTCGATATAATGAAGATAGAAAGAATCCGGGTGTTACCTAAAGCTTCTTTAAGGGTCTTTCTGCTAAATTTCACATCATTGTTTTGATCAATGGAATTTCTAAGAAACGCCATTGTAGAGAGATTAGCATCTTTCCTAAGATATTCATTTTTCTTGATAACTTCTTCAGCCTTTTGCGCCTTTTGAGCAAGTGCAGAATACTCTTCATAAGAAAGCGTTATTCCTTCACGTATCAATGGTGAATTATTTCCATTATTCTCAGCTCGAGCCACAGCTTCCATAGCTCTAGCAGCTTCTTCCATCTTTTTAGCAGCAATTAACCTCATTTCCACCATTTTTATACTCATTTTCGTGTGCTCAATCTCAGAAGTTGCCTTGATCACCTCATATTGTGCAGCTTCTTCCATTTTTCTAAACTGTTGCGCTTCAAATGTCAATCCATGTGGCCCGTTTGAAACATCTATCGATTCTTCAATTACACATTTCGTTTCTCCTTCTTTTTCAGACATATTCGATTTATGGGTTCTCATTTTTTTGTTTAAAGATTCAACGGATGCACGAATCATAGCAAGGTCATTAGTTGTTTTGTTTAGATTTGACTTTGCTTGTTTTAGCTCGGTTAAGATGAGGCCAGGTGGCATTGGGACTGGACACAAGGTTAAATTAGCCGTGGACTGGTCAACAGGGGTTGTGTTTCCTGAATCTGGATTGAAATTAAGGTTTGTCATCATTGACGAAACTTCTTTCATTAGGTTGAGTTTTAATCCTTCCACGACTCCTTTTGCTGACTCGAGTTCTCGTAGTACATCAAGTGTTTCTCGTTCTTTGATGATTAGTTCTTTTTCTAGTTCTGCAGCTTGTTTCTCTACAGTTTCCATGTCGATTTCTTCAAGGTCATGCTGTTCAACACAAATTTTTTGTTAATTAAATGCTTGTTTTTCAAGAAACTATATAACCATTGGATTAATTTCGATTTTGTATGTCAAACCAACTAACTTTCAACTTCGAAGTTAATATGAAATTCCTTTAAATGTGTCGGTCTGAGTCAAAATCCATTTACTTCAATTTGATCTCTAATAAAATTAGTGACGGACCTATCATGACGAAAAGTGACTATTCAAAATTGGTCACTAATATCATTAGTGACCAAATATTTGGTCACTAATGATGTTAGTTACAACATTTGAGTCGTCACTAAAGACCTTTTTTTCTTGTAGTGCAATCTAGTCTAAAATACTTAAATCATTTTAAGAAATCTTTGGTCAATCACATGTGAACACAACTTGTGTTTCTAGCATCACACTGCATAAGATCATCTAACTGACCACAATTTCATCAACAATATTGATCATATCACCGTCTCCAAATATCATTAGTTATAAATATTGTTAAAGGACCTGTGGCGTAAATAGAAGTGAAAAAGGTGGGTGGGACGTTACAAGACTGATATACCCTCACGTGAGTAGCATGTGGGGTTGAAATCGTTAAGATTTGACGGACGATAGAAAAATGGACCTCCGACGTAACGGAATTGCAACAATGGGGACTAATGGTGTAATTATTTTTAAAAAAGCCCCAAACTAGTGATTCTGGTACAAACACAAGGACTAACGGTGTAATTTACTCAAAATATTAACAAAAATAGGAATGTTAACTCCTAATTGTCTACTTAATCATTCTCATAATAGATAGTTGTCAATAATCAATACATCTACTAAGTCAACATCACATAGTTTTTGTTTGTTCTTTTTGGAACCACGGTATCGACTCCACATTATGTGATTAAGAATATAATTATGAGGACAAGGTCACTCTCTCGCCTGACAAATCTTACAACGTTGGATTTATCTGGGAATTTGGTTACTAGTATCATTTCCTCGGAGGTTGGCGATTCGCTTAAGCTTCAATTTACATCTGTCATTTAAGTTTTATAAAAGATACATCTAGTGATAAAATAATGTAAAAAGTTTCTAAAATTTTAACAAGTAGTTCATCTAGTGGTAAAGCTTTGTCCAACAATGGAAAAATGTCAAAGTTGAGTAATAAATCAATATAAAAATTTGTAGCAACAATATTTTGGAAATCGTTACAATTGTTTATATTAAGAAACAAATCTTGTAGCTTTTCAAAGTAGATTATTTCTTTTGGATTTTCTACAACCACAAAATACCTTTGTGAAAGTTAAAGTTGACTATAATAGGTACAAAGTAAAACATTACTTTTGAAAGTTAGATTCGGACATATTAATTTTATCTCTCTTTCGACTAAACTTTGGGTGATTATGTTTTAGATACAAATTTTTTAGCTTAAACCCATATCCTATGCTGGGATTCGCGAAGAGCAGCACCTTACGATGTTCATGACCAATCGGATCCTGACGGTAAAAAGATAAACTATGCTAGCATATAAGGCAATGTATTCTTCTCTTTATTGTAAATTAGTTTTAGAAAATGAATCTCATTGGTCTTATATGTTGAACAGGTTGTTTGGCTAAAAGGTCATATCATAACTTTATCTAGGTTAAATGGAAAAACTATTACGGTTTAGCCTTCGAGTCTCACTTGAAACAAATGTGTCGGGAATTTAAGGGAGTAAGTTTGTTTTTCTAAAAACCCTCGTAAATATAACTATAAGAACTACTTGACCTATTTGGACGTCGTATGAAAACAAAAATAATGATTACGAAATATTTGGCAAAAATGATTTATATATAGTGAAATTACAAAAATTATACAGTACATAATTTGTAGGTATAATGATCAACTTCAAATATGTGCAACAAAATGTCATAATTTGAAAAGCATGTCACAATAATTTAGAAGTAGCTATTTCCTTCAAATAAAAACTTCTTTCAATCACAAGAATAAGTTCAAAATCAGTGTAAAACTTTATAAGTTAAAATAAATTGTTTGAAAATGTGCAACTTTAAAGATGGATTCAAAAGAGCTTATTTCACTTTCGATAAGAAATTCCAAACACAATTAAAACAGATTATTGTCGTATAAAAATACAATAAGCAGATTAAAATTTTTGAGTGGCAAAGAAAAACAAGAATGTAAAGAGGTACGTAAACAATAAACTTACACCAGCTAGTCGAAGAATATGAAGAGGAATCCAAGAACCACTTCCACCAAACCGAGTAACAGCCTCCTTAACCGACCCAAAAGGCGGCGAAGTATCAATCTCAACCCTCGGGTTGATCAGTTTTCTGGTCTCTGATTCACCAGAAGTATCCGAACCATTCGGCGTTTGTAGTGTTTTTTCAGCCATGTTTCAGAAGAAACAATTGTGAAAAACAGTTATTACTTGATAGAGAATTTATTTACAATGATATAATATGAAAAATGTCTATAATAATGATGAAAGAATTGGAAGGGAATGATTATGTTGGGACGGTAAGTTGGTCCCAGCGTTAATGGCGGGTTAAGGGAGTGTGTGTTTGAGTGTTGTGTGTGAAAAAAAGCATGAAAATAGTGGGGAGAGAGGGACAAAAGTGAAACAAATGACGATACGCATTCAAAGTTTTTACTTTACTTTTTTCTATATCTCTTTCTGTCTATGTTAAATTCGAAAAAAATGTATAAAAGTTATCAAAGAATTTTCGTGGTTGATTTAGTTATTTGAAGTATGAAAATGTTATTTAGTATGAACTTAATGTATAGCCCATTGTAAAAACTTCGAAAAAGTTTGACTTCATTGTCATATCTTTGATCTGCGGAATAATCACTTCATCTCTTCTTCCAGCGTATTCCAAAAACATGACAATCAACGAATGTTGCAACAAAATCAAGACCGTAGATGATTAATTATATCGTCAACATCGAATCACCCGTACCGGAAAAAATCTCGTTGCATATTTGGTCAACGGATTACCACGATGTTGGAAAGTTGCCATACGTATCCGCCTTCAAAAATTACTTTCAACTTGGTTTGAAACTCGTGATATTCTTCTTGGCGAAAAATCTTAGTTAACATCGTCTTACCAAAGCGAATTTTCCCATGTGACTAATTTATCTTCTACAATTATTTTGTTCATTTGTAAAAAAATCCAAAATATGTTGGAATAACTGCTATAATGATCATCGATATATTGGTTTGTACGAAGAAAATCAAACCGGAACGACTAGGTGTACATCTCACCACCAAATACTTAGTAGTCACCTCATGTCCCCAAGGCCGATTTCAAACTTCTCTATCGCCCAATTCGTGGGTGGCTATAACCGACGAACATAAACATGGATAAACTCCTAGCCCACATGCGGCTCATGACTCACATCTAACTACTGTTTCATCGCACATAGCAGCTATTCTACAACCATTGGGTTGGTTATAGATGGCCCAAGCTACCCCACTTACACAATTATTTCCAGAGTGACGAAAGACTCTAAGCTTGTACCTTATAAGTAAGCTCTTTATGCTTTCTCCGCAACACTACGACGTTGGAAGACCCTAGGACCGTCAACCACATACTCTATTTTTAGAGTATGTCAAAGTAATTTTTGGAATTTGATACTCCAAAAAACAACTCATCTAAACCACATACTCTAAAATGCAAACTTCAATGTCTTTACACACTTTTAAATTAAATTTTATGTATATCATAAATCATTCAAAAGATTAAAAGAGTAATAAACATTATAAAAGAGTGAATAATGATATACTATATATTTGGAGTATCACTATTCAATACTCTAAAATCTTCTCTAACTATAAAGTATGGTTGGAGATGATTTTTGTAATTAAACTCTAAATATAGAGGAAATTGGTGTTTTAAAGTACCCATTTGGAGATGGTCTAACAAGAACTACTTTTTGGTTCCGAGGGTCCTTCACAGAAAAACTAAGTTCGGTTTTCGGGTTTTTCGGTTTAGGTTTTTCGTGTTTTTTATATTTATAGTCTAAACCAAAAACCAAACCAGACCAAATTAAGTATAGAAAAATCAAATCAAAAATTAAATTCTATTTCGGTTTGGTTTTTGTTTTAAACCAAGAAAACCAAAGTTTTTAAGAATTCAAATTTTTTACCTAAAAAGTTAGCTTTTGTATCCAAAATTTACGTAATTTAGTGTTTACCATTAAAGGCTTTTAATATATAATACACGATGTATAGTTTATACGGTAGTGGTAATTTGATACATTGATGTTACTTATTTTAATCAATTGTAGTTAAGTTATTCAATATTAAAATATATATATATGCTAACATATTTCTATTTCGGGTTTTTCGGTTTTCGGTTTGGAGAAATGTCAAACCGTAACCAAACCAAAAATCAAAAATCTAATTCGGTTTGGTTAAAGACCAAACCAAAAACCAACATATAATTTGGTTCGGTTTTAGTTCGGTTTGGTTTACGGGTTTTTCGATTTGAAACCAAATTATAAACACCCCTATATTGATGCATGAAGGTTCGATTTATATCTTTTGTACTATTGAGATCACTCTCTCTTTCACACATAAATGGTAAATCAATAATAAAAAGAAATCTTTTTTCAAATTTAAACCACTCATAGGTAAAAGGTTATCTATTTTTTCTTTTTAAGAAATTTCTAGAGACCGCTGATGTTGGAAATGTGTTATTTGGGATGAATGTAAAAGAGGTTTTTTTATAAGGGTGAAAAAAAAAAACCGAAAATCGAATTGAAATCAAAATAACTGAACCGAAATAACCGAACCAAATCAAATACTGACGGTCCAATTTATAATTCATGAAAAACCGAAATTTTCGATTCGGTTTTGGTTTTACTTCAAGACCCGAACCGGAAAAACGAATCGAACCATTTATAATAAACCATTAAAAATATAAACTTTTAAGTATGTAAATATTATAATTATGCTTATTTTTTATACCAAAATCGTTACTGGTAGTATGACAAAATGTTCTAGCTTAACAATTTTGAATCATGAATTGAAAATTATAGTTGATTGAGACAAAACCCGATTAAGATGTTATTTATAAAGTCGAACTAGTCAAAGTCTATAAAAACAGATTATAAACCGAACTTCATCCAAAAAACCGAAAACCGAACCGAACGGTTCCTAATTTTTTAAAACCTGCCATTGTCGGTCTGGTTTCGGTTTTATACAAAAACCAAACCGAATTGAACCATGCTCACCCTAGATTTTTATGCTCACGCTTTGCAACGAGTAATTTTAGAAGGTTAGAAGAAATTAAAAAAAAAACAAAAACAAAAAACAAATGAGAGAAAAAAGAAAAAGATTACATTTAACAGCGGTCCCTAAAAAGAAAACATGGATATAAACCTAAAAAAAAGTCGTGGTTACTTTATTCTACACCGTAACTCAAAAAGAAAAATTAAGGGTGTTTTATTTAGTAGCGCCACTCAACAAAAAAAGATAAAACCTTAGATTTGAAAAATAAAATAATGAAACAAAAGTTAAAACTTAAAATTAATAATAAAATAAGCAAACATGACATAACTGTTTTATTTAATAACGTAACACAAGATGAAAATTAAAATTTAATATTAACACATTATATTTTATTTAATAACGTCATCTTTAAAATAAAAAAAACATAATATTAGAAAAAAGTAACCCCAAAAATAAAGGTTAATACTTAATTTGAAAAAAAATAAAATTAAAAGCAGTATTCAATAAATTGATCCAACGTTTATAATTAATATTATAAATAATAGTTGGATATCAATGCGTTGCAGCGGCGATGATGTAGATCGGAGTTTTTCGACAAATAATTTTTTTCTGTACGATTTTTATTTTTATTAATCTACGAGGCGACGATTTTGAATTTAAATAAGTTTAAGTAATAGTAATGTAAATTGGGATTGTAAAATGTTTTACAATTATTTTATAAGTTGTAAAAGTCAAGTACCATACATTCGTCGGTGCAATATATGATATATTATAACAAAACATAAATTATGGTATTAAAGAACTAGACATATTTGCATTTTACTCGTCATGTATAAATTTTTGATATACTACATTTGACGTGTATACTTAACAAACGAATATTTTGTCAGTCTTTATAAATACGTTTGTATTGTCATGTTAAACTCCTCAAGAAATAATACACAAACTTGTTAATGTGAGAATACACATTGTAGTAAATAAATATCGAAGTCCTTGAGCCTTATTAATTATCATAGCAAATCTAAATCGGAAAAAAAAAAAATCCTTTTTGGCTTGAACGAAAACATAACACTTTCGAAAGAACATAAAAGACTTTTATACGACACAAATACATATTTTCCGGCATATTAACCAAGAAAACTATTTACCGCTAGTGACATTTGGCTAAAAAGATTTGCATATGAATATTGGGTCGTTGCATTATCTATAAGAGAGATAAATATTATGTAACCATATATATGACACCTAACGCCGAAGATAATGAGATCATACAAAATTGAACCTAAGAATTTTATCGTTTATTAGAATATCGTATTATTTTCTACTTAATAAAGAGAGAAAAATTCTATAGAAATGTAGACGTGAACAATTTTTTCTTCATGTTTATTTAAATAAGAAAATGCATATAGATTGATAAATAGTATAATTTATTTAATGTGTAGTACGAAGAACTAAAGAAAAAAAAACAAACTTTACTTAAATTGTGTGATTTAATACATAAAATGGGTCAATTATTTTTTTCACGGGCTAATGAATTTCATAAATAACAAAGCGATATTATAGTTTTTGTGTTTGAAAGCGTTTTATAGCCTTTCAATTATGATGTGTTTATACATCGAAATTATTTAATAAAGAGATTTCAAGTTTTTTTTTTAATAAGTTGGTAAATTTTATTAAATCTATTAGTTAGCATAATCATGAATTAGTTTCTTATTATATATTAATTAAATTGTATTTAAATTTTAATTTGGGTGACAAATTAATTATTAACAAACATATAGAAGGAAATATGGGTTGAGATATCTAAATGTGTTAAATACAAAATGAAGGATATTTTAGTACATTCACTGTTAAATTTCAACACTAAAATTATAGTCCTAAATGCTTTATAGATAACTAGCTGTAAACCCGCGCGTTGCAGCGGGACAAAAAAGTTTATAAACGATAAAATTATATTATATATCAGTTTGGACATGAGATTAATAAATAGAAAATAACTCTAGACTTAAATTTAAATTAAATTGTATTTAAATATCTGTAGAAAAATAAATATCTGTAGAAAAATAAATATGAATTAATGTTACACCCTGTTCCTGAGTTTAGAGAGGAAAGAAGAGAACTGAAAAGAAAATAATTTAACAGAAAAGAAGAGAGAGGAAAGGAGATTATTTTTGTAAAAACACGTTCCCGAGTGGAAGTATTTGGAAAGGAAAGAAAGTAAAGAAAAATCAAAATAAAAGTTCGATATAAAAAAATTATAAAAACTCATCAAGATCAAACGAGCATTACATAATACACAAATTAATTAACGAAAAAAAAGTGATGAACTTTATAAACACAACTAAAACAATTCAATATAAATAAATTAAAAAAACTCATTGAGATCAAACGAGCATTTCATAATACACGAATTAATTAACGAAAAACAAGTATATGATAAATTGTTTAAAAAATTTCACTTGTGTAAAAAAAAAAAATAAAAAAAAAAATATGAGGAATTTATCAATTCGATTCGACTCGGTTGTATCGAGTAAAGATGAAAAAAGATAAACATGTATATAAAAGATATATATTTGGTTAAAAATAATTTGGAGATTAATTTTTTAAAAATGTGCAAAATATATTTTCTTTCCAAATCTTCTCAATTTTGGAAAGAAAATTAAGAGAGAAAAATAGAACAAATTTTCTTTCCAATTCTTTTCTCTTCTCTCCACTTAAAAACTCAGGAACACGTTCTGTTTTTTATTTTCTTCCTGCTTCTTTTCCTTTTCTTCCATTTCTTCAGAAAAAAAATCTAACACAGTGTAATAGTAGATCTGAAAAGATAAGTTAACATATTAATAGTAAAAATAAAAATAAAAAATAATTTAATAATTTCATTCTTAATTTTCAACATTAAAAACACTTTCAATATATTATATATGATATAGATTGATTATATTATCACTACAAGATAAGTGACTTTTAATGACTGAAGAAAACTGTTAGAAAAAATAGAAATTCAGTCACTAAAAGTCATTGAGGTCTACTCCCACTTAAGAAAAATAAGTCACTAATAGAGCCATCACTAAAAGTCATTAATCACTTCAAATTTCAGTCAGAAAAGGTTTACAACATTAGTGACAGATTATCTTCAGTCAGTAAAAGGGTAGTTTTTTTTTTTTTTTTTTTTTTATTCCCTACATTTTTCATTATTACATTAAAACAACTTTAGAATACATAATAATTAATAGGTTGTTTTATTAATATAAAATTTCAAAGTCACGATGATACAAAATTAATTCATGCCAACAAAATAAAAAGATACAAAAGTTAATCTTATTGTAACTACAGGTCAAATTGGTCGGCAGTGGCGCAAATTGTACTGAGTAGCTACTCTCCCATTGCAGTTTCAACAAGTAACCTGCTCGTACATCCATGTTTCTTTCTACCTTAGACGCAACCTATAGACAACAAACACTAAACAAGGAAACACAATTTGTAGAACGATAATAAAAAGTAAGAATGTGTGTTGAATATATGTAGGTTTTGGCCCAAACTGAATGTAGCAAAATAAGCTACTCACGCAATAGTTCAAAACGAGTACCCTTAATGTATTATCTTTTTGACCCATTCAATATAGTTTATTACGGGGAACATTGATTAAATAAATGATTATGTTTTATCTCAATGGGTCATATAAATAAAACAGAGAATAAATGAACAAACTATCCAAACTCTAACTATTGCACCTTTTAAACAATTCACACTTTTAGGGTAACCATAAAGAAAAATAGTCACTGGGTACGATTTCTATTACCTTAATCGTTTAGGGTATAACCGTAAAAGAAAAACCAGCTGCTTGAATTGCACAAGACCTGTTAAAGTATACCGAGCAATAATTATCATAATAATTAAAATGGGCAAAAAAAAAAAGAACTAGAAAAACCTATTAGAACGAGTAAATGCATGATTGGGGGTGGGGGGGGGGGGGGGGGGGGGGGGGGGTAACGGGTCAACAGTTCAAGGTATTTTGTTAGCCAGGCTGGATCAACATATAACCACAACCTTCTTATTACCACAAATTCATACTCTAAATGCTAATTATAATCTCAAGTACACTTTGTAACACAAATTCTCACATAAGACATACCTTTTAAACTGGTTGCAAATCAGGGTGAATATGATCCCACGATGTAAACAGGAAGCACTCTTGACACCTCACCTTTTCCGTAAAAGCAGGGGAGAAGGCTCGTTACCTTCCCTCTCAATAAGACGAAATTCAGTAAGTAACAAACCAAAGAAAAGATAACTAATCATTTTTTGCATCACCAAAAACAAAATAAGATTAATCATAGGGAGAAACAGTAATAATATGCCTGCCAAACTATCGATATATGATGATAACCAACAACCACAAGCTGTGTTAAAAGAAGTCCATCTGCAACAATAAACATGAAAATAAAAAGCTATCATAAGATAAGCAACACGTGTACTTATGTCACTTACCACCGTCTCGTTTCAACATTAGGACAGGCATATTATCAATATTAACCGGATAAAGAGATTGCAAATGCATTTTATATACCTAATAATAATCAAGATTTGTTCATGATCAGTTTGAAGTGACTAGTGAAAGAGAGACAGAGCGTACTCTAAATGTGTTAAATATGTTGTGCCATGCTCATGCTTAGGTGCTAGAGCCTTCTAAGCCAAAAGTTCCTGCAGTTTTTAATTGAATACCATACATAGATTCAAAGCAGCTAAAGAACTTATGAAAAGACGATAAACATGACATACCAGAACGTGATCTTTACTTCCATGAAGATATCGGTTTTCCATTTGAACAATGATTATAAGCACTGCATTAATCATTAACAACCTAAAATAAATTTAGAATTATAGAAACAACAGTCGTACTACTAGATTCATCTGTAATACTTTCCATATTATCATAATTTTCAATTTGATTTTGGCCTAGTAGATTCAGTAATTTCATATCACTTTACAAAACTTCCTTCGAATCAAAATTATTTATCATAGCAATCTGACCTAATAATCATTAAAATGAATGAGATTGATAGCATATCACAAATCAATCTGATCGAATCATACCTTTGAATCAAAATTAAACATCAAACAACTTGACCTAATAATCATTAAAATGATATCACAAATCAATTTCATCGAACGATACCTTGATTTGGTAGCAGAGATGAGCGGGAGAATTGAAATCAAAATCGGCGATGGTAGCGGATGAAAATGGTAGCAGCGTGCATCGGTGTGGTGATGATGTCGGATAAGGTGCAGCGGTGTGATGATGATGCCAGAGAAGGTGCGGCGATGTGATGATGATGCCGGCGAAGGTGCGGCGGTGTGGTGATGATGTCGGCAAAGGCACGGCGGTGTAGTGATGGTGCCGGAGACGGTGCGGAGGTGTGGTGATTGTATCGGGGTGATGATGCCGGCGACGGAGCGGATGTCGGAGAGGGTTTAGAAAGAGTTAGGGTTTCATATCCAAAAGAGTTCAACGAGAGTGAGGGTTTGCCCCTTTTTTCGGTCAATTACTTTTTTCAATCAATTTATTATTAATTACTTTGTTAAACAGTTTGATAAATACTTTTATTGACTAATTTCATTTTAGTGAGGAATAGTTTAAGTCACAAATTGGCATTTAGTTTGTAGTGTATATATATATATATATATATATATATATAGAAAGGATCGAGCAAACAACATCGGTTTTGGGGCCATACAAACGACATCGACATCGTATCTGAGGCTCTCCAATTCCATTTTGCATGTGAAAGCGACGTTCTAGCAAATATGATTATAATTTTCTTTTTCTTTTTCTTTTTATGGCTTGCCATTTCTTTGACTTTTTGTCTAATACACTTATGAAAGATATTATGGTAATTGGTAAACAAGGCAAAAGATAGAAAGAAAAAAGTTATAAATATGCTAAACAAGTATATATATATTAGAAAAATGTTAAATATAGTCATATGATTATGGTTAAGAACAAATTTATAGTTAATGTACAAGTCCATAAGCATCCTTTTAAAGGTTGATAGTAGTTTTATGACGGTTGTTTAGCGGTTACTTTTTAAAAATTAAAATACAATAAATATCATCGTAACATTTGCTTTTTAATTATAGCACTAAGAGGACTATGGTTAACGAATTTGAAGAAATTATTAAAACTTTATAGACATCATTTATAAGGTGTTTGAGTTTTACATATTGAAAGTGTTTGAATAAATATGAATAACTAAATTTTATTCACTTAATTTGATACTTATTTTAAATCAAGCTATGTTTTGCCTAAAGTTATTTGTTTAATATTTAGACATATATTTTTTAATTTGGAATATAAAATATATATATTTTAGTAAACAATCAACAAAAAATTAAACTTTTACAAATTCACATCAACATGCAACAATTCGATTTCTATCCCAAAAATCAACCAAATTACATGTTATTTTAGCAATGAACCAAATTTATTTTGATCTAACAGTCTTCAAGGGTTACACAAAATCAACGAAAAGTTACGCCCAAGTTTAAAGAGCAAATTATGCTTATATAGTATAAGAAAAGTGGACATTTGACATAATAATATGTGACTACGGCTGAAATATCACAACTAATAAAGAACTGTCACAATCTTAATTTGGAGCAGTCACATCGTCTCTCGGTAAATAGTCAAGAAATACCTCGTCATTTGACCATGCCCATAATCAAGTCGTGATCTTTATACAAGTGTATATTCTACGTCTTTTGTTGGTATTTGAATGATTTTGGCAAATATGTGTCCGTAAATGTGTGAGCTTTTGGGAGCGCACACATCGACATTAAGATATTGCTTATTTGTCTTTAAGTTATTAATTATAATTACAACAAATAGGTCCTACAGCGACGATCTGGAATCGTGCCTAAAGGTAAAAAGTCGTTGCTAAAGACCTTTGGCGACAACAAATCGTTGCTAAAGGGTCGTCGCCAAAGAGTCGTGGCGAAAGGTCTACAGCGACGATTTCAGGAAACCTATAGCGACGATGGCGGGACCCACTTTGACTTTTTCAAACCCGTTTTTTTAATTAATTAATTAATTAATTAATTAATTAATTAATTAATTAAAATTAATTAATTAAATAATTAAATAATTAATTAATTAATTAATTATTATTATTTATTTATTTAATTAATTATTTTTTATTTTTTATTTTTTATTATTAGTTATTTAATTAATTAATATTATTTTAATATGTCTTTAGCGACGATTTTAATAGGCCTTTGGCGACGATTTGTCGTCGCCAAAGGGCCCTGCAGAAAAAAAAAAAACAGCAGCTTAATTACAGCTTATTTCCCGGCTTCCTGCTTATTTCGATCCAAACAGCTTATTGCAAACAGCTTATTCCCAACAAAAATTAAAAAACAAAACAATAAACAAATAATCTAAATTATCATAAACTTCAAATCCGCTTACAAATTGTTCCAAAACCGTCGATATTAAATATTGTTACAAACCGCTTACAAATTGTTCCAAACCGTCAACAAGTACAAACATTCAACAAAAACACTAACCATCAATCCTCGTCATCATCCTCCTCCTCGTTCTCCTCCACGTTTTGACTAGGCATTGGAAGGTTGGGAAAAACAATACCCGGGTTGGCGGCTTGGAGTGCTTGCATGTATCGTTGGAAATCATCCGTTGTCATCACATTTGGTTCATGCATAGGCCTCTTTCCTTTTTCTCTCGAAGACGGGGTCATCAAAGATCCTTCTCCCGTGATAGAGATCGGTAATTTTCTTCCCCGACCTCGTTGGTGACCGCTTCGAGTTCCCAATACCTCATCCAATATTTCTCCTTCACTTGCGGAGGGGGAGCTCGTCCTCAAATCCGTCATTTGTCGCTTCAAAATAAACCAAATAAGAATAATTATAAGTTAGTTGTATTTGGTTAGTAATATATCACCCATTTCGCCCACCTTGACCCATTTGACTCAAATGACCAATTTTAACCATGTTTATTCTCATTTTACCCATTTCGCCCACATTGACCCGTTATATATTTAGCCCATTTTGTCCACTTTGACCCATTTTACCCATCTTCCCCCACTTTGACCCCTTTTATCCATTTAACCCATTTTGCCCACTTTGACCCATTTTACCCTTTTACCCTAATTACTTACATGCAAATCGAAAGCTTCCTCCGAGACCCAAGATCCATCTTTATTCGTATGATGATCTCGATAATCATCGAGAAGACTTGGATATTTGTGTTCCGGGTCCTCACGTTGCTTCAAACAAATGAAATAAATTAGTATAATATCAAATCAAACACAAATTATATGAATAATATTAAAACTAAGAATTAAAAAGTTACTTATCTTTAAGTCCCTCCTTAATGCATAGGATCGACTTCCATGTTTACTCGCAAACTTTTGTTTGCCCCTGTTTTGCGAGTTTTTCAGTGAACGGTTTATGAACTTCGGGTCTGTCATCCGGTTCATAAATGGAAGCCAAATCAAATTGTAATCAACTCCTGGTGGGGGATTTTCCCTAAGAAAATCAATATTCTCGTATCCACCCCGTCCAATAAAATGATCCTTCTTGAAATCATTTTTCGCATCCTTATACCGCTCTTTACATGTCCAATCCAACGCGGCTCTAGCCCAAACCTCCCTCTGACCACCATCAAACCAATTACGAATATCGAAGTATTTCTACAATTCAAAAAATAATAGTTAGAATGTATAGATTTAATAAATATTCGAAAATGTAATAAAAACCAAAACAAACCTGCACTTCGGGCATAATCAACCTCTTCGATTCCATTGGCACCTTTGCCCAGCTGTCGTAATGTTAAATACAATTTTATACATACAACTTCATACAATTTTATACATACAACTTCATACAATTTTATACATACAATTCTACACTTAATTCATACAACTTCTACACTTAATTCATACAACTTTATACATACAAATCATATAATTCTACACTTAACCCACTTTGCCCACTTTGACCCATTTCATAAAAATCATACAAACTTATATACATATTCTAACTATACAAACTCTTATTAACAAAAATAAAACCCAAATTAATTTTGATACTAACCTTTTAATAGAGAAGCTCAATAAAATCAATAACCGGATATAGATGAAAAATATCTAACAAAACAATTCCCAAATTAATAATCTAACAAATTACAAATTGAACAAATTAATTAAGTTTATGAAAAAGAAAAAGAAAAAGAAAAAGTAACAAACCTAGATGGTGGTGGTGGCGGTTTGGTGGTGATTCCGGCGGTTTGGTGGTGGCGGTTTGGTGGTGATAGGTGGTGGCGGTAAGGGTGGTGATGCCGGCGGTTTGGTGGTGGTTGGTGGCGGGTGGTGGCAATTTGGTGGTGGTGGTGGAATGTTGGAGTGATAATAACGGTGGAGGATTATTGAGAATCTGCTTTTTTGGCGATTTTGAAGCTAAGCGGGTGGTGGTGATTTTGTGTTTTGGTGTAAATGAAAGAGATAACAATCTGCAATTATTGAGAATTTTTTTTTTTGGTCGTCGCTAAAGACCTTTAGCAACGATATATCGTGGCTGTAGGGAAGCCCGGGAAAACCCCAAAAGTTTGGCGGGCTGGGCCAAATAGGCTGACTTTTGTTGACTGGGCTTCGGCGACGACAAATCGTCGCCAAAGGCCTTCCCTAATTTTTTTTTTTTTTTTTTTTTATTTGTTATGTAATTATATTACTAACGAAAACGTTTAAATAATATTAGTAATGAAAATGCAGTTAAATTATATTAGGTATAAGTTAAATATTTAAATTATATTAGGTATAAGTTATTATAAAGTGTAGAAATACGATATCGACTTGTTTTACCGTTGTCGATGATCAATGGTGTAGTCGATTGAATACCTCTACGTGTGATAGTATACATTGACATTGTTACAAGTTATGTAATGATCGATTAAATCATTGATAATTGGATGTCATGTATGGTGTACGTACGTAGTCGATGAATGTTGTTCTCGTTAATTAGCTCTAATTATCGATGAATGGTGTTCTAACAGTCGATGAATGGTCAATAGATGAATGGTATATACAACTTTGCCTTACTCATGTTACCTTTAATAGTCGATAAAATGGTGAGGTTAGGATTGTTTAAGGGTTACGATGGTTTAGGTTTCTAGGGTTACGATGGTTTAGGTTTTTAGGGTTACGATGGTTTAGGTTTCTAGGGTTACGATGGTTTAGGTATATGAGTTTTGGATTTAAGGTCTAGCATTACGTAGTTATGATGTAACATAATTGTCGATGAATGATCGATAGATGAATGGTCTATACAACTCTGGCATAACTCATGTTACCTTTAATAGTCGATAGTTGTCGATGAATGTACGTTGTTCCGGTTTACCGTTACGATGACTTAGGGATATGATCGAGTTTAGGATTTAAGGTCTAGCATTAGGTGCTTATGGTTTAAAGTTATAGTTATACCACAACATGTCGTATTACAACTTTTCGTTATAACATTAAACGATTATTAATCGTATTAATTATTTAATTACGATATTAGATTTTTAAAAATATGTATATACATTTATTTTAAGTATATTAACATTAATAATATAATTACTTTTTATTTCTTATTATCAACTAATTTTATTTTAAACAAAAATTATTATTTAAAATTAACATTATATATTATTTAATTTGATATATTATATTTTCATTTTTTAAATATTATTTAATTAAAAAAAAATTATATATATTAACATTATATAATTTTAATATATATACATTATATATTATTTAAATTAATTAATATATTTAATAAACATTTAATTATTTATTAAATAATTAATTAATATATTTAATAAACATTTAATTATTTATTAAATAATTAATTAATATATTTAATAAACATTTAATTATTTATTAAATAATTAATTAATTTAGTTAGGCCTTTAGCGACGACAAATCGTCGCCAAAGGCTTAACCAAATTAATTAATTATTTAATTAATAATTAAATTTTTATTAAATATATTAATTAATTTAGTTAAGCCTTTGGCGACGATTTGTCTTCGCTAAAGGCTTAACTAAATTAATTAATTATTTTTAAAATTTTATAAATTATTTAAATAACCATTTAATTATTTATTAATCAAATAAAAATGTCAAAATTGGCTTTGGCGACGATAAGTCGTCGCCGAAGGTTTTTGGCGGGAATTATTAATAATTTTAGTTATTTATTTAATATATTGTCGTCGCTAAAGGTAAATGTCGTCGCCAAAGGGTCGTCGCCAAAGGCTAAAGTCTGACAAAGTCAAAAAGTTGAAATTTTTTGTCGTTTAGCTGGCCTTTAGCGACGATTTTGATGTCGTCGCTGTAGGGTTCGTCGCTAAAGGCCTCGATTCTTGTAGTAAGTGTTAAAAGTTAATAATTAAATAACTAGAGAGATTATTTTTGTAAGTTAATGGTTAACTTGGAGATTAAGTTTTGCCTTTTTATAAATTAATGTTTATAGATTAGGTTAAAACAATCCTACATAAAAATCTCTCTCCCTCTTCCTCTTGGTTTCGGCCGAACAACCCAAAGAAACGGGTTTTCGGTTTTCGTTGATTCAAGCAAAGGAAAGGAAGTCAAGATCGTTGACTAGATCGGGGCAAATACTAGCATACAATCATATCGATAAAGACGGTGTCGTGTACATAACCAAAGATAGATCTTACACTTAGATCTATTGTTGTCATACAAATAATTCAAGTCTTAAAGATATAACTTAATCCGATATAATTAATACCATATGATCATGTTTTACGCTGCTATGTATTGTATAACAATATGACTCGTGTTGTATACCTATACTTTTTAACCCAATTAAAATTTAGAGTAAATTACATAGATCGTCCCTAAGGTTTATATGGAATTACGGTTATCGTCCCTAAGTTTAAAAAGTTGCATGGATGGTCCCAAAGTTTAGAGTAATTACGGATTTCGTCCCTATTTTAGACGTCCGTCTATTTCACCGTTAGGGTTCCCTCACGTGTTAAACACGTGAGGGGTATTTTAGTCATTTCGCCTCTATCACTTCATCTTCCTCCTTCCTCAAAATTAAAAAACACAAAATTAAAAAACACAAAACAATCAGAGAAACAACAACAAAAACAGTATGAATAACCTCAAAATTAAAACCTAATTAAAACCCAAACCCCCACCCCCAATTCAGATTTGTGACCTGCAAATAACCTCAAAATTAAAACCTAATTAAAACCCAAACCCCCACCCCCAATTCAGATCGGGCTCCTTCCTTCAGTTTCGCTACTAAGAAACAGTTGTTTCTTCGTTTTTGTGATCACCCTCTTATCATTGACGGCGACAATAAGGTTGGTTACTTGTAATTAGTATATGACTCGTCATAACCATACTGAAAATGATCAGTTACAGTCAGTGGCGCGCGAGTGGTGGCGGCGCCGGATTTGGATCTGTGGTGGCGGCTAGGGATTTGGAATGATTGATTTATGGGGGTGTTTGTTTTAGCTTATAATCTGTCTGTCGGTTTCGAAGGGAAGAACCCACCAAAATTTGATTTGGAATGATTGATTTATGGGGGTGTTTATTTTGGGGAGACCCACCAGATTCAATTTAGCTTAAATTTGATTTGGAATGATTGATTTATGGGGGTGTTTATTTTGGTTTCGAAGGGAAGAACCCACCAAAGTATTAAATTTTGGCTAGGGATTTGGAATGATTGATGGAGGATTGAATCTGATTTTGATATTGTTTTTGATTTGGTGGAGGATGAATCTGGTAATTGAAGGGAAGGGAAGGTAGATGAAGGCTGTAAAATGACTAAAATACCCTCACGTGTTTTACACGTGAGGGAAGGTTAACGACAGTAATTAACGGACGTCTAAAATAGGGACAAAATCCGTAATTACTATAAACTTTGGGACCATCCATGCAACTTTTCAAACTTAGGGACGATAACCATAATTCCATATAAACCTTAGGGACGATCTATGTAATTTACTCTAAAATTTAATATGAGTTTACTCATGTCTCATGTGGATTTCAATTAAACAAAATAATTAATGACTTTAAAATCATCAATGGTGAAACTTTCGTAGGAGCTTCATATGCACTTTTTATGAAAACTGTAAAGGTATTTTTTTTACGGGATAAAATAAATAAGACAACTTTGTACGTTAAAACATGCCATGTTGCAATTGCAATTATATGAGATTCGATGTAAGAAGAAAAATGTTTGGTCACCTTTCGTCTCTTTTTATCTTTTTGAGTTGATAAGTGGTATGTGTACGAAACCTTTTGTTTGGATGTGTGAGTTTTTTTTTTTTTTACTTTAATTACTAGTTGACGTTGATTAGGGTTTTTTCATCATTAATATGTTTTAGTTGACATCGACATTCATTTTAGTACAAGTCAATTGTGAGTTTTCTTTCACTTAGGATTCGAAGTTTCAATCGATTAATAATTGTTTCACTTAGGATATATACTCTAATAAAAACACCGACTTCATTTCATCTTTTTCATTTTGTTGTGGCTGTTAGACATGTAAAGACGGGATCAATGATATAAACAATATCTCATCTCGTGGTTTTTGGTTGTTTTATTGATTTTCTTTCTAATGTTGGTCATGGATCGGTTGATGGGTTTATGATTTTTTTCTAAACAATATTCTGGGTAAATGCTTCGACTTTTGTAATTAATAAGTTAACAAAATTTAATTAAGTTTATGTTATATGATAAATTAAAACGTTTAACATGATTTGACATTTTTAAAAAAGACTTTTACCAAAGGGCATTTGATGTGTTATTGAGAATTTGTACATTATCAAAGTTGCAAAAACTTATATGTTAGATTTCCTTTTAGTAACTTGTCAAACCAACTTTGATTCATGAAATAGTTGGAAAAGTTGGTTTGACGAGTTAAAAATAAAAAGAGAGACGAAGGATTATGTGGAAGCCACGTTTTTTGCTTTATTGTGGTCTTTATGGAGCTTTACGAACAAATTGATTTTCTCTCCAAAAAAGGTCTATTGTAGTGATGTTTTTAACATGATTATGTCACAAGTGTTTTTATGGTGTAATAATAGGGGTAGACGTAAACTTGATTGGTCATTTTGGATTACAAATCCAAAATATACTCTTATGTAACTGATTCTTTTTAGCTTCTTGCTAATATTAATATATTTGAATACAGACACGGGATGATAACAATGCCGAAACTTCTTGTTTGTATTTTTGCCGTTAAAAAAAAAAGTAACTTAGTTCATATATAGTATATATACTTGGAGGAATATATGAATTATGGAAAACAAAAGAAAGAAAAGGGTAAAGAAAATGATGTGAATAACTTATGGAAATGATTGGCAAACCACCAACATAATTATGATAGACAAGACTACTTAACCAAAACTCCACACCCGTCACTAATCGTGGTTGATATTTTACTCGAGTGATCATTTTTAGTTCGAGTGATCCATAATAACTTTAAAGAAAACAGTATATAAACGATAAAACATATAAATAATATATTTAATTCACAAATATGATCTCAGTTGACCATACGAGAGATAAAAATTAGGCCTCGTCCATTGTTAATCCCTTTCTTAAAAACTTGAAACGATTAAACAGAAGTTGTTATTTGACATTGTAATCCATTTGGAATTTAGAGTCACTAAAAGTTAACTCGGAATATAGTTTTGGGCAATGTTTTTTTTATCGACTAGCTAACTCCATTCAATTTTACGAAAAATAGTCTAACTCGATAATAAATTGAAATCATATTTAATTTAAGAGGTTGTTAGTGAATTGTAAAGGACTAAAAGATGTTTGTAGGTAAACCTATCCCGAACAAAAACGTTATTGCATGTCGTAAATAACTATCAACTTTTATCGGTTACTTCACTCGTCAATTTCCAAGCTACATATTTTTAAAACATAATTTTCTTATGATATTATATATATGTAAAATCACAATCGTTGTAAATTTATGCAAGAGTTATAAACAACTAAAAAGTAAAAGGAAAAAAAAACTTGAGTGAAGAAAAAGAGCATAATGAAAAGGAGGATTGAATAATTGACTTCTATTAAAGCGTAAGCTTTTGCGTGATTGGAGGGATTAATCTCATATTCAGCCCACCAACCAATAATAAAATTTTGAGAAAATCACAAAAATAATCACATGAGAATTCAAAAATACCAAAATAATCATCCGATTCGAGCCATTTTTCTCGCGCCATTTTTTTCGTCGTGAGATTGAAAAATAATATAAATGATTGGTCAGAACTAATTTACATCTTTAATATATAATAAAAAAAGGGGCCTTAAATGCCACATGGCGAAGTAAGGTCCATTAGATTTGTTATCTTCTTTGATTTCAGCCGTTAGATCAGATTGATGATGTCATCAAAGACTATTTCTATTTTACACTCTCTTACAATACATAATTACATTTTCTCTTTCATTTACATCTCCAATGAAATAAAAAAACATAAGTTTATTTTACTTATAAATCGCTCAATTTAGACTATGATTTACCATATTGTTATTCTAAAATCTCCTCATAAAAATATCAAAACATGTATATAAACGTAAAAGTATATATATTATTTTAACTATAAGCAACATAGGTATAAACGTAAACGTATATATGTTATTATACGTATGACATTATCTTCTCATAATAACTTAAAATCTATATAAACAAAAATTTACGAGTCAAACTTTATCTTTGTCCGCGCTATTGCGGGACAATAATCTAGTTTGATATAGTAGTATAAAACTCATCCGATGCGACAACGATGAAAAATTACATTGCGCTAGGTGTTTCTTTATAGTTTCTTGTTCACCTCGTGATACATGACAGAGAGTGATGGTTTATGGGTCAGTTTTCGGGCCAAAAATTTTACGCGTTTACAATTTTTGGCTATGTGGCAATGCCAATTAATAGTTAATAGTTTCTCATTCGTTAATTCCGGCTATATATTAAGTATGACACTTTATTATTTGATCTTTCGTGTTATAACATGAATTTTGCGATAACAATTGACATTTGGGGCTCGTTTGACCATTCGTTCTATTAAGTATATTCGGGTCGTAAGTTATATATATATATATATTATGTGATAACATTTTTCTATTCTGAACTGTTGTGTTGATGAAAAAGTTATATTTGACAATTTACACTGTCTTAATGATTTCTTATATTTGCTCATTCGTCTCATGATACAGAAGAATTTTACGATAACATTTTCTATTCGGGCCATTTGATCAAATTAACCTTCTATTAGTTTCATTAGATTATTCATGATATATAAAAAAATATTCTTAGTCAATTAACTTATTTGGATAATTTAATATTCTTGCATTCAAGTAAAATGCAAATGAGATTTAGTCGAAAATGTTGGAATTAGATTAGAGGATATCTCTCATTGGTTATTGGTCGGTTTTAGTAAATAACAATCCCAAGAAAGAATTCAACATACAATTAAACTTTTTTTTTTTTACTTTTTCTCTATTTTTTTCCTTTTCTTTTTAGCGACGGTATAAGCTCTCAATGTTATAATTAACTATGCATGTCAAAAATATAAATTTCAAAGACGACACCAATGTTAGCTACAGAAAAGGTCCATTTATCACATATCTAATATGCGAATAATGCATTTATTTTTGGGTTTTGGAACTCGGAAAATGATAAAATCATTCATTTATAAATGGTCGTATGGAGGTTGCTAATGGGCCTTTTCCTCCAAGTTGGGCTGTGCATGTGTAGAGTATTATAAATTTATCACAGTTTGCATTATGATTCATTGTCCTATAAATAATACAAGCTAGACAGGAAATAGTTACAACAATATCCTATATATTAGTAAACACAATATTATACTAATCTTGTGAGATATTCGTAGTAGCATGCCTTTCAAAAATAACCTTCAAATTCAAGAGTTTGTAGAGAGATTTAAATGGGCTAATGTCTAATCTCCATTTACAAAACAAGAAGGACCAATGGGCAGAGTGTACTTTCTATTAAAGATTTAAGGTTTATCATTGAGAAGCAGATGCTTGATAGGGCTTCCCTTACTATTTCCTTATTAAGTTATTATTCCTTAACAATCTTCACTTGGAGGGCTTTGGTTTGATCGACTCCCAACACGAGTAAATTTGGTACAAAGAGGTACCAAGCTGCCCGATCCGTGACTTAATCAAGAATCTGATCCACATCTTTTTTCTTAAATTGTATGTTTGATGTAGTTTTAACTTTTTTTTTTTTAGCTAGATGGTGGAATTCACATGTCCAGAACTTCAACAATTCCAAGAATACTTCAACAATTCCAAGAATGTGCTCAAGTTCGCGGAGATTGTTTTTTCAATAAACGTCTCAGCCAAAGTTTTTATAAAAAAACAAGTATTATAAAATATTATATAATAATCCATACATTTGTTTCTAATTGCACCTGAATGCACGATCTCTAGGTTAGTGGACCACTAGATTTGAAGTCTTTTTGGTACTTAACAACAATTTTATCATAAATATAACCAATTTTTAATATAATTGGAAAAGAACGATTACAATGTCAATATTTTAAAAATATAAAAGAATAAGAAAAATTGTATGAGGATTGAGGGAAGTACTCGGACTCAAAGTTGTCAAAGGCTAGAGGCGTACAAGAGCGTTAAGGGTTCCTGTAGCCTGAGGCGCGAACCGCAGTTTAAGGACATTAGATAATAAAAAACAATAATAATTTCATGTATATATAAAGTTTACGTAAAATAACCGAATACTAAAAAAACACATACATTTAAAAGGCGCACCTCAAACTGACAAAGACGAGACGACGACATGCTAGCCTCGCCTAATGCGCCTTTTAACAACTTTGCTCGGAGTAATAAAGAAAGGGGCCATTCTCATTTATAATCTTAGTAATTATTAGCTTCATATTCTCAACTGTACAATGCTAACAAATTAAAGCCAACAATTCCAAATTTAGACCAACATGATTGACCCATCCAATTAACCCATTTTCTTTCGTGCTAGATTGACATATCCAACTAAATAGATTTACATTTAAAATTATGTGTGCAAATAGTTTCTTAGGACCCATATGTCATATGTGATCAAAATATTTATAACTTGTTAGACCGGTGAAAATTAATTAAAATGAAAATCCGTTTTATAAACTAGATACAAAGGTTATGTAAAAGTTGATCCGTTGGATTTAATTGCTTTGATCCCACACATCCTATATAATACTGCAATAACGTTTACTACAAAGTTTTAAGCTATCACATATTTGTAGCTTCAAACACATTATTTCATAAAAGGTCAAAGTTTTTTTTTCCTCATATATCAAAAGAAAGAACGAACTTTAAACACAAATAAAACAAAACCAATATTCAAAACGGGTAAAAAAAATTCACCAAAAAATGATCAGTTAAAAATCAAAAAGAAATTAAGCCCACCAATATACTAACAAACGTACAAAAATGAAGAAGCTATTAACAACCGATGAAACTAATTTGGAAATGAAAAGACAAAACGAACTTTGAACACAAATATGAATGAAACAAAATCGTTACTCCAAAAAAAAAAAAATAACAATAGAGATGATGTGGATTATATATATTTGCATCTGTCTCGAAGAATGATATGGATGTTTAACATAAGGAAATAGTGACACGTTTTGTTATGTTAAACAATTGATCTTCATGGAGGATTCTCGAACTTTTTTGTTAGGCAAGGTTTTTGGTTTTCATTTTTTAACTTACTTATAGACATATGGCAATTATTTTGGAAAGATACGCGTTGGCTAAAGGTTGCAAAAACTTGGATGTTATGATATAGGAAGATATATATTTTTATCAATTAATGCATATTTGTTTTAAGTTGTTATCAATTTATGTAAATTACTTTGACCTGCAAATGAAATTGTATTAAATGACACACAAAAATGAAAATTATTTAAAACATAAAATACATATAACAATTAACAGATTGTATTTATTTGCATTAACTAAATTGACCAAGAAAAATATATAAATAGCATTTAATGTTCATGAAAACTAGCTTGTAGTCAATTCGTGAATTCATTCTTTCACTTCAAAACTACTTCATCTCAAGAAGTAAAGAGAAACCCAAACCCAAACCCAAACACACATAAGACTATGGTTAGAGTCACAACAACACCTAAGTCACTTCAATTCAAGATGAGGAACAATGAAGGTGGCGAGTCATCATCATTTAGGGTGTTATACTATGGTGATGCATCAGCTGGATCTATACCCTTCATGTGGGAGTCACAACCAGGTACACCTAAACACGCAAACACCGAATCGTCTCTCCCTCCACTCACTCCACCACCAGCTTATCATCAATTCAATGAAACATACACTTCCTCAATGCAACACTCCACTTCTCTCCGAACCCTTTTTCTCTCCACATCGGACTCTTCTTTGTCGTATGATACATCCTCAAAGGAATCCACATCACTTCGCAGCCTTTTTCGTGCTTCTAGTTCCAGAAGAGCCAACATGGCGGCGGTGCAAGTGGGTGGTGATGATGGTGGTGGTGGTTCACCGACTTCAACGTTGTGTTTTGGTGGTGGTTTGATGAAGGTTTATAGGATGAAGAAAGTGAAGAATGCCTTAATGGCGATCGGAAGTCATGGTAAGAAACAGAAAATTGATTGATCAACTTTTAGTTTTTTATTTTGAAAAACCATTTGTAAATTAATTTGCTAAAGATTGTGCTTTTTTTTTTAATATATATTTTAAGTCAAATTGCTGTGCAAAAAAAATGTGCATGATGTTAAGTATCTAGTAACTAGTACATTATATATACATTTTCAGAAAATGTAAAAGCTAATGGTGAATCAGGTAGACAACCTGTTATAACCTGTTTGTATGTCTGTTTAATCAGGCTGACAATCTGCTCCGACCTACTTGTCTGACTGCTTAAATAATAATTTTTATTTTTATTTTTATTATTATCCCGCCCCGACCTGCTTGCCTGCCTGCTTAAATAATAGTTTTTTTTTTCTCTTTTTTTATTTATTTTCATTACTACGCTATTAAATCTATACACATGAAATATATATAATAGATATATACATATAGATGATACTCAACATGTAGAAAATATGAGTCAATATCAACTATCAAACTTTAAATAAAATATACAGATATTAACACCCGTGACAAATACGCGGACACCCTCAGTAGTTACATAGATTTTAACATATTAATAATCTGTCACTGAAAATTGTTGTAGATTTTCATATACTCTATTACGAATAAGCTAAATAAATGTAACTGACTCAATCTATGTATTTGAAAAATATACATGTCCCATAATTATGTTCAATGTATTAAGTTTGGTACCGTTCTTTGTTTGTTATAAATAGCAAATTTGTGTTATGCTATACACGTACATTTGACATTAGCAACCCACTAAGATAAGTGGGTAGTCGTGTTAATGTTTCTTTCCTTTTAAATATCATTTAAGGCTCCATTTATTGGCCTTTTTGATGTAATGGTTTGTTGCTAGGTGAAATGTTTATCATTTACAAGTTTTTTTTTATTTTATTTGTCATATTATGATGCAATGGTTTGAAGTTTATCAGGAGGTGTTTTATATAAAAGTATTTGTAAATTTTTTTGGTTTCAATTCATTTTACTACCCTTGCTTAAATTTATAAAACTAGCTGAAAACCCGCGCGATGCAGCGGGGCAAAAAAGTTTATAAACGATAAAATTATATTAAACTATGGTATGTCGGTTTGGACACAAAATTAATAAATAGAAAATAATTTTAAATTTGAATTTAAATTAAATTGTATTTAAATATATGTTGCAAATAAGTATGAATTAATATATTTTGGAAAGTTAAATAGTTGATAGGTAAAGATGAGTTGGCAAATTCATAATAAAAAGAAAATGAAAGGGTAATTTAGTCATTTTATTTTTAATTTTTAACATTAAAAAAACTCCTCAGATACTTTATATATAATATAGATAAGGTACTAGATTTTGCAACCTATATGTTTTTAATATACCGTATTTTTATCCTTTTTTAGATATAAGATTTTACATCAATGAGTTATCTACTACAAGCCTGTATTTCACAACCTATATATTGATAAGTGAGCACGTAAGAGCAATGCTAGAGTTATTAAAATTTTATAACTTTTTTTTTTTAATAAAATGATGTTGGAATAATAATTTAACCAATCAAAACACATTACTAATTATTTTTTATTCTTTTTTATTCTTTTTTATTCCATACATATCTTGACACATCACTTTGGTATACATAATATCATTTTGTATACATAATTTTGTAAAGTTTTGTAACTCTAGACTCTCATAATTTTGCGAACCTAAATTTTCAATAATAAAGACCGAGAAAGTGTTTTTAGAATTGTTTTTAATAACCTCTGGAGTGACTTGTCGTAATATAAAAAAGTAGCACCTTAAAAATAATGTGTTTTATCGTCAATAGGTCAAATGAAAGGAAACATACCTCATGAAATTTGAAATATTAACACCCATGTCACACCCCGCAAATGGCGGAACCGAGGTGTTCAGAGAATACGGTATCAGAGATTCAAAGGTTACATCAACATAAGTAAACCATACATAATCAACATAGATAAATAAGTCTGAAAATAGAATGCTTTATTACAATCATCCGGAAATATATCAAAATACGGCTACAGAGTTTGGGATACTAAGGAATTAATAAGAACAAAATAAATTCCAAGCAAAATGATCCACGTAGCCACCAAAGCATACATCAAAAGGTAACCTCAAATCCCTGAAAAGCGTTAAAATACGACGTCAACATAAAGTTGGTGAATTATTCGCAATAATTAATAAAAACATAATAGTATAAAAGTTTCAATATGTTTTGACCCAAAAGTGATATGATTTGAAAATAAGTCATTCGAGAAGTGATGTTTCAAAACATACTTGAAGTATACAAAACTTTTTTTAATAATATAATAATACAAATAACATAAGAATACCATAATTAAATCATAAAAATACCATACTGGATAGATAATAGCTTTAGATACATACGGTACACCTGAACCATAACAATACTGGCAACTAACCCCACCTAGTGTCTTACGCTAGGTTGTCCTCGAAATCATCGGTCATAACATTGCTAACACGGACAGGGCGCATCCATCATCCATCGTGTTAACAATGAGGGTTTGTTAGACCCATATAGCGCTATATATATAAACCGGCGGCTAAAAGCTAACAGGTGTGTATACGGGGCCTCGTACTACCACAAAGGCGGTACAAGTTAGGGTAAGACTAACCTAAAGCATTCATATCCATAATACATAATCATAATATATATATCATAAATACATTTATACAACGCTAATCATGCCCAAAAATATAAAAGCGGAAAAAGGGCAGCGAATAACTCACAGAATAGCAATGCAATCCAAATAACGATACGTCGGGTAATAACAATATACGGTCAAGCTCCCACGTCTAAGTGCCCTAAACATCACGTAAATAAATATATCTGAGTATCTCTAAGTCTAGTGGGGTATGCCTTAACGATTAACGTTTTATACGAGTTTAAAAAAAATGACTAACAGGAACCTCGATTTAACAGAATTACAAACGTTTCGAAAATACAGCAACTAGTTACGTGATAGAAGGTTAGTTACGAGATATAGATACGTGACATAGATATAGTTACGTGATATAGATATAGATACGTGACATAGATATAGATACGTGACATAGATATAGATACGTGACATAGTTACGTGATATAGATGTAGATACGTGACATAGTTACGTTCCCGTAACACAGTTACGTGTTCACGTAACACAGTTACGTGACGTAACTGGGTTTTACGAAAAATTACTTTCGGGATACGGTTCTGAGTGTTTTTAGGTGTCAAAATTATCGAATATTGAAATCCTATGTCCAGAATACGTTTATATGTCAAAAACTTATATAAAATACATGTTTTAGTCCGAAAATCATATTTAAATAGAGATTTGAAGATTAAAATGGATAGAAACTTACCAAATCGAAGGAAAACGAGTTTGATGATGAAGATGAATGAAAATCTTCAATAAACCTTGGATTTCTAGGTGAAATTCGTGGGTTTTTGTGATGATTTTTAGAGAGAGAAGTGTGTGTGTTTGTGTGTGTTTTTCTAGAGAGAGAAATGAAAGGGAGAAAATGGTGTGTGTGTAGGTGGAGGTGATAGAATAAGACAAAATGGTTGGTGCATAGTAAGACAAAATAGTTGGTGAAGGACCATTTTTGTAATAAAACCCCATAGGACTAGGTTGGTAATAAAATTCTGGAAGGACTAAAATTGTAATACTTTTTAACGTTAATCTTAATCGTATAAATAAGGCATAAAACCCCTAAACTTATCTTAAGAGCATACTAGACTTATACTAAAGGCACTTAGAACTAAACGTTCCCGACATAAAGGTCCGAATCACATAAAATACAAATACGATACTCATAAAATACGAGAAATACGAATACGATAAAACATAAAAAGGGATACAGTAGGGTCAAAACATAATCATAAATAAATAAGACGAATACGGGTCGTTAGAAATATACCTAGAAATTCGCGAATGTCACAACCCACATCAATCTCAAAACTAGAACAGGGAAAAGACGAATTTCGGAAGTCCAGAACGTGAACGAGTTTGCGTAAGTCAGATATTGCTAGACTCTTTCGCAAACCAGCTCTAGCTCTGAAACTTAGAGATCTCTAGATAGACTTTTCAAATATATGAAGATTTTTGGTGCAAAAGTATGGGGAAGAAGATGATACAGTGTTTCATATGAAAGGTTTAAGGGTCGATGAAAGTTGTTTTGAATTGCGTAGCCACGCGTATAAATAGGGCACTTGCGGATAAGGTATGATGCTTGTCGAAATTATCTTGATGGTCTAAGAGTTTTTTTTAGCATAAATGTCATGTACATTATCATAGTAACCGGGCCGATGTGAGGGATATATAAATTCACTGAAATAGACGGGAAGAAAATTATTTGTACGTGGCACGCAACCAACCTTCGAAAATGTAATCAACTCGTGTTTAAGATAAATGATACGGTGTAAAAGAAATAGATATTTTTATTTCAATGATGCATGTTTTTTATAGTATGAATAGTCTTTGAACGGATTACCCTATTAACATAGGAAGTGTAATGACGATTATAAACATCGATAAAACCAAAATTCTCAAAAGCAAATGTTTGACCCACGTGGTAAGAAGATGAGACGGTTAGCGAACGATCGTCACCTGATTCTTTCACCCGTTCGGATATGATGCTACGAAAGTATTAACCGGAGTCCATCCTTGAGCACAAAACTAATGGGCAAAATGTTAAAAGTTTGTACTAAAGACTATAAAAAAGAACGATCAAACAATGCAAGAATATAAACCAAACACAAGGGGGTAGTTCAATCCCCTTCACATAAACATCAAAAGGAAACAACATATTGTTCGTACACTACAAAGCGTTGGGGCCAAACGTTCTCGACACAACAAAAGAAAACAAATAACAACATTAAAGTAGATACATGAGTTTAGCCTCTAAACTATGTGCAACCTCAACAAACAACGTAAATATTTCCTTCTCAAAGTCCACGCCCACTTTCCCGAATAGCCGAAGAGCATGCGCATGCCAACCATGAGATGATGAAGGAGGATCCGTTATGGGGAACGTCTGTGTTTTAGCATTATTGTCTGTATTTGTATTCATTAGAATGTGCCGTCGAGTTAGAATGTAATTAGATCGAGTTGTAAAGTCCAATACGTATTTATGTAAGTTTCGGAGGGTAACTAACAGTTACCCTCGCGTAACTAAGTTACGGTCACGTAACTAATGAGTTACGCCCGTAACTGAGGAGTTACGCGCGTAACTGTCTCCCAGACAGTTACGTGCGCGTAACTCTTCTAGGTTTTCGTGCTGCCTATAAATAGCAGCCTCGGGATCATAAATGCGGGTTGTTGAAAGTTGTCAGAGCATTCATATCGAGATTAGTTACGTGAGCTAGGGTTTGTGAGCGTAACTAAGTGTTCTTGAGTGTTAAAGTCTTGTAATCGATTGTTTAGGTTCTATTTGTGATTGTAATCAAACACGTAAGCTTAATAGAATCAATCTTTTGATTATACCAACTGTTCTTCACCTCTTACTTATACATATTGGTTATTCCGCAATCAATAGTGTTTAGGGTTCAAAGGAGATCTCGGTTTAGGCGACCGACAAGTGGTATCAGAGCCTCTATACCTGTTATAGAGGTCTTTGAATCCGTTTGGTGAAGATTGGGGCTGATTTGGGTTAGATCTAGGATTTGAAGAAAGTGTACTTTATTTCGGATTTTTTAGATCTAGGCATTTCTAGCCATAGTGTGGTCTCGGGGTTCAGATATTGGGTTTACAGTTGGGTATATTTGATATCTGCAGAAGATGGGTTCGTAGTTTTGGGTATTTCTTCGTTTACGACGGTTTGAAGAAGTTCCAGCTGCAAGTCACGTAACTGTAGTTACCCAGTCACGTAACTTAGTTACCCAGTCACGTAACTTAGTTACCCAGTCACGTAACTAAAGAGGTACGCACGTAACTTAGTTACTTAAAGAATTGAAGATAGTTACTTGACAGTTAGATACGCCCGTAACTAAGAAGTTACGCACGTAACTAAAGAGTTACGTGCACGTAACTGAGTGCTGAAGAAGTTCGTTTACTCCGTTTTCTAGCCGTTACTCTGCCCGTATTTCGTTAGAAACGTTAAGTGGGTGTTAGGTTAGATTCTCTGGTCTTTCTTACTGTTTCTACGGGTTCTGTTTGTGAAGATTCGTGTGAAGACGGTTTGAAGGTTAGAGTCGAGCTCGGGGTATTCGGGTATCATTGGTTGTGATTTGGTTAGGTATTCTTCAGTGGGTTTTCTGGTTTTCTACTTCTCGGGTATTCGTTAGTTGCTGATTTTGGGTATTGGTGTGGATTCGTCATGGCTCTCTCTATGAATACGAATTCATTCAACATGGAACCGAGTCGTAATCCTCAAGTTCCTCCACTATACAATCCAAACCGAAGTGTAGAGGAATGGATGATGAATTTTAGGACATATGTTGCTTGCACGGATCCGAGCATGTGGACTCCTATCTTCTCGAAATATGAAGCTCCCTCCGATGTCAATGCGACCACCGGTGTTAGAACATATCGGGCTCCGACTACATATACCGATGATGAGAAAGCGCTCTTTCTCAAGAATCAGAAGGCGTTGGGAACGATTCAGTTTTGTTTAACTGACGAGATGCGAGCAATATTCCGGACGATCGATAATCCCCATGATCTATGGAATGCTATCTTGAAAAGATACGGAGGTACTGAAGCGATGAAAGCGATCAAAGCCGACATCTTGAAGAGGCAGTTTGACAACTTCAAGTGTGGGGAAAACGAGACTCTAGACATGCTGATTTCTAGATTTTGTCGTTTGATAAACGACCTTTATGAATTAAAGGTTGAGTATAGCAAGCTTCAGACGAATACATGATTCTTGGATAGCTTGCCGCCGCATTGGGAAGTTCGTGTGCTTCTGTTAAAAGATAAACCTGAGTTAAGGGACTATGATTTTGAAGATCTCATCGAAAAGCTACGTATAGCTAATCTGGAGATGCAAGAGAGAGCTTATGGTAGCAACGTGTTCTCTCAGAAGGTGCTTAGAGATAATTCGGGAGTTGCTTTCCTTTCGGATATCTCATCAACACAAGTACCTCCATCCTTAAGTTACTTGCCTCCGACTCCCAGCTTTCCAAGTTTTCAAGTTAGTCCAACAGTATCAAGCTCGTCCGATTCACCTTGTCCTACCTGTTCTACTTGTAGAACTTGTTCATCACGACGGGAAAGAGAATCGGCTCCCCTCCTAAAGTCTCAAGGGAGAGGAAAAGATACGGCATTTAGTGCTTCTGGTTCTCAGAATGTGGAACATGAACGTTTACAGTCATGCTTCCTCACTGCTTATGACGATTTGATCGACGGAAGGATAGCTAATTCCGCTCTGACTGAGGAAGATTATGATCAGGTCCATCCTGAAGATTTAGAAGAAATGGACATTCGGTGGAACATGGCCATGATGACCAAGAGGATCAAAAGCTTTCTCAACCGAACTAGAAAGAAGTTCATCGGGGGAGATAGAAAGAGCGGCATGGGGTTTGACAAGTCAAGGGTCAAGTGTTATAAGTGCAACAACTACGGCCACTTCGCTCGAGAATGCGGTCAACATTCACGCGAAGACCCTAGACATGATCAGGGAGATAGACATGGTCGACAGCACCAAGGTTATCAAGCCCCTCATCAAGGAAGGAGTTATCAACAGGGAAGCTATCAGGGTCAAGCATCTCGGAACCTCAGAATTCAAGATGCTCAAAAGGATGAAAGTGCTCTTCTTGCCGTTGACGACAAGGTGGATTGGAACGCATTTGAGGATATCGCACCGAGAATGGAGCACTTTGCACTCATGGCTTCTACTTCAGATGTTACATCTCCTAAACCTGAGGTAGATATCGATCCTTTCACAACTGTGTGCACTAACTGCAGCGAGCTAGAGGCCCAGCTCGCTGTATGGAGTAACTCGGCTAGAGAGTTAAGTGTTGAGGTTAATAATTTTAGATTAAAAAATGATGGTTTGTCCAAAGAAAACAAAACATTAACTGTTTTTAAGAAAGAAAAACAAGTTGAAATTTCTGATCTAAAAATTATAATTGCTCGACATGTTTCAAAAATCCAAGAGTTTTCTGATGCTCTTGCAGCTGAAAAATTAACTGTTGCAAAGAAACAGAGTGAGATCGACACTCTACATGCAAAGTTGGCTGCAATTGCAAATTCGAAAGAAATTTTGAGTCATTTAATCGAGTCTCAACGGTCGAACACCAAAGACAAGGGTGGACTGGGGTATACTAGTATGCCTCCTCCACAACATTTCACCCCAGTCCCGGTCGATGGTACGTCCGCAGATTTAGCTCAATCTTCTTCTTTGACCTCTGAGGCTCCAAAAGCCGAAGAAACTGGTCCAGAAGCAAGTGTCAGTGAAAATGAGTCTAAAGTGATTTTAAAACGCCCAGACCACAAGTCTAAAGACCTTAATGACTTAAAAGACGTCCAATTAACTGACCACCAAGAGAGTCTTTTTGAGAAGGTCTTTCAGCGCCTCGAGAGCCGTCTTATCACTAAGATGGACAAGAAGTTTGAACAACTTCAGGTGCGTGAAGGAAAACGGACTCTCAAGCAGTCCAATCTTGAGTCAAAGTCTAACAAATCCAAGTCAAAGGGTAAGGAGAAGGTTGAAGAAAACAAACGTGTTATCACCGTCCAAACCCCTATGACTAAGATATTCACTACGGGAAAGGCTTCTTCTTCTAAGCCTAACACGATTCCTCCCAAAGTGTCTAGACCAGTCCCTCAGACTAAGGCAACGCCTCGAGTAGCAATTCCACAAGAGAAGATTCAAACTTCTCCGATTCATATGGATATTTCAAATGATCCAAGAACTTGCTACTATTGTCGAACCGAGGGGAACATTGCCAAAGTCTGTCCACGTTTACAAGGCTTGATCTTGAAACGTAAAGCATCAAAGAGTAACTCACCAAAGAAGGATCAACTGATCAAATCCAAAGTTGATTCTCCTTCAGTCAAGGTCAAAACCGATCCAAAATCGAAATTGCCTAAGACTGTTAAAGATGATAAAGAGTCGCTCGAACATCAGGATGACACATCAACCACTACTGATTATCAGAAAGACCATAAATTGGTTGATGTGATCATTACCGATGAAAGTGGGAGACCCAAGTCGGTTAAGGCTTGGGTCCCCGTTACAAACTAACCTTTCTTCTAAGATGTGCAGGAACGACCAAAGTGAACTGTAGATAATACGTAGTATATCAACAGTGGTTGTTCAGGGCACACGACAAGCAACATCTCCCTTCTTACGAGTTTCTTACCTATAGATGGGGTATCGTTGTATTCGCTGGTGATAAGGGTAGCACAATTACGGGTGACGGAATAATCTCGAACGGAAGGATCAGTTTTTGAGAAAGTTTCCTTCTGCTTAGCAGTGTAAAGGGACAGGAAGAATCGAATGAGCTAACATACATTCTATTGATCACATTCTCCTGAATAGACGGTTTCTGGTATCATTCTTGATGATTGGAAGGCTCCGAGTGCTTAAACATGCTCGACTGATCACATGCCTCCCCGTCAAGTGTAAAGGTTCTTTATCTCGTGATAAAGTGTAAAGGTTTGAAAAGAGTCATTTTATCTCTTGGATAGAGTTTAAAGGTTAAAACTTGTTTTTCTATTATTCGGTAATAGTTTAAAGATAAAAACATGAATTAAAACAAGTTTAAAAACGAGAAAACGCGTGAAAAACACAAGTTTAAAAATGGGTCACGTATCTCTAAGTTACGCACGTAACTAAGAGATACGTGCACGTAACTAGGAAGTTACGTGCACGTAACTACGTAGTTACGGGCACGTAACTCTCAGTTACGTGCACGCAACTAAGAGAGAGAGTGGGTATATAAGGGTTTGAATCTCACAGTTACTTCACTTTTTCAAAAACCCTTTTGCAAAAACCCTTTCCTCCTCACGACGTTTTCTCGCTTTCGAGTCGGATTCTCCTAGTTCTCACCACATTCTGTTTCGGAATCATCATTATAACATCACGGTATGTTTTTCTCGATTTCATTACGAGTTTAAAGGGGTGTTTGGATCGTGTTAGTCACGGTTTGGGTATTCATCAATCAAAAACGTATAATCAGTAAATTAAACATGAAATTGATGATGATTAAACATCACAAACTATATTCCGAGCATAATGGTAGTGATGGATTGTTGTTTTTCGGCTTAAGTCAACGGTTTAAAGAAATTTTTGGTTTTAACCTAAAAACCCAATTTTGTCCGAAAATTTCTTCATAACTGTAAATTGTTTGAAGTGTAAAGTGTAATGTTGCTCGGAATGCTGTTATTGAGGTGTTTTCAAGATAAAAACCATAGCTAATTCTGAGTTTCATTGAAGTTGAAAAACGAAGGGACGACAAGAGTTACGGGCACATAACAGGAAGTTACGGGCACGTAACTGTTTGTTACGGGCACGTAACTACTAGTTACGTGCACGTAACTTAGATACCCTTCAGTTTGTGGTAAGCCCGTAACTATTAGTTACGGGCAAGTAATAGTTAGTTACGGGCACGTAAATACAGTTACGGGCACGTAACTGTTTAAAGAAAATGTTCTCGACCGTTGAATTGTCCAGTTATGCTGCCCAAATTTTTCAAAAATCTATTACGTAAGACAAGTTACGCGCGTAACTATACAGTTACGGGCGCGTAACTGTCAACAGATTCACATCTGTTTTGCAAATTCCATTTGCTTAACGTAATTGATTCTAACAATCGCAGCGTAACTTCATTTCACTCAAAAGTAGTCTATGCATGTCTAGGATGTTGTTTACAATGTCTTTTAGCAGTTTATGTGCGTGTACTGACTTTTGTGCGAGTTTTTGTTGTCTTTATGTGTAGAATGGCGCCTAAGAAGGATGTTGCCATAAAGAGACACAACTCAGTAGCACTACTATCTGCTGAGAAAGGCGCAGGGTTCGAGGGGATTATCAATTATCTGGTTCGAAGCCCTATTGCCTACGCCCTCCGAGTTGATCCAGAATTGAAGCTGGGTCTTATTAGCGAATTCTGGAGAAATGCGGGAGTAAACACATCGGTCTCTCCACCCTCTATTGACTCCATGATTGGGGATCTTCCAGTGGTTGTTACAGAAGATGTCATCCGCACAGTTCTTCAGTTCCGTGATTCTGCTGATGCTACCGATATACTGCCAGAGAATACGATTTTTGGGTGCTTCAAGCAGATGGGGTATTCCGGGCGTCTGGACTCCCTCCAGTTCTTAAAGTCTCAAATACCTGTGCTCTACCGCTTTCTCATGCACACGCTCATTATGTGCATGTCCAAGTGGAAAGGGGGTTATGATGTACTGGATAGACGGGGTCAATCACTGATGGTGTCTCTGGTCTTCAACCACAAGTACAATATCTCCAGATTTATTCTCAACAATATGATCTGGAATCTGGAGGATAAGAAGAAGACATTCAATCAATATCCTCGATTTGTGACATTGATGATCGATCATCTCCTACCGGACCTAGTTTATACCGGTCCGTATGGAAAGGCACAGAAGATAAACCCCCGATACTTTGCCGACTGCAAAGGGGTTGGTGAAGAGTTACCTCTTCAAGGAGCTTTGGTTGATTCCGCCTTTCAAGCACCAGCACTCAACGCTTATGATCATCTGATTACTCCTGATTCCCCGAAGCAAACCAAGTCTCGGAGGTCGTCCAAGTCAGTGGCTTCTGATGCTGAGGGTGCTTCGAGCAAGCGAAAGTCCAAAGGGAAAGATAAAGGCAAGAAGAAAGTAGATGTTGTTGAGTCATCTGATTCAGAGTCTTCATCATCGGGAGCTGATGATGATAGTGACAGTGATGCGGGGTCGGAAGAGACCGTTGAACTCTCCGATGCCGCAAGGAAGGCGCAGCAAGCTCTGAACGAGTTAGAGGTTCTCAAGAAGACTATTCCTGTGGAATCATATGCTGCTCGACGTAAGAAGATTATGAAGAAAGCTGCAAAGGCAGGGGCTGATTTGTTGAGTACTGCGCTAAAAGGCAAGGCAGTAAAGGGCGTCAAGTTCAAGGAACCGGCAGTTATAGTTCCTTCGCCCAAGCCTGTCCGTACAGTCAGGATGAAGTCAGCTGAGTTCAGGGGTATTCAGCCGGGTACGTTTGGGCAATCTCCACCTTCATCAGCGATCAAGCGCCCCCGCTCGTCTCCCGCTTCACCCGAGGTCTCTCCTCAACGACCTTTGGTAAAGCGGTCAAAGCAAACCACAACCACTACCACCACCACAGCTCCTCCACCAATCATCACCACTCCTCCACCGGTCATTACTACACCTCCTCCACCCCCAACACTCACACCCACTCCACCACAACTCACTACTTCCACACCTGTGGTGACTTCTACTCCATCGGGCAGTTCTTCTCGCCCTCAGATCACTGTTGGTTTAAGTGATCTGGTGAGTCAGATGCAGAAACAGCTGGCTACCTTCCAGGGCTCACTGAGTGAGCATGAAAAGAGGATCAAGAAGCTCGAAGGACAGGTGAAAGCTCGAGATGATAAGATTGCATCTTTGGAGAAGAAGATTGCTAGCTTTGAGAACGACGTGGAGGTGGTTCGGGGAGAATATGACCACATCAATGAGCGTCTTGATGAATTGATAGATGAGAAGAAAGCCGAGGAAGGCGAGAAAGACGATGATGATGATGAGGACGACGATGATGAGGATGAAGCTAAGAAAGATGATAAGGGTGATGACGATGATGCCCCGAAGGACGATAAAGATGATCAGTCCAAGCCTGATGATGATGCTGGTGGTGCCGGTGCTCTTTCTCTCATGAGCTCCGGAGATCAAGGGCAAGCAGATCCTTCAGGACCGGGACAACAAGGCGAATCTGCCTCCGGTCCTGCTAAGGATCAGGATTCTCCTGCTAAGGACGCTCCCACTCAGGGGGAGTCCACTAACCCTAATCTTGCACTTGTCTTAGTTGATGCAGGTACACATTCTCACCCAATCCAGCCAGCTCGGCCTACTATGTCTGCTCAGGGCTCTACTACGGTAGTTCCCAGATTCGATGCCATGCCGATGCCAGAGGGTGATGCCGCCTCTATGGTCCACGGGAGTTGTATGTTTGAGGACTCCGAGGACGAGGTCGATTCAGCGAGATTAAAGAAAGCCACCGCATCACAAGCAGCCGGAGCAAAAGACAACTCTGCTTCCTCTTCTGGTTCAAAGAGGAAGTCTAAAGAAGTAGATGAACCGGAGCCCCCAGTTGTTCCCGCTCCTCCCGTGAAGACTCATGTTCACTACGTTGATAGCCAAGGGAGGGAGATAGATCACAAAGTTTTTGACACAGTTGGTGTTATCGCCGGTTGCAATCTTGTAGGCCAGTGCAAAAGGCTCATTCTTTCATGGCGCTACATCGATAACACCGACTTCTTTGCCTTGCTGCGGACAGATGGGGTGCAGTATATGAGGATGAAGTACGCTACGTTCAACTCTCTGCCTTATTATGAGTTGAAGCGTCTTGCGGATCTGGAACCGACGAACCTCACCTCGGATGCTTCAAAGCTCTTTTACATTCAGTTGCGGTCCGACATCCACTATGAGAAGTATGTGAACTTCATTCTCACCAGGCCTGTGATCAAGAAGTTAAAGAAGAAGAATCCCAAGACGGGAAGGCGAGAGGTGAAACACATATACCCAGAGGTCAAGCAGCTTAGGCGCATCAGGATGCCTTCTTTACCTCAGGATTTCTTGGCAGACCTTGATTCTTGGGGCTTTGACGAGAAGACTCGGGAGGCAGTGATGTTTGACAAAGATGGGAAAGTATTACTAAGGATCTTTGATCCTATCCATCTTCTCTGCCTCTCCGAAGAAGACCTGAAGCGGCTGAATCAGAAGAAGATCTATTCAGTATGGAATGAAAAATCTTTTGGCATTGTCTTCTCTCATGTGGTCTACATATGTGTTGAAAAGGGTTACCACTCGAAGAATTTGCCGTTGGTGATTGAGGAAGCAGCGTAGATTTTTGTGTGCAGATTATTAGCTGGCTTTTTGGTATTTCTTATTCCCAGCTCAAACAATATTCTTATGTCTGTAATATCTGTTACCATCTTTTGATATATCGATGTTTATTTTGCTTGAATGATTGTTTGTAATGTGTGTGATGCGTGATTCGGTAGGTTTTTGATTCCTATTTGAGTTACGTGGTCCGGTTTGCGTTCAAACTTCTACTTTCAAGTTTAATTTACATGCTTATATTTTAAGTTTAAAGTGTTTAGACTTCGCAACATATAACAGTTGCGAACTCGAACAAAATCCGTTTTGCTTAAATGCAAAACTCTTTTCAAAAGAATCTAAAGTTTTGACACTCGTCGAGTCTAAAGTTAAATAATCTCGACTGAGTCTAAAGTTTTTGAAACTCATTGAGTCAAAGTTTAATAATCTCAATAGAGTATAAAGTGTCCAAATGATAAAAACCTAAATCTTTGATCGTGACTTCGAAACTTTTCTTTTTAAGTTTTTTTTTAGGACTTATATAGCTATAAAAACAATAAAATTCAGAAAAACATAAAAAGAGGGGGAGAAAGTTTGTAAAAACCTTAGGAAATGATAGTACATCGCGGATTTTAAAAATCAGAATCATAAGTTTTTGTTCGATGTATTAGTAGGTACGGCCAATATCATATAAACAATTTTCCGAACCTGTTTCTAATGGGTAACACGGTTAAGTTTGTTCATCTCAGTGATAAGCTGAAAACTTTCGGTGTGCCTGGATTCTGTCACCATAGGATTATATATATATATAAATAAGTATCTGAGAGTAATAGAAAAAGCGAGGAAAAGAAAAATTGAGAGAAAAACAAAAAAATAAAAATAATAATAAATCGCTTTTATCTAAAACTCAAAGAGTTTTCATAATTATTTAAACTCAAAAATTCCTTGAGGCGCTCCTGGATTCTATAAGGTTGCGAAATCATAGTTTCCTTGAAGTTAGTATAAAGGTGAGGAGTTATAAATAATTAAATCTAAGTAAAACTCGTATCCTTGAGGCGCTCCAGGATTCTATAAGGTTGCGAAATCATAGTTTCCTGCAGTTAGTATAAAGGGGAGAGTAGAGTCACATAAGAATTCCATAACTCTTGGTGCTTACTTGATAAACGGCAGAGACAGAGGGAGGAATTCACGAGTCAATAAAGCTTATTAAGCTTCATAAAGTTTTTCAAAACTTAAATAAAGTTAATAAATAATGAAAATGGCATAAGTGCTTAAAATCAATACTATATGTATGCATTTTCAATACTTAGAATAGTTAATAATTTAGGAATAAGGTGACAGCCTCCGAAATAAATACTGTAGGTTTGATGACGCTTTGAGGGAAGTTCGGATTTAGCTAAGTGTAAATATAAGTGGGATCCATATAAACAGTTGTAATTTAAATAATTGGAAGATTTTTTGTATGATATCTATGTTGTATTTAAGAGGACAAATATACTAATAATCGGCTGATTCTTGTGATTCGACTTCTGCGATATGATCCTAAAAGCAAACTAATCCCTATCCAAAAAGATTTGCCCTTTTGTAGGTTGCTAAAGTAGTGTGAATAGCTTATAGATGAAAACCTCAAAAAGATTTTCGGTTTTAGGTTAAGAAAACAAACAAAAATCCAAAAAGATTTTATTTCTGCGTTTATTTTCTTCGTTGTCACGTATCGCTTATGATTAAAAGGTTTTATCACGTGTTTTCTGAAAAATGAGAAATTTTATCAGTTTAAAGAACAAAAACACGTATTTGGTCAGTTTTGTCTTTGTAAGCCAGGTTTACAGAGTAAATGATCGGATCTTGAAGAGTTTAGCACTTCCTGGAAGTCAAGGACTCGAAGCTGATATTCATGGAGCCGCGTTGCTTAATGATGAAGATTAGCTGTCAGAAAGATTCGCAAGTTATCGGTTGCAGACTGTACACCGTAGAAGCTCTCTATGAAGTTTAAAGGATCAACTCTCGATCTCTCGACACCAAAAGTTCAAGACAATTTTGAAGAATACAAGCTACATCCAAGGGGGAGTTTGTTGGAGCATTATTGTCTGTATTTGTATTCATTAGAATGTGCCGTCGAGTTAGAATGTAATTAGATCGAGTTGTAAAGTCCAATACGCATTTATGTAAGTTTCGGAGGGTAACTAACAGTTACCCTCGCGTAACTAAGTTACGGTCACGTAACTAATGAGTTACGCCCGTAACTGAGGAGTTACGCGCGTAACTGTCTCCCAGACAGTTACGTGCGCGTAACTCTTCTAGGTTTTCGTGCTGCCTATAAATAGCAGCCTCGGGATCATAAATGCGGGTTGTTGAAAGTTGTCAGAGCATTCATATCGAGATTAGTTACGTGAGCTAGGGTTTGTGAGCGTAACTAAGTGTTCTTGAGTGTTAAAGTCTTGTAATCGATTGTTTAGGTTCTATTCGTGATTGTAATCAAACACGTAAGCTTAATAGAATCAATCTTTTGATTATACCAACTGTTCTTCACCTCTTACTTATACATATTGGTTATTCCGCAATCAATAGTGTTTAGGGTTCAAAGGAGATCTCGGTTTAGGCGACCGACAGTCTGACACAACCAGCTACTTGATCCAGTCTTCCCCGCACAATGCATTGCCTTTAGAAAAAGTGCCAAGAGTAACCATGAACCGATCAAAGCTTTCCTCCTTATATCCAAAAGGGTTAAAAACTTCAAAGCCAAACACTAACAAGTAAGGTATGTAGAAGTATCCGAACAGAAGGCCCCTGATTATGAATAGTCACTACTTCGATACCCGTGTGGGGACTGGGGCGGGCCGGGGGGAGGGGGGGGGGGGGGTCCTCAATTAGATAACACACATTTTCTAATTGAACTATCTCTTATGTAAACGCAACACACTTTGCAACAAGGTTATCACAGTCTTGAGTCCTCACCGCGAGACTCGTAGGTAACTCGCAGAGACCGATGATAGTCTTTAAGGTCAAATATGATTGGGGGGGGGGGGGGGGGGGGGGGGTTCTTCAGTTATATAACGCACATTTTCTAACTGAACTATCTCTTATGTAAACGCAACACACTTTGCAACAAGGTTATCATAGTCTTGAGTCCTCATCGCGAGACTCGGTGGTAACTCTCAGAGACCGACGATAGTCTTTAAGGACGGACACTTTTTTTCCTTCTAGTAACATGCATGCTTCAACTCAGATTTCAACCGCTCATATTCCAAATGCACACCAACATCACTTCCCGCACTACGAAGTTTCTCGCCAACCCATTCTCCCCAAATTTAACCAAATCAACAAACTTCAAAGAGATTACAAATGAGTGCATATCTTAGATATAGAGTCCTTAGAAAAAGAATAAGAGGGGACCGGAGCAACCGTCCCCTCAATCGTAACCTTGCCTATATGGGTAACATCATTTTAGGGTTTGCAGCGCTTGCGAAGACAACTTTCGATCCAAGAAGAGGTAGAAGAGGCGGGAACGGAAGGTCATGCATTCCCAAAGGGGATTGGGTCCAAATTAGAAGACCTGTCAATCTCTTGAATATTACGTGCACGCTCTAATCCTTTTAAATATTTAACCGAATCATCTGCATAAGATTCCGGGGGAGGATAAATCCCAATGTGATACTCACGACTAGCCAAATCCCACCATGTGACGAAAGAAGGGGAAACAGAGACACTGCGAGGATTAGTTCCGGGGATGAAGTCTACGTCAAGGGGGCGTGAATTGACCAATTCAAACAAACTGATGACTACATAACAAGAGGTAAGACATACATAAGAAAACAAAATAAACACATAAAAGAAAAGTTGTGTAAGGTATATGATACACCCATAGTGTCAGTCAGGAACGTATCAAACTATCAATGAGATATTTAAGTTTATAATTGTCGGACCTAAACCTCTGAACCACTATACTAATACTAGCAAGTGATAAGTTTACTAGGGGCCATAATCGCTACGCAAAAAGAAACCTTAAAACTCTCGGAGAAAAACACGCCTCCTTGAATTTCTCTATAATGGTGACATTGGCAAGGAAAAAGTCGAGAAACATGTCTACTCACTCGTGATGGCTAAAGATAAGTATTAGATACCATCTCTAAATCTATAAATTTACTAATATTATTAGATTCAAGAGTTACAAAAAAAATATATGATAGCATGATGTATGAATTCTAAAGTTTGCGAGTTCTTTGATTTTATTAAATGCATGTTTTGATGCTTAATGATTTTTCTTTTTTTGTAAGAGATAGATATTGGTAAGTGGCGTCGCAGATGGTTGTAAGTTTTAGGAATAACTTCATTTGCTGAGTAGAAAATAGTCATAGTATATGTATTACCGTATGATTATGCACAAGCCTAGAGCAAATTAAAATTGTTTTCTTTTAATTTGCAAACAAGCCGGAATTAGTTTTCGTGTGTAGTCACATATATTCGGAAATGGCTATTAAGAATTTCATATAGGCCTATAGGGTTAGGATTAATAACAGATCTTTGACATTCTATATGGATTATATATTCTGTAGTCTGTAGAAATCTGATTTTCCTGTTATATACTTATTGAGTTTAAGATGCAATACTATTTCTATATATGTGGCTATGTGGCATAACGGATATAACATAAATATCTAAATATGCCCAGTACTTTGTAGATACATTTATCATGGATTTGAAACTTCTCTAGGTTACATTCAAGAATTGAATTTGAGCCAAGATTACTTTAGGTTGATTTTAACCGGGAACACTATGATTCAATCGATGATTTTCGAAGGCTAGCTAGCTATTTCCTTCGATTTGAAATCATTACTAATAGATAAGAGGAATACAGGAATATATATAGAAAAAGAACATGGGAGAAATAAGAGAAAACTTGATTATTTAGTACTCTTGATCATTTCTTTCGCTCCAATCTTCAATTGCTCGTAAGACTGCTTGTTTCACCATACGACTATCAATGATATCTCCAGTTTCTTCGATCTGCAAAACAATTAGTCGTTTTCAGTATTAATGTATTATTCTATGGATAGACTTTATTGCGTTTCATATTTTTTAGAAAGATACACAAAGTCTCTTCATTGATGTATACTTAGTAATGCAGTTGGTAAAAAGCGTATGATTAAAACTTAAGATAATTGATTGATCACTTATGGGAGTTTTTTTTTTATATTTTTTTAATCATATATTGTTTAAATAGATACAAAAATAAGGAAAATATGTGACACACCAACATTAAACAAGGCCGAAAACCCACTGGCTCCGTTGGTGACTACTTTTTCGTCGTGAAAAGGTCTTCTAGAAATACGATTTAAATACATGATCATGCAATTGAGTATTGAGAAACTTTATAAGATGTTGGAATATAAGCCATATCAAATTAAAAATAGTTGGCAAATGAAAATGATGGTTATTTTATTTTATCTTCTGTTTTCTTTCACTAAAAAGACACTATTGGATTATAGTACCATCTAGCTCCATGCTAACTTTTTCTTAAGTGGTTCATCTTCTCCGTTCCAAAAAACGTTTTGGATTGATTGTAAGCAAATGGTTAAACCACAAAAACTGGGCTGTCTATTTCATTTTCTGAAATTAAAAGTTAAATGTTTGATTTTCGATAGGAACGGTAGTTACCTCAACTCCAAGTGCTTCAAGTTGAAAGCTGCCTGTACATGAAACCCTAGCTTCCAACACATTAAGATTCAATTCTTCAAAAACTTTCAGGACAAAAACAAGTAGACCCGGGCAGCTTTTTTCTGAATACACATTAACTTGGGTACCCCTTTCTAGAGTCTCTACTGTAACCTGTGTTCAACACGAATACAGTTTAGCAATATACATGATATATGCACACGAAAAAAACCTAGGATGGTACACATACCATAGGCCATGAGCTCTCGTAGCTTGAAGTTCGAGCTATGTCTTGATTCAGTATCTCTATTTTCTGCTGTAGCTCCTCTATATACTTTGATGCATCATTTATGATCGATGAATCTTCCTTCTACAAAAAGTTTTAAACGAGTCTTTCTTAAATACAATGTGAATACAATGAAAGAATTCAAATTCTGATAAGTACTTGGATCACTTCAAAAGAATGGTGATTCATGTTATATGAAGATTGATTAAAAATCAATATAGGGAACGAACTAAAGCTAAAAGCTGAAATTAGAACCTTTTCAAACCCAAAATGTGTGTGTTCATATGATCCTACATGACGAAGATACATATCAAATAGATTAAAAAAAAAAGAAAAAAAAAGCTGTAACTTTTATCATTAATGGATAAAGTTCTATGATATTATATTCAGCTTCTACTAGTGTTGAGTGTATTAATAAAACCCCCTTATTTGAAATAAAAGGTGTCTATAATTTTGAAACTCATGAACACCAAGTAATACATTGATCAAATTCCAATTATTTGAAGAACGAGCCTGTTTTGGCAACATGAAGAACAATTTATTTATTCTGATCAACTGCAAAGAAAGTTCATTGAAAAACTAGCAAAAAGTTAGTGACATAATTACCAAAAGGAAACAACGACAACAAGAAGCACCAAACTTAAACCGAGCGCCCAACAAACTACCACACCGCCAAACACACACACACACACAAAAAACATTTACGGAATGGAAAGAAAGACTCAGAGAAGAAAGAAATGGGAATTACTGCATGAGAGTTTGTAACAGATCGAAGAAGTTGCAGCTTGTCATGCAGGGCAGCTTTCTTGTGCTCCCTTGACACCATTTTTGCGTTATATCTTGCTAATTTGTTGTATCAATCTCAACCTTTTTAAAGAGGAGATATGAGCACTCAAATCAAAATGATCAGTTGGTTTGCTACTTACACATGACTGTCTCATATTCTCTTTGGAGTAAAATACCAAAAAGCTCCCTCAAAAAAATCTTGAATTTTGTTGGAACCTTTGTAGAATTCCAACATTACCCTTTAATTTATTCTATAAGTTACCAAAAATAAATAAATAATAGATCAAGATATATTTTTAATATTTCGGGATATATATCGAGTAGGCAGGACCCATTCCATTGATGTTATAAATTAAATCTTCAATCGAATAAGATGTTTCCGGTTGCTTATAAATCGGACAAAATGAGGCCTATCTTGCACTCTAAGACTATGAATCACTCATTAAGATGGCAAGAAGACTACCAATATGTTTGGGTTAGTGTTTATATCTGAAATGTATAATTATCCTTCTAAAATCTCTGGTTGTATAATAACAACTGCATAAGTAAAGGCGGATAAACCATTAAATCACAAAATCTAATTAGTAGACTTCTTGGAGAGCATGGTAACCTTTAAAATGTTTGCTGACCACTTGTCTTTAAATAATACGTATTTTTGGTGTTCCTTAAAGGGATATATGGTTTAAATTTATAATAATAATAATAGTGTATAGGTGATAAATCATATTAAGCCTTGATAATTAATTGTGAAATGGTAGAAAGGGAGAAAGGGGTAGTGAGGGTATATTTGACAAATTACAAAGATGTGAAGTAAGTTATAAGGCAGGGGCACTAACGAAGAATAATGGCGAAGAAATATGAACTCGTGATCATTATTTGGAATGGAATTGAAGGTTACAAGTGTGCATGTATATTATATATATATATATATATATATATATATATATATATATATATATATATATATATATATATATATATATATATATATATATGGAGAGAGATTCTTATAAACCAAAACTTAAAGTAAAATAAGTAAAAAAATATGAAAAAATAATTTATTATATGTGTAATTTTGTATTATGTTTATTTATTCAATTATAACAAACTTTAAAAAAGCAAGTTTTGATATGCATCAAAATATATGTCGTTTAAGGACTGTGCATCAAATTCTTTGTTTTTGTGCAGTAAATATTCAAATTTGATGCACAACGGTAAAACTACCCATTTTATGATGTACAACAAAACTTCGTTTTTTAAAGTTTGAGATATGGTTAAAATGAACGATAATCCAAAATATCTAACGTTATAAATTATTTTTTAATTTTTTTTTACTTATTTCACCTTAAGGTTTGTTTTACAAGAACCAACCTAACTTTAAGGTAAAATAAGTAAAAACAAATTAAAAAATAATTTATAACGTTAGATATTTTGGATTATCGTTCTTTTTAACCATATATCAAACTTTAAAAAACGAAGTTTTGTTGTATATCAAAAAATGGGTAGTTTTATCGTTGTGCATCAAATTTGAATATTTACTACACAAAAACAATGAATTTGATGCACAACCCCTAAACGACATATATTTTGATGCATATTAAAACTTGCTTTTTTAAAGTTTGTTATAATTGAATAAATAAACATAATACAAAATTACACATATTATAAATTATTTTTTCATATTTTTTTACTTAATTTACTTTAAATATTGGTTATAAGAACCTCCTATATATATATATATATATATATATATATATATATATATATATATATATATATATATATATATATATATATATAGGAGTAGGATCAAATAAAAAGTGTTAAATTTGTAAAAAGTGTGAGAAACATTATGGAGTAACATGTGGCAAACTTGGAAGAAAAAAAAAATATAATAAAAAGATATTTAAAAAAATAATATTTTTTTTTTGAAAAAAAAAAAATTTGAAATTCTTTTTGATAACATCATCTGCCACGTCATATGATGCACACACAAAATATGATGCACATTAATGATGCACAAAAAATATGATTCATATAAATGATGCACACAAAAAAACTATAATATTCAACTATGATGCACACATAAAATGTTCATCATAGATGTGTATCATAAATGTGCATCATAAATGTGTAACATATTTTTTTTCGAACATAACTTTTTTCGAGCAAAAAGAAAAAAAAATTCTCGAAAAAAAAAAAATTTCGATTTTTTTTTTAAATATTTTTTTTATTAAAAAAAAAAAAAAAAAAAAAAATTTAAGTTTGCCATATGTCACTTCTACAATACTTCTCACACTTTTTACAAATTTAACACTTTTTACATGAACCCTCTCATATATATATATATATATATATATATGGGAGGGTTCATGTAAAAAGTCTTATATTTGTAAAAAGTGTAGGAAGCATTCTTGTAGTGACATGTGGCAAGTTTGGAAAAAAAAATTAATTTTTTTATTTTTTTAATAAAAAAAAATATTTTTAATAAAAAAAATATTAAAAAAAAAAATCGATATTTTTTTTTTTTCGAAGATTTTTTTTTTTTTTTTTTTGCTCGAAAAAAGTTATGTACGAAAAAAATATTATGCACATTTATGATGCACAGCTACGATGAACATTTATGTGTGCATAATAGTTGAATATTATAACTTTTTTGTGTGAATCATAGTTGAATATCAAAGCTTTTTTGTGTGAATCATTAATGTGCATCATATTTTGTGTGCATCATTAATGTGTATCATTAATGTGCATCATATGACGTGGCATATTACGTTATCAAAAAAAATTCAAAATTTTTTTTTTTAAAATTTTTTTTTTTTTTCGATTTTTTTTTTTTTAATAAAAAAATATTATTTTTTTTATTTAAAAAATAAATTTTTTTTTTTTTAAATTTCACATAAGTGACACATGTTATTCCCACATTGCTTCCTACACTTTTTACAAATTTGAAACTTTTTATTTGATCTTACTCCTATATATATATATATATATATATATATATATATATATATATATATATATATAAACACATAGACACCCATATATATAAACTCAATATATAAATGCCAAAGTATCATTATTTGTATGGACCTTGAGTAAAGGTATCAGTTCACTAATTCACGTTCCTCTTTATCCTATATTTTGTGATTCCTCCCTTTCCTAGTTCCTTGTTAGGTCGTTAACATATATCTCTTTTGTTGTTCAAAGGAAAAATATATAAATGTGGGGATGGCTTATTATTTTATAGACTAAAATGACTATATATCTATTTCGTATAATGAACACAAATTACTACCAGAAAACAATAACTTGATGATCAAGTCCAAGTCTCTTAACAAAGTGACCAACTAAGATGTATCGGCTAATGCGATTAGTGAGAGAGTCTCACTGATGGAACGGAAAAATGTTTAATTGAAAAGAACACTTACGGAAAGCTAGGGGTTGGCAAAACGAACTCCATCCAATTACAAGATATTTTCCATTCTGTACTGGAATTCTAAGAGAAAAAGGAGAGTTTGAATTCGTTAAATAATTGAAGTTTAAACAATTTCAAGAAATAATCTTTCTCATGTGGCATAATTTTCGAAGGACGATTATAGATTTTCAAAAGTGTAAACATTTTAATACATTGTCATGCAGATCTTAATTAAATCCTATAATCTTGTAAAATATGAAAGAAAATAACAATAAAGAAAAATAAGAATGAAAAAAACCTAGGTTATGTGGAAAAAGGAATGTATTAGTGATTCTTAGACTTTTACTTGATTCCAACGACTCCTCACGGGAATTTGGAGTTCCTCTCTCTCTCTCTCTCTCTCTCTCTCTCTCTCTCTCTCTCTCTCTCTCTCTCTCTCTCTCTCTCTCTCTCTCTCTCTCTCTCTCTCTCTCTCTCTCTCTCTCTCTCTCTCAATTTTTTTCTCTACAATTATGGTGATTATCACACAAAAAAGAAGAAAAAAGGAAGCAAAATATTGAGAATTATACGACTATTATTAAGGAAAACAAAATTTTGGTATAAGATTTAAGGCTCATCTTTTATTAATATGTGATAGTGTAAATAGAAGATAGAATTAGATTATTAAACAAACTTCTAATGTATTATTAATCTAGTTTTGCTTTGCAAGCAAACAACCTTATTTGTAGACAACGACGATTAAAAAAAACATAAACCTACCTAATACAAATACCTAATACTTCTAGAATACCATATCCAAAATATATTAATATTAAGATAGCAATTTCTAAATTATTTTAAGTATAAGCTAACCCCGATACTAAGCATCTTTACATAATCTACGACTCTACGCAATGCTTGAACTTTTGTCCTTTAACCACCTTCTTCTTGAAGGTCTTCTCCCCGATACTAAGTATCCCCACATAATCTCATTGAAACCTTCCGCATTCCCATGTTCACCTTGATCACCATGCACTTGACTAATCTCTGCAAAGCCTTTCACAAAACTCAACCGCCATCGCAGTTGTCGCTCTAACGCATACCATTAAGTTCCCAACAACATCTGCATGTGGAACCTTACACATATTTTTCGCACCCCAGTCATCGTCAAGGTAAACCTTCAATAAAACGTTAAAGCGTGCTCCCAATGGCATAATAACAAACCGCCATTCCTCATTCTATTATAACACATTCCTTGCACATACCTCGACTGAGACACCCTTAGGTTCGACTACTTTTCTTCCTGAAAATCTCCATACCAAAAAACTTGTTTGTGAGACTCTCCATGTCGAAAACATTCTCTAGCAAACCCTTGGTATCCTTAGTTTCAACCTTACTATTCCAAGCAAGTGTCCTTTAGCTCCCCTGACGCTATCCTTTGATATGTAAACCACACCGATCTATAAGTTATCACCAGATTCTGTAACCGATGCCTCTCACCTTTCCCCTCGTCACTGCTCCCCTGATCCACCTCAGCTTCGTGATGACCTCCGATCAACTCACCTTGATCCCCCGCTGATTCCACCTCAAACTCGAGATGTTCCACATAATTTGTAGCACTAGTCTCCTGACATCTGTCCAAAGAGTATACAAAACTCTTTGTCATTGTTCCATATGATACCGTAATAGAACCCACATCTTGCATCACCGTTGTGTATCCCTCTTTCTCCGACGTACCTAAATATACCAAGTTCCTCCTCAACCCTGGAATGTAGCACACACCCTTGAGAACATAACTTGAATCAGTACTCTCGTTGCCAAGAGTTAGTCATATACAATGACTATACACACCCACACTTGCAAATGTCTCATTTCGTTACACATTCTTGCAATTAGTATCCCTTTAGAAAACCCTAAAGACGATTACCCAAGCACCCTAACCTCCTACTTTCTTCTAAGTTATAAAACTCGTAACTTACCACACAAGAAAACCCGAATTAACTTGGAACACAAAAACCTTGTAACTTCCGGTACCGATGCTTATCTTTATTGAAACCGATAAAATGTTCCTTAAGAACCACATTGTATCTTGATACGAAATTAACCTCAATCACCCACGAAGCCTAGCAACTCTTTCACTTCCTTACTCTCTTGCAATTCTCGGATAGTAACCAAACCCCTCCACGAATCTTGTTAAATACGTAAGCAATCCGAAACCCTAACTTGACAACCAAGTTAGTCTTGCAAGACCCTAGTTTTTGTGGTACAAGCTAGGCCCTATAAAACCCTACTATAATTCTTATTGCATGCGGCTCAAGTAACAACCCCCACAAACTAAATCCTAGCTTAATGTTTAAGAAAACAACCCCACAATCACCTTCTTTCTTCGATGAACCAACCGCAAAAAACCTTGAATCTAGGGAAACCACATATCAGAACTATACCATATATATGCCTATACACTTTACGGATTAACCAAAACACCACAAACACAAACTTAGATGCTCAAAACAACCCACGAATCAAAATACGACCCGTGCAAAGAATCCAAGAACTTGCTGATTTTCAGCATTTTTCATATTTTTGCAGCCAACTTCGTAACTTAATTTCGTTAAGTTGATTTTGTTCCCATCGTCTCTAACGGGAGAGCCGAGGACTCGGTTTGAGGAGTTGGAAGAAAACACTATTCAGACATGAGAACTCTTGAGGGAGATCTATGTCTTGAGATTATTCCCACCCTCATTGGCTAGAAAATTATTGAGAGATATTAGAGGTTTCCATCAAGACGAGGGGGAAACGTTGACTGAAGCTTGCACTAGATTGATAAAGATGTTGAAAAGCTGCCATGGGTAGGGATTGGACAAGGAACAAATTATAGAGATATTCTTCTATGGTCTGGATCGATAGTCTCAAAGGGAATTGAATTTAGTTGATGGAGGTAACTTCATGTATAAATCGACAAATAAGGCATACAAACTGATGGAAGATCAACTAGTGATGAGTTTGGCTCGAGACTATGATCGGAATAATAAAGATATGAGGAGTAAGAAAACGGTCGTTAGTGTATAAAGTAATAGTAAAAACAGTATGTTGATTCAAGAGATAAAGGGGTTGTCAGACAGAATGGACAAAAATTAGTTAGGGTCAAGAAAGACGCGAATGTGATGGCTAAGGTTGTGACAATTGTGGGGGCTTTCATTATTTAGAATATTTTTATGTACTAAGAGAAGCTGACAATGAAGATGTAAAATATGCGTAGAATCGATATCAGGGGACTTTTCAGATGAGTGGTATTCACAACCAAAATTCAGGTAATTTCAATTCATATAATAACTTTAATACTAACAAATCTAGTAATTTTGCAAGCAGGTACCCCATAAACAATTATTACCAGAATAATCAAGATCAAGGAGGATCATCTGATGAGCAACATTCAGAACAAGAACCAAGTTTAAAGGATATGATGCAGAATTTTATCCACACTTAATCAACAAAAAAAATGAAGCGATGAACAATCATTATACAGTTTTGAATGACAAGATGAATAGAATTGACGAGAAAATTAATCAGTGTCAAAGAAATCATCTAGCTTCAATCACCGATTTGGAGACACGAATTATTCAGATAGGCTATAACCATAAAAGTCGAGCAGCAGGCCAGCTACCTAGCAACACCCAACAAAATTTGAGATCACTATTTCAAACAAATCAAGGTCAAAGATACCAACCACCTTCAGCTAGGAATGAACAATAAAATGTAATTTCGGTTGAATTAAATGAAGGTCTTGGAGATTCTTTTATTCGGAGAACTAAGATGGAAAAGAAAGGAACGAGTGTAGTGACTACGCAAAGGTCGAATGTGAGATACCCACTGGATAGGTATAAACCTAAAGCATCATTTCGGAAACATATTCAATGGTTGGAGATGGAGGAGTAAAAAGAATATTTTATGGATTTATCTAAAAAGAAAAATATTGTGAACAAGGTTCAACAGGAGGTTTGTAGAACGAAATGTAAGGTGAAGGAAGTTTATGTTCAAACAGGGCCAGTTGAAGAAGTTAAAAACAACTTGGATATTGAGATAGATAAGTTGGAGGACAAAGGAAAAGTTCGACCCGTACATGGAGTTATTGGAACACGAATACTTAAGTGCAAATCAGGGTGCAACATGGTTAGAGAAAGAAAAGGATTTGGATTTTGAATTAGAAGAATTCCTTAGGGTTGATGTAGGAGATTTAGATGAGATAACTACTATAGACTATGGAGATATCACTATAGAGGATTTGGAGGAAATTTTCTCTTTAAGCCGACCACCTTCTTCTCAAGACGGAAATCAGAAAAGAGTGACAAAGCGTTTAGCACCTGAAACAGAGTTAGAAGAGCACACTATTGAAGGAATCAATATTATATCTTGCCGGAAATATAAAGTTATAGAGGTTACATTTTCGTTTGGAGAATCACCTATGTAGAAGTGAATGGAGTTGTCTACTACTCTTGACTATTCACATTCGAAAGGTATGTCTGCTCTTCTTCTATATTTATTTTTAATTCTAATGTGTTGGGAGAAAAATAGTTTTTTTTGGAGGATTATTTAGAGAAGGATATGCGTGAGGATGGAGACAGGTTCCACCACACGAGTAAGATTATATTTTTAACGAGGCGTTACTTTTTTATGATCATTTTTGGGAACGAAACTGTGTTGAGAAAGAAATGAGTCTAGCTAAGGACTTGGGGTTAAATTTAGCGCTTACGAGAGGTCAACCGAGGTATGTTTTAATTTATTTGTTTTCTTTCAAAAAAAATAACCCCTGAAAAACTGGCCGTTGACGCTTGTCATGGTCGTTAACTTCCATTAAGGTTGGGACAAAAACTTTTGGGGAAGCTATTGTAACGGGCGTCGATAGAGTCTAACAGCCGTTTACGTGTTAACGCCCGTCGAACACTTTTAATGGGAGTTTCCCGATTATTTCCTATTCATGTCAGTTTTTTGTTGAACTTATGTATTTGTACTATTTTTAATTTATGTATTTTATTTTTTAGTTTATTTTCGTATAATGGGGACATTGTACAACTCTAATATGGTGGGATTGTGGAAAAATGATATAATTTGTATCCCCTTAGTTAATCGTCATGTTTTGTGTAGTTCATTTTTAATAAAACGAAAAAACCAAAAAAAAAAAAAAAAAAAATTGGAAAAATTAAGAAGTAAATAAAAAAAAATAGAAGTTTTTGAACAAGGATGAAAGAATGAGTTAGAATGATAGTCAATGTAGGTTCAAATTATAGCGTTTTATAGCTTTTCATTTTTTCAAAGAACTCTAGTGTATATGAGGTAGATTTAATATTTTGAAGCTTTAGGTGACGAAATTATTTGAGTCTTAGGAATAAAGTTTGGGATGAATTTCTTGTTACGAGTCGTATGTTACGCCTTTAGAGGAGAGAAACTTTTATTTGAATTTGAAAAGTTATTTCGTGTGCTAAAAATAAGCATTTGATTTCATATATGTGGTGTTTGAAACTTGAGTAAGTATTCATTCGGGGTGCCCTTGTTCACCTAGCCACCTAAGGTCATCTGATCTTGGATACATGTCGTCTACCAACCGATCCCAGATAAACCAATGTTGTAAAAACTTCAAAGAAGTTTAGTCATAGACTTGCACAAATAAACCAATGTTGTTTCTAAAAGTTTTTAAATAGATTTGGTAAAAGCTATCACTTCGTTAATTTCATATGTTTCACTTTTCGGTGTTAGTAACCATTCCATACCACTCGTAACTTGAAAATGATTAAATATAGCTTGAGCTAGGAGGATTTTTATTGAATAGGAATTTGAACTAGAGTGTTAATACTTACTTTCAAAATAGATGTTTTATTTAATATACGACTTTTTAATATTTGAAAAATAGAAAATTAAATTGGACTGAGTGAGTTATTATTATTGTTGTTATAAATTGTTTGATCATTCTATTTAAAATATGATTTCCTAGTTGTCAATTAAAATGAATTTTATTGAGGACAAAAAAACGTTTAGTATGAGGGGATTTGATGTCGCATATTTTAGAAATATTTTTAAATGGGATATTGGTTCATTTTATATTTAATTCATGACGGATTTTAGAACTTTTAGCAATTATGGTATGAAAAGTGATTTTCAGGTCTTAGCTGAAGTTCTAGAACGGAAATGAAACTTTTGGAGCGGAAAATGGTAGAAACCCTTAATTATACAAAACGGTAGTAGCTAAATGGTAGAAACCCTTAATTATACAAACCGTTGAGTAGCTAAATACCCTTTCTATTCAGTTGGATGATGTGAGCATATATGTAGGTTGTTAGTTTAAAACGTAGATGCTGAATTGGATTGTTTGTTTAACCGTAAAACCATATGTAATTAAGTTTTTAGAAATTGTTAAACCCTTTTATACAAAACGGTAGTAAGTGTGTTAAGTGACAAACACAATTTCATAGGTATTCGAGAAAAATCTGTGAAACTTATAAAACATTTTATGAATATGATTAATCGGTCTATATTTAATCAGAAGACAATAGTGTATTCGAGAAAAAACTAGTGTTAAAGGAATTTAATAATTAAACTTAATTGTTTAGGTCGTTTACTGGTCTATGAGAAAATCAGACTAGTTAATTGAAATGCTATTTGAGAGGATGTCTTATAAGGTTAAATCATATAATCGGCTTAGGTGTTTGATGTTTAGTTGTCAAACGTAGAAATTATTCACGAGAGTGGTGACTATACATGAGATAACTAAAGTTTTAATGGGAAATGAAAGTTCAAGTTAAATACCTAGTAAGTTGTTCAACACGGTTAGATAATAATTAACAAGTGTAGTATTTGTAAGCTAGTCTAAGAATATATACCTCTAATCATATGTTTTAAAATCAACAAAATCATTCTTGATTCTTTGAATCGTTCGTGTTAAACCATTTTAGTGTTTAAGCATAGTGACAAATCGGTCACAACAACCAAGCATTTAGCATTGTAAATTCTTAATTTAACTTTGATATTCAGTCCATGAGAACGAACTTCACTTACCTGAATTATACTATTCATGATTAGGTCTACTGCATAAGTGTGTGTAATCGAGTAATTGAGTATTCCTTGTTTTTAAAAATAAATCAGATTTTACACATCAATCATAAACATTTACTTTTTGAACGAAAAATAGTATCAACATTCTAGCAAGAAGCCGGAAGCAAAAAAAGAGAATTATAAGACTGTGGATAGCGGAACATGGATTACTATACCACACTATCTAATTAGAGGAAGCTTTCTTACACCTATAGTTATCCATGTGAAAGATAAAAATTTAAAATCACATAAAAGGTTTTGTTTAGGTTTCTCTATTGAGAAGACCTTCTTGTTCCTATATCTTCAAAGGACCGAAACAATAGAGTATACCACGACATCAAAAAACACATGATATTGTTTCGGAATTAAAACCCAATCTACATATGTCAGGATTGTGTTTAGACTTTCTTGATTATGATTATCTAAACACCGCCACTTTACATACCAAGTGAGCTCTATGAATATGTACCTCAATAACCATCTATCCACTTTGAATTTCTTATATATTTAGGGTGTGCTTGGTTGGGGTTAATGGAGGTTAATCAATGGTAATGATAATCATTGATAGTGCTTGGTTTATCATTAGGTAATCAATCATTGTCCACTATATCCATTAATAGACAATAAACCATTACTCAATAAAACGAGGGTAATGAAAGTGGGGTAATGATTAACCCCTCTTTCATTGCTTTTTCCATTCTCTTTCCCATTCATCGCTTTGAAACAACCGCCCCCTTAGACTTTTATATGAAATGCAAAACATATGAAATTGGCTTAAGTACTATATATATATCATCTTGATCCTGATTTAACACAAATCAAAATAATTTATATTAAGCTACCGATCAAAACAACTTTATATTAATTTGAAAATTGAAAAGTAATCAGTGTCACCTTTACATTGAAAAATGGAACAGTGAATATTTTAAATATATAAAACGTGTTTCTTCCTATGCATGGTCGGGACTCATGTCATTATAAATTAATATTAAAATACTCAAAATATTGGGAAAACGATTTTTTTCAATGCATGGCTGGGACTCATGTCAATTTAATATTGAAAAGGAAGAATTAGTTGAGATTCTTATATATTAATATTACTTTTTATTTTTTTCGATATCAATTAATGTTTTAAAAGTTGATTACAGAAAATATTATTGTCCTATAAAAATAGGTTAGATATAATAAAATCAAATAAATTATGAATTTATGTATCCACGTTATACTAAAATATGTATCTTTTTTGAAACCTTCTAGATTGTGATAATTTAACGATAAGTTTTTATTTGCTCTTTCTTAAAGTTTCCTTTCCGTATCTTACTTTTGTTATGAAACGATAAAACTTTATTGAATTGAACTAATGTTGCATACACAATCTTACATATTCAAATACCAATTAACATGTTGCAGAAGTTGTTACACGTGTGTAGACGTGACGAAAAAACCCGAAAACCGAAACCGGTCAAAATCGGTTCGGGTCGGACATAAATAGCCGGTTCCTAACCGGTTTACATATATCCGTTAGTTTCCAGTTTGAAACCGGTTTTTTTGAAACCGGGTCCAAAAACCGTTTTGGCGAACCGATTTGAAACCGGTTTTGGGGGCTGCACTATATAGCCGTTTTTTTTTTGTCTTTTTTTGATTATTTCTAGCGGTTAGTTACCGTTTACCATTTTGTCATCCTAAATTGACTATAAGTATGTAGGTTGAGTATGTGATTAATCATACCATTCTAAGTTTATCAAAACACTCAAAAGTCTAAAAACGCAAAAAAGAAGTTCGAAAAACATTAGAAAAAATCCCCAAAATCATCAATAATCAAATGGCAACTCAAAGTTCTACCGCTTCACCGGTGTTGGTTCCACAAGCGAAAGAACAATTTTTAAAGTTCTCAAAACAAACCGAAACCGAGCCATTTGGTGTAATTACCATTTGGTGTTGTTGACGGATGGTGAAAAGATGACACATTGTAATCATTGCGGCCATTTTTTGAAAAAAGAATCCAACTCGACGTTGAAGAATCATAGGGAGAAGCATTGCAAAGTACTCAATAGAGTTCCGGAAGTGGGTCAATCATTGATGGGTCAAGACAAGAGTATTTTTGAATATTCGGTGGAGCAGATGCGTCAAGAGTTTGTGGGCTATGTGATTCAATCCGCCTTGTCGTTAAATCACTTCGATAACCCATGATTCACTAGGGTCGTTCAAAAGTGTCTTCAACAGTGATTTAATCACGTAAGTCGTAATACTCTTAGAAGTGATTGTATGAAATTATGGAAAAAAGCTAAAAAAAATGGTAAAAGAAGGTTTTGAAACATTAAATACAAATGTAAACTTAACAACCGATGTTTGGCCGGCTCCTCATAGTTTCCCCGATTCATACCTTTGTGTTACCGCACATTGGGTTGACCCCGAATCGTGGCTAATGATGAAGGGAGTTATTGCTTTTGAACAATTTGGTTATCCTCACACGGGGCAAATATTATTTCATATGTTAAGGGATGTTTAGAAACGTTTAAATTAGAAGAAAATGTTTTTTCAGTCGCATTTGATAATGCGACTAATAATACAAATGCGGTGGGTAAACTAAAACTAAACTACAAACCACCAATGGATGGTGATTTTGTTTATCATAGTCGATACATTGTACACATTGTAAACTTGGTTTTGCAAGCCGGACTAAGTCCCCCGAGTAATTAAGATCATAAACGCTTATAAACAAACGTTACATGATATCTTTTCTAGTAGTAAACAAAGATATAAAGCATCATGAAATTTTGTAAGGATACAAATTCCATTTTTTAGCCCCTAATTAGGATGTTCCCACAAGATAGAATTTGACTTACAATATGCTTTGTATGTGGTTTACGACAACAAGATAGTTTACAATACTTTCATAACGAGTTAGAAAATCGAAACCGAGTTACACCACTTTCGCACGAAATTGGGAAATTATTAAAAAAAATAACTGAATTGTTCAAAGTTTTTAAAACCGCAACAACTTTAATATCGGGTGTTTATTATCGCACTAGTCATTTAGTCCTTAAACAAATTGGGTTTATGTCCTCTAAATTGGCCGATTACGAAATGAGAGGTGAATTATATTTCGCAATGATAACACCCATGAAAGTTAAACTAAGAAAATATTTTACACAATTTTTACCTTTAATTACTGTTTCCACCGTATTAAACCCGTGTTTGAAAAAAATTGGGATGAAATATCTTATGGGTACAATTTCACAAAATTTGGATCTCGATACATTAGTCCCATTCCATCTTGCTAACCAAAAACTAGCTTTTGAAAATTCTCCGAAATCCGTTTTTTCTCTTAGTGGTAGGGTACCAACTTTACGAAGAACAAGACTCACACCGGTGGCAATGGAGATGTGTATTTTCTTGAAGGATTACTTAGACACGACCGAACGTATACAAGACACACAAAATCTTGAAGGCGAACTAGAGGTTGAAGCCGAAATACTCGATATCTAGGTGGAAGAAGGCTTTGCGATATCACTTTCCGATGAAGAAATCACTCTCGATGAAGCTTTTCGCGAAGATGAACCTGTTCAAGATGACTTTATTGACAAAGATGAAGAATAAAGAAATCAAATTTCAAATTTTCAATGTTATTAATTACATTTCTATTTATAAAATACTACTTTTTCGAACCTTTTTATTCTAATTATCGAAATATTAAATTTATGAAGATGTGTTTCAAGTTTTTTTTAGTAGAAGACAACGTTTATGTACGATGTGTTACAAGTTTGTTTAATAAAAGTCGAATTTTAACATGTTTTTGCAAGTTATGTTTTTTTTTTTTATTAAACTACCAAAACCGGTTTAGAACTGGTTTTTGGACCCGACCCGGACCGGTTTCTATCATGATGTGTTTTTGAAACCTAAAACCGGTTTGAAACCAAATTAACCGGTTTTTGGCCAAACCGGTTTGGGTTGTTTGACCAAAAACCGGTTCGATTTTCAAACCCGGTTCGGTTTTTTGTCAAGACCGATTTTGACATGACTACACGTACGCGTTTCTTTTCTTATATAAAACATTGCCTCACCAATATGTCGATTGTACGAAATGTGCTGAATTATTTTGGTTTATACGTTAAATGAATGAAAACATTCAAAATTCTATAGATTTATATTCTAGTTTTATTTTTAGGATTAACAATAATTTCAAATTGAAAGAGAGAGATATATATAAACCACGATATAACCGATTTCCGTGTAAACCCATGTGACAAATGTTTCTTTAAAAAGAACTAGGATCACAGGATTAGAATTAATGAATACTATCACTTCAAGGGTTGGTCATGTTTGTTTAGAATGAACTATTTGGGGTGTAGTGACCATGATTTAATGCCATGAACAAGGTTTTTACATGTTACTATAACAAAGACATGGACAACTCCACTAATATATAATTGTACAGATTTCCTACAACAACAAAACTGAAACAACTATATATTGAGCACCATCAATCATATTAACTTTTACCAAATGTTTTTAAGTTTTTTTTTACCTTTTTGGGTTTTGAGAACTTCGAACATGGGTTGAATATGATGGGACGGATGAGAAGGGATAAACTCGTTTTGTATGTTATAACAATGCATAAGTTCAAGATTAAAATTAATGTGTGTACCCCTCTCTAGTCGTTATGGAAGTCTAGGAAAAAAACCATATTCAAGACAACAATGACAACAGAATTCATACTTGGAGATGATGTGAAGCTGTCCTCGTTTCTTTGGATTAATAGTATGTGCCGTAATTTAAAAATCAATTGGTTCAGTAATTAATTGGTTCCATTTTGTTCTTTCGTCTTGCTAGTCCATTTTAATAAAATTTAGCCATTAAAAAAAAACTCGGGATTTTTATGTTGTTCTAAGCTTATTTCAACCTCTAAACAGTCATGAATTACAATCATAGCAACAAATGTTGAACACGGGTTGATAAAAACTTTTTACATATAATTTATTAAAGGCCACTACGAGAATCATCAATCGATCGTGTTGGTCGTCCTCGTTGGACCTCGATTTGGCTCCAATCACTAGAAAGTTGCGGAATGATTTTAAAGTGACTTTATAATGGTGTAACACTCAAATAACCGAATGATTGATATTATTAAGCTAACGTAAAGGTTTACAATACGAATAATATCAAATACAAACGATTACAAGACTTTAGACCGCTCAGAAATGTTGTTGCGCAAGTATGCTTCCAAGGTTGCGTAACACCCAATTTCTCTCTCTAAAACGGCTACATTTATGGCTGGTAGTTGGGATATTTATAGTGTTCATGAAAACCCTAACTTGTTACGCAGCGCAACATGGTGTTGTGCCACCTCGGTGTTGCCTGCGCAACACCGAGCGTAACAGCCCATAAATGCGATTAAATGTTTTACAACTCGATCTATATACATACTAAGCTCTTCTAAACTAAATACAAACTACAAAAATGACGAATATACTCCAACAAATCGACTTCAATTTAGTGTTTACTCAAAAGGAGAAATAACATATGAAAACTGAAAGCATATTTAGTGCCTCTTTTTATGACCTAAACAGATACAAACCAAGAACCTTTCTAATCTCAGAGTAACATTCAATCTATGAAATAAAGAGAAGCTATATATGATCAAATCAACTTTTAATATTTAATTAAACACTAAATCTCTTAACTGGCACCTCTAGCTAATGTTTTTGCTAGCTAGTTACAGTATCGGATACATGATTGCAGGACGAATAAGGGAACCAACTCGGCGACAATTAACCAATCCAAATATATACATATATTTACCCATATGAATACATACCTTGATCACGAGATGTTTATCAGTATTACATATGTGTACATATATATTTATATAAAATATATTCATGTGTTTGTGTATGTATATATGTGAGTTGTAAGAGAAAGTTGGCAGTTTTACATATACATTGCCTTCTCCATTTGCTTCCAACATTGTCTGCTTTCGTCACAGACAAATCACACAACCCTCCTCCATTCACATGTGTGCACTAATCATCACAACAATACAATAATCTTCACACATTCACTACATACTGCTCTTTATACCTTTGTCTCTAACCCCATAAGTTACATATCACATTTTCAGGTTCTTTTTTTTCTTTTAAGGTATACTAATTCACTATTACAGACCTCAATATTGGGGACTTTTTTTTCTTTTCTTTTTTGAACGGCAAATTTATTAGCAACTAGCAAAAAGCTAAAACGACAACAAAGAGAGCAATTACAAGAAACCGATGAATATGAACTTGAATAACAAGTCTATTCTATCCAATTAAAGTCTGCATTTTGACTCCAATTATTAATCCAATGAAAAGATAATAATTTGATGTCATCACCAAGGGCATTACTATTTGGCTTATTGAGCTTGAAAATTACGTCATTTCGATATCTCTGCACATGATTCAAAATGTTGTATCATTACCACCACATCTAAGAACTATCTATAAGCGTCAACTATTTGCGCCAAGTCAGAAATGTTAAAGACGCCGTTTAGAGAAGTAAGCATTATTGGAGAAGACAACCCCGTATGATCATTACATCTATATGAAGATTAAAATTAATAATATTCCATTCCTTCAGGCATACAACATTATCCGGGCATATATATAGGGGATGAGAGTCTATAAATATATCCGACTTTACTCTCAAATTTACTATATGTCCCGAACTAAGAACGTGTCCATTGTGTATATAAATATTCAACTTCCAAAATTGTTATTGTATGTTGGATATACATTTTATAGACACTTATCCGGCCTATATACTGTATAATACCAATTCATTTGACTTTGAATACATGATATAATGGTACATTATACCCTAAGGTAAACCAACTAAAATGGATTGAACCGTAAAACTAATATGTAACATTCCACCTAGATAAAATAAGGCCAAGGAAACATTGAGCAAATTTAGAGCATAATTTCTAGTTTTGTAATTATGCATTGCATGTTAATAGTTTCTTCTAGGGACCATATAACACAGACAGACAAGAAGCATAACTTTATCCTATATGCTTTGCTTTTTGGATAAAAAATCACATTCCCTCTTGTTGATGCAACAACTTTTTATTATTAAGATATATTATATAAACAGTGGTTTGTAGACATTCTTTGGGATTTAGCTAAGAAGTGTCCAGAAATTCAGAAAGATACTGAACAAAAAAACCATGAATTATTATTTTCTCTAATTCTAAGTTTTGTGATGGTGGGTTTCAATAATTTGTTCATGGGGAGTGACTTGATGAGCCATCGATATGATAGTCAATAGGAAATAAAGTGGAAAACAACAAATCAATAGAATCGACAGTTCACCCCGCGACACGAGGCTGGCGTTCTTGAAACTTATCATTATAGATGAACCTAGATACATTTTATTTACCCTAGTTAACTAACCAATAATGCAAGTAATCATATCAATCATACAGATTACTAAAGTACCAACGAAGATTGTAGCCTAGTAATATCGGTGTAATACCTTCCAACTTCATGATCGGGGATTACTTACGTTCAAACCTCGTTGTAGGACATAGTTTTTAAAATTGTTTTGTATAATTGTAAAGATGAAGCTATATATGTCATTAGACAATATCGTGTTATTTAACCATATCTTAAAGTTTCCAGGAACTTTGGAATTTGAGAAAAAGTTAAATTATATTTTGTGGATTTTGGGTTATATTGTTAGTATTATTCACATGTTTCATGGGTAAGAAATAACTTTAATATTTTAATTTTATTTTATTAAGAATTACTACTTATTAAATAATAAGTCCAAACCCGATATGTAGGTTTGGGTCATTAGGATTTATGAAGATTAGGTTAACATTGTAATCTCTCTATATATTAAGTATGAATAATAATAATAACGGAGGGGTTTTATCATTCTATTATGGTATCAGAGCGGGTCTGATCCCGTCTCTATATCGGCGTAGGGATGAGCCGTCTAGCTTGACTAGGTTCCAAACCCTAACAAAAAAAAAAAAAAAAAAAAAAAAAAATATTCGGATTTGTACACCATCGGTCACTGTTTCTGTCATAACTCCTAAACCGCTTGGAGTTAGATGATGAGGTCGGGGCCAGTGGCTTCGTAATCAAATTCCGAAGAAAAGCATACCAAAATCGCAAAAGAAGACCACTAGACGCGCCTGCACGCTCCGAAACAATCAACGGATTCAGATCTGGAAAAAAAAAAAGGTTAGTGTTTTGCTATTAACTCTCAAACAGTTTGGAGTTAGCTGACGCCGTCAGCGGCAGTGGATTCGTAATTAAATTCCGAAGAAAATGCATCCGGAAAAGCAGCGACCACATCATTAACGCGCCGTCACGTTTCGCCCAAGCAACGAGTTTTATCAGCAACTATCTATGTTTATCTATCTTTTTAATTTTATTTTATTTTATTTACTTTTCATAATTATGTTTTCTTTTGTAATTTCATTCTCCAGTTCGAGCTTTCGCGATTTTGCCGTTCGAACTGTCGGGGAGTATTAAATAATAAGCCCAAACCCGATATGTAGGTTTGGGTCCATTAGGGTTTATGAAGATTAGGTTAACATTGTAATCTCTCTATATATTAAGTATGAATAATAATAATAATGTGAATAATAATAATAACGGAGGGGTTTTAACATTCTATCACTACTTACTTATAATCTTCTTGTGACGATTCGTACGTATTCTGTTCATGAAATAGACTCATTTTGGAAGCTTTTGTATATTTATCTATATTTTAATCACATCATTTCATGAATAATTCCAAAAGTGACATTCTCTACTTGGCCATTTTTGATGCATAAAATGTTTCTCGTGACATCCTTCATAATTATTGGTATATAAAGAAATGGGTTCAGAAACCTAGTAACATAACAACAAATTAATTACACATATATACATATACGTATACATATTATATATAGCTGTCTTATATATTCTAACCCTACATTTCTATTATTGCAACACTTTAATTCTCAAAATACAGAAATTTGAAATATGAAATCACAAGAAAAAGGGTTTTTGTTATTCTTTGAAATGAAAAAAGTCACGTGAGTAGCACTTCTGGGAAAGTACGTACATTCACATGTGTCATTCGAAACAAATTAACACAAAGCATAAAGTTATGAAGTAAGACAATTTAATGTGTGAATAGGGACATATGTGAGATGTGAAGTGTGCTATTTGGATATTGATCAAATTGTAAATTAAATAAGGTAACAAAATGAAGGTAAAATGTAATACAAATCAAAATCTTTCCAAGTTAAAATCTGCCTTTTGACAGTATGAAATGAGGAATGGTCCAAAGAAATCTCCAAGTCATTTTCGTCAAGCCCAGTTTAACCCATTCTCACTCACAAATTCGTATATCTTTTTACTATACTATAAAAAGATGTCAATGTCATTGTCATTGGTTATGCATGCATAACTTTCACATATACATATAAAATGTTAGTATAATATGTTGATGACATTCTAGCGAGATAGCTTATTCAATAAGCGTGCACGATTGTTACATGGTAATATAACGATATGCTTACACAAAATATGTGGGGTTAAAGATACTGGCGAAACCAGAAATTCAATTCTAGTGGACCAAATAATTTACGACTGATGAGACTGATGAAATTTATAGTTTTTGGATGGACCAATTAGTATAAATTAAATCAAAAACATAATAATGCTATAGGAAAATGCATAAAATTTAAGATTTTGTGGGTGGGTCATTGTCAACCGTGGCCTCCATATAGCTCCGCCACTGTTAAAGGGTTTGGCCACTATGGCCAATCATGATAAACCGTTTGACAGTGTCAAAACAGTTGTAACCCTTTAAAACTATGGGTAACCATTCTTAATCGTTATAAAACCCTTTTTGACGGTTTGTAACCCTCCTTTCAACGGTTGTAATCACTTATCACTTCCAAAATTCTTGGAAGTCTAATAAACAAACATGAAATAACTACTTGAAAGTTTCATTATCTTTTCTTATGTTGTTCAAAACAGATTAATTATATCTCTAGGAACTAGGAGAATGTGGAAGTGGGAGAATGATGACTACATATATATGTCGTAGTCACATCGCGAATGGTATGTATGATACACTACATTTTGCGGTTGTATCAGTCATACTCAACTCCTCTATTTTGAGTTTGGTACGATTTGAGAGTCATTTATGTGTTGAGGAATTAATTCGATATACAAGAAAATATCAAGTCCAATGGCAAGAAAATTGAGTTCTTCATCATTTAATATGAACATGAAAAGAACAAGACAAGTAACAACAAGGGAAAGAAAAAAATCTAATGATTTTGGTTACAACAAAAAGCCTAAATAGGCTTTTTATAAATGTGGAAAACTGAGACATTTCAAGCGAGGTTGTCGGGTTGGGCAAGGAGTTGGTCAAAGCAAAGGTTAGCAAGTAGTTCGGGTAATGTGTCCGAGGATCAAAAGTTCAACAAAGGTAAGCATTTAAACCATGATTCAAATCTATCCAACACTATGTACTATTATTTTCTTGAACATTTTAGGTACAAGAGGATGTTGTAGCATGGTGGTTTAAACTAGGTGCCACTACTCGTGCATGCAAAGATCAAGGACTGTTCGAGAACTTGATCAAACCGGTTGAAGAATGAAGATGGATGTGTTTTGCATATGGGCAACGAGTCAAGTGTTATATCTCGTTGGTGCTGGAAATGTTCTTTTAGAATGCACTACCGTTAAATTTTTTGATTAATGTAATGTTCTTAGGTATCTAAATTTCGTAATTAACTTAGTTTTCATATAACTCTTGACACATAAAGGAGCTCTTCTATAAGCTATTTCAACCATAAAGATTTTGACAAAAGGAAACCATTGTCAGTCCACATAGCAAGGAGCCTCTAGTTTTATACCATGAAACAACTTATCTATGTGGAAATATTGATACAAAACGTATGTTATCTGTGAGAAACAAACAGCGAAATGCGAAACTTGATCATCATATAAACAGATAAAAATGAATAACAATAGAGTTAAAGCATTGTCAAATGATTCGGGAAACAAATTGAAAACAGGTCTGTGAAACGTGCGGGACAAAAATTGTACATGTCTGTGCAACATCGTAAGAATATAAAAATTAATATTATGATTTTTCTAAAATGTATTAATCGTCATGATAATACCAGAGATTATCCATCTTAGGTAATTTAACCCGTACCCGGGTCAAAATAATCATGTAGATAACTTCGACCATGTTGGCTTCTTAGCGTAAAAACAGTTGGTTACATGATATAGATATTTGAGTAATTTGGTTAACTTTTTATGCAATTTGGTTGTGTATAAGAGCTCAAATCACATGTGTGCAGGATAAGCATATGTGTTATTTCGAGGAGTGATTGCTACAAATGCATGCGAAAGAAAGTGTTTAATGACTGTTGATTCCCAGCCATAAAAGCAAAACTGCTGGTTATAGCCGATAATCCCTGCTTAGCATGTTAATCTTATGGGACACAGAAAAGACACACACCAACACAGGACGCCAACACTTGAGCGTGTTCTTGTATATTATTCACATGAAGTAGATACAGAAAATCCACAAGGGTCCCCCGTCCGCCCAGCTCTTACTTGGCGGTTTCAGATATCGACTTGGTCCATCATTTGTCAGGTTTTCAAAGTTTGGCAATATTTAAATCATGAAAAGGGCTTGAAAATGACTAGTCTTTTATTTTATAAAGAACGCCCGACATGTATATGACACAACACTGGGAATACATATAGGCTGTGAGTTTTTTTTACGATAAACGTCATATGAAAAAATAAACTGAAAGGTTTTACAAACTATTCACTTTTTATGGTAAAAGACTTCATATTTTTTTACCACTGAATTTATCAGGCACTCAGCAAATAAACTGAATTAAATGGATACTAAAGGAATATCTCAGTCAGTAGGAATATCTGCACCACAAAAGAGGGCACTGCGGATAAAGGGAAAGCCGTTTCAAGGTCCAAGAGGAATCTAACGTCTACAGCCTTACATTTGATGTTACCAACTTACATTTGATATCGAACACCAGGTTTTGACTAAAAGAAACTCTGTCTTGTGTATTTAATGTCAGCTATTATATTCAAGTATCCTAAAGTCGGCCACAAACTTCTCTTGTTTCCGGGAGTCAACTGTTCTGCACATCGAAGGCCACATTCAGTAGAAGAGGAAACGTGTAATGACTTTAGTACTTTTATTTGGAATAATCTACTCTAAGAATAGAAACCCAAAACACTCGTAAAGGTGTTTATAGTTAACCCGGGGGAAGTTAGTGCGATTTTAGTTGCATTTTTGGGTAGCTAACTTAAACCCCAAACTAAAAACTTTCCTACCTTTTGAAATATAGCTGGTGTAGTATCACATCAATAACACAAATAGGAACAAGACCGAAGGCCCAGGTCAAGCAGAAAAAAAAGCCCGAGGATGAATGATAAACTCCAGTTAAGCTCAAACAATCATATGCCAACCCTTGTTTCGTTTTCTTGGCCCAACAAATCTATACCTTCATATATAAAGAAAAAGGCTGACGTGGTGGTAAACTTATCCGTATACGAAATATTTCGTTACACCTTCTATAATTTCCGTGCTCTACCTTGTTTAAAATCATCTTGGTATGTTATTAAGTAAAGGAAAATTTTTATCCTAGATGAATGAACTCCGATTCAATTAAAGTTATTCCAACAAGTTAACAAAACATACCTCTCATGAGCACTGAGTTTAGAAACCCGCATGACCTTGACAAAGTTAACAGGTTCCACCATGATGAAAAAATCCTGGTGAAATTTTCTCAAAGAAAACCCAAGCATCCTCTCGGAACATACACACTTCCATTAATCTGATGCATAAAAGACTGTTTGACCATATATACGCTTACATAGTCGTCATAGAAGTTAAGTGGTGAAAGAGACGTTTCCAGAACTTTTTATCAAGTTCGGTAAACATACAACATTATGTATTATGATACAATATACATACATTGTGCCTGAAAATTAAGAACCACTTTCCAATACGTATTTTAAATCTGGTACATAACCCATATTCTTTATTTTTATTCTTAATTCATCCAACACGGAATATAAATCATCTTTTTCTGGATGGTCCTGATCTTGTGCATGAAATTTATGGACTCTGCCTTTAACAGATATCCAACTATGACCCGGCTCCTTCTTAACACCTCGTTCTTTCATCACATTTCTCAATCCAACTCCTTGTCGGGAACTCCCCATTTGTGCATACGTATTAGAAAGAAGAACGTAAGGAGATGAACCATCAGGATTAACGGAAATTATCTTCTTTGCGGCTATCTCTCCAAATTCAGTATTCCCATAAACCCTACATGCTCCTAACAGATTCTCCCATACTATTACATTCGGTTCTATGGGCATTTGCATTATGAACTCAAATGCCTTTTTTAGGTGACCAACACGGCCTAACATATCAACAACACAAGCGTAGTGTTCCATCTGAGGGACTAAACAGTACTTTTCTTTCATGTTATTGAAGTAGTTAAGGCCTACTTCTACCCTGCCTACATGGCTACATGCAAACAAAACACACAGCATTGTTACGGAATTCGGTTCAATACCACGCATCTGCATTTTATCAAATACCTGGAGGGCCTTATCAACATCGCCATGTTGTGCATAACCTGATATAATGGCTGTCCATGTAACGACATCGGGATTATGTATGCCCTCAAATACCATCTTCGCTTCATTTATATTCCCACACTTAGCATACATATCAATTAAAGCGCTTTCTATGCAGTTGTCAGTGTTCAATCCTGTTTTCCATACAAGCGTGTGCAGATGTTGACCATATTCAAGATAACAAAGACTAGTACATGCAACAAGAGCACTAGAAATCGTGAACTGATTGGGGGAAAAACCGTCTTTTCTCATCTGCGTAAAAACAGCCAGTGCTTCCTCCCATTCAGAGCACCTCGAATAAGCAGTAACCAAAATCGTCCACGATACTACATCTCTTTCCTCCATACTATTAAATACTTTCTTTACGTCTTCAGGGGATCCACATTTAGAATATGCGTCTGCAATTGCGTTTTTAACATTTAAACCCATAGCTTCCCATCCAGACTTCATAAGCATCCCATGGACTTGTCTCCCTAACGATAAACACTTCATTGTAGCAACTGCGGTAAATACACTACAATAAGTGTAAATATCAGATTTTATATTGCGTTGACACATATTGACATAAAGTTCGACAACTTCTTGGCTGCAATCAGACTGTGCATAACCGGAAATCATTGCATTCCATGGCATGTTAAGCGGACAACTTTTGAATTTCATTTCAAAAACAGATCTAGCATCCGATAAAGCTCCACATTTTGAGTACATATCGATCAACGCAGTTCCCACAAAAACATCAGACTGCATATCCAGTTCGGCAATACATTTATGAACATGCTTTCCCTTACTAACATCACGTAACTTCCCTATTGCCTTCAAAACACTTATAAGTGTGAATTTATTTGGGGTAAATCCCGTTTCTATCATGTCAAGAAAATGATCATATGCCTGTAAGTGTTGACCGTTTTCTGTAAACCCTGATATCATAGCGTTCCACGAGACTTCATTATGTTCTGGCATCTTAGTGAAAACTTTCCATGATTCGTTAACATTTCCCATTTTTGCATACATGTTAAGAAGTGAGGTGCTAACACGAACATTTGATATATACCCTCGTATGATAATCTGGGCATGTACCATTTGTCCTAAACTAAAACTATCAAGACCTACACATAACTGAATAAATGCAGAAAAGGTGAATTCATCGGGAAACATTCCACAATTTTGCATCTCGCAGAAGTATTGAAATGCATCATGAAATAACCCATTTTTTGTCGAGCTGGTAACCATTACAGTCCACGAAAAAACATTCTTTTGGCACATAGTATCAAATACTACACGAGCCTCTGTCAAGTGTGAGCAATTTGAGTATGTGTGCGCTACATGATTGAGTAATATCAACAGGTGCTCATCCGGATAATTGGATTTTAACACATAACCGTGAACAACTTTTGCCTCATTTACTAACCTTTCTCGTGAACATTCGTGGAGGATGTCAACCAATTTCTGGACTGGAAAATGTTGGCTGTAACTCAGGGTGATGTCAGCAAGACTGCTTTGGACTTCCCTAGTTCTTCGAGCGGGAAGAGAGTAGCATGGCGTTCTTGGAATTTTAGCCTACAAGGAAAATCATTTCAAATGAAAACATGTAAAAGGCACAAATCAAATAGTGTGAAACCACTGATAAGGAGAGGAAACCGTACTTTTTTATGTGAACACGGAGTGAAAAAGCGAAGATTTGAAGAAAGATCAAGAAATGAGCCGTTAACAAATAAATTTGCCGCCATTATAACTAGTCAGATGAACCACATCCGTTAAGAATAAAGAATCATCTTCCATTAATCTAGACGGGCATCGGCCAATATGACTTCAAAAGCAGCTTCATTCTGGAAATACAAACCAAAATCAAAGCTAAGTTGCAATAATTTGTTGTCATTATCATTTCGCCGTTTTACCAAATCTTGTAACATAATAAAAGCAACCATGATGTGGACTTAATGATAATCTAACTTAAGAAGAAAATAGACGGAATTTAAGTTCGGTCAGGCATTTCATCGAACACTTAATGTGCATATCAAAATTAACAATTTTACAACATTTTTAGGAAGACTGTGACATTACCTTGCAACATCATTACCAGGGAATCAGTCAATATTATGTTTAATTTGTTGAAGAAAGCTGAAGTATGCAGGATAACGGTTTTAACGATTTTATCCGCCTTTTTCTTGTAATTATTAAAACCTTTTAATGTATTCGGATAAGTTTATATTTTACAAAACAAAAAAAAAATGGTTATAAAATTTTAAAAGCCAGAAAATAACTAAGGAATTGAATTAAACACGAGTCTCTAAAAAACCGTGATGCACTTCAACAAACTCTTGAATCATAATTTTGCTACAAATTGTATATGTTCTAATTAGCTTTATTTAAATGAGATATCATTTTTTGAACGTTTAAGATTTATGATTATTAATAATTAAATCTTATTTGCTCTGATATCAATTTTTAGGTATTAATAAAATCCCAATGACTAGATAATCAGTTTATTAATTTAATCTTTTATAGATTGAATCAATTGCAAATCAGTATACAAATGTTAATATCATGTTTGATAAACACACACAGTTCTTGTATAGAGTTTATAGCGGAATTGTAACTTAAACAAGAAATCAATAATACTTAGTTGATTCAATTAAGATTATCAAATACGTCACCGAATACAATACCTCAAGCTCTCTATTTATACACAATTATGGAGAGCTCGATAAGATCGAATCTAAAAAAATCTTCTAATAAGATAGAAGATACGCCTAACAAACTAACTAAAATTTCGGTGCAAGACATTTTGTGAGTCTGACCACTTAGTCAGACTCAAGTCACTCAGACTCAAAATTACGTAGACTAATTTTGTCACTCATACTCAAAATCAGTCATACTGAAACTTAACTAACAGATTTATAACTTGGTTAAATTGTTGATTTTCCCAACAAAGTTAAGATCAATGATTTAACATATTTAAGAAGAATGCGGTCTAAAATCAATCAAGTAAAAACCAAATAGTATTGTATGAAGATAATGCCACATGTACGGTTAAATTAGAGAAAGATAAATTTAAGGAGAGCATAAAGCACATTTCACCGGAGTTGTTTTTCTCGACGCGTGGTCTACAAAATATGAAGTATTGAAGTAATTGATGTTTGTTGAGCAACTTATACATACGATTGTCATTCGGCGTTTGAAGCATATATATTGAAATGCGGGGAATTTTAAATACATGTTGTACTATTTTTCCCTTATCCGATTTTTGTCCCCCATGGGTTTTTCTTGTAAGGCTTTTAATGAGGTGGTCTATATACAATATTGGTCTCGAAGCACCAAACTGAAAACGTTCAATAAACAGAGAACATCTAAGGGGAAGTGTTGTGATTTTGAATTAAAGATAATTGAATATATTGGATAATTCTCATTCCTTATTAATTATAGTCCTAATTAGTCTCCACCTCTTAGCCTATAAATAACGACTTATTGTAATGCGGTCTCGAGACCATCAAGGAAACTCCAACACTACTTTATGAGGATAATGCGACATGTATAGCTCAAATCAAATAAGGATAAAATAAAGGAGATAGAACAAAACACATTTCACCAAAGCTTTTCTCAACACATGATCTTCAAAAGGATAGTGTAATTGATGTCCGTCAAATTTGATCATCTGAATATTTGGCGGATTTATTCACAAAATCATTGACGAAAAAAGTATTTGAGAAACTTGTACACAAGATCGGTATTCGGCGCTTAAATAATATACATTGAACTGAGGGGCACTCTTTTTGTTAGGTTTTTAATAAGACAATCTATACAATATTGGTTCCGAAGCAAAATAAACGGAGAACATCAAAGGGGGAGCGTTGGAATTTGAGTTATATATTATGGGTTTCTTGTTTTAAATACAATCTCCTAGCCTATAAATAGAGATCATATACGTAACTTTATTCGATATAAGAAATATAAGTCTTTTCTCTTCTTTTTTCTTTCTTTTTTACTGTATTCTTGTTTTCTTTTCTTTATTTTACAACACGTTATTATAACCTTATTGTGACATCTTATTAATTAATTTTTTTCTTTCTCTCTTACTTAAAAAATATTAATATTTTCAAATGGTAACTTTCCTTTATTTCATTCTTAGGAAACAATTCATGGACTCAAAATATAAAAGGATATTAGAGGCCCAATTTTTATCCAAATTCCTAGAGATATAGACTATAGAATCAATGCATAAAAACTTAAAAAAGTTGAATAAAAAACGTTCCGCCAGTTTTAGAAAATCAAACTCTTGCGACTCATAGTTTTCTTATCGAAGTGATTTATCTATTTTTGTAGCAGAATGGGGAGAAAAAGGCTTCGACTTACTCAAAAGAAGGAGGTGATATATCTATTTAATTTTGTAGTTTCCTTCAGTTTAATTTATTTTGATTTCTTACATATATATATATATATATATATATTTAAAGTTATTTGTTTCAATTAGACGAATAGTTGTTTAATGTTTATTATTATTTGAAATCCTTAGTTTCCAATTAGTTTGGATTCTTTATACCATCATTTATTCTTAATCACTGTTTTCGTTGTTCTAGGGTTTTATTGTTTGAAACTAGGGTTGATATATATGCGGGTTATTGTACTTTGTGTTTTTGTTCAGTTATGCACTATACCATTTAGCGTAAACATTATCATAAAAGTAGTATTTATGTTATATTTAGGCGGTTGAAAAATAAGCTTTTTCGTTAGTTAAGTAATGTAAATATAGGATTGCTTGTTATTAGTTAAATGATGAATTTACTGATGACTTGCATTTTTGTAAAGATATGTCGTCAGGAACCAAATCCTAATGATTTTATCAGTCGGTTGCCAAATGATATTCTTTTTATGATACTCTCATTGTTGCCTATAAAGTACATGGTGATCACCGGTATTCTCTCCACAAGATGGAGGTTTTTGTGGTGTGATTTAAACCAATTAAAATTTGATGGAATTGAAAGTTTAGATATGAAGACGGACCGTTGGTTGATTGAATCAGAACGGCCTAAGTTCATCAATCAGGTGAACCGTGTGATACAAAGTTACAACCACACTATGGTTCAAGAGTTTCGTATTCGTTATAAATTGGACTATACTCATAAGAACGTTATCAATAAATGGATCAAGTTTGCGATAAACAAGAAAGTTGAGACGATTGAACTGGATTTGATGGACAGCCGTCACAAAGTTCGTTATCCTAGTGGAATCTATGAATTCACATATTCAGACCTTTTTAAATGGCCATTGTCGCATGCTAAAGTTGTGTCCTTAAAAATACTCATACTGAAGAACGTTTGCGTGAGGGAACCAATTCTTGATGAATTTCTAAAAAGTTCTCCAAATCTTGAAACCATATCCATCCATACCTCGGGATACTTGAGGTGTATTCGTGTTGGTGGACGAAATCTAAAGTTAAAACACTTTGAAATAGTGAACTGTTTACCAATCACCGACATTTATTTGTCTGATTTTGACCTTGAATCGTTCACGTACAAGGGTCTACCAATAGATTTACGTCTCACTCGTCTTCCAAAACTGAACAAACTTGATATGGGTCAAGGTAACGAAGGATTGAATAATAATGTGTTCCGCCAAATATCATCTTGTGCTTCATCCCTGCAGGCGCTTTCCTTCAATATACCTTGTCCAAAGGTTAGTAACAAATCTCTAATGTACGTGTTTATAATACATCTTTAATGGAAATACCGTGCATAAGAATGTTTTTTATTGTTTTTGTAGACATATTTAAAACTTGACACCGTTCCTAAACTACCAAATGTCAAGAAATTGACACTCACAATTGGTGCACGAAAAGATGAATGTCTACTAGAGTTTGCTTCCATAGCAACCGCATGTCCAAGTTTGGATACTCTTACAGTTCAGGTACTTACACTATTTACATTTAACTAATGACTTAATGTAACCACTTGTATAAACTTCTTTTTGTTATTGTCGTTTTTTCTAGAAATGAAATTTATGCTATTTTTTGCAGCTACATTGGTTGTCTCCGATTAGAAGTAGGAGGGAAGCAATAAAGGTTGCTATTCACCCTCATGCACACCTCAAACTTTTTCAAATATTGGGCTATTATGGTCGAATCAGTGATCTTGATCTTGCTGCGTACTTCATACAAAATGCTGTTGTACTGAAGAAAGTTGTGATTGATCCTCGCTGGCAGGCTCATAAAGGTATCAATGGAACTAAAAAGGACTTTTCGAAATGTGAGCAAGCCACTCGAACCTATGCCAGGAAGCAACTCACATCAATAATACCTCGAGGTGTGGAGTTAGCCATAGTGCCATAATCTAGTTCTGCCTTTCAATGAACTACAATTACAGTAAAGCTTATGCCCACATTATGCCCACATTCTTTTTGATACGGAGAATTACATACGTATAGTTTTAGTTAATCAGGTGATGATGCCGAGTTATCCTCATTGTCTCTTTCACTTTTAATCAGTCAATACTCGAGAGTTCCTTATATTTCTTTTATTGAAATTAATTGAACAAGCGATTGTGTAGAGTTGATCTGCAACTTATGTGTTAATTTCGTTTGAAATCGATTGGTGGCAGTCGAATTTTGACAGAAAATTCATGGAATGGTAGCCGTTTGTTGAAAATTTTTAAGTTTCTCTTAGAAATGAGTTTCACTTTTATATAAAATCCTTTAAAGATATTATTGTTGTGATTTGCAATTCAAAATTATATGAACTTCATAATCCAACTGAATCAGTTCCATAGGTTATGATGTTATGTTTCGTCTATGTTCGGTACAAGTAAACAGTAGTTTATAACTAGAGATACGATCTGGAGTTGAAGGTCTTCGTTTTCCAAAAGTTATTATCATTAGTTTTTAATATTGGAGCTAGTTTTTAAAGTTTCGAAAAACTCTGTATCAAACATACTCTATGTTATTTGATACTTTGTAAAGGTTGTTATATAAAATGCATGGTTATGTATTGATGCACAAAAAAGTAACATTTTTTTTATGAACGACAGCGAAAATATATATTAAAACAAACTAACTAGAAGCTAAAACAAATATGAGTTACAAGGATATATTAAAGAAAAACAAGGATCGGATATTTAATCGATCTAATTTAAACCTTTACCTATTTTTATTTTGTGCTCTTTACTAGAAATCTATAGGTACGATAACTTTGAATATTATCGCCTAGAATATCGCTATGAGGTTTGGGCGACAATCGAGATCGGGTTGGTGGATTCTGATTAGCAGATTTGTGGAATGAAATTACTCAATAAAGTTATCGAGTTTGGGTTAACATGTTATCGTTTTTAGCGGAACCTAAACTTTTATAATCATTAGAAGATGACCTTTTATGAAAAAGTAACAAATATCATAACGTTTTATAATCATTTTAGTTTCGTCATCTCATCATATTAATCATATTTGAATATAACTCATTTGACTTGTCATTAATTGGCAACCGAAATTTCCTTTCAAGGATTCTTTGTAAAGTTCACAGAGGTGGTGAGGTGTTCGGCAGTTTTTAGACCAATGTCCTTTTACACCACATCTAAAACAAATATCTTCATGATTGTGAGAAGGACCTGCTCCATCACCATGATTTGTCTTTTTGGAATTTCTTTGTGGTTGAAACTTTTTGTTTTGGGGAGCATGGTAATGATTTGAACGCCCACGCCCACACCCACGACCATAAGATTTTCCTCTACCAAAGTTTTGGTTTCGACCAGAATTATGGTTGTGGCCATAAGGATGGTTTTGGTCAAAATGTCCACGACCTCGTCCACGACCACGTCCCCGTCCACTCATATTATTTTTGGAACCATCTATGTTTGCAGCATTTGCTTTAGGTAATGCTAATGATCCTGAAGGACGGGACTCGTGATTTTTCATCAAAAAGTTCATTGTTTTGTTTAGCGACAAGGAGAAATGCATTCGATTCAAAATATCTTTTAAATTTTTTTAACCTATATTGTTGTTGTAAATTTATATTTGATGCATTAAAGGTGGATAATGTTTTCTCCAACTTTTCTTCCTCTGTAACACCATGTCCACAAAATTGAAGTGTTGAACATATTCTAAACAGAGTGGAGGTGTATTCGTTTACTTTTTTAAAATCTTAGAATCTTAGATTTCTCCATTCAACCATAGCAGATGGAAGCAATACTTTCTTTTGATGATTAAATCTTATTTCAAGATCCTTCCATAAAATGAATGGATCTGTTATATTAAAATATTCCATTTCTAGCATATCATCCAAATGCTTATTAATGAAAACATTAGCTTTCGCTTTGTCTAGCGATGGACATTCATTATCTGCTTTTATGGTATCTAAAATATCAATGGATTCAAGATGCCTCTTAACCTTTGCGGTCCATGTCATATAATCTTTGCCACTTATATCAAGTGTTTTGAATTCAATTTTTGCAATGTTCGACATATTGTAACTATAAGAATTGAACAAATATAAAATATTAAAATTAGAATTCATATATATCAATGCATAATGAAACAAAGAAGTGGAAAAACAACAGTTACAAGTACGGTTAAGAAAAAATAAAATTCACGCCATGGCAGTTGAACAAGGGGAATGATCGATAACATAATTAATACAATGACGAAAATTAAAAGCGGATGAATCATCTTCAAAAGTCTTTAAACCAAATGAATTTGAGAAAATAGAGAATTATTTTGTGAAAAATGATGAACCGGAGTTCTCAATTTATAGTGAAAAATGTAGCCGTTATAATGTCGTTAGTCGCCGTTTATAACCGTTATGTAGCCGCTGTAATTTATTAATATAAAAACGTTTTTAATTAAATCATTAAGAAGAATAATTAAGATATAAATTAGTTTAGGAAAAGTTTACAAAATAAAACATGATTAAGAACACTAAAGCTAATAACCTTATATTAAACTATTTATAAGGTTATATGTATACTAACATATAAAAAAATATTAGTTAAAAATGTTTATATTAGAAACTTTTAAAACACCATGAATTATGAGTTATAATAATATGAAAAATGATTACTATACTAGATAACATAACAATATAACATATATTATTGATAGTCTAAATATATATTAATGGTGGTTATATTTTAATATGTTTCATGAATTATATATTTTAACAAAAGCATACCTTGATTAGTTACTTTAACATAGATATACCTTATGATTGTTTAACCTTCTTGACTAGAGTATAGCACTTTCATGGTGATAACTTGTTATAAATTTGCTAATATTATAGTAAATTAACAACTATATTAAGAACTTTAGAATAAGAAAGAATAAGGTGGGAGAATTAATATATCACTTTGATAAGTGTATATGGTGCATCTTACTACTTCATATTGCATACATATTTATACTACAAAATCAACTAAGCAAAAATAAAGAATTGGGAAATAGCATAGTAGTAGATTTGATATGCAAGTTGAAAAGTGTTATCCATACCAATAATTCATAACAATATAGTTTATATAGAACAAAAATAATCTGTATAACAAGCTAGAAAACTTTCTGGGGAGGCGAATACAGATAACAAGATTTTGAACTCGAAACGATCATGAATAAGTAACATTTAACATGTATGTAATGCAGCAAACGCCAAGAGTTGCATTACATAGATATTTAAAAGTGAGTTATAGTGAATCTCACTAACTCTACGCCTCGAGGCGCCAATGATTCAAACTGCTTCTTGGCTTCCTCGTTCTTAAAGATCATGTACCGCAGCCCTTGAATTAATATCGTCCCAATATGTGGAGAATTTGTTACAAAATCATTAGTCTGAATTCTTTAAAGTTTTCTGCAAAAAACAAGATAATAATCTCATAGATATTTCTGTTAATAATCAGATAAATAGATGGATCTAACAAACTAACATTCCACCAAAAGAAAATGAATATGATTGAAGTACCACGACTCTTGGATATCGTCTCAAGATGTGGAAAATTCGTTTCAAGTTTATGCAGAATTACTTAACCTTTATATAAAGGAAAAAGTTGTTAACAAATTCTCCACATCTTGAAATGATATCATGAGTAGCCAAATTTAGAATAGACATCTCAAAGAAATGTTGATTAGGTTTTTCTGTGGCGGCTACTTTCATCAAAACAAAGCCTGTAGCATGTGTATATATAGATAGGTTAGAAGATTTGACTATAGATAAATGTGTTTACATTTATACCCCCTCAAATTTATTCTGTTCTTTCTTTGTAACCCTACTATGTATAACATAAGTGTTTAGTTTTTATAAAAAAATAAAAAAGTTTTGATAACCACAATTTTTAGGGCCTATGACTAAAACACAAATCTGGTGCTCGGAAGTGACATGACAAATGTAGGGGGTGATTTTTAGTAAATGTACGATGAAGTAGTGTGTGTAGCAAAAAAAAGTATATGTTTATCTTTATTATGATAATCATTTTTTGTAAGGAAAAAGATTTTAGTGTCTGACAACTTTAAAGTTCGTCTATGATAATAATTTTGTAAGAAAAACAAATGCTCGTATATCTATAATAAACATTTTTGTTAGTGTATTATGGATTTTTTTTTGATAATTTGTTGTCATTTGAAAATATTTGAGGTTGTAAAACAATAGTATGTTGTGATGACTTGTTACAGAGTGGGAGAACCCGATGGAGAAGGGTGGAGTGAGTGCCCCTGTGGTGGAAGCACGGGTCCATCTTGAGATCAGGGCCGACCTTGAAGGATGGCAAAACGGACGACCGTACTCCAAGACATCAACTGGTTAGGGACACTAATTTTAAATTTTGAAATTTTCATTTTTCATCTTTGTTTTAAGCATTTTCGTGTTTAGTGTAGTGTTGATGACCTTTAACCCTCAATTGCTCTATTTTTAAATAAATAATGAAATTTGTAAAGTTTGAGTTTAAATGGAGAATACGGATGTAGAGATTTTTGGGAAATAAGGCACATAAATTTTCAAACGTAACATTCTAGTCCTTTAAGTTTGATTTCTTTTTAACCCACACCTTACTGTTTTCATATATAGGTTCTAAGTTTTATTAAATAACAAAAACAAAAACCTTTGCTTATAAAAGTCCTTAACCAAATAATACATTTTCTTTAAAAATTTGGCAAATAAGTTTCTATCTTAACCAATTATTTGTTTTTGTTTATTGAATTAATGTTTATTTTTCCTAGATACGGTATACAAAAGTCTTTGTTAATTATTGGAACATTGTCCGAAAAATAAGTTAAAACATACATCCGAAATATCCAAAGTTATAATTATGATAATTTTATAAAACATACAGACATTGAAAATTTTATTATGAAACTATAAGAATCTAACACATTTCTTGACATAAAAATAAACTTAGTGTCACAATTATATTGACAAAAACGACTAGAAGTCTAGAATCGATCGGAGAACATATTTCCTATCCAATTGCCAACATTACCATATATCCAAAAGAAAATAGTCGTAAAAATAAATTGGGCTATCGACAACCAAACTTTTTATGTTCGTTACTGAACATAAATTCAGATTTGACACATAACTCGTTGAAGTAGTGAAAAAAGATGAGAAAAGCATTATTAGTTATTTTTTTAGGACCTCTATTACAGCTTATAATATTGAGACATTTTCTTTTTCTTTTCTTCCGGGGCATCCTAAAACTCATGACCGACTAGACGTGACTCGAGTAAGTTATAAAGAGATCGGATATGCATCAAAGCATATATCTAGGAACCCATGTGAGGAGTCTATAAGTAGGAAAAAAAGATGAGAAGAAAAAAAGACAGAAGAAAAAATGACTAGTCAAATATGACATGTTGAAGGCATGTGAAATGACTATTAAAAATAGAATTTTAGCTTTTTTTATTGGTCATACAATTGCTCTAGTTACATTTTAGATACATTCGTTGTTGATGATTGATGTAACCTTACAAATTATATGGAAAATAGCACATGAATCATTTATGTAATTTATTTTAGAAAATAATTAAAAATATTAGGGACTAAAATGCATTTGAAAAAGGTTTAAATGGTCATATGTATAAAGAGTTAATTACATGGTTCGTCCCTATGGTTTGCACCATTTTCACCCGTCCTCCCTAATAGTTTTTTATTACACCACTGGTACCTAAGTTTGAAATTCGTTGCCTTCAGAGTCCCTAAAATGGACGTGACGTTAAAAAGGCCGTTAAGTGCCCTCACGTGTGTCACACGTGAGGGGTAATTTCGTCAATTCAACTTTATCTCTCCCAATCCCCAAAATCACCGTCACTGTAGCAAGCAATTTCACCTCCTGAACAACATGAATTCCCCATCCAGATTTCAGATCTGGAACATACATATTTTTAATCACAAAATCAATCGCTTCCTTATCTATATCTCAAATTCTAATATATAACCAAAAACTCAAAATTCACATTCACATTCACCGGAGATAAGCATTCACCACCATGTTCAACAACCAACAACCACCACACACCACCCTCTCATCATCAGAACTTGACACCACCACCACCACCACTAACGATGGTGCATCAATTGAACTAGTCCGAAAACCTCGAGGCCGTCCACCCGGGTCGAAAAACAAACGTAAACCACCCGTTTTCCTAACCACAGAGCCCGAACCGAGTACGATTATGTTTCCATACGTGTTTGAACTAATCAAGTTTTCCAGAAAAAGTTTAACGCCGATTCAAAATCCTCCAACAACAGCTTCACCATCCGCCGCCGTAGATCCACGACGGTGATCTCCGTCATTCCCATCGCCTTCTGTGACGTCGTGAACAAACAGTTGCCGTCGAGCTCCATCTCCGTCGTGGCTTAGCCGGAAGACAACCGGCCTCGACATCTCCGTCGGAAATGGTCCTTTAGACACCATCTCAGAGGACAACGGTTCCATCTTTGGAAGTGGTCGTCTTCAAGCGGTTCATGAATTTTGATGATGATATCGAATTCCACTCATGATTTCTGCTCTGTGTTAATTTAAATGCATAAACATCGTGATTTTGTGTTTTCGTTGTAATATTATTATGTTTTTGACATATGAACAATTACTATGGTCTCTTAATGTTGTGGATCTTTTGTAAATGTCGCTGGGTGCTTCCATTTTGTATAAAAGGATTTAATTATTTGTGGTAGTTGTTAATGGAGTTTGGGTTATTGTATGACATGTGGAGGGGTTTGGTTGGGGGAAGTGTTTCTGACAGTTATTTTGGAGGATTGGGAGAGATAAAGTTGAATTGACGAAATTACCCCTCACGTGTGACACACGTGAGGGCACTTAACGGCCTTTTTAACGTCACGTCCATTTTAGGGACTCTGAAGGCAACGAATTTCAAACTTAGGTACCAGTGGTGTAATAAAAAACTATTAGGGAGGACGGGTGAAAATGGTGCAAACCATAGGGACGAACCATGTAATTAACTCATGTATAAACCTAGTATGAAATAGTGATATCATCAAAATAATACATATTTTAGGATGTATTTTACAATATTTTATTTTAATTTACGACATAAATTAAGGGAAATTGATCTATTTCACTTGTTTTATGATGTTTTAGGAAATCGTACCCTGAAAAGAGACAAAAGCATAAAACATGCAGAAAATAGTCTAAAAAGAGAATAAGTGACAGTTAGACGGTGAAGTTTGCGTGAAAGCCTTGACAGATACTTTCAGAACACTATCTGAAGACTCGGCCACATCAGAAGACCTAGACAAGACACTTATCATGCACGAATGAATACTTCTCTAAGATATAAAAAGCTATGTAAGATACATACCTACCAACAAAACATCTATAGAAACAAGATGTAGCAATCAACCAGACAATATACAGAAGCCCATAGGTCAAGTCAATTTTAAGAGGTCTCAGTAATTTTAGAAGAAGACATCCTATCCAAACCTCCACCAAATGTCCCACACTCTACAAACAAACATAAACCTTAAAAACCCGCAACCGCTAATCGAATGTATACTATTACATCCCACAAACTCACACTACCGAAATTATCCACCATAATTCACGTATATCCCTTCAAAAAACTTACAACGACATTTCCCGGATAAAACTGATTCCAAACCGTTAAAAGAATGGAATTACGGTTAATCCGCCAACCATCACCGGAGCTTACATCCGACCTTCCGAAATTTAACAGGACACCTTAAAAGATCTAGGAATACTGGAAACTATATTCCGTACGAAACCAAACCGAAGATGAATCACCCAAAAATACAAAACGCTCCAAACGAGCAGCAACCGGACCACCGCATGGCAACCAGCGCGCCGTCGACCAAGGTGATGAGCCAGGTGGATGCTGCAAGTTTTCCCTATAAATACAATTCAAATTTACAACATTTAAGACGATACACACAATAAAAACACTGTCAATGTTTGATACATTTTCATGTCGTTAACTCAATTTAAAAGGGTCATGGTTGTGGTGTAAGGAACTATTATAGCCTATTATACCTAATGTGTCTTTAGTATTTTTAAAGAAAGGGAGGAGAGGTGGGTTAAAAAGATGTGTTCTTGAGAAAATTTTTGGAGGAAAAGGGAAAGAAAAAGAAAAAGAAAAAAGATTAAACATTTCTAAAACAAAAATCATCCTACATTTTTTTAAGATGATTGGAGAGACCCATCCGATACTCTATTGTTCATCTTTTCTTTCTTCTTTTTTTTAACAAGGAAATTGTAAATGAAACATTAGTGAGAAGCTAGAAAAAAAAAATGAAAAAATGAAAAAACTACAACAAGTAACTTAAATTTGTTAGTGTGAATGACATTGATCACCTAACCAATTACTCCAATCAAGATTCATCTTCTTGTTCTGATTATGAATCCAACCAAAAACCATCACTTGAACTTTGTTGATGAGGCTGTTGTGAGTAGGGGCAGATTTAGGGGGGATCCGGGGTATGATTTATGTCACCAATATGATTTAAGTGTAACGAGATTAATTTGTTTAACCAATGTAATCTTGATAAATATCGAAGAAATTCGGGAAGCGTGAAGTGCACACTTGTTCGAACTTATCTTGATTGTTTAGGGGCGAAGCCCTAAACGACGGGGGTTCGGGGCAGCGCCCCCGATAGCGGGGTCCAAGGGGCAGAGTCCCTGGCTAGGGTTGAGTAATGGGGTCCAAGGAATTTTTATTTTACATTAATTGTGTTATAATAAAAATGTCATAAAAATGAACTTAACCCGGTTTTGACCATAAATTATGGATTCAGTTTTGACCCACCCGTTTTAAAAAGTTTGGATACGGTTTTGATAAAACTCCATATGACAGTTTTATTAACCGTTTTTAACTCCTGTTTTGTTGGTTAATAATACTGGTATGGCATGATAATTCGAACACAACAAAAATTCATGAGTTTCATTTATTCTTTTCAATGAGTTTTATCCGTTCAGAAATTTCAAAGATACCACTAAAATATTTTGATCTAAAATTGTTCACATGACTCTCAGTATCATCCAATTCAAAATCCTAAATACAACATGTAAGCTAGAGGGAACACAACTTTAGTTACCTACAAATTTCCATCTTATATTGTAATGTTTTGATTTTTTAATTTTTTTTTAACTTTAATCTTAAATACTTTTGTTTGTATTATATAATATTTGATACAAAATTGTACTAACAAAAATATATTTAAAACTTAATATATTAAAATATTTTGAATCAAATATTATATAACAAAAGTAAAGATAGTAAAAGTTGAAAAAATAAATACTTTTGAAATTAAAACAAAACAATTGAAATGGGACGAGTTAGTATCTTTTTATATACTATATTTATTACAATAATTTATTATTAAAATCTAATATTAATTACCATATATAAAAGATAATTTTATTTAATTATTTAACTTTTAAAAGTGTATTAATTACTAACATTTATTACATAAACTGATAAACTATTAACTAAAATCATTAATACATATTAGAATCATTTAATCACCTAATTAATTTCTATATACATTTATTACTATTATGTATTATTCTTTATTACAGAAAATCATCTTTTATACATATAACATACATTCATATATAGCATATCTTTGATCTTGGTTGGAGATTGTTGAAGATGAACATAGCACTTGACACCTTCTAGCGACGAAATATTTCAGTCACTAATCACACCTCATTCATCTTACTATCTCCATATAACCATAGAAACTACTATGGCTTCCATTGATATCATCTTTCTATTCGTTTTATTCGTTTTCGCATTTCAGTCTCTCTATTCAAGATTCATTTCCAAAAACAATAGTCATTCCATCATTAATAAAATTTTCGTTAAAAGCAGGTTCAAGTTATCTTTGTTTTGTTCGGTCATTTTAGCTGTTTTAGCGACTGTGTTATCAGTTTTCGCGTTCACGCAGAATACTCAAACCCCATGGAAGATGATTGATGGGATATGTTGGTTAGTTCAAGCTATATCATTTTCTATAATCACTGTTTTAATTGTTCGTGAGAAAAAAATTCAATCTGTAACACATCAAAACTCTCTTCGATTAGTAAACTTGGTCGCTATTGTATTAGTCGCAATTTCTGCTACCAATCGTCTGGTTTTCGATACTCAATTGTCAAATTCAAGTGGTTTATTTGCATCAATATCTTTACCATTTTCGGCTTTCTTTCTAATTGCATCATCACTAACCCGTTCAACTCTAGTCATTGTTAAACCAGAAGTTAAACCTGATGACTTGAACTCACAATCAAATGTGAGTAAATGGGCATCCGCTTCAATCTTATCGAAAACATTTTGGTTATGGTTAAATCCATTGCTAATAAAAGGTTACAAAACCCCGTTAGCAGTAGATGATATCCCAACACTTTCTCCAGAACACCAAGGCAAACAAATGTCAATGATTTTCGAACAAAACTGGCCTAAACCCGAAGAGAACTCAAAACATCCAATTCTAACCACACTTGTTCGTTGTTTTTGGAAAGATATGGTATTCACCGGGGTTTTAGCAATTGTAAAGCTCTGTGCAGTGAATACCGGCCCGTTGCTAATCCAAAGATTTGTCGATTTCACATCAAGGAAACAAAGTTGGTCAAATGAAGGATATCATTTGGTACTAATCCTTCTGGTTACGAAATTTGTTGAAGTTTTGTCATCACACCATATGACTTTCCACACTCAGAAACTCGGGATGTTAATTCGGTCAACTTTGATAACTTCGTTATACAAAAAGGGTTTACGTCTTTCTTGCTCTGCTAGACAATCTCATGGGGTAGGGAAGATTGTGAACTATATGGTTGTAGATGCTCTACAACTGGCCGATATACTGCCTCAATTACACTCCGTTTGGCTAATGCCGATCCAAGCAGTTGTGGCCTTGTCCATTCTTTACGCGTATCTTGGCCCATCAACCGTGGTTACATTGATGTCGGTTTTGGTGATACTAGTTTTTGTGTTTTTGGTGACTAAAGAAAACAGTTTATACCAGTTTAACATAATGAAGAGTCGTGACTCAAGGATGAAAGCTATAAATGAGATGCTAAATTACATGAGGGTGATTAAGTTTCAAGCTTGGGAAGACCATTTCAGCGAGAGGATTCAGTCGTTTCGTGAGACAGAATACGGTTGGATTTGCAAATTCCTGTGTTTGATGGGAGCGAATTCCATAGTTTTTGGGAGTACAACTTTATTTATCTCAATCGTTACATTTGGGAGTGGGATTTTTCTTGGGGTAAAGCTAGATGCCGGGACAGTTTTCACGGCCATGTCGTTGTTCAAGATCTTGCAAGAACCGATTTCCGGTTTTCCTCATTCCATGATCTCGCTTTCTAAGGTGATGATTTCCTTGAGGAGATTGGACGAGTATATGACTAGTAACGAGTTGGAGGAGTGTTTGGTCGAAAGGCACAAAAATATAGAAGATACGACCGCCGTGGAAGTCCAAAATGGGTCATTTAGCTGGCTCGACGACCCTACAGAAAATGAAATGATTAAAAGCTTGAATTTCAAGATAAAAAGGGGTGAACTTGCTGCGATTGTGGGGACTGTAGGATCAGGGAAATCATCTCTACTAGCATCCGTTATTGGTGAGATGCAAAAAATATCCGGAAAGGTGAAAGTTTATGGGAGTACCGCGTATGTTGCACAAACGGCATGGATTCAAAATTCAACAATCCAAGAAAATATCCTATTTGGTACACCAATGGATCGATACAAGTATGAGAATGTTATAAGAACATGTTGCTTGGAGAAAGACTTAGAAATGATGGAATTTGGAGATCAAACTGAAATCGGGGAGCGTGGGATTAATCTTAGTGGTGGCCAAAAACAGCGGATTCAGCTTGCTCGTGCTGTTTATCAGGATTCTGACATCTATCTTCTCGATGACGTGTTTAGCGCTGTTGACGCTCACACCGGCTCAGAAATATTCAAGGTGATTAACTAATTATAGACTATTGTAGCATAAACCCTATATTATGTATCGTTGTCTTTCTATACATATAATTGGAAGTTTCTTTGCAGGAATGTGTTAGAGGAGTCCTCAGAGACAAGACGGTCTTACTCGTGACTCACCAAGTCGACTTTCTTCGTAATGTTGATCTTATACTAGTGAGTAATATGGTTATCTTTCGTGTTTAGTGTATGAGTGTTTCCGATTGCTCTCAAGTTTAATCATAGGCGTGAATTTTGACTCCTTTACTTATAATTGGGTTGATTTAGCTTATGTTTAATCTCTATGAGGAAAATGGATGGCTAAAAAAAAAAATTACTTACATGAATGGTCAGAATGCCGTTATCAAAAGTTGTCTTTGACACGCTAAAAGTGTCACTATGGGTGTGTAGGTGTTTTGCCTACATCTGATAAGAACTTTACGTCTTGCAGGTGATGCGTGATGGAATGATCGTCCAATCAGGAAAGTATGATGAACTGGTTCAATCCGGCCTCGATTTTGAAGCATTCGTATCTGCTCATGAGACCTCGATGAAACTAGTACAAATGGACTCAACCAACCCAGAAACCCAAACAAAATCGTGTACCACTAATTTTAAAAAAGTCATTAATGGCACACACAAATCTATAGAACAGTCCCAACAGAGTTCTATTACAAGAACATCTTCAAAACTGATTGAAGATGAAGAACGAGAAACTGGAAGAGTCAGCTTACATGTCTACAAATTGTACACGACTGAGGCTTTTGGGTGGTTAGGTGTGGTCACTGTTCTGTTGTTGTCGATATTGTGGCAAGCTTCACAAATGGCTAGCGATTACTGGCTGGCTTATGAAACTTCAGAGGAACGGGGTGCTTCTTTTGATCCTTCTTTATTCATTGGAGTCTATGCAGTTATTGCAGGCGTTGCGTTTTTAATGTGTGTATGCAGAACTGTTTTCTGTACATATTTGGGGCTCGTGACAGCAAAAAAGTATTATAACCAGATTCTTAACAGCATCCTTCATGCTCCTATGTCATTTTTCGACACCACCCCTTCCGGAAGAATTCTTACTCGGGTAACCTTTCCTTTTCCGCGTAACGAAATTACAAAAAAGATTTAGCAAGATGGGTGGGTTAGATAACGGGTTCAAAACAAGGTGGTTTTGCTTCAGAGCATTTGGTTGAAACAAGTGAGGTTGACTTCAAATTAATCGAGTACAAATATACATTTTAAGAAAAAAGTATAGTTATGTATGCTTTACAAATCCACAACTATTTTACCAGTTCCTCTTTTAGCGAAAAAAATAAAAATAAATTATTTGACCCGATCGAAATTAAACACATTTGACCCAGAGTGAATTCTTTTATAACTAAATGGGTCGAAAATGCGACAGCTACTATGAAATATTAACATGATATTGTGCTATCTGTCAAATGTTTTTCCAGGCATCAAGTGATCAATGCAACATCGACCTTGTTCTTCCCTCGATGATGACCACGAGTCTTTCTTCATATATGTCACTGATTAGTGTTATCTTCATAACCTGTCAATACGCTTGGCCGATTATCTTCCTACTCGTTCCACTTATTTGGGTCAATATATGGTATCGGGTATGTGTATGTGAAATTATTAAAACACAATATGGTTACGGGAAAATAATCATTTTGTCTAACTTTTTCAGGGGTATTATCTTGCAACATCTCGTGAAATAGCCCGACTTGACTCCATTACAAGAGCACCTGTGATTCATCATTTCTCAGAGAGCATCTCGGGGGTTATGACCATCCGGTGTTTCAGAAAACAAGACGAATTTATTCAAGAAAATGCTGACCGTGTGGATGGAAATCTACGAATGAATTTCCACAACGCCGGAGTTTATGGGTGGTTAGGATTCCGTATGGAGTTTCTTGGAAGCTTGTTTCTTTGCATTTCCACCGTTTTCATGATCCTCTTACCTAGCAACTTCATTAAACCTGGTACATTCTCATCATTACTTTTTCCGGGTTATGTTTTATATGATTATATCCAAGAGATAAACGGGAAAGGGCTATAAGTCGTCTAAAGTTTAAATTGTATTCCTTCAAATGGCCTAAAACCTCATAAATCATTTTACCAAAACAATAAGATGATCATTGGGATATAGTATGCAATTTTATAAAATAAAAATAAAAAAGATTTAGGAGCTTTAAATAAAGAAATGTTTCAGGTCAACCCGACACTAGAATTTAAACATTTTTTACCCCTCCCAAACCGCACCCTCTCCCATTTTGATATCACTGTACTAAAAAAAACATGCCAGACCGGATTTATTAAATATGGCCCTGATTGTATAGATAGGTTGTAGTCCATTAAAGTTTCGATTTATCTATGTACTCCTATTTATAGTTGTTCAATAATACTAGAATACGTATGAGGTTTTCATAATTCTACATGGATGAGAGCGGGCTTAACTAACATATCTATTCTAAATTTTTAATAACATGATCACAGAGGACGTTGCATTGTCACTTTCATATGGATTATCACTTAACGGGGTCTTTTTTTGGGCTTTATTTACGAGTTGCTTTGTTGAAAACGGAATGGTTTCCGTTGAGAGGATAAAACAGTTTACCAACATACCACCAGAAGCAGAATGGGTGAAGAAAGACAGTCTCCCTCCACCAAATTGGCCCAATCATGGCAGTTTGGAGCTCATAGACTTACAGGTAAGCCGGCATAAGTTGGTTTTGAGATTACCCATTTTCTTATGTTAGAAACTCGAATGTTTGTTTGTGAGCAGGTTAGATATCGTCCAAACACGCCACTTGTGCTTAAAGGGATTACCCTAAACATTGAAGGTGGCCAAAAGATTGGTGTTGTTGGTAGAACGGGTGGCGGAAAATCAACTTTGATCCAAGTTTTGTTTAGGCTGGTCGAGCCTTCTAGAGGAAGCATTATCATTGATGGTATTGATATCTCGACACTTGGACTTCACGATCTTAGGTCTAGATTTGGAATCATTCCCCAAGAACCGATCCTTTTTGAAGGCACAATCAGAAGCAACATCGACCCTATAGGTCAACATTCCGATGAGGAGATATGGAGGGTAAATAAGTTATGTTTTTGTAGGGTCCACAGGAGAAGTTTGAAAATGGGCAGTTATGATAGTTCGGCTAAAGGGTTCGATCGAAACTAAAACTTGAAGTAGAGTAACTTAGATTATTGGTCCTTGAGTTTTAGAGGATATTATGGATCTGGTCTCTCATACAAATCTTTGACGGGTCTGATTCCTACTTTTAATGTTTCATTAAGGATCTTGCCGAGTCATTATGTGGTAAGCAACAAGCAAAGATTTGCTTGAAGGACTAGATTCGTAATATCCGGTAAACCACATAGACCATTTATGTAATTTACTCGTTTTTATAATTAACGTCAAATATGATTTTTCAAAAATTATACCAACTCGGTAATAACTCCTCTTGATAAAATGATTTAGATGGTTTTACTTTTAGGCTTAGAAAATTCATTTGGACGACCAGTTTTAGCTAAAAAAATTTACTTAACCGGTTAGAGATAAGGCATAACCTGAACCAACAATTCCGTTTTGCGTGGGACCCGTCCATATTTCTGTAACTTACTTCAAATTTATCGAACCTGCTTTCTAGTGTCTTGAACGATGCCAGCTTAATGATGTCGTATCTGCAAAACCCGAGAAACTTGATTCCACAGGTACGTAAAGTCAGACTGATATTTCTTACAGAAGACCGAAAAAAGGTAATCATTTTCACTTTAGGTTTTGGGTACTTTTTTTAGTTGTCGATAATGGTGATAATTGGAGTGTGGGACAACGACAACTTCTTTGTCTCGGAAGGGTTATGCTGAAACACAGTAGACTATTGTTCATGGATGAAGCAACAGCTTCTGTTGATTCACAAACAGATGCTATAATTCAGAAAATTATAAGAGAAGAATTTGCTGACTGTACTATCGTTAGCATTGCTCACAGGATACCCACTGTCATGGACTGTGATCAGGTTCTAGTCATTGACGAAGGTACTTGATTAACTTCTTATCGTTTTCTTAGAGATGACAATTTTCACCCATTTATGAACGGGTCAATATGGGTTGTGTTTTATCTCTAACGGGTCAAATAGGTAAATGATATTCCTTTTAACTCGAAACCAAAAAAGTCATTCAAAAAAGCTATCTGGATCGCCGAGCTGAATGTAGTCCAACTTGGATATTTATTTATTTAGTTAAAAAAAAAAAAAAAAAAAATTATTGTTTATAATAATAATCTTTCAGCATGTTTAACAAACTGATTGTTTATAGAGAAAAAATATAGGGGCAAGATACATTACTACATAGAGACCGTTTTTATTTTAAACGGGTCTCTACGAGGCCCAAAAACCGGTCTCTTTATGTTTTGGATCCCGCATAAAAATGAACCGTTTGAAGATCAAATAAAACTAACTTATTATTGTGTTTAACAGGGTATGCAAAAGAATTTGACAAACCTTCACGTCTGATTGAAATACCTTCGCTATTTGGGGCACTGGTTCAGGAATATGCAAATCGGTCATCTGGTTTATAAAAATGTGTGAACGACATTGATGTTATTCGCATTACTGTTTCTTCTATAGAAAGAAGATCTGTCGGTATCATTAGAAGCATGTATCACCTAAAGCAACATATAGCTTATTTAAAAATTGTAACTTGATCGTTTATTCGTCAAATTATTTATGCTTTCTCAGTTTGAAGCATTTTCTCCCTGTATTCAGTACAACTGCACAAGTTCATAATATTTCGGTTGATATTCTAAATAGGTGGCAAAATAAGCGGGTTGGGTGATGGACCAAAGTGTCAAATAGCCTTCGGCAGGTAAAGTGAAAATATATCTAGTTGGGTTGACCTACCATATACTTTTGTTCGGAAGGTGATGATTCAATCTTCATTCCACAACGGATGTATTGGGTCTTTCTTTGGAAAACCCGTTTTGAAATTAACACGCTTTTCAGATTTACCCATTTGGACCCATCATTGAATATATGCTTGACCCAATCAAGAATTAAAAAGCTGACCCTAACAAACCAACTCTGGATGGGTTGAGATTGCTAATATTATGTATAATATAAATATATAGCCACAAATATATAAAAGTACACGGTATCCACCAAAGTAGCAGGAATTGTTCCATTAATGTCACTATTTGTACCGATGACACCAATCAAATGAAAAAGTATTCTAAGTCAGCACATAGAGTTGACAGCGATTTATTTTAAGGACATTTGTTTTATGTTTATGGCATTATAGTGTCTCCTGGTTTAGGAACCTTGAACTTAGGGGTTTGTTCTAGAAAAGCAGGCGGTCTTTGGTATACAACAGATGCAGCTCGAATCAAAATCCCAGCAGTTAAACCCCAAATTAGATATTTCTTACCACCCGTTTCATAGTCAAAGTAATGAATCAGATACCTATCTCCCATCCATTCTCTTTCTTCAGATCTTCGGTTTTCATCCTAAATTACCACTATCTTTTTAGGGTTTACAACTTCAAATCATAATTATTCGACAATTTAGTGCACTTTATGTATGACTAGCTCGTATGGGTCCAATATTTTCAAAGCAGCCTAAAGTATATTTAAGTGTGTACAACCTTATAAATCGCTTTTATTCAAATTAAACCATTACTTAATGATAGTTTTTGTAAGCAAATTTATAAAATAGTTGCAGAAAAAAGATGAAAAATAGTTGCAACCTTTTATGTAAAATTTTGTGTACTAACCTGAAAATTTATGAAAAGGCCTAAATGGTTTTTTAAGATCAAATGGGCCAACGTTTGACTTCAAAATTCATGAAGTTTTGAAAAAGTAGCAAGACTTATTATGATTTCATTAGACTTTATAGCAATGCAATCAGATAATAATTTCCGTTGTTCAAGTGCATATAAAATGTAGAATGCGCAGGCACAACTCTCGTATGAGATTTTGAATAGAAAAATACCTTTAAAAACATTTCCAAAGGAGCATCAAACACATCGTCTACTTCATCAACATTAGGAATTGGAGTGAATGCAGTTCTATCAGAAAGTATGCTAATTACAGGGATCACTCGGAGGAGATGCTGCAAAGGAAACCACCGATACTCTCTAGTTTTAGTAAGTGAAATATAAAGCCATTAAATATATTAAGAAATATAAAGCACTTTTATTGAAAATAGATATTGTTACATACCTTAGACAAAAATGGTTCAAGAAAGGCGACAACATCTACAAGTGAAGGATCAAGACCTATCTCTTCCTTTGCTTCCCTTGTTGCGGTGTCGGCATCATCTACGTCATTTTCTTCTGCTTTCCCTCCAGGCAATGAAACTTCACCTGCTCTCAATAGAAATATATTTAGAAAGATATTTGTTGTAAAACGACATAATTTACATGTTCTCTGGATCACACATCTAAAGGGCTCAAACTGTATTTACCAATAGGGGACAATCACTTTTAGTATATGAACGAGATTTTAAACCATGATCAAAGATCTTCACAGTCATCAGAAGCAAATATACAAGCATGAACATTATTCACAAAGCCCAATACTAAATGAGAAATTTCAAAATTTGCTAAAGTATCGTTTAGTCTTTAGATTATGTAACAGGGACGTGTTTTAAACATACAATGAACATGCCGACCAAATTAACTCCTTCCATTCTCTTGAAATCATTTAACCAAACTAAGATCACCGTAATTCATATGAATATAACAAGACCAAAATTATGTAATGCTATTCTAGCGAAAAGAATATAATCAAGGGCTAAGTGAAACAAACTTTGTTCGTTTTGCTATTCTGTGTATCCAACTCTCAGATGTTGTATTGTATGTATTCAACTCTTATTCTTTCACAAACGATGTAGGAATCAGATTTTTTGTGAGAAATTCCCAATGTTACACGTCACAAAAATTCTGGTCTGTTACATCATTTGTGAGAAAATAGGTTTTTGACAGTTGGATACACACAATAGCAAAACGAATCCTAATTTCGATAAGATCGAATAATTAGTACAACCTAAATAAACAAACGCAATAGGGAATTAAAATTGACCAGAATGTGTAGATAGGCGAGAAGATCTTTTAGTAAGAATCACACGAAGTCCATTATTGTGATCATTTTTATCTTCAAAAAGGCAAATTAAAACAGCAGCTTTTTTGGGTGTAAATCTTTCAGATGGTTGATTCGTTGCAGATTCTGCAAAACCCACATCATCGTTCTCATCATCCTCAAGCGGTGGTGGTTTATAACGGCGGAGATGTTGAGCTAACAATGATAACCTCGAACAACTACCATTCATATTGTTCATGTTGTTGTTTAATCTAGAAAAACAAAGAGACTGTGATGTTATTACTTTTCTGAATACCAAAAACATGTAGTACTTCTAGTTTGTAAGTCAATTATTAGTTTTGTTTCACTGATTGTTGTTGGTAGTTAGTTCAGATGCCTATGTCTAAATCGATTGGGGTAATCTATTTAGACCCCTTATATATTCTTAATTGACCCCTCTTAAACTTTCCTTAAATAACACTAATTATTATATAATAATTAGTGTTTCTAACCCAAATAATTAGATAATGATTAGCATTTATAATTGTTTATTAGTATTTATAATTGTTTATTAGTATTTATAAAATAGGTTGATATTTTTATGGATTTAAAACCCTAATTCCCACTTCCCCACCCACAAAGTCTCTCTTCCTCTCTCTAAAAAAAAATGTCAGCCACCATCCTCTCCCTCTCTCTCAAACTGTCGCCACCCCTCTCCCTCTCTATCAAATCTGTTGAACAAAAAAAAAGGAATTTGCTATGTTAGATACTAAAACTGTTTAAATCTCTTTGACGATATAACTCCGGCCACCGCCGCCGCCTGCTCCGGCCGCCATCTACGGTAAGTTTGTAGATTCCGACGAGTATGATTCCGGCCGCCATCTAACGCGGTGAAGGTTTTCCGGCAGGTATCATTCCCATACAGAGTATTCCGGCACGTGAAGGTTTTCGGCTCCCATGAGGTATGACGATGGCATTACAACTGATGAAGCGTAATGTACAACTGATGAAGCGTAATGTACAACTGATGTAACGTAATGTACAACTGATGTAGCGTAATGTATAACTGATGAAGCGTAATGTACAAGTGACTGATGAAACGTACAAAAACAAATAAAAATACTTACTGATTCTATGTTGTTGCTTTTAAAAAATAATAAAAGTGTGATATGTTTATAAGGTAATAAACAGTTAGTTGAAAGTAATTAATTGTTAGTAAAAAGACTGAAATTTTAGTTTTTTATGTTTGACTAATAATCTTAATGGATCTTGAAAATGACAATCTGTATGGGAATGATAAAAGAAGACTGCATTGGATTGTGTAAAAGTATTGAAAAGCTGTTAAAAATGGACCAATAGAAATAAACCTTACCAATAAAATCATAATTAGGGGGTCAATTTAGACTAAGAAGGGGTCCAAATAGGAGGACCCTTAATGATTTAATGACTTGTACTTTATAGGTTAATCGATCGACTCATATATTTTTTTATTATATCCTAAGATTAATATCCAAATATTTATTGTTCAACTTTTAATTTATTCTTTTTGAAATAGCAAACCCACTACTCACAACAAGAAAGCAAGAGAAGCACTACTATTACTCGGTGTGTTCAAAATAATCAAAACTGAAAAACTAGTAAATTGTATAGATTTTTAGGTTAACCGAATCGATTATTATTGAAATTCAGGTTTGGTTAATCGAACCGAAATAATTTTCAGTTTTTAGATTCGGTTATGGTTTATGATATAGGAGACGGATGGTTAACCGAAAAACCGAAAATTTTAGATACTAATAATATTATATAAATCAGATGAATTGGAGGGAGTTTAATAGATGCGGAAAACTGTTGTGAAGTTCCTAAATTTACTCTGACGCTGCCAAGTAGGATTTGGCGGGAAAATAAAGTTGTTAACCAATAAGGAATAGCCTGTTGTATGTGAAAACCATGTTTTATTTAATATATATATATATATATATATATATATATATATATATATATATAGATTATTGGTGGGATCATTAAAGACCATTAAAATTTTTGAGACAACAGACCCAATCAAAACTCTCCATTTCAAACATCCACTTAAAATTTAATTTTGTTAAAAATTAAATATCTCAAAAACCGTAAATGTATTAAACGAATAATTACACCATTATAATGATCATTAAATTATTTTTCTATAGAGTACCCCTCGATATACTTTTGACGAAATTTTTTTCCGAGTTTTTTTTATGGATTTTTAAATTTTATATTATAAAATTACGATTTAATCAAATGTGATTTTAGTAGTTTGATATATTTTTTTTTCGTTTTTCTTTTTGATTCTAGTTGAATGTATATAATATAACAAATATATGTTTTGAAATTAATATTTAGTGTTCAAATCATATATGATTGTACCTTACGAATATCAACATTTTTCCGAAATTTTTTGACAGATCTGCAGTCAAAAATTATTTATGTAAAAATAATCTCAAATCAAAGAAAAAAGAATAAGTAAATCATGCAACAAAAAATCTAAATCATGATTTTTTTTTATTAAAACAATATCCAATCAAAATCTAGAAATTGATTGAATCAGAGATAGAAGGAAAGTGTTAAGATTTAGTGAAAAAGGACGAGGAAGATGAATTAATTTTGTCAAAAGAAAAAGAAAAAGAAAAGAAAGAGGATCGGAGAATTTTTTTGAAAAAAAGAGCATATTCAAAATCTAATGAACATCATTGGTTGAAAAATCGGTGCGTAATCCCAAATATCTAACTGTAGGTGAATGACACATTACCCTAAATATTTATTTTATTTTATTTAAGAAATAAACAATTACTTCATTATAAATGATATATTACATCATCGTATAAGTAATCAATCTTAGATGGATAGTTTAAGAAATCGCCACATCAGCGGTAACTCCCCTAAATAATCAAGATAAGCTCAAACAAGCGTGCACTCCACACTCTCCCGAACTTGTTCGATAATTATCAAGATTACATGTGACAACCGTCAAAAATTTCAGGTGAAAAATCGTGCTCTGTATCCTTTAAAGTGTCCATCTTGCCTTTAACCGTACTTTTACCGAGAACGTGTCAGTGTCGGAATCAAATTCGGAATCAAATATCTAAGTGCCAACTTGTTAGTATCCTCATAATTATGAGTTGGAAGGTCTATGCCAAATTTGTCGGTTAACGCGTTCTTTAAACGCGAGATATCGCCCTTTAGCTCTTGTTACTCCTTTACCGAAATCGTGCGAATCTCGAAATCAAAAGTAAAAATATAATATTAAATGAACCTAATATAAAGTAAATCAAAGTATTAACTTTCCTAAGTGCAACACAAAAAGAATCGGGAGCTTTCGACGAACGAAACTCCTTCACGGTCAAAAACAAGTCTGCCGAGCCAGCCGACCAGCCAGCAGCTGGCAGGGATTCAGCCGGCGGCTGAATCCATCCAACCGACGGCTGGATGAGTCTGGACAGGTCTTGGTGACTCATTTTTGCATGAAAATTGATTGGGGACACTTAGCAAAACCCGATTTGACCCCCATATCTCCAGAAATTGCAGTCCCCATGTGCTATTATCTCCTTGTCTTTTCTTTTCCTTCATTTCAAACAAACAAACACACACACATAAGGTGTTTTACTCTCAAACTCTCTCCATTTCATACACTTTTCTTCACCCTTGATGTGATTCCAGCCACTTTTCACCAAATAAACACCATAAACATCATCACAATCGATTCTATTCTTCAAGAGGAGCAAGAGGTGGTTATCTAGTGGTGGTGTGTTTCGGTTTTTCCTCATTTCCGGGTTTAATCTCCATCAAAATCATCATCTAACAAGCTAGATCATCATACTTTCCTTTTTCTTGCGGTATATTATCTAAAACCTACTGTTTTTATTTGCATTTTATCATATTTATACATGCATGGCTAATCTAAGATCAAATAAACGTTTTTATAAAAGTTTCTATGGTGATTATCTAAAAACATAATTTTTATAAACTTTTACAAAGATTTTGATATAAAAAGATGTTGTTTAAAGAAATAAATGGGTGTTATTAAAGGTTTTTAAGTTGCATGTCGAAATCTACCGAAAATACTCTTGAAAACGCTTAAAAACACAAAATTTACGAAAATCCGGATCTGACTGAGGAGATCCAGCCGACGGCTGGATCATCCCAGCCGGCGGCTGGATATGTCTGATGTCACAAAAATCTTCGTTTTGAGAACCTTAAGCGTAAGAATAAGTCCAAATAACTTTATTACAGATTATGTAACTTTGAAAACTTACTGTTTTTAATAAAGAAATTGTTTGATTGAGTTTGAGGATTTGAAACTATTATATTATCATTTACATTGGTTGAAAAATGATTGTTCAAAGCGGGAAAGTGTTTGAAAAATGGATTCAATTTTTATGGCGCGGAAGCGCTGTCCAAATTTCACCGTAAACTATTACTCAAACTCAGTAACCTAATGTTTTCGGGACTTATACATATTGACCTTGGACATTGACTCTTTTTGGACATAAATGGACTAATCGGACCCTATATCGTACACGAACACGTAATATCATGAAATCTTTCCGTAATAAACTCTTGGGACAGAATCTAAAAGATAAGAAATTGAGATTTAAAATGTTGAATTGGAACTTAACCATAACTCAAATCACTCTAATGATACTTATACAATATTCCGGTGTCTTAGATCATCCTTGACTCCCGACGCATTCCGCTCCGTCCGTGCTTATTAGTATCTATCTTCGCAATCCGTGAGTTACACCCCTCCTTACTCCTACATTTTAAGTACTCTTTTTGGGGGAAACATGAGATCAAACTCTTTTGTGAACAATATCCTTATGTGAACTATTTTACGTGCTTTAAACTAGGGCTGAGCATCGGGCCAATAACGACCCGACCCGAACCGATACCGATTAATACCGAAACCGAAAATAGGCAAAACACCAAACCGAAACCGAACCGAATTTGCTTCGGTCGGTTCGGTATTGTGACCGAAAAAATACCGAAAAATAACGAAAATAACGAAAAACACACATAAATCTTCATGTGCTTTGTTAAATGAATATTTCTTCTGTTGTATATTTCCAAATATTGATATCCCACTTGAACTACCCATCGCCTATTATAATTTGATTTCAAAATATATTTGCAACTTTATTCTCCAATGACTACCGATTCTGATGTTGATCTGGCGTACCAACTTGAAAAGATGCATGAGGCCTTAAGAGAGGCAGAAACTTCTTATGATGACATGGTTGCAGCTTCATCCGCTAACTCGTTTGCGGAGCCTTTCACGGTTTCTTTCAAGGTTTTGGTGATTGATGATACAACGGTCAAGTTTGCTGGGATTAATAAACTCTCTCTTCACCATATGGAATTATATTTCGGGTTGGGTCGGGCCATTTCGGTTTTGGTCGGTATTTCTACCGACCCGACCCGAATACCGAAAAAGATGAATACTTCCGTCGACTACCGCCCCGATGCACATATTTCGGTTTCGGTTTCGGTCGGTATTGTCGGTTTCGGTCGGGCCAGTCGGTTTCGGTCGGTATTTCTCAGCCCTACTTTAAACTATGTACAACGTATTGTGTTCTATTTTTGGAAACTTTTGAACTATTTGAACTACCTTTCTATTTTTGGAAACTTTTGAACTATTTGAACTACCTTTCTATTTATGGAAACTTTTGAACTATTTTAGAACATGGAACTAATATGCGTAAACAACATCACTATTCGGATTGGCTTACTTTAGACTCCCTAGGTTTGCCTCTTTGGATATTTGATTAGACAATGATAGCTTGGTTGTATTTTGGAGCAAAACCCTAGGTGAGGATATAACGCCGTAAGTACAAACAAATGACTTTAAAAACGGAACGAACTAAATGCCCCGCAGATTTTCTTGGAACTGAACTCTCACACTATTAACACAAGCCGTTAGCATAGATTATGGGTATCGATACTTAGGAGCGGTCACTCCTTACTTATGGGTAGCAACCTGGGTACATATTGCTAAGTTCTCGCGAACTCGAACTCTAGACTGGAACTAGTGGGCAGGAACTTGACCAGAATCGGATTAGTGTGGAAAACTAAATCTTACGTATATTAAGCTTAGTGGTTGGTACAACTTGAGGATCATAGGTCTTTATTTACGCATATACTTTCTTACTGTCTTACACATGTGTATTTATCCACCGCTGAGGTAATGACTACTCTCACTTACTGTCTTACACATGTGGATTTATCCACCGCTGAGGTAATGACTACTCTCACTTACTGTCTTACACATGTGGATTTATCCACCGCTGAGGTAATGACTACTCTCACTTACTGTCTTACACATGTGGATTAATCCACCGCTGAGGTAATGACTACGCACATTTACTGCTCGCTACGCGACTTGGACTTGGAACTGATCTTGAACTTTTACGAACTTTGAACTTGTCTCGAACTTTTACGAACATTAAACTCTTGAATTGAACTATTACGACAGTATATAAACCACCTTTAAGCGATTGCTTATCCGCTTACTTCTTTTGGACAACTTTGTACTTATATATATATATACTTGTCGAACTTTTATTAGAAACCTTTGGTCAACTTATAAACTGTAACTCACTCACTACGTTTTCGTAGTTGACACTTTATCTCATGTTTCAGGAAACCAAATGTAAGACACGAAGTGCATTCTGTGGATGGATCAGGCAGGTCACGTGAAATCAAGAATTGGGAAAAGACCTATTTTATCACTTTGGGGATTTTGTTAAACACTTAATTATGTATTTTGTTATGCAACTCGTTAAATACTTGGTTATTTTATCTTGTAAACCCTGATTTTCTATTTTAATGACTTGAAACCGTATGCTTTAAATTATAACTCGTGTAATGATATCTTTGCTCTTCACGCTTCGTGTTTCCGCTTTAGCGGGGTGTGACATTACATTGGTTAAAACAAGTTAATCCCATTACACTTAAATCATATTGGTGACATAAATCACCAACAAAGTTTACATAATAGTTTAAAACATCGTTTACATATCCGAATTCAAAATAGGGTGTTCATAACCAAACCACCCGAACCCTTCCCATTCTTGAAGTCATCAGCCCAAAGCATATAGTCATCATCGCAAGCTTACTCGTTACCTGAAAATACGAGTCAGGTGTTAACTACGGGAGGCGTAGTTAGTGAGCTACAAGGTTTAAGTAAAAGCACACAAGTTTCGACGCACATAAAAATGGTGTAAAGTATAGTTTTCAATTAGTAGCCACATAACCATGCACAAAGTATTAGTATCCAAATAGATCACATAAACATGTGTAAATTATAGTATCCGTGTTTGTAGGCATTGACCACATAGCGCGACTATGTGACAATCCTAAATGTTGCCCAATGATCGTTGCTAAGCCTATAGCCTACCCTATTAGTATTATGCACCATCGTTATAAGTCGTTGTGGTGAGGGTCAATTTACCCTAATAGCGCTATCCATATCTACTAACGGTCCTTTCCAAAGGGATTAATAGCAACTAATGTCCTTGGTAGTATCGGGAATTTTAGTGGTATCTCACGTCCATGTTGTACAACGTCCGCAACATGACGATCGATGTTTTAGTCATCGGAAAAAATAGTTTTCGTATCCTCGGCATTGTTGGCAAAACCATCAACAATGCCGGTAAAATAGTCATTCGTAATAGTATTCAAAATATCAAAGCGTTTCATAATAGCATTCAAAGTATACAAGTGTTTTCGTAATAGCATTCGAGAATCAAAACGTTTTCGTTTAGCATTCAAGTATCAAAGCGTTTTTCAGCTTAAATAATGTTTAAGCCTAACACTCGCATTTCACCCCAAAAAGTATTTAAAAGCGTTTAAAAAGTAGGGGTTTGTAACTCAGTGTTTGCGAAGATCGTAGCGTGCTCGGAAAAGCTCGAAAGGTGCTCGGAATCACCGGAATCCTATTTTATACCAAGTTTCGGCGTAAGTAACATTATTTATTAGTTCATACAATCGTTAGTCAACGAAATGCTTATGTTGTAAAGTGTTTGAAATTGGTTTTAATAAAATCGGGCAGCGCTTCCGCGCTATAGTTTCTAAATCCAAATTTTCAACACTTTCCTGCTTACAATTTTTATAACACTATTTATACTAAATTATCACTCATAATAATATATTAACATGTCCAAATAGTCACTTTATACACAAGTTTTAGGTCATTACAGTTTCGTTTATTCAGGTTTTTAAGTAACGAGCTCAAGGTCGCAATTTAAGACGGAAATAACAATTTTTCAACAAACTGACCACTGAGTGCGGCGCGCTCAGTGCCTGAATTTTTACAAAAAACGTTTTTGTGGTTAAATCGGTTATCTTGATGGTGGATTTCGACATGCAATAGATGAAAACAGTAAAACCCTCTAATATAACAGTTTATTTAATCTTTTTAACCATAAAAACGGAGGTCTATATAATAATTTATGAAAACCCATTTTTCTTATGTAAATCACCATAAAAACTTATAAAAACTCATTTTTATGATATAGATCGTACATGCAAGTAAACATTTATGTATTAAACAGTGGAGAAAAGTGTTTTTATCCAAAGAAAGTGTATGGATGATGATCTAGAGTAGCTAGGAGGTGTTTTCGGCTTCAAATCGGTAGAAAATGATGTATTTGACTAGATGAATGGAAACCCTTGCTTAGATTGATGATGAGGACGATTTATGGGGGTGTTTTCTTGATGTTTTCTTGTTGTATTTTAATGGATGGAAAGGGTGTTTGAGAGGGTTTTTTTTAGAGAGAAACAATGTGTGTGTTTTGAGTGTATGTTTGTGTTTAAAAATTATGAAAGAGAAATGAAAGAAATGAAAGTGAGTAGGGGGTAAGTGACTGACATTTATGGACCAAAGAGGGGTCCAATCGTCGTTGGACAAGTGTTTGGTTTGTGTTACATGCAGAAATGAGTCATCAAGCAACAACAAAATCTGTCCAGCCACCTGGTGCGTCGCACCAAGGCCTAGGTGCGGCGCACCGGGCCTATTTTCTGGTTTCGTTCGTTTTTCGTTTGCGTAATTGTTAAGCATTTGCGTTCGTTTGGCGTTTACGATTGTTTTGCTATGAAATTAGGCAAGTTCATTATATGTTTTCTTGGTATTAGGATTCATTTAATGATTCAATTCCGATTTCCGATTCCGATTCCGAGACACACACGTTTAATGTTTAAGTAACGTAAACCTACGTTAAAAGTTTTGTGTGAGTTACATCGAGCTTAGCTTAAAGAGTTATGTCTACGTAACCACGTAACACATAAAGTTAGTTATAGAGTATCAAATATATATAACGAGGTTATAAGTTAGCGTTCTCGACCTGAGTTTAGACGGTTGTCACAGGAATCAAAGTGTTTAAATCCGGGTAACACCCGAATTAAACATAAAGAATCTTTCAGTGAAGAATTCAATTCGGGTGAACATGTTACTTCACCCGAACTGACTAAAGTACACCCGAATTGAATTTAAGCTGAATAATAATTTAGTCAACACAAGTCAACATTGAAGATTATAATTCTGGTGATGAAGACTCTAATTCCGAATTAAAGTGAACTTCTCCAGAATTAAAATTAAGATGAAGACATGTTGTTTAGTGTAATTTGTATGTTTAGATTTCTATAAATAGTGTGATAGGTGGATAGAATTAGATGTCTTTGAACCCAGACTCACAATGAGTGTCGTGAAGCTTTAAACAGTTTGTTGTAACTGCATTTCCAACTAATTCACACTATGAATAAATTCTAAACAGTTCAACTTTTATTCTTTCAGTTCCTTAATTTCAATTACTCGTTTTGATTCAGTCAGATCATGATCTGATTATTCGATCCATTGGTTAGAGAGCTTTCAGGACTTGTCAATTGGTAAGCCAGGCAAATCAATTGATTAAATTCAATTGATTCTGGCTTATCGATTTGACTCGATTCGAGTGATTTCAGTCAAATCGTCAGTGTTTGTTTTGAATATTTTAATAATCCACAAGTTGGTAAAATACAGGGTTCGGGATTTGTAATGCATTCTACATGAATTGCAAAAAAGACGACAAACTTGAAAATTGCGCTCACGCTAAATGTAATACTCATTGCTCTACATGTGGATCGAAGGTTACTCGAAAATGAAAGAGTGTTTCTATTTGTAGTTGTAATACATATCTATGTAATATGAGTTAAATTTGACTTATAAACTCAAATCAATTTTAAAGTTTTTAAGAATAAAATGATAGTTCATTTCTTTCTTTTCTCTTTGTTATCATCTTAATGTTGAATGTTAATGATGAAAATCATAAATTGACATCAATTTTGTTCGTTTAAAGGTGTTTGGGAATGTGTTCTTAAAAAAAATCCATTACAAACAAGTATGTTTTAAATATAGAACAAACATGCAAAATATATGTTTATTTTCTATTGAGTTTTAACAAAACCTAAATTTCACCATCGTGTAACAAATGTATACGCATATATGCATTGGCGGACCAAAGTTAAAGGTTAGTGTAGCCACATGTACGCCTCAACTTGTTGAACGACGTAATTTGTAGTGAAACCAAATTGATGATTTTTTTAAATGATAATTTAATAGACTTCATAAAAATTATTTATTTCTCATACCACTCAGTATTTTTTCTATAGTTAAAAGTGAATCGTTGGCATATCCTAGATTATTTTACTTTTCTATTTTATATTATTTTTATAAAACTTCAAATCTGTTATTAAACACAATTCAAGTTTGAATAACAAATGGACAAAAAATAAATATATAATAACTTATTCTCAAATATAATTAATATTATAATAATCCACGAATTGTAATAAATGTTGTGTATTTAAAATAAAAATTTATCATGACGATATATACTTACAAAATTTAAAAATAATTCACAAATTCTTTATTAAATACATCTCTACTTTATTATCTAATTTCTATTTCTATTTCTATAAATATTATAATTTCAAAAATTTGGCCAAATAAATATTTGTTTATAATGTTATATTTTATTTATAACATAAACTGAAATATTAAATTCCAATATTTAAGAACAAGAAAATTAGATTGCAAGGAACATTGTTAAGATAACTTTAGTGTAAAAGTGCAAAACAATTAGATAGGTTATATGAGATATATGAAAATACATTGAGATGTAACACTAGAATGAACAATTCATAAATAAAAAACAATAAATATTGTTGAGTTACAATTTAGTTAATATAAAGAGTTAATTATATAAATCGCCCCTATGACTTAACTAAAATTATATTTTTCGTCCCTAAGTTTTAAAAGTTGCATAAATCGTCCAAGTTTAGAAATTAATTACGTTTTTCGTCCCTAAATTCTAATTTGCACCCGTAATTGGGGTAAAAATTAGGGACCATAGGGACGAAATCCGTATTTAGAGCAAATATTAGGGACGAAAAAGGTAATTAGTTTTTAAAAGTAGATGATTTATGCAACTTTTAAAGATAGGGACGATATTCGTAATTTGAGATAGACCTTAGGGACGATTTAAGTAATTAAACATGCAAAAAATATATGTTTATTTTCTATTGAGTTTTAACAATACCTAATTTTCACCATCGTGTAACAAATGTATACGCATATATGCACTGGCGGACCAAAGTTAAAGGTTAGGGTAGCCACATGTACGCCTCAACTTGTTGAACTACGTAATTTGTAGTGAAACCAAATTGATGATTTTTTTAAATGTTAATTTAATAGACTTCATAAAAATTATTTATTTCCCAAACCACTTTGTATTTTTACTAGATATGCCACTACATATAAACATAACACCCATATAACTATAATTAAAAGTGAATTGGTTGCATATTGTGAATTATTTTACTGTTCTATTTTATATTTTTTTTTCTATAAAACTTTAAATCTGTTATTAAACACAATTCATGTTTATATAACAAATAGAAAAAAAAAATATATAAATAATAACTTATTTTCAAATATTTTTAATATTTTAAGAATTCACAGATTGTAATAAATGTTGTGTATTTATAATACAAACTAGAGGTTTCCCGTGCGTTGCACGGGTTCCTTTTTTTTGCGGTATTTCTGAAAATGATGATTGTTTCCTCTAATCTGAGTAGATGTTCGTATTAGTTGAATCTAAAAAAAATTCTGAGGGGTAGAAAGCGTAGAAGTATTATTTAAAGCTGAGGGGGGGGAAACGCAAAAACATATAAAGTGCAGACAGGAAAAACTAAAAGTCGTTTAAAGTTTAGGGTGAAAAAGCGTTAAATTTTTTAAAGTTGAGGGTGAAAAAGCGTTAAAGTTTTTAAAGTTGAGGGTGAAAAAGCGTTAAAGTTTTTAAAGTTGAGGGGGGAAACCGCTAAGTCTTTAAACTTGAGGGGGGGAAACCACTAAGTCTTTAAAGTCTAGGGACTAAAATGGGAAATGCCAAAATCATTATAAAACTATATAGAGCACAGTTCCATAGGAAATGTTCTAATTTAATTAGGTGGATAATTTATCTTGACTATATATACTTACACAAATTAAAAATAATTCACAAACTCATTATTAAAAACATCTGTACTTTATTATCTATTTTCTATTTCTATTTTCTATAAGTATTATAATTTCAAAATTTTGGTCAAATAAATATTTATTTGTAATGTTATATTTCATTTATAACATAAACTTAAATATTAAATTCCAATATTTAAGAACAAGGAAATTAGATTACAAGGAACATTGTTAAAATAACTTGAGTGTATAAGTGCAAAACAATTAGATAGGTTATATGAGATATATGAAAATACATTGAGATCTAACACAAGAAGGAATAATTCATAAAAATAAACAATAAAATTGTTTAGTTAAAATTTAGTTAATATAAATTAACAATCAAATTGGAAAAAGTAAAAAAATAAATAAAGAAGATAACAAAACATGTAATTTAATATGTTATATATGTCCAATCTCTACCTAGATGGTCGGTCATATAAGTCAAATACATACATACGCAAAGTAAAATCATAAACTAAAAATAGACGTAGAAATACTTAAATATTTCATTGTAATTTGTCGTATTTAAAACAAAATTCAATAGTTTTAGTGGCTTATGTGTCTATAAATTAAACATTCTATAAGTCAAATGAACTCGCATTTTACAATTTACAAATCAACAATGAAGAACATCTCTGTTATTGCTATCTTTGTGCTCGTGAGCTTCCTTGCTCTTGGTAATATGCCTATACTATCCTTATCTATTTTATTATATACTCAAGTTGTAATATAATATCGGTTTAATTATAACCTTTTATTAAGCATCAATCCAAAGTTTTTTCTCTCAGAAAATTAATTTATATTTAAATACTTTTGCAAATAACAATTCCAAAAATATGTTTGTTTAATAAAGTACCGATAAAAGTTTAATATTTTGTTCATAAAAATACAGGGTCCGGGATTTCTAATGCATCGTATCCGAATTGCAAAAAGACGTACGTAAAAATGGAAAAGTGCAGAGATGCTAAATGTAATTCTCATTGCGCTACATATGGAACGGGAGTCATTGGAAAATGCATGAGCGTTTCTATTTGTACTTGTAATACACCTATATGTAATATGAATTAAAGTTGACTTATAAACTCAAATCAATATTAAAGTTTTAAAGAATTAAATGGTCGTTTATTTCTTTCTTTTCTTTTTTGTTACTAACTTAATGTTGAATGTTAATGATGAAAATCATAAATAGACATCAATTTTGTTCGTTTAAAGGTTTTTGGGAATACGTAATTGAAAAAAACCTTTACAAACAAGTATGTTATAAATAAAGAACAAACATGCTAAAGTTATGTGTTTATCTTATAATGAGTTTTAATAAAATCTAAATTTCACCATCCTGTAAGAAATTGATGATCTTTTAACATGTTAATTTAATAGACTTCAAACAAAGTATTTATTTTCCATGCCACTCAATATTTTTTCTAGATCTACCACTGCATATACGCATAACAACTATGTAAGTATAGTTAAAAGTGAATCGTTGGCATGTTTTAGATTATTTTGCTTTTATATTGTATATTGTTTTTTCTTTAAAACTTTAAATCTTTTATTAAACACAATTCAAGTTTAAATAATAAGTGGAAAGAAAGAAATAAATAATAATTTATTCTCAAATGTTTTGAATATTTTAATAATCCACAAATTGTAAAAATACAGGATCCGAGATTTTTAATGCATCCTACCTTAATTTTTAAAAAGACGACAAACTTGAAAATTGCGCTGACGCTAAATGTAATACTCATTGCTCTACATATGGATAGGGAGTTACTCGAAAATGAAAGAGTGTTTCTATTTGTACTTGTAATACATATGTATGTAATATGAATTAAAGTTTACTTATAAACTCAAATCAATTTTAAAGGTTTTAAGAATAAAATGATAGTTTATTTATTTCTTTTCTCTTTGTTATTGTCTTAATGTTGAATGTTAATGATGAAAATCTTTTACAAACAAGTATGTTTTAAATATAGAACATACATGTAAATAATATATGTTTATTTTCTATTGAGTTTTAACAAAACCTAAATTTCACCATCGTATAAACAATGTGTACGCATATACGCATTGGCGGACCAAAGTTAAAGGTTAGGGTACGCACATGTACGCCTCAACTTGAAACCAAATTGATGATTTTTTTAAATGTTAATTTAATATACTTCATAAAAATTATTTATTTCCCATACCACTCAGTATTTTTTCTAGATATGCCACTACATATACACATAACAGCCATGTAACTATAGTTAAAAGTGAATCGTTGGCAAATTGTGAATTATTTTGCTTTTCTTTTTTATATTATTTTTTCTATAAAACATCAAATCTGTTATTAAACACAATTCAAGTTTAAATAACAAATGGACAAAAAATAAATAAACAATAACTTATTCTCAAATATTTTTAATATTTTAATAATCCACATATTGTAATAAATGTTGTGTATTTATAATACAAATTTATCTTGACTATATATATACTTACACAATTTAAAAATAATTCACAAACTCATTATTAAAAACATCTTGACTTTATTATCTATTTTCTATTTCTATTTTCTATAAGTATTATAATTTCAAAAATTTGGCCAAATAAATATTTATTTATAATGTTATATTTCATTTATAACATAAACTGTAATATTAAATTTCAATATTAAACAATAAGGAAATTAGATTACAAGGAACATTGTTAAAATAACTTAAGTGTATAAGTGCAAAACAATTAGATAGGTTATATATGATATATGAAAATACATTGATATCTCACACTAGAATGAAAAATTCATAAAAAAAAACAATAAAAATTGTTTAGTTAAAATTTAGTTAATATAAATTAACAATTAAATTAAAAAAAAATAAAAGAAATGAATATAGAAGATGACGAAAATTGTGATTTAATATGTTATATATGTCCAATCTCTACCTAGATGGTCGGTTATATAAGTCATATACATACATACGCAAAGTAAAATCATAAACTAAAAATAGTCGTAGAAATACTTAAATATTTCATTAAATGGTAGTTTATTTCTTTCTTTTCTTTCTTGTTATTAACTTAATGTTGAATGTTAATGATGAAAATCATAAATAGACATCAATTTTGTTCGTTTAAAGGTTTTTGGAATATGTAATTGAAAAAAACCTTTACAAACAAGTATGTTATAAATAAAGAACAAACATGCTAAAAATATGTGTTTATCTTCTAATGAGTTTTAATAAAACCTAAATTTCACCATCGTGTAACAAATGTATACGCATATATGCATAGGCGGACCATAGATAAAGGTTAGGGTAGCCATATGTACGCCTTAACTTTTTGAACGACGTAACTTTGTAGTGAAACCAAATTGATGATCTTTTAACAAGTTAATTTAATAGACTTCAAAAAAAGTATTTATTTCCCATGCCACTCAGTATTTTTTCTAAATCTGCCACTGCATATACGCATAACAACTATGTAAAGTTATCGTATTAAACGGTGATGTAGATAGACGTAAATTTTGTACAATGACCTATACGGATATTTTTAGGTAGTACAATGGTCATCCAGTGCATTTTCCCTTTTTCTAGATATGCCACTACATATACACATAACAGCCATGTAACTATAGTTAAAAGGGAATCGTTGGCAAATTGTGAATTATTTTGCTTTTCTTTTTTATATTATTTTTTCTATAAAACATCAAATCTGTTATTAAACACAATTCAAGTTTAAATAATAATTGGACAAAAAGTAAAGAAACAATAACTTATTCTCAAATATTTTTAATATTTTAATAATCCACAGATTGTAATAAATGTTGTGTATTTATAATACAAATTTATCTTGACTATATATATATATACTTACACAATTTAAAATAATTCACAAAGTCATTATTAAAAACATCTCTACTTTATTATCTATTTTCTATTTCTATTTTCTATAAGTATTATAATTTCAAAAATTTGGCCAAATAAATATTTATTTATAATGTTATATTTCATTTATAACATAAACTGTAATATTAAATTTCAATATTTAAGAATAAGGAAATTAGATTACAAGGAACATTGTTAAAGTAACTTAAGTGTATAAGTGCAAAACAATTAGATAGGTTATATATGATATATGAAAATACATTGATATCTCACACTAGAATGAAAAATTCATTAAAAAAAAAGTTGTTTAGTTAAAATTTAGGTAATATAAATTAAAAATTATATTAAAAAAAATAAAAAAAAATGAATATAGAAGATGATGAAACATGTGATTTAATATTATATATATCCAATCTCTACCTAGATGGTCGGTTATATAAGTCATATACATAAATACGCAAAGTAAAATCATAAACTAAAAATAGACGTAGAAATACTTAAATATTTCATTGTAATTTGTCGTATTTAAAACAAAATTCAATAGTATTAATGGTTTATGTGTCTATAAATTAAACATTCTATAAGTCAAATGAACTCGCATTTTACAATTTACAAATCAAAAATGAAGAACATCTCTATTATTGTTATCTTTGTGCTCGTGAGCTTCCTTGCTCTTGGTAATATGCTTATACTATCCTTAACTATTTTATTATATTGTCAAGTTGTAATATAATATCGGTTTAATTATAACCTTTTATAAAGCATCAATCCAAAGTTTTTTCTCTCAGAAAATTAATTTATATTTAAATACTTTTGCAAATAACAATTCAAAAAATATGTTTATTTTATAACGTACCGATCAAAGTTTAATATTTTGTTCATAAAAATACAGGGTCCGAAATTTCTAATGCATCCTATCCGAATTGCAAAAAAGACGTAAAAATGGAAAAGTGCAGAGATGTTAAATGTAATAATCATTGCGCTACATATGGAACGGGAGTTACTGGAAAATGCAAGAGCGTTTCTATTTGTACTTGTAATACACCTATATGTAATATGAATTAAAGTTGACTTATAAAATCAAATCAATATTAAAATTTTAAAAAAGTAAATGGTAGTTTATTTCTTTCTTTTCTTTCTTGTTATTAACTTAATTGTTATTAACTTAATGTTGAATGTTAATGATGAAAATCATAAATAGACATCAATTTTGTTCGTTTAAAGGTTTTTGGAATATGTAATTGAAAAAAACCTTTACAAACAAGTATGTTATAAATAAAGAACAAACATGCTAAAAATATGTGTTTATCTTCTAATCAGTTTTAATAAAACCTAAATTTCACCATCGTGTAACAAATGTATACGCATATATGCATAGGCGGACCATAGTTAAAGGTTAGGGTAGCCATATGTACGCCTTAACTTTTTGAACGACGTAACTTTGTAGTGAAACCAAATTGATGATCTTTTAACATGTTAGTTTAATAGACTTCAAAAAAAGTATTTATTTCCCATGCCACTCATTATTTTTTCTAGATCTGCCACTGCATATACGCATAACATGTCACACCCCGCTAAAGCGGAAACACGGAATGTGAAGAGCAAAGAATCATTTCACGAGTTATACCAAAAGTCAACGGTTCAAGTCATTTAAATTGAAATTAAAAAGGTAACCATGTTCGAAAGATACAACCAAGATTCATAAGTATAATACGACAAATACATAATAAAGTATTTTAATAAAAATTCCCAAGTATCAAAGGTCTTTTCCCGTATTACTCTTCACATAACTAGCTTGACCCGCCTGAGCAATGCACTTCAAAACTTACGCTTAGTTCCTGAAACATGAGATAAAGTGTCAACTACGAAAACGTAGTGAGTGAGTTACAGTTTATAAGTTGATCAAAGGTTTCAAAGAAAGTTTTGACGAGTATATGTATAAGTACAAAGTTCTCCAAAAGAAGTAAGCGGATAAGCAATCGCTTAAAGATAGTTTATATACTGTCGTAATAGTTCAAGTCAAGACTTTAACGTTCGCAAAAGTTCGAGTCAAGTTCAAAGTTCATAAAAGTTCAAGATAAGCTCAAAGTTCAAGGTAAGTATATAAAAGTAAAAAGGTTTCCCAAAAGGAGGTCAGCGGAGAAAAGTCGCTTAAAATTTATATACTTTTAAAGTTTCAAGTAACGGGCGAACCGGTGCCCTATGTTCGTAAAGACTAAGTAGAGTCAAATTTAGTCAAATCGTAGTTGCGGTAGCAACCGCTAAAAGTTCGTAAATTTATGCGTAAAGGTAACTAATTAGATTTTCTTGTATCAACCTCTTGGCATCTATAACTTAAGTGTTCACACTAATCCGATTGTTCAACCGTGAGGCCCCTCTTCCCGCCTATCCTACGGGAAGTTGTTCAAGTTCTTAGTAATATGTACTTAGACTGCCATCTAAGCAAGGAACGGTTCTTTCCTAAGTATCGATACCCATAATTACTATACGGCTCTGTAGTTAATAGTGTGTAAGTTCCAAGTCCAAAAAGTAGTTGGGCACTAAGTAGTTTTGTTTTAAAGAGAGATAGTTGTTCCGTCACTTAAGACCATGTTATAGCTCCATCAAGGGTTGGTCCGCATACAAGTGTCAATAATTAGTCTAGCCGAAAAAGGGGGGCAAGCCGTAAGTTCAAGTAGTGTAAAAGTGTTTCACGCATAAGAGTTCAAGAGTTTGTTCAAAATAGTTCCATAAGTTCCAAAGTTCCAATTTGTTCAATAAGTTCCAAGTCAAAATAAGTTCTGAGTTAAAATAAGTTCCAAGTCAAAATGGTTCAATAAGTTCAAAAGTCAAAATAGTTCAATAAGTTCGAAAAGTCAAAATAGTTCAATAAGCTCAAAAAGTCAAAATAGTTGTACAAGTTCGCAAAAGTAGTAAAGATTCAAAAGTGTTTCAAAGACAATTAGCTCATAAGCATTGTTCGTAGGTTTAAGTGCACAAATCAGTTTCATAAGCAAAAGTATCGTTCACAAAAGGTTTGATCTCATGTTTCCCCCAAAAAGAGTACTTAAAATGTAAGAGTAGAGAGGGGTGTAACTCACGGGTTGCGAAGATAAGAACTTGGAAAAATGGTCGGAAATGAGAGCCGGGAATCACCGAACGCCTAAGGATACCAAGATTTGTTCAAGTGTTATTATTATATTAAGTTATTATACCTAATATATAATAAATGAAATTTGTGTTATATAATGTAATGTGAGTAAGTTTTTAGTCAAACTTTAAGTGTCAAGGTCCATTTTGTCCAATATAGTCCGAAACGGTTAACGTTTTGTTTTAGTCAAAAAGTCCAAAGTTGATGTTATTGTTATTATGTCGAATATGTTTTGTTTGCCAAAGTGTCTTATATTTTCTAACAAAATTTGGGCAGCGCTTCCGCGCCCACATTCTATGTCCAAAAATATCAACCACTTTCCCGCTTACAAAACACATATATATACATAACGTTTTTAATCATGTTTATTTTAGCCAATTAAGTCCAATATAAGTCCCCAATATGTTCATTTTTACCAAACTCAGTCCCAAATGTTAAGTCTCAAAAATTCAGAATGCGTAACCAAGTTTTAAACGGCCAAAACAACGATTTGCCGGAAAATTTATAGGCTGTGCGCCGTCCTGGCCTTAGGGGCGGCGCACAGCTCGAGCAGATTTTTGTTTTCGAGTTTTTCTTGTAAAATCGTTTATTCCAACCATAGATTTCGACATGCATTCGGTTTAAACTTCATAATATGTTATTTTATCAGTTTATACATAACTTTTAACCACAAAAACAAAGATTTAAGCATCTTTCAAGAAAATCCCGTTTTTGTATAACAATGGTAATAAAACTTCATCAAAACTTGATTTTTGAGCTTAGATCATACATGCAATTGATTGTAATAGTAATATGAGTAAAAAGGAAGATTTCTACCGGATAAAAATGCTTAGATGATGCCTTAGGAGTGTTTTGAGCTCCAAAAATGGTGAAATAAGTTTTTAACCGAAATCCTTTGCTTCCTATGGCTTCCTCTTGATGTTTGAATCATTTTTAGTGGTGTGAGATGTGATTTTTGTGGCTGTAAATCTCTGAAAATGTGATGTTCTTGAGGTGAGTTTGAGAGAAAATGGAGAGAAAATAGTTGGTGTGTGTGTGTTTTATGTTTTATAAAAAGAAAAATGAATTGAAAATGGAAAGGTAATATTAAAAAGGGGTTTAGGTACTGCAACATACAACAAATGAGTGTTAAGGGTCGAGTTTGATTGGGTGATGGGTTACAAAAACGAGACATTCAATTTGAATCCAAAAATTCTGGTCTGGAGTGTCCAGGACGTCGCACAAGGTGCCTGTGCAGCGTCCTGGCTTGTTTTGCCAGAATTTTGAGGTTTTTCGTTTTTGCGTTTTGCTTCGTTGGACCTTTTTCGTTAAATGTAAGTTATAGATTATGATACGTTATGAACTTAGGAAAGTTCCTTAGGTGTTTTCTTGGTATTAGGACTTATATAAATTGATTCCGGTTGTGGCTCCGACACTGTCGCGTATCCGATAAACGTTCAATTTAAAGACATAAGACACAAAACGAGAGACATAGAACGTAAAGAACACCTGAAATTTGACGGTTGTCACATTCTCCCCGGGTTGAAAGGAATTTCGTCCCGAAATTTAGTTCGTCTCATGGGGAAGAAGTGCCGTCGGATTATGGTGGATTCTCCTGACGAATTTCGGTCCCTGCGTCTTCGCGCGGTTGTGGGGCTACGTCGGAGGTTCCATTGAACTTAGAGATGAGAACAGGGTTCCGTCTAGGTTGTTTGACCTTGGGGTCACAACTTAAGCGGTTCATCAAGGAATTTGGGTTTGGCACTGGTTTTGATCTCTTCTAAAGGGGTGACGTTGGCCCTATCCGATGAACGCTTTCGGGTGCGAGGATGGGACACATAAGAACATTAGAAGAAGATTGGGGAAGTTAAAGGCAACGCGTAATCGGATCGATATATTCCAAGACTTAGATTGGACCGGTGTACTTCGGGCTTAGTTTGCTGCGTTTCCAGAAGCAGACTATTCCCCTTCCATGGCGACCTCTTGGAAAGTACTCTATTGCCATACTGGGAATTCGAGGTTCTTCTTCTGGTTGGTTACGCAGCTCCTTGGCCGGGTACGGGATACCTCCAGTCTTGCACGGGTAGAGATAGGCGTAGGACTTTGCAAGTTGTCGACCGTCAGCTTCTAGCCAATAGGGCGGTGCTCGACACTTGTGTCCATGGAGAAGTTGAAGGGTGCGCGCTTAGTGCTGGCATGGATGCCGTTGACATAGGTGAACTCGACCAAAGGAAAGTGAATGGTGAGGGGTGATGAGGTGTAGTCGCGTCCCTAGCGATTCTCTGGAGGGCATTCCGAAGGGAGTGGGACGCAGATCGACTACTAGAGGGATGGGTTTCGGTGTCCTGCCTTGACCTCGAGGTAAGTGAGGCACTCGGCTGGGTACAAGGTAATATCCTTATTTATGTCCGGCCAGAGACAGTACCCTCGGGAATCCTTGTACATTAAGTCGGGTCCCGGGTGGGTAAAGTAGCGGAATCTGTGGCTCTCGACGGAAATGGGTTTACGAATGCCTTCAGACTTCCGAACTCATGCTTGGAGCTTGGCGTAACGAGTTACGTTTAGCCGGAGTTTGAGTTTCTTCACGGTTGGCTATGGAGCCTGGGAAGTGTTCTTCTTGGAGTCGGAATTTGCACTTTGGGAAATTGTTGCACCACTTCTGATCTCGGGAGAGTTCAAGAGTGAGCCTGGGATGCTCACAGGATCTTCCTTGAGTAGGTGAAGGTGTTGACAAGGAATAAGGTTACTAGTCGTCTAAGTATGGCCTACACACTCTTGTTCATTAAGTTCATGAATACCGTTAGTGTGTTGGTTAGGCCTACCGACAGAGGGGAGGCTTGGACTGCTTGTATCGAGTTTGGGAAATGCGGTTTTCGGTAACGTTGGTCACAATGTCGCGAACCTGGTGACAACCCGGCGGGGGTCGACTTTTGAGAGGTAAGTTGCATCTTGCAACTACTCGGATAGGTTGTCGATCCTCGGGGATGGTTATCGGTTCTTGACGGCTGGCTTGATAAGTTCATGATGCTGAGCGTACCACGGAAGGGTCCGTCTGTCTTTTGTTAAGGAAATTGGGGCTTCCCATGGAGTTGGATCTGAGTGGATAGGATTAGGGTCGGGAAGTTCCTACAGCAGCTTTGGCCGCCTTAGCATCTCGGGTGGTGCTAGATGGCAGGAAGCCTCGGCTATTGGTGCCGTGTCAGGAACGAGGTTTATTCGAGATTTCCACTTGTCGATTTGGCGGTAGTCCGGGCAAATTCTCAGGAAGGCTTTGGATGGTCCTCGACTACGGGTATGTCTTGGACTCGGCTTTCCTTAGATTTACGTTCGACGTTGTGCGCGGAGGGTGCGTCGTAGTCCTTCTCGAGATACTGGTGCATCGTCGAGGGATACACGCTGCGAAGTTATCATTCAGGTTTGTACTTATGAACGACGGGAGTTTCCTTTTATGGGTAAGGATACGGTCGAGTTTGTCGGAACGGACGATCTTGGCTCAGAGATGGGGCGACCGGTCCATCTAACGATAGCGTCAAAGCTTGATGGTTCGTTAGGAATTGGGTTGATGGAAAAGGTTTTAGGCAAACGAAGTATTGGAAATCCTAAGTTTGCATTCGTAGCTTCGACTATTGGTCATTAGCATATTCGATGGAAAGGTATCCGCAAGACCTTAGGTCCTAAGCTGATAAGGGGTCTAATTTCTAAGGGGGTAAGGTTTCTTTCGGTTCTTGAATCAAATAGTACGGAAGGGAAGGGTGGTTTGACAGGGAACGTACCAGTAGCTGCATTGGGGTCCTGAGGGGTTTCCTCGGCCGTGATTGCGAGAGCATTGAGGGTTTCTGTGGTATGCTCTGGGAGACAATCCCCACGGAGGTGCTGGTCGCTCCCACATTCGAGGCATAGCAGCTTTCTGTTTGCATTTTCTGGACAGCACCAGGGGTAAGGCCCTACTGTGTTGCAAAGTCTGCATACCGGGCACTTCCGGGCATGGTGGAAGTGGCACTTGCTGCACTGGGGGCGTAGTCTGGAGTAGGTTCGGGTTACGGTGGTGGATTCCTGGTTGATGCTAGTCCATGAGGTTTGGTGGTGAATCTTCCTTCTCCTACTCTCTCTCCGCTGGATGCGGACAGGAGGGAGAAGGAGGCTATTGGTTCCAAGGTTCTCGCCCTCATCCTGTTGGATTGGTACAGGAGGGAGGAGGGGTTTATTGTTTCCGAGGTGTTCACCTTCTTCTTGCTTGATGGTAGCCGGGAATAAGGGAAGGTTATGGTGATGGTTGTACTCTGGGTAGTCGACGTTGGGGTTGTCGTCCCCGAAAACTCCGTTTTTGATCCCATCGATGATCTGGGCGACCGTGCTTGGGAGTGCCGCTTTGAACTGCGCAGTGATCTGCTCAGCCATAAGGTCAACGCGGCTTCTCTTGGGAGGCATGGTTCCAAAATGGAAAGAAGGAATTAGTTTAGGGCGCACGAATAGGAATTTGTGATAAGGACTTAACTCAAGGGCTAATAGTAACCAATACACAGGAGTAATATGAACGGATAATTAGTACATGCACGATGATGATTCAAGCGATGACAATAGAAGGGCTCAACGACGATATCAGGGTTCACACGAGAACGGCGAGCATAGACGATAAAGGTAAAGAATTTCCATTAATAATAATACTAAGGAGTCAAGTACATAGCTCGGAATAAGAAGGAGAGAGTACGAGTAAGATACAAGGAAATAGTAATAGGAATGGCCTTGGGTTGTCCAAGGGAAAGTTACAACTCGAGCCTTTGGTACGAATACAAGGGAAATCTGGTTAATGACGCCTTCCTAGGATCATCTCGACGACAATGACCGCCCACAGAGTCCTCATGTTCAGACACGTCCCAGCGAGACGCTGCATAGTTCGTATTGTGGCTCGCCTCGATGCGATGACTCGCAACGACTGCTCGGACAACTGATGCGCAACATCGGTGACTTCGCTGATGAGGAGCCCCTGCTACTGGGTCTCCTCTGCAAGTCCCCGAACCTCTCGGTGGAAGTGGAAGAATGCGGCTGGCGGGGGAGGCTGAAGGGTAGGTGGCATCGCAGGTCGGGAGGCTCCGACCTCCTGGGCACGTCGTCTCTCCTCTAGGAACTGGCGTTCCCAATGGTACCAATCCATGGTCGGTATATGGAGAGGAGCGGGTTGAGACGGACCGGACTGTTGTCCGGCCATCCGATCCGGCAGACGACCAGGGGGGGGATGACCTGCTTACGTGCGGTTAACCTAGAGTGGGGCCCTTAGAACGGCGGCGATGTTGTAGCGGGCGCTGGTGGTGGAGGTGGTAGTACAGTCCTCGGGCTGGATTTGCTACTGCTGCTGATCGCCATTGACGTATCCTCCATCGGGTCGGTCGTCTGGTGACGCTGACTTTCGGAGGCCGTGTGGTCCTTTGAAGGTTCGCGCGATGGGAAAACGGCTCGGGTGGGAATCGTGACTGAGATCGAGAAGGTGATCGCGAACGGGACGACTGAGGCGTGACGGATCTGCGAATATCGAGTTACACAAGTACGGGGGAAACTAAAAATAGGAAAAACGTAAGTAAATTGCATGCACGGGTCAGTTATGTGAGAATCACGAATTGATAAGACCGGGAATTTTTCGACCCAAAAACCGTTAACGATAGCAATTCCTTTTCCGTTCTTGCATAATTCATTTTGAACTATGGATGGTTGATCAAATCACGCATAGTTGAAAAAGATAATCATGCAATTGCGGAAAATAATATACTAAAGTTTGAACCCGAAAATGATTTTTCTGAAAAGCCTTGGTTATAGTTTTGGTTTCGAAAACTTTTGAAAAAAAAATTTAAAACCGTTTTCACTATAACCCGTGCTCTGATACCAAGTCTGTCACACCCCGCTAAAGCGGAAACACGGAGTGTGAAGAGCAAAGAATCATTTCACGAGTTATACCAAAAGTCAACGGTTCAAGTCATTTAAATTGAAATTAAAAAGGTAACCATGTTCGAAAGATACAACCAAGATTCGTAAGTATAATACGACAAATACATAATAAAGTATTTTAATAAAAATTCCCAAGTATCAAAGGTCTTTTCCCGTATTACTCTTCACATAACCAGCTTGACCCGCCTGAGCAATGCACTTCATAACTTACGCTTAGTTCCTGAAACATGAGATAAAGTGTCAACTACGAAAACGTAGTGAGTGAGTTACAGTTTATAAGTTGATTAAAGGTTTCAAATAAAGTTTTGACGAGTATATGTATAAGTACAAAGTTCTCCAAAAGAAGTAAGCGGATAAGCAATCGCTTAAAGATAGTTTATATACTGTCGTAATAGTTCAAGTAAAGAGTTTAACGTTCGCAAAAGTTCGAGTCAAGTTCAAAGTTCATAAAAGTTCAAGATAAGCTCAAAGTTCAAGGTAAGTATATAAAAGTAAAAAGGTTTCCCAAAAGGAGGTCAGCGGAGAAAAGTCGCTTAAAATTTATATACTTTTAAAGTTTCAAGTAACGGGCGAACCGGTGCCCTAAGTTTGTAAAGACTAAGTAGAGTCAAATTTAGTCAAATCGTAGTTGCGGTAGCAACCGCTAAAAGTTCTTAAATTTATGCGTAAAGGTAACTAATTAGATTTTCTTGTATCAACCTCTTGGCATCTATAACTTATGTGTTCACACTAATCCGATTGTTCAACCGTGAGGCCCCTCTTCCCGCCTATCCTACGGGAAGTTGTTCAAGTTCTTAGTAATATGTACTTAGACTGCCATCTAAGCAAGGAACGGTTCTTTCCTAAGTATCGATACCCATAATTACTATACGGCTCTGTAGTTAATAGTGTGTAAGTTCCAAGTCCAAAAAGTAGTTGGGCACTAAGTAGTTTTGTTTTAAAGAGAGATAGTTGTTCCGTCACTTAAGACCATGTTATAGCTCCATCAAGGGTTGGTCCGCATACAAGTGTCAATAATTAGTCTAGCCGAAAAAGGGGGGCAAGCCGTAAGTTCAAGTAGTGTAAAAGTGTTTCACGCATAAGAGTTCAAGAGTTTGTTCAAAATAGTTCCATAAGTTCCAAAGTTCCAATTTGTTCAATAAGTTCCAAGTCAAAATAAGTTCTGAGTTAAAATAAGTTCCAAGTCAAAATGGTTCAATAAGTTCAAAAGTCAAAATAGTTCAATAAGTTCGAAAAGTCAAAATAGTTCAATAAGCTCAAAAAGTCAAAATAGTTGTACAAGTTCGCAAAAGTAGTAAAGATTCAAAAGTGTTTCAAAGACAATTAGCTCATAAGCATTGTTCGTAGGTTTAAGTGCACAAATCAGTTTCATAAGCAAAAGTATCGTTCACAAAAGGTTTGATCTCATGTTTCCTCCAAAATGAGTACTTAAAATGTAAGAGTAGAGAGGGGTGTAACTCACGGGTTGCGAAGATAAGAACTTGGAAAAATGGTCGGAAATGAGAGCCGGGAATCACCGAACGCCTAAGGATACCAAGATTTGTTCAAGTGTTATTATTATATTAAGTTATTATACCTAATATATAATAAATGAAATTTGTGTTATATAATGTAATGTGAGTAAGTTTTTAGTCAAACTTTAAGTGTCAAGGTCCATTTTGTCCAATATAGTCCGAAACGGTTAACGTTTTGTTTTAGTCAAAAAGTCCAAAGTTGATGTTATTGTTATTATGTCGAATATGTTTTGTTTGCCAAAGTGTCTTATATTTTCTAACAAAATTTGGGCAGCGCTTCCGCGCCCACATTCTATGTCCAAAAATATCAACCACTTTCCCGCTTACAAAGCACATATATATACATAACGTTTTTAATCATGTTTATTTTAGCCAATTAAGTCCAATATAAGTCCCCAATATGTTCATTTTTACCAAACTCAGTCCCAAATGTTAAGTCTCAAAAAGTCAGAATGCGTAACCAAGTTTTAAACGGCCAAAACAACGATTTGCCGGAAAATTTATAGGCTGTGCGCCGTCCTGGCCTTAGGGGCGGCGCACAGCTCGAGCAGATTTTTGTTTTCGAGTTTTTCTTGTAAAATCGTTTATTCCAACCATAGATTTCGACATGCATTCGGTTTAAACTTCATAATATGTTATTTTATCAGTTTATACATAACTTTTAACCACAAAAACAAAGATTTAAGCATCTTTTAAGAAAATCCCGTTTTTGTATAACAATGGTAATAAAACTTCATCAAAACTTGATTTTTGAGCTTAGATCATACATGCAATTGATTGTAATAGTAATATGAGTAAAAAGGAAGATTTCTACCGGATAAAAATGCTTAGATGATGCCTTAGGAGTGTTTTGAGCTCCAAAAATGGTGAAATAAGTTTCTAACCGAAATCCTTTGCTTCCTATGGCTTCCTCTTGATGTTTGAATCATTTTTAGTGGTGTGAGATGTGATTTTTGTGGCTGTAAATCTCTGAAAATGTGATGTTCTTGAGGTGAGTTTGAGAGAAAATGGAGAGAAAATAGTTGGTGTGTGTGTGTTTTATGTTTTATAAAAAGAAAAATGAATTGAAAATGGAAAGGTAATATTAAAAAGGGGTTTAGGTACTGCAACATACAACAAATGAGTGTTAAGGGTCGAGTTTGATTGGGTGATGGGTTACAAAAACGAGACATGCAATTTGAATCCAAAAATTCTGGTCTGGAGTGTCCAGGACGTCGCACAAGGTGCCTGTGCGGCGTCCTGGCTTGTTTTGCCAGAATTTTGCGATTTTTCGTTTTTGCGTTTTGCTTCGTTGGACCTTTTTCGTTAAATGTAAGTTATAGATTATGATACGTTATGAACTTAGGAAAGTTCCTTAGGTGTTTTCTTGGTATTAGGACTTATATAAATTGATTCCGGTTGTGGCTCCGACACTGTCGCGTATCCGATAAACGTTCAATTTAAAGACATAAGACACAAAACGAGAGACATAGAACGTAAAGAACACCTGAAATTTGACGGTTGTCACATAACAACTATGTAACTATAGTTAAAAGTGAATCGTTGGCATGTTTTAGATTATTTTGCTTTTATATTTTATATTGTTTTTTCTTTAAAACTTCAAATCTTTTATTAAACACAATTCAAGTTTAAATAATAAGTGGAAAAAAATAAAATAATAATTTATTCTCAAATGTTTTGAATATTTTAATAATCCACAAATTGTAAAAATACAGGATCCGAGATTTTTAATGCATCCTACCTTAATTTTTAAAAAGACGACAAACTTGAAAATTGCGTTGACGCTAAATGTAATACTCATTGCTCTACATATGGATAGGGAGTTACTCGAAAATGAAAGAGTGTTTCTATTTGTAATTGTAATACATATGGATGTAATATGAATTAAAGTTTACTTATAAACTCAAATCAATTTTAAAGTTTTTAAGAATAAAATGATAGTTTATTTCTTTCTTTTCTCTTTGTTATTGTCTTAATGTTGAATGTTAATGATGAAAATCTTTTACAAACAAGTATGTTTTAAATATAGAACAAACATGCAAATAATATATGTTTTCTATTGAGTTTTAACAAAACCTAAATTTCACCATCGTATAAACAATGTATACGCATATATGCATTGGCGGACCAAAGTCAAAGGTTAGGGTAGGCACATGTACGCCTCAACTTGAAACAAAATTGATGATTCTTTTAAATGTTAATTTAATAGACTTCATAAAAATTATTTATTTCTCATACCACTCAGTATTTTTTCTAGATATGCCACTACATATACACATAACAGCCATGTAACTATAGTTAAAAGTGAATCGTTTGCAAATTGTGAATTATTTTGCTTTTCTTTTTTATATTATTTTTTCTATAAAACATCAAATCTGTTATTAAACACAATTCAAGTTTAAATAACAAATGGACAAAAAATAAATAAACAATAACTTATTCTCAAATATTTTTAATATTTTAATAATCCACAGATTGTAATAAATGTTGTGTATTTATAATACAAATTTATCTTGACTATATATATACTTACACAATTTAAAAATAATTCACAAATTCATTATTAAAAACATCTCGACTTTATTATCTATTTTCTATTTCTATTTTCTATAAGTATTATAATTTCAAAAATTTCGCCAAATAAATATTTATTTATAATGTTATATTTCATTTATAACATAAACTGTAATATTAAATTTCAATATTAAAGAATAAGGAAATTAGATTACAAGGAACATTGTTAAAATAACTTAAGTGTATAAGTGCAAAACAATTAGATAGGTTATATATGATATATGAAAATACATTGATATCTCACACTAGAATGAAAAATTCATAAAAAAAAACAATAAAAATTGTTTAGTTAAAATTTAGTTAATATAAATTAACAATTAAATTAAAAAAAATAAAAGAAATGAATATAGAAGATGACGAAACATGTGATTTAATATGTTATATATGTCCAATCTCTACCTAGATGGTCGGTTATATAAGTCATATACATACATACGCAAAGTAAAATCATAAACTAAAAATAGACGTAGAAATACTTAAATATTTCATTGTAATTTGTCGCATTTAAAACAAAATTCAATAGTATTAATGGTTTATGTGTCTATAAATTAAACATTCTATAAGTCAATGAACTCGCATTTTACAATTTACAAATCAAAAATGAAGAACATCTCTATTATTGTTATCTTTGTGCTCGTGAGCTTCCTTGCTCTTGGTAATATGCCTATACTATCCTTAACTATTTTATTATATTGTCAAGTTGTAATATAATATCGGTTTAATTATAACCTTTTATAAAGCATCAATCCAAAGTTTTTTCTCTCAGAAAATTAATTTATATTTAAATACTTTTGCAAATAACAATTCAAAAAATATGTTTATTTTATAACGTACCGATCAAAGTTTAATATTTTGTTCATAAAAATACAGGGTCCGAGATTTCTAATGCATCCTATCCGAATTGCACAAAAGACGTAAAAATGGAAAAGTGCAGAGATGTTAAATGTAATAATCATTGCGCTACATATGGAACGGGAGTTACTGGAAAATGCAAGAGCGTTTCTATTTGTACTTGTAATACACCTATATGTAATATGAATTAAAGTTGACTTATAAACTCAAATCAATAATAAAATTTTAAAAAATTAAATGGTAGTTTATTTCTTTCTTTTCTTTCTTGTTATTAACTTAATGTTGAATGTTAATGATGAAAATCATAAATAGACATCAATTTTGTTCGTTTAAAGGTTTTTGGAATATGTAATTGTAAAAAACCTTTACAAACAAGTATGTTATAAATAAAGAACAAACATGCTAAAAATATGTGTTTATCTTCTAATGAGTTTTGATAAAACCTAAATTTCACCATCGTGTAATAAATGTATACGCATATATGCATAGGCGGACCATAGTTAAAGGTTAGGGTAGCCATATGTACGCCTTAACTTTTTGAACGACGTAACTTTGTAGTGAAACCAAATTGATGATCTTTTAACATGTTAATTTAATAGACTTCAAAAAAAGTATTTATTTCCCATGCCACTCAGTATTTTTTCTAGATCTGCCACTGCATATCCGCATAACAACTATGTAACTATAGTTAAAAGTGAATCGTTGGCATGTTTTAGATTATTTTGCCTTTTTATTTTATATTGTTTTTTCTTTAAAACTTCAAATCTTTTATTAAACACAATTCAAGTTTAAATAATAAGTGGAAAAAAATAAATAAATAATAATTTATTCTCAAATGTTTTGAATATTTTAATAATCCACAAATTGTAAAAATACAGGGTCCGGGATTTTTAATGCATCCTACCTTAATTTTTAAAAAGACGACAAACTTGAAAATTGCGCTGACGCTAAATGTAATACTCATTGCTCTACATATGGATAGGGAGTTACTCGAAAATGAAAGAGTGTTTCTATTTGTAATTGTAATACATATGGATGTAATATGAATTAAAGTTTACTTATAAACTCAAATAAATTTTAAAGTTTTTAAGAATAAAATGATAGTTTATTTCTTTCTTTTCGCTTTGTTATTGTCTTAATGTTGAATGTTAATGATGAAAATCTTTTACAAACAAGTATGTTTTAAATATAGAACAAACATGCAAATAATATATGTTTATTTTCTATTGAGTTTTAACAAAACCTAAATTTCACCATCAATGTATACGCATATATGCATTGGCGGACCAAAGTTAAAAGTTAGGGTAGGCACCTGTACGCCTCAACTTGAAACCCAATTGATGATTTTTTTAAATGTTAATTTAATAGACTTCATAAAAATTATTTATTTCACATACCACTCAACATTTTTTCTAGATATGCCACTACATATACACATAACAACCATGTAACTATAGTTAAAAGTGAATCGTTTGCAAATTGTGAATTATTTAGCTTTTCTTTTTTATATTATTTTTTCTATAAAACATCAAATCTGTTATTAAACACAATTCAAGTTTAAATAACAAATGGACAAAAATAAATAAACAATAACTTATTCTCAAATACTTATAATATTTTAATAATCCACATATTGTAATAAATGTTGTGTATTTATAATACAAATTTATCTTGACTATATATATACTTACACAATTTAAAAATAATACACAAATTCATTATTAAAAGCATCTCGACTTTATTATCTATTTTCTATTTCTATTTTCTATAAGTATTATAATTTCAAAAATTTCGCCAAATAAATATTTATTTATAATGTTATATTTCATTTATAACATAAACTGTAATATTAAATTTCAATATTAAAGAATAAGGAAATTAGATTACAAGGAACATTGTTAAAATAACTTAAGTGTATAAGTGCAAAACAATTAGATAGGTTATATATGATATATGAAAATACATTGATATCTCACACTAGAATGAAAAATTCATAAAAAAAAACAATAAAAATTGTTTAGTTAAATTTTAGTTAATATAAATTAACAATTAAATTAAAAAAATAAAATAAAAGAAATGAATATAGAAGATGACGAAACATGTGATTTAATATGTTATATATGTCCAATCTCTACCTAGATGGTCGGTTATATAAGTCATATACATACATACGCAAAGTAAAATCATAAACTAAAAATAGACGTAGAAATACTTAAATATTTCATTGTAATTTGTCGCATTTAAAACAAAATTCAATAGTATTAATGGTTTATGTGTCTATAAATTAAACATTCTATAAGTCAAATGAACTCGCATTTTACAATTTACAAATCAAAAATGAAGAACATCTCTATTATTGTTATCTTTGTGCTCGTGAGCTTCCTTGCTCTTGGTAATATGCCTATACTATCCTTAACTATTTTATTATATTGTCAAGTTGTAATATAATATCGGTTTAATTATAACCTTTTATAAAGCATCAATCCAAAGTTTTTTCTCTCAGAAAATTAATTTATATTTAAATACTTTTGCAAATAACAATTCAAAAAATATGTTTATTTTATAACGTACCGATCAAAGTTTAATATTTTGTTCATAAAAATACAGGGTCCGAGATTTCTAATGCATCCTATCCGAATTGCACAAAAGACGTAAAAATGGAAAAGTGCAGAGATGTTAAATGTAATAATCATTGCGCTACATATGGAACGGGAGTTACTGGAAAATGCAAGAGCGTTTCTATTTGTACTTGTAATACACCTATATGTAATATGAATTAAAGTTGACTTATAAACTCAAATCAATATTAAAATTTTAAAAAATTAAATGGTAGTTTATTTCTTTCTTTTCTTTCTTGTTATTAACTTAATGTTGAATGTTAATGATGAAAATCATAAATAGACATCAATTTTGTTCGTTTAAAGGTTTTTGGAATATGTAATTGAAAAAAACCTTTACAAACAAGTATGTTATAAATAAAGAACAAACATGCTAAAAATAGTTGTTTATCTTCTAATGAGTTTTAATAAAACCTAAATTTCACCATCGTGTAACAAATGTATACGCATATATGCATAGGCGGACCATAGTTAAAGGTTAGGGTAGCCATATGTACGCCTTAACTTTTTGAACGACGTAACTTTGTAGTGAAACCAAATTGATGATCTTTTAACATGTTAATTTAATAGACTTCAAAAAAAGTATTTATTTCCCATGCCACTCAGTATTTTTTCTAGATCTGCCACTGCATATCCGCATAACAACTATGTAACTATAGTTAAAAGTGAATCGTTGGCATGTTTTAGATTATTTTGCTTTTTTATTTTATATTGTTTTTTCTTTAAAACTTCAAATCTTTTATTAAACACAATTCAAGTTTAAATAATAAGTGGAAAAAAATAAATAAATAATAATTTATTCTCAAATGTTTTGAATATTTTAATAATCCACAAATTGTAAAAATACAGGATCCGGGATTTTTAATGCATCCTACCTTAATTTTTAAAAAGACGACAAACTTGAAAATTGCGCTGACGCTAAATGTAATACTCATTGCTCTACATATGGATAGGGAGTTACTCGAAAATGAAAGAGTGTTTCTATTTGTAATTGTAATACATATGGATGTAATATGAATTAAAGTTTACTTATAAACTCAAATCAATTTTAAAGTTTTTAAGAATAAAATGATAGTTTATTTCTTTCTTTTCGCTTTGTTATTGTCTTAATGTTGAATGTTAATGATGAAAATCTTTTACAAACAAGTATGTTTTAAATATAGAACAAACATGCAAATAATATATGTTTATTTTCTATTGAGTTTTAACAAAACCTAAATTTCACCATCGTATAAACAATGTATACGCATATATGCATTGGCGGACCAAAGTGAAAAGTTAGGGTAGGCACATGTACGCCTCAACTTGATACCCAATTGATGATTTTTTTAAATGTTAATTTAATAGACTTCATAAAAATTATTTATTTCACATACCACTCAGCATTTTTTCTAGATATGCCACTACATATACACATAACTGCCTTGTAACTATAGTTAAAAGGGAATCGTTTGGAAATTGTGAATTATTTTGCTTTTCTTTTTTATATTATTTTTTCTATAAAACATCAAATCTGTTATTAAACACAATTCAAGTTTAAATAACAAATGGACAAAAATAAATAAACAATAACTTATTCTCAAATATTTTTAATATTTTAATAATCCACATATTGTAATAAATGTTGTGTATTTATAATACAAATTTATCTTGACTATATATATACTTACACAATTTAAAAATAATACACAAATTCATTATTAAAAACATCTCGACTTTATTATCTATTTTCTATTTCTATTTTCTATAAGTATTATAATTTCAAAAATTTCGCCAAATAAATATTTATTTATAATGTTATATTTCATTTATAACATAAACTGTAATATTAAATTTCAATATTAAAGAATAAGGAAATTAGATTACAAGGAACATTGTTAAAATAACTTAAGTGTATAAGTGCAAAACAATTAGATAGGTTATATATGATATATGAAAATACATTGATATCTCACACTAGAATGAAAAATTCATAAAAAAAAACAATAAAAATTGTTTAGTTAAAATTTAGTTAATATAAATTAACAATTAAATTAAAAAAAAATAAAAGAAATGAATATAGAAGATGACGAAACATGTGATTTAATATGTTATATATGTCCAATCTTTACCTAGATGGTCGGTTATATAAGTCATATACATACATACGCAAAGTAAAATCATAAACTAAAAATAGACGTAGAAATACTTAAATATTTCATTGTAATTTGTCGCATTTAAAACAAAATTCAATAGTATTAATGGTTTATGTGTCTATAAATTAAACATTCTATAAGTCAAATGAACTCGCATTTTACAATTTACAAATCAAAAATGAAGAACATCTCTATTATTGTTATCTTTGTGCTCGTGAGCTTCCTTGCTCTTGGTAATATGCCTATACTATCCTTAACTATTTTATTATATTGTCAAGTTGTAATATAATATCGGTTTAATTATAACCTTTTATAAAGCATCAATCCAAAGTTTTTTCTCTCAGAAAATTAATTTATATTTAAATACTTTTGCAAATAACAATTCAAAAAATATGTTTATTTTATAACGTACCGATCAAAGTTTAATATTTTGTTCATAAAAATACAGGGTCCGAGATTTCTAATGCATCCTATCCGAATTGCAAAAAAGACGTAAAAATGGAAAAGTGCAGAGATGTTAAATGTAATAATCATTGCGCTACATATGGAACGGGAGTTACTGGAAAATGCAAGAGCGTTTCTATTTGTACTTGTAATACACCTATATGTAATATGAATTAAAGTTGACTTATAAACTCAAATCAATATTAAAATTTTAAAAAATTAAATGGTAGTTTATTTCTTTCTTTTCTTTCTTGTTATTAACTTAATGTTGAATGTTAATGATGAAAATCATAAATAGACATCAATTTTGTTCGTTTAAAGGTTTTTGGAATATGTAATTGAAAAAAACCTTTACAAACAAGTATGTTATAAATAAAGAACAAACATGCTAAAAATATGTGTTTATCTTCTAATGAGTTTTAATAAAACCTAAATTTCACCACCGTGTAACAAATGTATACGCATATATGCATAGGCGGACCATAGTTAAAGGTTAGGGTAGCCATATGTACGCCTTAACTTTTTGAACGACGTAACTTTGTAGTGAAACCAAATTGATGATCTTTTAACATGTTAATTTAATAGACTTCAAAAAAAGTATTTATTTCCCATGCCACTCAGTATTTTTCTTAGATCTGCCACTGCATATACGCATAACAACTATGTAACTATAGTTAAAAGTGAATCGTTGGCATGTTTTAGATTATTTTGCTTTTATATTTTATATTGTTTTTTCTTTAAAACTTCAAATCTTTTATTAAACACAATTCAAGTTTAAATAATAAGTGGAAAAAAATAAAATAATAATTTATTCTCAAATGTTTTGAATATTTTAATAATCCACAAATTGTAAAAATACAGGATCCGAGATTTTTAATGCATCCTACCTAAATTTTTAAAAAGACGACAAACTTGAAAATTGCGCTGACGCTAAATGTAATACTCATTGCTCTACATATGGATAGGGAGTTACTCGAAAATGAAAGAGTGTTTCTATTTGTAATTGTAATACATATGGATATATTATGCATTAAAGTTTACTTATAAACTCAAATCAACTTTAAAGTTTTTAAGAATAAAATGATAGTTTATTTCTTTCTTTTCTCTTTGTTATTGTCTTAATGTTGAATGTTAATGATGAAAATCTTTTACAAACAAGTATATGTTTTAAATATAGAACAAACATGCAAATAATATATGTTTATTTTATATTGAGTTTTAACAAAACCTAAATTTCACCATCGTATAAACAATGTATACGCATATATGCATTGGCGGACCAAAGTTAAAGGTTAGGGTAGGCACATGTACGCCTCAACTAGAAACAAAATTGATGATTTTTTTAAATGTTAATTTAATAGACTTCATAAAAATTATTTATTTCCCATACCACTCAATATTTTTTCTAGATATGCCACTACATATACACATAACAGCCATGTAACTATAGTTAAAAGGGAATCGTTGGCAAATTGTGAATTATTTTGCTTTTCTTTTTTATATTATTTTTTCTATAAAACATCAAATATGTTATTAAACACAATTCAAGTTTAAATAACAATTGGACAAAAAATAAAGAAACAATAACTTATTCTCAAATATTTTTAATATTTTAATAATCCACATATTGTAATAAATGTTGTGTATTTATAATACAAATTTATCTTGACTATATATATACTTACACAATTTAAAAATAATTCACAAAGTCATTATTAAAAACATCTCTACTTTATTATCTATTTTCTATTTCTATTTTCTATAAGTATTATAATTTCAAAAATTTGGCCAAATAAATATTTATTTATAATGTTATATTTCATTTATAACATAAACTGTAATATTAAATTTCAATATTTAAGAATAAGGGAATTAGATTACAAGGAACATTGTTAAAATAACTTAAGTGTATAAGTGCAAAACAATTAGATAGGTTATATATGATATATGAAAATACATTGATATCTCACACTAGAATGAAAAATTCATAAAAAAAAAAAAAAAAAAATTGTTTAGTTAAAATTTAGGTAATATAAATTAACAATTATATTAAAAAAAAATAAAAAAAATGAATATAGAAGATGACGAAACATGTGATTTAATATTATATATATCCAATCTCTACCTAGATGGTCGGTTATATAAGTCATATACATAAATACGCAAAGTAAAATCATAAACTAAAAATAGACGTAGAAATACTTAAATATTTCATTGTAATTTGTCGTATTTAAAACAAAATTCAATAGTACTAATGGTTTATGTGTCTATAAATTAAACATTCTATAAGTCAAATGAACTCGCATTTTACAATTTACAAATCAAAAATGAAGAACATCTCTATTATTGTCACACCCCGCTAAAGCGGAAACACGGAATGTGAAGAGCTGGAAAATCATTACACAAGTCATATAAAACATAACGGCATTCAAGTCATTAATTAAAAATAAAAGTGTTTACAAATCCATCCAAACGACCAAGTCATGATATTTAGTACATCGATACACAAATTAAAAGTTTCATTAAAAATTCCCAAAAGAAATAATGGTCAAGTCTTTTCCCACTGAGGTTCTCACACAACCGCCTCGACCCGTCCATGCCATGCACATCATGCTTACACTAATTTCCTGAAACATAAGATAAAGTGTCAACTACGAAAGTAGTGAGTGAGTTACAGTTTGGATAGTTCGTCAAAAACATAAGTAAAGTATATAAAGTAAAAGTTTCCAAAAAGGAGGTTAGCGGAACAAGTCGCTTAAAATTTATATACTTTTAAAGTCCAAGTAACGGGCGAACCAGTGCCCTAAATTTGTAAAGACCAAATAAAGTCAAATTTAGTCAATTTGTAGTTGCGAAAGTCAATCGCTAAAAAGTTCGTAAATTATGCGTAAGTAACTAATTAGATTTCTTGTATCAACCTCTTGCCATCTATAATTTAAGTGTTCACACTAAACCGATTGTTCAACCGTGGTGCCCATCTTCCCGCCTCTCAAACGGGAAGATTGTCTAATTCTTAGTAATATGTACTTAGATTGCCATCTAAGCAAGGAACGGTTCTTTCCTAAGTATCGATACCCATAATTACTATACGGCTAAGTAGCTAATAGTGTGTAAGTACAAGTCCAAAAAGTCGTGGGCGTCAAATAGTTTTGTCTAAAAGAGAGGTAGTCGTCCGTCACTTAAGCACGTATTATAGCTCCATCAAGGGTTGGTACGTATACAAGCATCAATAATTAGTCTAGTACAAAAAGAGCGAGCCAATAAGTCCAAGTAGAGCAAAAATGTTTTACGCATAAGAGTTCAAAATAGTACGTACAAAATAGTTCCAAAGTCCAAAATAAGTCCAAGAACGTTCCAAATAAGTTCCAAAATAAGTCCAAGTACGTTCCAAAATAAGTTCCAAAATAAGTCCAAGTACGTTCCAAAAGTCAAATTAGTTCATAAGTTCAAAAGTCAAAGTTTGATAATTTGCAATTTGATTCATAAAGATTTCAAGAACAATTAAATCTTATGTTTCCCCCAAAATTCATGTAAAACATATATAAAATAAGGGGTTGTAACTCACGGATTGCGAAGAACGAGAATTCGAAAACTCGGTCGGAATATGAAAGCCGGGAATCACGGATTGCCAAATATTACCAAGATAGTTTAATTAGTTGTTATATTATTATGTTCTTATATAATAATATAGACCAAATTTTATTAAACTTTAAGTGTCAAGGTTAAGTAAAGTTGAAATAGTCCGAAAAGGTAATTGTCACGTTTTGTCCAAAAGTCCGATTTAACATTTTCGATCATTATATCTTAAGTGCTTTTGCTCGCTGAAGTGATTTACAATTTCTAAGGAAATTTGGGCAGCGCTTCCGCGCCCAAATTTCATGCCCAAAAATTGTACCATCACTTCCTCTCACAAATCACCTAAAACACAATATCATATATATTATAGTTCAATATAGTCCAAATAGTCCAATATAAGTCACCATTATTATTACTTTTATTTATCTCAGTCCCATAATAATGTTAGGACAAGTCCAGAATGTACACATAAGTTTTTAACGAGTAAAACGACAAGTTTTCGGGGAGACAGCAGCCCGGTGCGCGGAACCTGTCAGGGGGTGCTGCGCACCTCCTTGCTGTTTTCCCCGTTTTTGTGATTTCTTTGCTAAAAACGTATTTTTACCCATAGATTTCGACATGCAACCGGTTTAAACTTATTAAAACATCTTTTTAACAGTTTATAAAGCATTTTTGGTTACAAAACCGTGGATCTAAAGGTTATTTCGGTTAAAAACGTTTTTGACCATAAAAAGTCATAGATTTGTTCAAAAACACATTTTCAACCGTTAGATCTTACATGCAATTGAATATTTGTATAAAAATAGTAAAAAGAAAGAAGTCTACCGAAGGAAAAGCTCGGATGATGAGTTTTGGTCGGATTTTAGCTCCAAAAACATTTACAAAACTAGTCCTTTTTCAAAATAACGACACCCCCTTGCTTCACTTGATGAAAGGAACGATTTGTATGGACTAAAATGGTGTTTATGTTGCTGGAAGTCACTCGAACAAGTGGGTTTCTTGAGAGAAAAATAGAGAGAAAATGTTGTGTGTGTTTTTATGTGTGTGTTTTGTATTATGTAAATTGAAAATGAAAATGAAGTGAAGACAATAAAGAAAAGGGGGTCTTGGACAGGTAAATTGACAGTAAACATGTGGGATACTCGAGATTGATTGGTTGAAAGTTTACAAAAACGAGACAGGGACCAAAACTGTAAATATTTTGAATTCTGGCGTGAGGTGCTGCGCACCTCAACGCTAGGTGCTGCGCACCGGGTGTTTTTCAGCCTTTATCAGATTTTTCGTTTTTGCGTTATTGCTTCGTTGGACCTTTTCGTTAATTAAAAGTTCTTAAGTATGATTTGTTATGAACTTAGGAAAGTTCAATAGGTGTTTTTCTTGGTATTAGGACTTATATAATTGATTCTGGAAGTTATTCCGACATTAGTTCCGACAAAGTACAGACTCAATAGTTACGAACTAGAACAAAGTGAACACGATAAAAGAGTGACTAACGTTTCGAACCGATATAGCAATTGAACAAGTACCTGAATTTTAGACGGTTGTCACATTCTCCCCGGGTTGAAAGAAATTTCGTCCCGAAATTTAGTGCGTCCCATCAGGAAGAAGAGTTCTCGAACAGATGTGGATACTTCTGACGGAATTGGTCTTCACGCTCCCATGTGAATTCGTGACCTCGTCGAGAATTCCACCGAACTTTGATTATCGGAATACGGCTCTGCCTGAGTTGTTTGACCTCGCGGTCAACAACTTCGAGCGGTTCCTCGATGAAGTTTAGCTTGCTGTCGATTTTGACCTCGTCAAGAGGGATGACGACGGTCTCATCGGACAGACACTTTTTCAAGTGTGAGACATGGAATACATTATGAACATTCGCGAGAGCCTGAGGGAGTTGGAGACGATAAGCAACGGGACCGATACGCTCAATTACTTCAAATGGACCGGTGTACCTTGGACTCAGTTCACCGCGCTTACCAAAGCGGACTACCCCTTTCCAGGGCGATACTTTGAGGAGTACTCGGTCGCCAACTTGGAACTCGAGGGGCTTCCTTCGGTTGTCAGCGTAGCTCTTTTGTCGGGTACGAGACGTCTTCAGTCTTTCAAGAATAGTGGTGATCTTGTCAACGGTCTCCTGGACGATATCGAGTCTCGTAAGTTGTCGATCGCCAGCTTCGAGCCAACATAGCGGTGACCGGCACTTACGTCCATAGAGAGCCTCGAATGGTGCACACTTAATGCTGGCATGGTAGCTGTTATTATAGGAGAACTCGACCAGGGGAAGGTGAGCGTCCCAACTTCCTCCGAAGTCTACTACACATGCTCTCAGCATGTCCTCAAGTGTTTGGATCGTCCTTTCGCTCTGGCCGTCGGTCTGAGGGTGATACGCAGTACTGAGGTCTAGTCTAGTACCTAAGGATTTCTGAAGAACATTCCAGAAACGGGAGGTGAATCGACTATCCCTATCGGAGATGATGGAGAGTGGTGTTCCATGACGAGAGACGATCTCGTTGATGTAGACTTGAGCGAGCTTCTCTATCGAATGATTTTCCTTAATTGGAAGGAAATGAGCGGATTTGGTCAAACGGTCTACGATTACCCAAATCGTGTCGTTGCCCTTAGCCGTACGGGGCAACTTGGTGACAAAGTCCATAGAAATCTGCTCCCACTTCCACATGGGGATTTCTGGTTGCTGAAGTAAACCTGAAGGCTTTTGATATTCCGCCTTGACCTTGGAGCAAGTAAGGCACTTGGCTACGTACAAGGCGATATCCTTCTTCATGCCCGGCCACCAGTAGTATTCTCGGAGGTCCTTGTACAACGGATGGATGGAATATCTAGATCGGTGGCCCTCGTCCAAGATGAGGTTGCGAAGATCCTCAGATCTTGGAATCCATGCTCGGCTCTTGAAGTAGTAGATTCCGTCCGACTTGCGTTCGAATTCTTTCTCGTGATTATGAAGCGTCTCGACCTTAATGTTCTCGGGTTTTAACGCCTCTTGCTGTGCGTTTGCAATCTTCGTGCGAAGGCTCGTCTGAACTTGCATACCCAATGCTCGAGCTCGAGATGGCTTTACCCTTTCCTTCCTACTCAGGGCATCTGCTACTACGTTTGCTTTACCCGGGTGGTATTTGATCTCGCAATCGTAGTCACTCAGCAATTCTATCCATCTACGTTGCCTCATGTTGAGCATTTTCTGATCTAAAATGTGTTGAAGGCTCTTGTGGTTAGTGAAGACCGTACACTTAGTACCGTACAGGTAGTGTCTCCAAATCTTCAAAGCAAACACGAAAGCTCCCAACTCTAAAATGTGTTGAAGGCTCTTGTGGTTAGTGAAGACCGTACACTTAGTACCGTACAGGTAGTGTCTCCAAATCTTCAAAGCAAACACGAAAGCTCCCAACTCTAAGTCATGCGTGGTGTAGTTCTGCTCGTGGATCTTCAGCTGCCTGGAAGCGTAAGCGATGACCTTGTCCTTCTGCATTAGGACACACCCAAGTCCTTGGTGTGAGGCATCGCAAAACACTATAAAGTTGTCCGTGCCCTCTGGCAGAGATAAAATCGGTGCGTGACATAATTGGTACTTGAGTTTCTGGAAAGAATCCTCCTGATCTTTTCCCCAGATAAAGTCCTTATCTTTCTGAGTGAGCTCGGTGAGGGGTTTTGCGATTTTTGAGAAATTCTCAATGAATCTTCGGTAATAGCCTGCCAATCCTAGGAACTGACGGATTTCCGTCGGGG